>CM035847.1:102018676-102618676 GCA_020510985.1 Pholidichthys leucotaenia
GTTAATGATGCCAATGACGGCCCAGAGGCCGCCATGACAAGCTCCCTGCTACCAGTTGCTCGACAACCGCCCCCACTGCCACGTCGGAAGCGTCCGTGGTTAGCGCCATGCGAGCTGCTGGCACCGGGTGTGCCAATAACGCAGCGTTCGCGAGGGCCAATTTGACCTGGGAGAAAGCGCGCTCCCGGTCCGGGGACCACTCAACCTTAGTTGCAGGTTTTTGCTTCTTTAGTGCCGCGTACAATAGGTGCATGAGCTGTGCCGTGTTGGGGAGGAAGCGGTTATAAAAACTGACCATCCTCAAAAATTCTTGCAGTGCCTTAATTGTCTGCGGTTGGGGGAAATCCGTTATCGCGCTCACTTTATCAGGCAGCGGGACCGCGCCTTCTGGAGACACGCGGTGCCCCAAAAAATCGATTTGCGCTACCCCGAATTGGCATTTCGCTGGGTTAATTATCAGCCTCTGAAAAACGGCTGTGAGGTGGCGTTCGTGTTCGACTTCGGATGCACTGGCTACCAAAATATCATCCAAATAGGCGAACACGAAAGGGAGGCAGCGCAATGCTGCATCCATCATGCGTTGGAATGTCTGTGCGGCGCCTTTGAGGCCAAAAGGCATGCGCAAAAACTCGAAAAGCCCGAAAGGGGTTATAACTGCCGTTTTGGGTATGTCTTGCGCGCGGACTGGGACTTGGTGATAACCGCGCACCAAATCTATTTTGGAAAAGATGCGCGCCCCCGCCAAATGTGCTGAAAAATCCTGGATGTGCAGAATCAGGTAGCAGTCGTGTGCTGAAGCATTATTTAATCTGCGGAAATCACCGCAAGGGCGCCACGAGCCGTCAGCCTTGGGGACCATGTGCAGGGGTGACGACCAAGAGCTGTTCGAGCGTCTAACAATGCCCAGTTTTTCCAAGTTGGCGAATTCCTCGCGCGCGATGGCCAGTTTAGCTGGGTCCAAGCGCCGAGCTTTTGCAAAAACAGGGGGGGAGAGGTAGTTATGAAATGCTCGACCCCGTGTTTGGCAACTGACGCTGAAAATGTTGGGACCGTGAGTGCTGGAAACTGATTGAGTAGTGCATGAAACTTACCACCCGCAGCTGTGACATTGGGATGTGCAGAAGGCAGGGCCACCCGAGCTGTGCAGGAGATAGAGTGGAAAGACAGTGCATTTACAATACGTCTATTAGTAAGATCAACTAATAAACTGTTTGAGCATAAAAAGTCAGCACCTAGCATGTTGTTGCTAACTGCGGCTACAACGAAGGTCCACTCGAAGGTGCGGCCGTGGAGGGATAGGAGAAGCGTCTTCTCCCCATAGGTTTTATTTAAGTTTTTGTAAAGGGTATACAGGTCATTACAGCATTGTATTGTTTACATTTTCATCACACGTTCCCTTATTTTTTGCTATTTGACAACATTGGTAGGATAGTTATTACAACACCCCCTTTTTTTTTTAAAGTGAAAGAAAAAGAGAAATTAAAGAGAATTAAATTAAAAAAAACGAATAAACAAACAGAACAGCAAAAAACAAACAAACAGAAAATTAAGTAATTAAAAGTAAAAGAGCATCTCAGTAGCGTTGGAACAAAGAGCGGGACCATTATTGAAATGGTATTTGTCAAAGATTAGATCTAATGGAAGACACATAATGCGATCCAGGGTTGCCAAAAGTTCATGAACCCATCCATGTCCTGTCTCAGTGCGAATGTCAACTTTTCCATCGAGTAAATGTCTTGAATCACGTTAATCCAATCTTCAGGTGTAGGACAGTCCTTCAGCATCCATTTTTTAGTTAGGGCTTTTTTACTTGCCAATATTAAAACATTGAATAAGTATTTATCTCCTCGTCTTTCCAGTGAGTCCGGTAGTAAACCCAAATACAAAATTACAAAAGAAAAGGGAACTGTTATTTTGAATATTTTCCCCAATATTGTCTGTACATTGGTCCAATATTGCCAGTGCCGAAACATTCAACACCATCGTGCCTAAATGACTATCGCCCTGTGGCACTGACGCCCATAGTCATGAAGTGCTTTGAGCGACTGGTCTTGGCACAGCTCAAAAAAGGCTTGCCCCCTACACTGGACCCTCATCAGTTCGCCTACCGGAGCAACAGGAGTACAGAGGATGCGGTTTCTACAGCGTTGCACTATGTACTCTCACACCTGGATGACAAGAACACCTACGCAAGAATGCTGTTTACTGACTTCAGCTCAGCATTCAACACAGTTATCCCCTCCAAGTTGCTCACCAAACTTGGGGACCTGGGAATCAGTACCTCCACCTGCAACTGGATCATGGATTTTCTGACCAACAGACCCCAGCATGTTAGGTCAGGTCCCAACCGTTCTTCCGTCATCACACTCAACACTGGTGTACCACAGGGCTGTGTGCTCAGCCCATTCCTCTACTCCCTCTACACCCATGACTGCAGGCCTATGTATGGATCCAATTCCATCATAAAGTTCGCAGATGACACCACGGTGATTGGACTCATCAGGGACAACGACGAGTCAGATTACAGGGCAGAGGTTGAGCACTTGGCTACTTGGTGCACTGACAATAACCTGCTCCTTAACACCAGCAAAACCAAGGAGCTCATAGTGGACTACAGGAAGGAGAGGGAAGAGACACATGACCCCATCCATATCAATGGCATAGCTGTTGAACGTGTCCCCAGCTTCAAATTCCTGGGGACCCACATCTCGGAGGACCTGTCCTGGTCAGTTAACACCACCAGCCTGATCAAGAAGGCCCATCAGCGCCTCTTCTTCTTGAGGACATTGAAGAAGAACCATCTGTCAACTGACATCCTGGGCAACTTCTACCGCTGCGTGATAGAGAGCACCCTGACCAACTGTATCACACTCTGGTATAGGAGCTGCTCTGTAGCTGACCGCAAGGCGCTGCAGCGGGTGGTGAAAACCGCCCAACACATCACAGGGACTCCACTTCCAGCTATAGAGGACGTCTACAGGAAAAGATGTCTGCGCCGGGCACGCAGCATTCTTAGGGACTCCAACCATCCTGCTCATGGACTGTTCCAGCTTCTCCCCTCCAGAAGACGTTTCAGAAGCCTTCGGACTAGAACCAGCAGGTTTAGGAACAGTTTCTTTCCAACAGCTGTCACGTTATTGAACTTAGTTCCCCGCTGACTCTCTTACAATCATCTTTTACCATCCTCACCTGTACATAACTGCATAACTACATAACTACATCTAACTTATTGCACATTATTTGCACATAACAGTACTTTTAACTTTCTGCACTGCTGCATATATTTGCATATATTTGCTTAAATTGCACATACTGTTAATTACCGTATATACTGCACTGCTGTCCTTTGCACTTCTGATTGGATGCTAAACTGTGTTTCGTTACCTTGTATTCATACATGTGTAATGACAATAAAGTTGAATCTAATCTAATCTAATCTAATATTGGTGGATAACTGGGCATGACCAAAACACATGAAAATGATTTGCAGTCTTTTCACCACACAAGCGCCAACAGTTCAACCCCTTATGGGTAAATTTGTTTTGTGCAGGTGTTCTGAAAAATCTTACCAAGTTTTTCCATCCAAATTCTCTCCACTGCAGGGATGAGGTACTTTTCCATTGCTGTTTGTTTAGCTTTTCCCATATTTCCAATTGTAAAGTGAAATTCCCCTCTTTTTCCCATCTCTCTTTTATATATGATGTGTTGTCTCCTTTTAAGTCTTGAAGACCTTGGTATATTTTAGAAATGTATCTGATCCCTGGGATCCCTTTATATGCCATTAAGAAGACCTGTTCAGAACACCTGACTGGGCCCTTTCCAAATCCTCCTTTTTAAGTATATTGTTTATGTGATGTCTAAGCTGAAAGAACCTGTAAAGATCTTGATTTATTAGTCCTTGTTTTTTCAAATCTTCAAAACTTCTTAAAGTTTGCCCCTTAAAAAAATCGTAATATTTTATCATCCCTTTCTCTTTCCACTCTTTAAATCTAGTGTCTGTTTTATTGGGGGTAAAGTCTTGATCATAGGCAATCCATTGCAGAAGTCGATAGGGCTCTTTAGCTTGATTCTCTCTGACTATCTTAAACCAAATTTTTAGCGGGGTCTCTATCCACGGGTTAGTGTTATTCAAGAGTTTCGGTAGGGCATTGTTCCCTATTATCGCCTGTAGGGGGATGTCACTTGTTATTTGGCATTCCATCTCCTTCCATTGTGCAGTGTAGACTGGGTTACATATCTCTACTAAAGTTTTAATTTGTGCAGCTATAAAATAGTCCCTGATATTTGGCAGCGCGAGCCCACCTTTGTCTTTGTTTAGCTGTAGGATTCTATATCTGATTCTAGGTCTCTTGCCCTGCCATATGAATCTTGAGATCCTTCTGTCCAGCTCCTGCCATGTTTTTTTGGGAGGTTCTACCGGTATTGTTTGGAAAAGGTATAGAAGACGTGGAAGTATATTCATTTTGACTGCTTCAATTCTTTGTGCAGTACCTAAGAATGGTATCATATTCCATCTTGCTAGGTCAGATTTTATTTTTGTCACCAGTGGATCATAGTTTAGTGTTATAATTTTGTCGAGTTGTTTCGGGATATTGACCCCCAGATATTTCATAGATTCCAACTCCCAGTTAGTTTTGAGTTCACTTAGTGGTATAATGATTTGGGTCATAGTTGAATGTTAAAACTTGGGTTTCATGCATGTTTAATTTGTACCCCGATAAATCTCCATAGTCTGAATAAACTGAGATTAGTTCTGGTAAAGAAGTGTCTGGCTGCCCTAGGTATATTAAAATGTCATCAGCAAAGAGTGCTATTTAATGTTCCTTCTGACCAAGTGTAATACCCTGAATTTTTTGATTTTGTCTTATCCATTGGCTCAGGGGTTCTATGAAGATTGCAAAGAGCAGTGGAGACAGGGGGCAGCCTTGACAACATCCTCTTTCCAGCTCAAAAGATGATGATAAATTACCGTTAATCCTTATTTTAGCTGTTGGTTTTTTATATAATGCCTGTATAGTTCTAATGAAGTTGTTATGAAAATTGAAATTGGATAAGATTCTATATAGGAAAGACCAGTCAACCGAATCGAATGCTTTTTCAGCATCTAATCCCAATATGACTGCATTTAAGTTATATTTTTTTATATGATGAATTATGTGTAAAGTGCGTCGAATGTTGTCTTGTGTCTGTCTTTGTCTTATAAAACCTGTTTGGTCTAAGTGAATTAAGTCTGTCAGTATGTTTTCTAACCTTTTGGCAAGGATAATGGTAAAAGCTTATAGTCCTGATTTAATACACTGATTGGTCTGTAGTTGGAGCATTCTAGTTTATCCTTTTCAGGTTTAGGTATAACTGCAACGACCCCTTCTCTCCAGGAGGGGGGGATTTCCCCTGTGTGGAGGACATAGTTAAATGTTTTCAGGAGGAGAGGAGATAGTTGCTGTTTAAAGGTTTTGTACCATTCTGCTGTATAGCCATCTGCTCCTGGGGATTTGTTAGCTTTAAGTTTCATTATTGCTTTTTCCAATTCTTTAGGTTGTATTTCTGACAGTAGTGTTTTATTTTGTGATTCCGTAAGTTGGGGAAGGTTTAATGTGTTTAGGAATGTCTCGGATGCGTTTTTATGTTTTTTGTGGGAGTATAAGTTCTTGTAGTAATTCTCGAAGCTTTTAAGAATATCCTGAATTCTGAATTTTATTTCCTTTGATACTGGGTCTCTGATTTTGTAGATTGCTCTTTCTGTTTGTTGTTTCCTCAATTTATAGGCTAGTAATTTTGCCGATTTACTGCCTGCTTCATAGTGTTTTTGTTTCAGAAATGTAAGTTTCTTCTGGATTTCTATTGTGTAGATCTCATTTATTTGATTTTTAATTTCTTTAATCTTGAGCGAGCCATTAGAATGAGTGTTGTCTTTGTGTTCTTTTTCTAGGTTCTTGAGTTCTGACTCTAGTGTGATTAGTTTTTCTTGTCTCAGTTTCTTTTGGGTTGCCAGTTTTGCAATAATTTTTCCCCTTATTACAGCTTTGCACGCATCCCACAGTATTAAAGGGGATACTTCTCCATTATCGTTTTCTTCCAAATATCTGAAAATATCTGATTCCAATTCATCTTTCAGTGGTCCTTTCAGGACATTTGAATTCAACCTCCAGGAAAATGTATTATTTGTGTATTTTTGGATGTTTAAGTCCATATAGATCGGACTGTGGTCAGAGAGATCCATCAGTCCTATTTTACATGTTTTTACTCTTCCAATGTCTCTATTAAACATAAAAAAGTAATCAATCCTTGAGTAAGATGAATGTGGTGTTGAATAAAAAGTATAATCTTTTACATTGGGGTTGAATTCCCTCCATACGTCACAGATTCCCATTTCTTTTAGTAGCATCCGAGTTTTCCTATTTTGAGTGTTATTTTGATGTGAAGAATTACCTGTTGCATCCCAGTATAGATTCAGTCTTAGATTGAAGTCTCCACCACATATCACTAAACCTTGGGCTTTAGTTATCATTAGGTCGAATACATTTTTATAAAATTTCCATTTAGCCCCTGGTGTTGCATATACATTCAGCAGGGTGATATCTTCTCCCTCTAGCCGTCCAATTACCAAACTGTACCTCCCTTCTTTATCTTTGTGTTCTGATTTTTTTTCAAATGTAATTTTGGTTGATATCAATGTCGCTACTCCCCTCCTCCTCCCTGATTTATATGAAGATGAAGAGATCATTTTAAATCCTTGTCTATTGAGTTTAGTGTGTTCCACGTCTGTTAGGTGGGTTTCTTGTAAAAATATTATTTCTGCTTTGTCTTTTTTCATTTTGCGTAGAATCTTGGATCTTTTAACTGGGTTCAGGATCCCTTTTACATTATATGAGGCTATTTTGGTTACACCCTGTTTCTCCATTGTATTTTCTTATTTAGTATAACAGTGTGGTGGCCCTCTTTTTTGCTACTCAGAAACTGAAAGAACATTAAGAACATAAAAAACATTAAGAACATAGTGTACGAAACTTTAAAACAAAAAACTGTCAAAAAACTTCCTGAGCTGGGGTCTCTTTAAAGACCCTGTAAGAGCCCTGATGGAGTGTAGGCTCTGAGGGAAATTCCTCAAACTCTGTTACGTGTTGAGGGCCCTCTCTTACCCCTGTAAGTTGTCCCATGTTTTTAACGTGAATTTCAGATCCCAATCCGAATTTGTAATGATTTTTTTTTTTTTTTTTATGCCTATACCCTATGAGATTGTGTGCACCCTCCCACCCCCATCACAGCAAACATTCACTCTAATACAGTATTTGTTAGTGTGGAGAGAACATGTGGGTCATTGTTACATTTCTATTTTAACAAGTTTTTTTTTTCCCTTTAAATTAAGAAGACATTTGTTTCTAATGCTATAACTGCTCCATGAAAGGTTTTACCACATGCTGATTCTGCACCTCCTTTAATGTTTGTTACCTTGTAGGAGGGGGGATGGAAGTGCAGAATGGCTGAAAAGAAAAAAAAAAACCCAAAAAAACCAAAAAGGTCGCTATTCCTTCCTGGAACTGGAAAACATATCTTTGTAGCTCTGGGGCTGGGTTTCCCGCTGCTGGCCCGTGGATTTTGAAGGTTTCTGAGTAGACCACGTTTGAGCTCTGATCTTCTCGCTCAGATTCGCTGCGGGTTTAAACACCGTTACCGGGAGTCCTCTTCTCGCCATATCAATTGTTGCTTCTTCCGCTGAATTATAGAGACATGACTCTTCACCGTAAAAGACCCTTAACTTCGCCGGAAATGGCGTCTGAAAGCGTAGATTCCGTTCCCGTAGAACCTTTTTGGCGTCGTTATATTCCCGTCGCTTTTTAAGAACCTCAGGGGCGTAATCGTGCTCCACGAAGACTTTTCTCTCTTGATGCATAAATCCTTTTTTCTGCCAAGCCCGTCTTACAACCTCTTGTTTTATTTTGAAATCGGAAAATCTTACCACCACCAAACGCGGGTGCGCTTCTGCCGCTGGCTTTGCGGCTAATGTACGATGGGCCTTTTCTATCTTCAAATCGGTGGTTTGTGGAATATCCAACTTCTCTCTCAATAAGGATTCCACGCATTCCGCCACTGTGTTGAAACTATCTTCAGCTCCTTCTTTCAGACCGTGAATTCTGATGTTATCTCGTCTCTGCCTTCCTTCTTGGTCGGTTAGCTTAGCCTCCAGCCTTGACTGTTTTCTGTGTAAATCCAGCATAGAATCTTCAAGCACTTTTACTCTTTCTTCAGCTTCCAAGATTCGGTTTTCGGCCTGGTCCATTCTGCTGTTCGTCCTTTTTAGTTCCTCTCTGAATTCATGAAATTCGGCCCGAAATCGTCGTAATTCATCAAATAGAGATTTCAAGCTAATTTTTTTGTTAGCTAGGTCCAGGTCCTCGTCTCCTGAACGGAGGTCCTCGGGATCAGATTCTGTGGCCGCTGCGCGTCCTGACCTGGGGAATGTCAGTTTCTTCTGTTTTTGGTTAGGCATGGTGTTTTTGTCTTTTGATTTTTATTCTTCCAAAAATCCGTTAAGTCTGATTTTGAAGATGTTTTCCTTGGATTGGATCTGGGAGGTTCAGCGTTAAGTTGCTATCACCATGGCGTCCAGACCGGAAGTCTCTCCCCATAGGTTTTGATCGTGGAGCCATTCGCCGCTAACACCAGGGGTCCACTGGCAGGCGTCAGCATGTCTGTGTAGGCAGGCTTGACAAAACTTAGCTGGGAGCCTGTGTCCACCAGGAATTCTTTCCCTGAATTTGCGTCTGTCACGAAAAGCAGCTTGTTCTTCGCGCCGAGAGTCGCAGCTGCTACCGGCTCTCGGTCTTGGTGTTTCCCTGGCGCTGGTATTGGCACGGTGGGGCGCATCTGCGCGCTCTCTTGGCGAAGCGTCAATGGTAGAAACAGAGGGTGTTGTCAGCTCCGCTTCTCCTGGCCTCTGCCGCTGCTGACGTCAGTGGATCCGGTGCTGCAGCCTCTGGTCTCCCCTCGTCTCGTGGGGGTGCATTCAGCTCTGCTGCTGCCGTCGTGGCTGCGTGCCGTCTATGGGCATCGATGAGCCGCTGCGCCTCCTGGCCCAGCTCGTGGTAGTCACGGTTGTTGAGTAGCTGTGAGCTGGCCAGGGTGACTCTCACTGCTGGCGGTAGCGTTCTGAGAAAGAGGTGGGCGAAGATAAAGCTGTCGTCATCTTCGCCTCTCAGGCTCATCATCTTCGCCATCAGATCTGCCGGCCTGTCTGCTTCCCCTTCTGTCAGCGCCAGGAGCTTCTCTGCTCGCTCTCCCAGCGAGGGAGTGAAGGCTCGAATGAGGGCGGCTTTCAGTACGCCATACTTGTCGTCTTGGGGCGAGTGGTTGGTCAGGCTCTCCACCCGCTGCACTGTGAGGCTGTCCAGCTTCGCGATGACATGGTAGAACCTCGTTGCGTCCGCTGAGATTCCCTGAAGGTGGAACTGCACCTCCACAGTGGTAAACCAGGAGCGCGGGTTATGTTGCCAGAAATCGGGCAGCTGTAGTGTGGTAGCTGCGTTAACCCGGTTGGCCCCTGAAGAGTCCGGTGCGGAAAGATCGTCGCCACCGGCCATGGTTTGTCGTAGGTCACCAGTGTAGAGGATGACTTTCACAAACAAGACTGAGTTTATTTCTCAGAAAAGGTTTATTGTGAGGCTACATCCTCTATCAAGCAAAGTATCTCAGCAAAGAGACAGAACAATCATTCTTCACAGTTCTTATACTCTCCAGAGACACAAAACCCCCATCATCAAATATCACACCCCCAACCCACAGTCCTTCAGTAAACATATAGCCTCTGAGGCTCCTTGGCGTCTCCATTGTCTCTCAACTCTTCAGCCTCGGGGGCTCCTGCTGGGACATTCTCTCTGACTTCCCGTCTCTCAAGAAACCACTTCACACCTCCTGAGGTCTCTGCCGGGTCAGGTCCTCTTGGCCGTTTAGACGTGAAGCCTCCAGAGTATGCACCGTCATGCCTACTAAGTATATGTGAGGGAAAATGCATACCATACATGCATACCATACGTATATGTGCCCTAAATGTGCGCCATAACAGTAGTTTTTGCATAATCCTGCTAATAAATGGAAAAACCAAATGAACAAACCACTCCCGATCACATTACCTCCTTGGCGGAGGTAATTAAAAACCTGCACAGATGACTGGAAAGCTACAATGAGCATGGCTTACTTTTTTTTTTTAGAAGTGCTTTCTTCTGGCCTTCTTTAGTGAAAAATCCTTCATTTTGTCCATACGTCCAGCTCATGAATAACGTCATACTCTATGGACATCAATGTGAGGTTACACAGTCTGTTTAAGCAGCATGCTTGATCTAGTCTACTTTTTACCAAGATCCAAGTCTATTGTCCTATGCACAGCTGTCTGATGTAAGGAAAGATGACCTTTCCAAGTGACATGGCTTTTTTGTACTGGTCTCCATCTCTTAGTTTGCCTTCTCCACTGGTCTGCTCTCTTTCGTCAGGATCTGGTGGTCTGCTCTTCCAGGTGAGTGCTTTAATGGCACACCTGTCTCCTCGGTGCAGTAATTAGCAGCCCCGCCTCCACTCATTGCTCCAGTTTAGAAAAATCCTCTGTGGGATTTTTTGAGCAATTCGTTTTCCCTAAGCTCTTTTCCTCTCAATATTTTTATGAGTGCCACTCACAAACTTTTTTCAGGACATTTTGACCTAGCTAATTACTTACCTCTCACTGGTGCTTGCATAGTTACATGTCAAAACAATTCCTCTGATAGGCTATTGCTGCATGGTACCCACGTGGGCCACATGTAAATAGGACCAATCAGCAGCCTGTCACACACGAATATCAAGTGATGGACATACATAGAATTTGACCAATTAACAACAATGTGATCTTTTTTACTGGCTCATGATAGGCCCCTTATCTTCGTAGGCCCCTGGGCTTCAGCCCAGCCTGCCTGTTCATTAAGGCGGCCTTGGCTGTACATGCAAGAATCCCCTCAGACGTCTCACAGTTGAAGGAATTCTGCATTGAGGAATGGGGCAAACTTTTCTCAGACCGATGTCACAGACTGGTAGACGGCTACAAAAAGAGTCTCACTGAAGTTATTTCAGCCAAAGGGGGTGTGGTAGACTGCAAGTCTAAAATAGAACATTACTGGCACATGCCTCTAGGGGGAACTACCTGTATTGTTCAGCACTACTATGAAGGGGACACATTAGAATAAGAGTGTGAAAACCCCGCGCAGAATCCATGTTCAGTCTTATTATGTGTGTTACAGAATAAATGGCAGAGTTAGCCAAAGAAATAACTCAAGTGTGATCATTGCTACACGGTAGGATATCACACAATTGGCGACGAGGATTAAAAGAAAAAAATCAGCGGCGAGAAACAGAGAACATTGCAAGTGTGGCGAACTCAAGTGACTCCAGTAGTTCGAGTGCAAGTTCAGAGGAGGAAAAACGAGGTTTCCCCACCACGACGAGCAATGGCGGCTGTAATCGGAACGGTAACCCCTTTTGATAACTCGACTCAGTCATGGGAAGAATATAGTGAAATGTTGGACTTTTTCTTCCAAGCTAATGATATTGAGGAGCCAGACAAAAGGAAGGCTGTACTGTTGAGTGGAGTTGGTGCAACTACTTACAGCTTGTTGAGAAATTTAATAAGCCCTGCATTACCGAAAGATAAAACGTACGACCAGCTTACTGCTGAGCTTCAGAAGCACTTCAGCCCCAAACCGAGTGAAATCGTGCAACGATTCAAATTTAATTCACGCATAAGGAGGAACACTGAGTCCATAGCAGAGTATGTGGCAGAACTGAAGAAATTAACACTGCACTGTGATTACAAAGACTCATTGGAAGAAATGTTAAGAGACAGACTTGTGTGTGGAGTGAATGATGACCGAATGCAACGGCGACTTTTATCTGAAACAAAACTCACTTTTGCGAAGGCTTTGGAATTATGCCAAGCGATGGAAACAGCATCTAAAGATGTGAGAGAGATGCAAGGGAAGCTAACAGAGGACACAGCAACGCATGTTCGTGTGCCTAAGACCCAAGTAGGTGTCCACAAAGTGTCAACTGATAAAAATCATCGCAAATTCCCCAGTTGTTATCGCTGCAAAGGCCAGCACAATGCCGCCGAGTGCAAATTTGCCACTGAGCTGTGTCATAATTGTGGCAAGCGAGGGCACATTAAGAAAGCATGTAGAATAAAGGTGGACAGCGCACAGGTGCTGAAAGCGACAGTTAATGGGCAAAAGTATGAAAACAAGGGCCCAGGAAAGGAACAGCAAGCGAATCAACTGAGAGGGGAGGGAGAAAGTGATACAGAAGACATGGGTTTTCACACAATTTACAACACGTCAGAGGAGCTGACCAAGGTAGCGCCCATCACGCGTACCATGAATGTTAATGGAATGAAAGTAACATTTGAAGTTGATACAGGCTGTGGAGTAACCATATTAAGTAAACAGCAATATACACAACTGTGGAAGAAAACAGACACAGCAGAATTAAATCCCTGTTCATTAAAATTAAAAACATACACAGGAGAGAAGCTAGACGTGCTAGGCATGGCACAAGTGAAGGTGCAGCACGAAAACAAAGAAAAGGACTTACCTGTAGTAGTAGTTGGGAGCGAAGGACCAAATCTACTAGGGCGAAGTTGGCTACAAGAACTGGCCATGATTGATCAGTTGGTGAATAAAGTGGAATCTCAGCCCAAATTGCAGCTGGAGGAGATCCTCGAAAGACACGCTGAGGTGTTCAAAGAAGGCTTAGGACAGCTAAAAGGTGTCACTGCAAAGATTAATGTGGACAAGGAGGCCCAACCACGATTCTGCAAACCCCGACCGGTACCCTATGCAGTCAAGCCACTGGTTGAAAGCGAGCTACAGAGGCTGCTGGATGACAAGATCATTGAGCCAGTGCAGGTTGCAGAAGGGGCGGCGCCCATAGTCCCAGTGAGAAAGCCGGATGGCTCCATTAGAATATGTGGAGATTACAAACTCACTGTCAATCGAGCATCACGGGTGGATCAGTATCCAATTCCTAAAGTGGAGGACCTCTTCGCACAGCTGAACGGCGGCCGACACTTCACGAAATTAGACATGAGTCACGCCTACCAACAAGTAGTCCTGGAAGAAGAATCAAGAAAGTATGTAACCATCAATACACACAAAGGCTTATATACCTACACACGCTTACCATTTGGAGTAGCTTCCAGTCCTGCTATATTCCAGAGAACGATGGAGGGCATCCTAGGTGGAATTCCGAATGTTGCCGTTTATTTGGATGACATCCTTTGTACAGGACCAAATGAACAAGAACATCTGAAAACGCTGAAGGAAGTGCTTCAACGGTTGGAGAAAAGCGGTCTGAGGTTGAAAAGAAGCAAGTGTGAGTTCATGGGAAAAGAGGTGGTGTTCCTAGGCCACAAGATCAACACCAGTGGTCTACACCCTCTAACAGACAAAGTGGAAGCCATTGCGGAGGCGCCTGAGCCACAAAATGTTACTGAGTTAAAAGCCTACCTGGGCTTGTTGAACTATTACCATAGGTTCCGCCCAAAGCTCTCCACGCTGCTGGCACCACTACATACCTTACTTAAGAAGGAAGAAAAATGGTCATGGGGGGTCAAGCAGCAGAAGGCGTTTGAAGAGTCCAAAGCGCTACTTCAGTCCTGTAGTGTGTTAGTGCACTATGATTCAAACAAACCACTCATCCTGGCGTGTGACGCATCACCCTACGGTGTGGGTGCTGTACTCTCTCATCGTATGGAGGATGGCTCAGAGAGACCCATAGGGTTCGTCTCAAGAACTCTTAGTGCAGCTGAGAAAAACTACTCCCAGCTAGACAAGGAGGGCCTTGCAGTAGTATTTGGTGTAAAAAAATTCCACAAATACCTGTACGGGAGACAGTTCGTTATAGTGACTGACCACAAGCCACTAATTTCACTGTTCAGTGAAATGAGAGCCATACCCCAGATGACATCTCAGAGAATTCAGAGATGGGCCGTTACATTAGCAGCGTATGAGTACACCATCGTTTACAAAGCCGGACGGGACCATACGAATGCTGACGCGATGAGTAGGCTACCCTTGGATGGAGGAAGAGACAGCACGCCTGAGGAGGAGGAGAGAGTGCTATTGTTTGAAGATATCGGCGTGCCCCTGGTGAACGCACAACAAATAAAGAAGTGGACAGACAAAGACCCTGTTCTAGCAAGAGTGCGAGAATACATCTTGCGAGGATGGCCGAAGATGAACAGTCCTGAGTTCATTCCCTATGCCCGACGACAGGATGAGCTCAGCAACCAGGAAGGTTGTATCCTGTGGGGAGGACGCGTGGTTGTTCCACCACCTGGTAGGAATGCCTTACTGCAACAACTACACCAAGCACACCCTGGCATCACTCGCATGAAAGCGTTGGCGAGGAGCTACATGTGGTGGCCCAACATGGATGCAGAGGTGGAGGCGCTTGTGAAGTCATGTGCGGCATGCCAGGAGAACAGGAACAGTCCTCCAGCAGCCCCACTACATCCCTGGGAAGTTCCAGATAAACCATGGAGAAGAATTCACATTGACTACGCAGGTCCATGGATGGGAAGAAAGTTGAGGTCAACATTTGACTTAATACATCCAGACTTCAGAAACAAAGTGCATGATAAACAAGAGAAACAAAAAGGTTATCATGACATGCATGCTAGAGAGAGAATACTGAGAGAAGGAGACGTGGTCTACACCCGCAACTTTGGCTCAGGACCAGCCTGGGTACCAGGAGAAATAACAGAAAAAACAGGCCCTGTGTCATTCAAGGTGACATTAGGTCATGGACAAGTGGTGAGGCGACACATCGACCAAGTTCATGGTAGGAGCTCCATTCCCCTGCCGATGGCACCAGAGGTGTTGTCTGACACCCATCCTGAGGAGAGCATCAACGAACCACCACTTCAGGTGAAACCTGAGGTAACCGTCTCTGCAGATTCTACGGGCAGCACTGCAGCAGCCGAAACAGTGGAGCAGTCTGAGTCTTCACCTGCAGTTGGCTCACCCGCCGTGAGAAGATCTCAGCGAGCTAGGAGAGCTCCAGACTACTTGAAGGACTATACTTAGTCAGTAGTGAGTTCCCCAGCCACAGGACAAGAATGCGTCCTGGAACCTCACTGGGATGCGGTAGTCAAACCAATTCCCCAGTTAGACTGTTATGTGTGTTATACATGTGAAAAAAAAAAAAAAAAAAAGAAAGAAAGAAATTATGTGTATGACACATGTGTTTAAGAAATTAAAAAGTAACTGTGATAGTTCAGGGTTAAATGGGAGTTCCAGGATGTCTAGTAATTGGCTAGTGTAAGTAAGAGTAGTTTAATCTAGAGGGGAGGGATGTGGTAGACTGCAAGTCTAAAATAGAACATTACTGGCACATGCCTCTAGGGGGAACTACCTGTATTGTTCAGCACTACTATGAAGGGGACACATTAGAATAAGAGTGTGAAAACCCCGCGCAGAATCCATGTTCAGTCTTATTATGTGTGTTACAGAATAAATGGCAGAGTTAGCCAAAGAAATAACTCAAGTGTGATCATTGCTACACGGTAGGATATCACAGGGGGTAACACTAGCTATTAGGCGGTAGGGTGTCCAAACTTTTTCCTCAGAATACGCAGTTTTGTTGATATCTTTAGTTTAATGAGTAAAACAAGGTTAATTTTTGTTGTTTACCTGCAATTAAATCACCTTCTGTTCTAGTGATAAATAAAATCAAGATTAGATCTCAATAGGAACATTTCTTAATGAAGAACTGAATATTTAATGAGGTGTCTTAATTTTTTCACATGACTGTATATATATTTTGCAAAGTTTGTGTAAAGTCCAACAACCTGCAGTAAAGTGGAGCATGTTGGATTATTTTGTGTAGGCTATCTTTTGAAAGCAGGCGATGGTGACAGGCTGGTCCACCTGGCTGGTCCAGGTCGGTGAGGGTGCAGGCCCCGCCCCTCCCTGGTCCTCTTCCGGGAAGGAAGTCTGCAGTGAAACGCGGTGTCGCCCGGTGAATGAACGGTGCTAATCAGCCCTGAAGAAGGTTTTCACAGATTTCCGTTCTCATTTTTGGTCGGGCCGACATTCAACATGCTGATTAAAGAATAGTGAGTATCTTAATTTTTCTTTTAAATACTTTCTTTTATTCAAACCGACAAGCGAAACAGAGGCGCACCACTGCGTTTATGGGTGGACTTTTTAATCTCTTCTTTAAATATTAACCAATAGAATAGTACACTGCCTTGTTCACACAGTATCAACTTGTTTTACGTTCAGGTTTTATTCGGTTCTTACTCCAATGAGTGATGAAACAATACACTGAAGGAACAAGAGGAACACCTCCAAAGTCCATTAAAATTTTACAGCGTTACATGTAATTATTGTTTTTCAGTTATTCTAAGCAGGATGAGCGCCAGCGATGTTGAAGTGCTGACGTTACATTAAAAAGAAAAAGGGAATTCTGGGAAATGTATTTCGAATTTGAATTACCTTTTAATTAGCCATGATTTATACAACAATGTCGCAATCAATAAAATAAAGCAAATAAAGTCGCATTCAGTATTTCCTCAACACAAATAATAAAAATAGGAAATATTTATTATCCGTGAGGCATGGATTTGACTGTATATGAGAACCATTTGGAAAAGGGAAACGTTTTGGTGACTTTGGTTGCCAGATGTGAGGATTGAAAAGTTAGTTTTAACTACACTGCCAAATATATTTAAACTATTTAAAAAGAAAAACATTTAAATTGGCCTTATTGATGATGACCATTGTGCATGTGTCTTGTGATTCCTGAGACTAGCAGCTTTACAGCGTTCATGTCATGTGCACCTCATTTGACTAAGGTACAAAGTACACAGCCCTAATAGATTAGTGTTCTTAGAGGGATTGGCCCTGCCTCAAAGACTCTTACTGTTTAATGGTCCCATTACCTGCAAAATGGAGTTCTTATGGATTTTAATCTTAAAGTACATCTGCTGGTCACATGCCATTAAAATGCTCACTTCACAAAGAAATATGCACTATTTTCTTCTAATTAAACTCTTAAAGAAACTAGTACTAGATTGCACTTCCTGGGTTTTGCTCCAGATTAAGTTCTCTAAATTGGTAAATCAAACTCGGACTGCGTTATGTATGATTTGCATCCATTTATACAAACGTCACTCTTTACCAACACATCAGCCATAAGATTTATGCCTACAAGGCTTCTCTTTCACTCAGACCCTTTCTAATGAAATGTTTAGGTCCTGCTTGGTTTGTAACAGGTCTCGATTAACTATTGTACTATGGGAACATGGAGAAAGATACAGAAAATTCACACAGGCAGACCAAACAAGCCAGAGCAGCTTTGTTTGTTCGCTCAGCAGAAACTGTTTTGATTGCACCTTCATAATTTCCTCTTCCTCATACTCCAGTTTCTTGTAATACAGGGAAACTGGCATTTTGTGCTAGTTGCCTGTGATAATTATATGCCTCTATAAATCAGTTAGTTGTAAATGGTGGTCTAATTAAAATCCTCATGATGACATTGTAGGAGGTTAAAAAAGGTTAAAGCATTGCAGCAAATGTATATATTGTTTCTCACCGCCTTTGTGGATGTACAACCCACATTTAAAAGCTTCCTGTATGCCATTGTTGATACCTCTCCAAAGGTTGCATTCCTGTGCATTAATAAAGTAACACCCAGCACTTCTGAATGTAAGCTCTGGTTGAATAAAGGAGCATCTTGCCATTCGCTAATCATGTAGTGTCCTGCACAGCATGCAATGACAGTTGAACTCAACCATCAGTAGGTTGAAAATATGACCCACGGTCCTTCTGAGAAATGAGGTGAAGTGATTGATTGGAGCTAAAGTTCAATTTGTAAGAACAAGGTGCCTCTAAACCTGATTTTTCAGAAGCAACTTGGAGTACCTTTTAAACATGCTGCCACTTAGGGTGCTTTCACACCTACAGGCTTTAGTTCATTTTAATCAAACTCGAGTTTGTTTTCTCTGTTAGTGCGGTTCGTTTTGTCTGGTGAGAACACGGTAATTGCACTCAGGTGCGCACCAAAGCAACCGTGTCGAGACCGCCTGAAAGAGGTGGTCTTGATTTGAATCAAATGCCGAACTCTGGTGCGGTCCTGCAGGTGAGAAAGGGACCGCGCTAAAACAGGACCAGCAGCAAACAGTAAAACATTTATGCTACTGTACATACCTGATGGATCTTAAAAGAACATCTGTGGCTGAGCATGTCATGGTTCTGGAGGATTAATGAACGTTAACATGTTATTTTCCATCCGTAGCTGTGCTTCATTTTCAAACTGTACAATTTGCTGAAAGTGGTATATGCACATAATGTAATAAATAATAACCAAGGTAAAAACACTCCCACCCCTGTAGATTTTGCTATGATTTGTGTTATTTTTTTCCCCATAAATGCACAGTAGTCATCCTACTTCCTGTATTTACCTTTCCTATTCTCGCGGCAAAAAAAATCTGTTGAATAAGAACAGAGAATGTTCTGACGTAAGTTTTGCGGGATTTAACGTGATGCAGTTTGGTCCGCTTGAGTTTTTGCTTGTGTGAAAGGGAACCGAACCAAGGAGAAAATGATACAAAGTAACACACTTATCAACTGATTTGCACCATAGTAAACGAATTTAGGTGTGAAAGCACCCTTACTTTCATTATAAACAAGTGAAGGTCTAATTCCTGGATTTAGGGTGCTGCCATCTTGCACTTTTGGGAGCAGAGTCTATGCAGTAGTGACGGAGTGCAACCACAGTGTCATGTTCCCACCTACATGTTCCTTAAAGGCTATACAGCAGATCATAGGACGCTCCCTCAATCCTGACCAATCAAAACCACAACAAACTTGACCACGCCCATGTTTTTATAGTACCAAATAACTCATTAAAACCAAACATCTGAAAAACAAAAACCCTAACCCAAATCTGCATGATTAAGAACTATCTACAAGGACAGAATCTTTTGGAAAAATTTATGCAAGAAACATTTTTAGCTTTCAGGTTGACAAAATGCCACACACAGTAATGGTAAGCAGGAGGGGCTTATTTTCATGCTACAGCCAGCCACCAGAGGGTGGTAGAGATGCACAAGCATCTCTTTTGGAGAGTTCTCATGTTATCCATCTTTTTATACTGTCTGTGTTTTTAAACTAATGGACAAAAGAACCTCAAACTTTGTAGATTGGTGGCATCTAAAATTACCATTGGAATAACTACAGTACTGCAATTTTTCTACTTGAGCTTATTTTTTTCCAGTTGTGAAGCTCATTACTTAAGAACACTGAAAAAAAAAACCAGTATTGTAAATTGCTGTTTTTAAGGACAGTGCAAGTTGATGAACATTGATGTCACTCAATGTGATCTACTGTATAGAATTGGTGGCAATTAAAAAGTGTCATTGATGTTATATACTGTAAAAAAATCAGATGGCATAAATGTAGACTGTATATATACTGTTTGGTAACTTGTGGTGGGAAAATGGCTACCACTGAGATGCATAGTTAATGCCTTTTCTTTTGCTCTCTTTCGTAGTCGTGTTGTGCTGCCCATTTCAGTGGAGGAGGTAAGAGTTCCTTCATTTTTTTTTATCTGCCTAAATGTACTGTATATTTTTTGTAAGAACAGACATTGGCACAAACAGTTTAATAGCAGATAAACATAGTTTTAACAAATCTTTTATTTTATTTAATCTTATCACTGTCTATGATATCTGACATCTGTAGCTATCCGATATCACAGAAGATGCTTCTGTAGCAGCTCCCTTTTTAGATATTTCCCTCATTGTCTCACTAATGTCATTTCGGTATACTTTTGTAAATAAGTAAACATTCCTTCGTTGGTTAATCCTTTTGATTTTATCAACATATTTTATATTTTAAATCCCACCGTGTGTCTAATGTCACTCTTTGGAGGTTGCTAAAGACCCTGCACTGTGGACTATAGGGTTGGGGGTCACTAGAGGCCCCATAACATGATATTATCCATATACCAGATATTTTAGCCTCAATAGAATATCATCACAAACGTGTGATACAGTGGGGCAAAAAAGTATTTAGTCAGCCACCAATTGTACAAGTTCTCCAACTTAAAAGATGAGAGGTCTCCAATTTTCATCATAGGTATACCTCAACTATGAAAGACAAAATGAGAAAAAAAAATCCAGAAAATCACATTTTCTGATTTTTAAAGAATTTATTTGCACATTATGGTGGGAAATAAGTATTTGGCCACCTACAAACAAGCAAGATTCCTGGCTCTCACAGACCTGTAACTACTTCTTTAAGAGGCTCCTCTGTCCTCCACTCGTTACCTATATTAATGGCACCTGTTTGAACTCGTTATCAGTATAAAAGACACCTATCCACAACCTCAAACAGTCAGACTCCAAACTCCACTATGACCAAGACCAAAGAGCTGTCAAAGGACACCAGAAACAAAATTGTAGACCTGCACCAGGCTGGGAAGACTGAATCTGCAATAGGTAAGCAGCTTGGGGTGAAGAAATCAACTGTGGGAGCAATTATTAGAAAATGGAAGACATACAAGACCACTGATAGTCTCCCTCGATCTGAGGCTCCATGCAAGATCTCACCCCGTGGGGTCAAAATGATCACGAGAACGGTGAGCAAAAATCCCAGAACCACACGGGGGGACCTAGTGAATGACCTGCAGAGACCTGGGACCAAAGTAACAAAGGCTACCATCAGTAACGCACTACGCCGCCAGGGACTCAAATCCTGCAGTGCCAGACGTATGCCCCTGCTTAAGCCAGTACATGTCCAAGCCTGTCTGAAGTTTGCTAGAGAGCATTTGGATGATCCAGAAGAGGATTGGGAGAATGTCATATGGTCAGATGAAACCAAAATAGAACTGTTTGATAAAAACTCAAGTTGTCGTGTTTGGAGGAGAAAGAATGCTGAGTTGCATCCAAAGAACACCTACTGTGAAGCATGGGGGTGGAAACATCATGCTTTGGGGCTGTTTTTCTGCAAAGAGACCAGGACAACTGATTCATTTAAAGGAAAGAATGAATGGGGCCATGTATCGTGAGATTTTGAGTGAAAACCTCCTTCCATCAGCAAGGGCATTGAAGATGAAACGTGGCTGGGTCTTTCAGCATGACAGTGATCCCAAACACACCGCCCGGGCAACAAAGGAGTGGCTTTGTAAGAAGCATTTCAAGGTCCTGGAGTGGCCTAGCCAGTCTCCAGATCTCAACCCCATAGAAAATCTTTGGAGGGAGTTGAAAGTCCATGTTGCCCAGCGACAGCCCCAAAACATCACTGCTCTAGAGGAGATGTGCATGGAGGAATGGGCCAAAATACCGGCAACAGTGTGTGAAAACCTTGTGAAGACTTACAGAAAACATTTGACCTCTGTCATTGCCAACAAAGGGTATATAACAAAATATTGAGATGAACGTTTGTTATTGACCAAATACTTATTTTCCACCATAATTTGCAAATAGATTCTTTAAAAATCAGACAATGTGATTTTCTGGATTTTTTTTTTCTCATTTTGTCTCTCATAGTTGAGGTATACCTATGATGAAAATTGGAGACCTCTCTCATCTTTTAAGTTGGAGAACTTACACAACTGGTGGCTGACTAAATGCTTTTTTGCCCCACTGTATGTTGGTTATTGCAATATCATATAGTGTGATTTGTCATCCAGATCTTTGTCTTGTCCAACTCCTGGCTAGATCTCACAAATCACTCCTTTGCTGTGTTGACCTAAATAGACAGTGAGGATTTAGCACCATTTTTTGGATTGAAGTCAGTTTTTTTTATTGCACTGGTGACTTAAGAGCTTTGTATTTGCAATATTTATTAAAACTTCTATTTAAATATTGCAATACTGATGTCCCTGATTTGATACAGTATTGTTGATACAGTACAGTGAGTATCGTGATACTACACTGTATTATTTTTTCCCCACCCCGTGGACTGTGGTTCCTTCTTAGTACAGTATATGTGTTGTTGTCATTATCTAGACAAAGGGCGAGCTTTAGATAGCCTTCTAGATGAGACTTCTTTTCTGAAGCTTTATGTTAGTGATGGGAATTACGTCTCTTAAGAAAGCTGGTTCTTATCGCTCAGCTCACTAAAAAGAGCTGGCTCTTTCAGCTCCTAAGCGGCTCGTCATATTTTTTTGTTGCTTAATTTATTACCAAAATGATGCAGTCCTTCCAGGATTTTGCTATGTTGCAATCTTGTCAATTCATGCGAAATCAGCCAATCAGCGCAACTATTGCGCAACCTTGCAACTTTATCCAATCACTGTAACTTTCCCACAATTTTGGCCAATCCTTATCAACTTCCACCAATTTCACCAATCAAATTTCAGCTGAGTGGCGCTGAAACACTCAGTCTAACCAATCAAATGTATTGCTACATCGTGTTCACTTCTGGGTTTACAGTAAGTATTAATGGATTGCTTCAGCAAAAAGTGGTGTGTGATTAAAAAAAATCCAAAACACTCACCCGTGAGGCTTCCAACACCGTCCCTTCCTCCGTGCTGGGATTGTGTTGAAAAACGTCCGCCTGCCCCAAAAGCACCCCGTTGCAGGAGCACATGTGACAAGAGACTCCATAAAATCACAAACAAACGAGCAAGTCTACAGTACAGCCAGTGTTTGATCATTTCATACATCTTTAGAGGTAAAATCATTACTACATCTTGTCAATGAGCTTTAAAGCTGTGAATCTCTGGTCTGAACACGGACACCCCCCCTTCTCCCTGTAAATAGAAAGGTGTGTGTGTGTGTGTGTGATAAGACGCACAGCAGCTAGACAGACAGGTAGGAGTTAGGCATAGGGATATTGTCTGCATTTTTTCCCCCAGAAAAACACAGGCTCCAATAGACAATACAGACTAACAGAATAAATTGTTTATTTTTTCCTTTGCGCTCGGTACCGAGTGGTTGGGGACCATAGGGAGTTTTCAAATAAAGGCGCTGCAAATAATTTCCACAGCTCTACTCTATAACATGCATTCAATGCAATTTAGCTGCTGCAATGGATATTGTGTTAAAGTCCGTATTGGCTGTTGCACAAAAGAGTTTTTCTGTATAGCAGTTTCTGCTTAATTTACAAATCACTGTAATAGGAAATGTTTGACAATCCTGTGCTTTTGTTGTATTGTTATATAGAATATCACTGCAGTAAGCTGGAAAAACCATCTGCTTTAAAATTTGTAATTCTTCCCACAACTTTTAGTGCAAAAAACCTCTCCAAACATCGCAATTTTTAAAAAAAGCTCCTGCGAATTCAAGCTTTTTGGGCCACAACAATCATAAAAACATCCTGGAGGGACTGATTATGTGTAAAAGGAAGTACTAATGTACAAATGTATATCAAATGGTAATTATTTATATTGCTTATTATACTCAACAAAATAAACTTTAAAGCATATAAACAACTGGGGTCATAGTCTTTTGCACAAATTGACATTTATAACATCTCCCTGAGTCAGGCCATAGTGCCCAGATGGTTTAAGACCTCTACCATAGTACTGGTGGCAAAGAAACCAGTTGTGTCTTGTCTGAATGACTATCATCCTGTTGCACTGACACCAATTGTGATGAAGTGTTTTGAACGGCTTGTCAAACCGCACATCACAGCCTGCATCACATGACCCGCTCCAATTTGCATATCGTTCAAACCGCCCCACGGAGGATGCTATAGTCAGCACTCTGTCATCACCCACCTGGATCAGAAAGACACCTATGCCAGACTCCTGTACATTGATTTCAGTTCAGCATTCAACACCATTATTCCCCAGAGACTGATGGAGAAATTACTCCTTCTTGGTCTGAACACCGCCACATGTCTCTGGATCCTGGATTTCCTGACCGAGAGACCTCAGTCTGTCCGGGTTGGAAATAACATCTCCAACTCTATCACGCTGAGCACCGGATGCCCTCAAGGCTGCGTACTCAGGCCACTGTTGTTTACACTTCTAACACATGACTGTGTATCCAGACACGAGGTGAACCAGATTATTAAGTTTGCAGATGATACCACGGTGGTGGGACTTATTCAGAGGGATGAGGAATCAATGTACAGGGAAGAAGTGAGAGACCTGGAGGGCTGGTGCAGGGAGAACAATCTGGTGCTCAACGTGGACAAAACGAAGGAGATGATTATCGACTTCCGGCGGTCACAGCCTGAACACGTCCCTCTCAGCATCGGCGGCCGTTTAGTGGAGAGAGTGGAGAACCTCAAGTTCCTCGGAGTGCAGATCTCGCAGGACCTGACCTGGAGCATGAATTCCTTGGGGATCAGGAAGTGGGCCCAGCAGAGACTGCACTTCTTGAGGAAACTCAAACAGGCCTCTCTCCCCATCTGCATCCTCAGGACCTTCTACAGAGGTGTGGTGGAGAGTGTTCTGACGTACTGCATTGCTACTTGGTACTCCAGCTGCAGTATGTCAGACAAAAAAGCCCTGCAGAGGATAGTTAAGGGAGCTGAGAGGGTAATTGGAGTCTCCCTCCCCTCTGTCCAAGAACTTTTTCAGAACTGTTGTAGGAGCAGGGCACTGAACATTGTCAAGGACCGTTCTCACCCTCTGCATAAACACTTTGAACTTCTGCCATCTGGCAAACGATTCCGGAGCATCAGAGGCAGAACCACCAGACTGATTAACAGCTTCCCTCCACAAGCTGTTAGGATGCTGAACAGTTGATCCGGAACCTCTCATACATACTTCTGCACCTACGGACATTATGTATATTATTTGTATCTTATAGTTCTGGTTAGTTTTCAAGTATGTCTCAGGGAAGTGTGACTGGCTGTGGTGGGGTGGGGGGTGAGGGTATGTGTGAGTGTGTCTTTAATCATGTTCTTTTACTTATATGGCTTATATGGATGCCGAGAGAAACGCAATTTCATCTTGCCTGCACTACAGTTGTATGTACAGCAATATGACAATAAAGGCTGATTTGATTTGAAATTGTCCCATAGAGCTCTGGGTTGTAGGTCTAGGTGGTGGTGGTGTAGCTACTGGATGATGCTGTAGACACTGCAGCAGCACCAGTTGAAGTAGACAAAGTAGCACTTTCATTGGTAGCAGGTTCACTTGCTTGTCGTTTTTTTCTTCCAACTGCACGGATGGATGTAGGCTACAGTTCTAATGTGCCTGTGCAGGTTATTTGTAGAGCCTGCTCGATATATTTTCAACTTGCATACTGTACGGTCTGCTTTTGTGCTATCCATCCATCCATCCATCTTCTTCCGCTTAATCCTTTTTGGGTCGCGGGGGGCTGGAGCTTATCCCAGCATCTTAGAGCGAGAGGCAGGGTACACCCTGGACAGATCGCCAGTCCATCGCAGGGCCAACACAGAGAGACAGACAAGCATTCACTCTCACAGTCATACCTAAGGACAATTTAGAATCCCCAGTATTGATGCCAATTAACCTAACCTGCATGTTTTTTGGCATGTGGGAGGAAACTGGAGAAATCCCGGAGTAAACCCACGCAGACAGGGAGAACATGCAAACTCCACACAGATCACTGTTGGTCGGAGGCTGGGATCGAACCCAGGCTCCTCCGGCCAAGGGCGAGTTGCTGTGCTGCCTCAGTGCTAACCACTTCGCCACCGCGCTGCCCCTTTTGTGCTATCAGTGTAATTAAAATGCATCCAGACTTTACTCCGTTTCTAGCTGTCACTCATTTCCTCACCTTTCCAACATTTTGTATCTGTAGGTGCCGTTTTCTCTCATCTCCCTCCGTCCTGTCTGTCCTGTGTGTGTGTGTCTGTGCATGCTGCTGCAAGCAACCCTCCCCCTCCTGCTTAGTGCAGCCAATCACATGTGGCATAAGCAGAAAAAATAAATTAAAAAAAAAAAAAGCATCTCAAGCTCGCAGGCAGGAGCCAGCTCCAAGAGCCATTTCATTGGCGGATGACACATCACTACTTTATATCAGTCCTAGGATGTGTTCATCTATTCAATCGTGTCTTCAGAAGAGCAGTTTTAGCCTATGTTTGCCTCAATAGATTTTTACCTCATGAGAGAGTTTCCCTTTGTGCACTTGTGTGTGAACCACTTGCCTTTTTTCCTCATTCTACCTTTAAATCCAAGAATTCCACCACACTGATTTCTTTGTTTTTTTTCCCCCATCGTTTAATAGCAAGCAGAGCCTAGTGTTTCTTTGAGACATACAGGTGCATCTCAATAGATTAGAATATCATTGAAAAGTTGATTTATTTCAGAATCAGAATGAACTTTATTGCCAAGCACGTTTACAAGTAAACATACAAGTAGACATACGAGGAATTTGACTTGACATTGGGCGCGCTAGATAAGCGCATCCCAATGACGCGGCAGCCATGCAAAGGCGCCTGTCTGTATGTATATACATACATATTTCAGTAATTCAATTCAAAAAATGAAACTTGTATATTATATAAATTCATTACACACAGTGATATACATTACTCACAAAAAGTTAGGGATATTTGGCTTTTGTGTGACTCTGGAAATGAACAGGTACAATGTAGACATATCTGCACTTAGTGAAACAAGATTGCCTGGATATGACAGCTTGGAAGACCATGGATACATCTTCTTTTGGAGTGGGAGATCAACTCAAGAAAGGAGAGAAGCAGGAGTGGGCTTTGCAGTTAGAAAGGAGATAGCAGCAATGCTCGATGAGGAACCGGTGCCAATCAATGACAGGATAATGACTATGAGACTCCCACTACAGCGGAAGATGTATGCCACACTCATCAGTGTATATGCCCCAACAATGACCAACACAGAGGAGGTGAAGGGAAGAGTTCTACAGTGATTTACTTGAGACTATCAGGCGTGTACCGACTGATGACAGGCTGATACTCGTTGGAGATTTTTTTTTTTTTTTTATTTAAGTTTTTGTAAAGGGTATACAGGTGGTTACAGCAATGCAGTGTTTACATTTTCATCACATGTTCCCTTATTTTCTGATATCTGACAACATTGGAAGATTAATTCTTACAACACCCCTTATTTTTTTTTTTTTTTAAAGTGAAAGAAAAAGTGAAAAGAGAAAAAACAAAAACAAAAAACAAATAAAAAAAACAAACAAACCAGTAAAAAACAAACAAAAAGAAAAAGTAAGTAAATAAAGATAAAAGAGCATCTGAGTAGTGTTGGAACAAAGAGCGGAACCATTATTGAAATGGTATTTGTCAAAGATTAGATCTAATGGAAGACACATATGCGGTCCAGGGTTGCCAAAAGTTCATGAACCCATCCATGTCCTGTCTCAGTGCGAATGTCAACTTTTCCATCGAGTAAATGTCTTGGATCACGTTAGTCCAATCTTCAGGTGTAGGACAGTCCTTCAACATCCATTTTTTAGTTAGAGCTTTTTTGCTTGCCAATATTAAAACATTGAATAAGTATTTTTCTCCTCGTCTTTCCAGTGAGTCCGGTAGTAAACCCAAATACAAAGTTACAAAAGAAAAGGGAACTGTAATTTTGAATATTTTCCCCATTATTGTCTGTACATTGGTCCAATATTGGTGGATAACTGGGCATGACCAAAACACATGAAAATGATTTGCAGTCTTTTCACCACACAAGCGCCAACAGTTCAATCCCTTATGGGTAAATTTGTTTTGTGCAGGTGTTCTGAAAAATCTTGCCAAGTTTTTCCATCCAAATTCTCTCCACTGCAGGGATGAGGTACTTTTCCATTGCTGTTTATTTAGCTTTTCCCATATTTCCAGATGTAAAGTGAAATTCCCCTCTTTTTCCCATCTCTCTTTTATATAAGATGTGTTGTCTCCTTTTAAGTCTTGAAGACCTTGGTATATTTTAGAAATGTATCTGATCCCTGGGATCCCTTTATATGCCATTAAGAAGACCTTCAGAACACCTGACTGGGCCCTTTCCAAAACCTCCTTTTTAAGTATATTGTTTATGTGGTGTCTAAGCTGGAAGAACCTGTAAAGGTCTTGATTTATTAGGCCTTGTTTTTTCAAATCTTCAAAACTTCTTAAGATTTGCCCTTTAAAAAAATCGTAATATTTTATCAGCCCCTTCTCCTTCCACTTTTTAAATCTGGTGTCTGTTTTATTAGGAGTAAAGTCCTGATCATAGGCGATCCATTGCAGAAGTCGATAGGGCTCTTTAGTTTGATTCTCTCTGACTATCTTAAACCAAATTTTTAGCGGGGTCTCTATCCACGGGTTAGTGTTATTCAAAAGCTTAGGTAAGACATTGTTCCCTATTATCGCCTGTAGGGGGATGTCACTTGTTATTTGGCATTCGATCTCCTTCCATTGTGCAGAGTAGACTGGGTTACATATCTCTACTAAAGTTTTAATTTGTGCGGCTTTAAAGTAGTCCCTGATATTTGGCAGCGCGAGCCCACCTTTGTCTTTGTTTAGCTGTAGGGTTCTATATCTGATTCTAGGTCTCTTGCCCTGCCATATGAATCTTGAGATCCTTCTGTCCAGCTCCTGCCATGTTTTATTGGGAGGTTCTACCGGTATTGTTTGGAAAAGGTATAGAAGACGTGGAAGTATATTCATTTTGACTGCTTCAATTCTTTGTGCAATACCCAAGAATGGTATCATATTCCATCTTGCTAGGTCAGATTTTATTTTTGTCACCAGTGGATCATAGTTTAGTGATATAATTTTGTTGAGTTGTTTCGGGATATTGACCCCCAGATATTTCATAGATTCCGATTCCCAGTTAGTTTTGAGTTTGCTTAGTGAATAATGATTTGGGTCATAGTTGAATGTTAAAACTTGGGTTTTATGCATATTTAATTTGTACCCCGATAAATCTCCATACTCTGAAAAAACTGAGGTTAGTTCTGGTAAAGAAGTGTCCGGCTGCCCTAGGTATATTAAAATGTCATCAGCAAAGAGTGCTATTTTATGTTCCTTCTGACCAAGTGTAATACCTTGAATTTTTTGGTTTTGTCTTATCCATTGGCTCAGAGGTTCTATGAAGATTGCAAAGAGCAGTGGAGACAGGGGGCAGCCCTGACGACATCCTCTTTCCAGTTCAAAAGATGATGATAAATTACCGTTAATCCTTATTTTAGCTGTTGGTTTTTTATATAATGCCTGTATAGTTCTAATGAAGTTGTTATGAAAATTGAAACTGGATAAGATTCTGTATAGAAAAGACCAGTCAACCGAATCGAATGCTTTTTCAGCATCTAATCCTAATATGACTGCATTTAAGTTATATTTTTTTATATGATGAATTATGTGTAAAGTGCGTCGAATGTTGTCTTGTGTCTGTCTTTGTCTTATAAAACCTGTTTGGTCTAAATGAATTAGGTCTGTCAGTATATTCTCTAACCTTTTGGCAAGGATAATGGTAAAAAGCTTATAGTCCTGATTTAGTACACTGATTGGTCTGTAGTTGGAGCACTCTAGTTTATCCTTTTCAGGTTTAGGTATAACTGCAATGACCCCTTCTCTCCAGGAGGGGGGGATTTCCCCTGTGTGGAGGACATAATTAAATGTTTTCAGGAGGAGAGGAGATAGTTGCTGTTTAAAGGTTTTGTACCACTCTGCTGTATAGCCATCAGCTCCTGGGGATTTGTTAGCTTTAAGTTTCATAATTGCTTTTTCCAATTCTTTAGGATGTATTTCTGACAGTAGTGTTTTATTTTGTGACTCCGTAAGTTGGGGAAGGTTTAATGTGTTTAGGAATGCCTCGGGTGCGTTTTTATGTTTTTTGTGGGAGTATAAGTTCTTATAGTAATTCTCGAAGTTTTTAAGAATATCCTGAATTCTGAATTTTATTTCCTTTGATACTGGGTCTCTGATTTTGTAGATTGCTCTTTCTGTTTGATGTTTCCTCAATTTATAGGCTAGCAATTTTGCCGATTTACTGCCTGCTTCATAGTATTTTTGTTTCAGAAATGTAAGTTTCTTCTGGATTTCTATTGTGTAGATCTCATTTATTTGGTTTTTAATTTCCTTAATCTTGAGCGAGTCAGTAGAATGAGTGTTGCCTTTGTGTTCTTTTTCTAGGTTCCTAAGTTCTGACTCTAATGTGGATAGTTTTTCTTGTCTTAGTTTCTTTTGGGTTGCCAGTTTTGCAATAATCTTTCCTCTTATTACAGCTTTACATGCATCCCACAGTATTAAAGGGGATACTTCTCCATTATCGTTATCTTCCAAATATCTGAGAATATCTGACTCCAATTCATCTTTCAATGGTCCTTTCAGGACATTTGAATTTAACCTCCAAGAAAATGTATTATTTGTGTATTTTTGGATATTTAAGTCCATGTAGATCGGACTGTGGTCGGAGAGATCCATCAGTCCTATTTTACATGTTTTTACTCTACCAATGTCTCTATTAAACATAAAAAAATAGTCAATCCTTGAGTAAGATGAATGTGGAGTTGAGTAAAATGTATAGTCTTTTACACTGGGGTTGAGTTCCCTCCACACGTCACAGACTCCCAATTCTTTTAGTAGCATCCGAGTCTTCCTGTTTTGGGTGTTATTTTGATGTGGGGAATTACCAGAAGCATCCCAGTATGGATTCAGTCTAAGATTGAAGTCCCCACCACATATCACTAAACCTTGAGCTTTAGTTATCATTAGGTCGAATACATTTTTATAAAATTTCCAGTTAGCCCCTGGGGGAGCATACACATTCAGCAGGGTGATATCTTCTCCCTCTAGCCGCCCAGTTACCAAACTGTATCTCCCTTCTTTATCTTTGTGTTCTGATTTTTTTTCAAATGTAATTTTGGTTGATATCAATGTCGCTACTCCCCTCCTCCTCCCTGATTTATATGAAGATGAAGAGATCATTTTAAACCCTTGTCTACTGAGTTTATTGTGTTCCACGTCTGTTAGGTGGGTTTCTTGTAAAAGTATTATTCCTGCTTTGTCTTTTTTCATTTTGCCTAGAATCTTGGATCTTTTAACTGGATTCAGGATTCCTTTTACATTATATGAAATTATTTTGGTTACACCCTGTTTCTCCATTGTGTTGTTTTGTTTAGTATAACTGTGTGGTGGCCCTCTTTTGTGCTACTCAGAAACTGAAAGAACATTAAAAACAAGAAAAACATTAAGAACATAGTGTAAAAAACTTTAAAACAAAAAGCTGTCAAAAGAACTTCCTGAGCTGAGGTCTTTTTAAAGACCCTGTAAGAGCCTTGATGGAGTGAAGGCTCTGAGGGAAATTCCTCAAACTCTGTTACGTGTTGAGGGCCCTCTCTTACCACTGAAAGTAGTCCCATGCTTTTAACGTGAGTTTCAGAACCCAATCCAAACTTGTAATGATTTTTTTTTTTTTTTCCTTTTATGCCTAAACCCTGTGAAATTGTGTGCACCCTCCCACCCCCATCACATCAAACATTCACGCAAAAACAGTATTTGTTAGTATGAGGAGAACATGTGGATTATTGTCACATTTCTATTTTAACAAGTTTTTTTTTTTTTTTATTACAAAGACTTATTTGTTTCAAATAATATAATTGTTCCATGAAATGTTTTACCACATGCTGAATATGCATCTCCTTTAATGTTTGTTACCTTGTATGAGGGGCGTTGGATGTGCGGATTGATTCAAGAGGAAAAAAAAAAAAAAAAAGGTCGCTATTCCAACCTGAAAACGGATAGTTTATCCGCGACGCTCTGGTGCTGGGTTTCCCGCTGCTGGTCCGTGGATTTTGAGGGTCTTTGTGTTGTCCATGTTTGCGCTTTGATCTTCACACTCGGGTCTGCCGCGGGTTTAAATACCGTTACCGGGAGCCCTCTTTTCGCCATGTCAGCTGTTGCTTCTTCCGCCGAATTATAGAGACACGTTTCATCGCCGTAGAAGACCCTTAACTTCGCAGGAAATGGTGTCTGAAAGCGCAATTTCTTCTCTCTTAACACCTTTTTCGCGTCATTGTATTCCCTGCGCTTTTTAAGGACCTCCGGGGCGTAATCGTGTTCCACGTAGACTTTTCTCTCCTGGTGCATAAATCCTTTTTTCTGCCAGGCCAGTCTTACAACCTCTTGTTTTATTTTGAAATTGGAAAATCTTACCAACACCGAACGTGGGGGCGCTTCCGCCGCCGGCCTAGCGGCTAATGAACGATGTGCCTTTTCTATCTTCAAGTCGGTGGTTTGTGGAATATCCAATTTCTCTCTTAGTAAGGATTCCACGCATTCTGCCATTGAGTTAAAACCATTTTCGGTTCCTTCTATCAGACCATGAATTCTTATGTTGTCTCTTCTTTGTTTTCCTTCTTGGTCGGTTAGCTTAGCCTCTATAGCTGCTTGTCTTTTGCGTAGGTCCAGCACAGAATCTTCGAGCACTTTTATTCGATCCTCTGTTTCCAAGATTCGGTTCTCGGCCTGGTCCACTCTGCTGTTTGTCCTTTTCAATTCTTCTCTGAATTCCCGAAATTCGGCCGTAACATCTCGGTGAAATCGTCGTAGTTCCTCAAATAGTGATTTCAGGCTAACCCTTTTGTTAGCTATCACCAGCTCCTCGTCTTCTGAACGGGGATCTTCCAGTTCAGATTCTCCGGCCGATACGTGTCCTGGCCTGGAGAATTTCAGTTTCTTCTGTTTTCCTTTAGACATGATGATTTTGTCTTTTGATTTTCACTCCTCCAAAAATCCGTTAAGTTTGATTTTCAAGGTGTTATCCTGGATTGAGTCTGAGAGCTTCAGTGTTAAGCTGCAGTCGCCATGGCGTCCAGACCGGAAGTCCTCGTTGGAGATTTTAATGCCAGAGTTGGTTCGGACACTGAGAAATGGAAAGGAGTGCTAGGCAGTCATGGAGTAGGCAAGTGCAATGCTAATGGAGAACTTCTACTTGCACTATGTTCAGAGTACAACCTTGTGATAACCAACACTCTATTTAAGCACAAGGACACACACAAGAAGACATGGATGCACCCAAGATCCAAGCACTGACACTTATTTGACTATATCATAGTCAAGCAGAGAGACACATACCTGCCAACTACTCCGGTTTTGCCGTAATGGTTACGGTTTTCAAGACCCCATTCCGGGTTACGGCTTTATTCATCAAAATTACAGTTTTTCACTAAAAATTCAGTCAAAAATTTTAAATCGTAAAAAAAAAACACGAAAGCAATTCCAAACACGAGATCGCTAGGAGTCGTATCTAAATTTACCTGAAGCGTTTGCTAAGCTAACGCTATCGCTATAGCTAACGCCATAGCTAGTCGTAGCACCTAACACCGATACAAAGAAGCGACTCCGTCTCCGGTGATTGGGGCTCGCCGGAGGAACCAACCGAGGCAACAGTTGGACGGGAGCCGGATCGGAGTTCAAGTACAGCGGTGGTAGGAGACGGGGACCAGTGGAGGAGTAGCCGGGGCCCCAGCTGGATAAGAGCCAGAATCGGAGCCCAGCTACAGCGGCGGGGCTCGGCGGAGGAACTACTGAGGAAGACGGCGGTAGGTGGCGGGGCTCAGCGGAGGATCTACCGGGACCCCAGCTGGACAGGAGCAGGATCGGAGCTCAACTACAGCGGCGGTGGGCGGCGGGACTCGGTGGAGGAGCTGCCGGTACCTCGGCTGGACAGGAGCTCAATTGCAGCGGTGATAAGCAGCGGGACTAGCAGCGGAGGGGGCTAGCTGAGGCCCAGCTGGATTCGAGGTCGGTCGGATTGGATATCGGCGTCACCAGCAGAAATTGTTTTACTATCAACAGGTCAGTAAAAATGCCACCAAAGAAGGAGGAAATGGAAGAGATCAAAAAATCTCTGAACTAAGTTCAGAGATTTTATCTTCTTGGAACATACAGTAAGTCAATATTATACAGTAATAAGTTTCATTCAGCTGTTTGTTTTATGTCATTTAAGCACAGTTCTGGTACTTAAAAAATCATAAAAACCCAGGAGCTTCGGGGGGCTTTGCCCCCCTTGCCCCCCCGGACCCCGCTGGGGGACTGTGTCCCCCAGACCCCCTGCTAAATTTTCAGATAATTTCCCCAACTACAAATCACATCCCTGGGTAAAGAATGACATACTGAGACAGGCCAGAAAGTTACAGGGAACAGAAGTTTACCTAAATGAACATCTAACAAAAACTAATGCTGAAATAGCACGGCAAGCACGGATGCTGAAAAGACAAAATGAGAAAGCTAAGAGGTGCACCATGGAAAACAACAATGCTTGAGAGTTACCATAGAGTTTGTCTTTGATCTTTTCCACCAGCATATCTACATTGACAATTTAAGGAAAATAGAAACATGATTGTTGAAGAAATATGAGGTTGTTAGCCACATTTAAACTTGATTTAATGCTAATATTTGTTTGCCATCGGGGGGCTTCGGCCCCCTGAACCCCCCACAAGGACTTTGTCCTGGACCTACCGGGGCCTGCGGCCCCTGGACCCTGGCTAGCTACTAGGCTTTTCAGGTTTTAAAAGTTGGCAGGTATGGAGACATAAGGGATGTATTGGACACCAGAGCAATGAGAGGCACAGACTGTGGTACTGATCATGTTATGCTGAATTCTAGATTAAGGATTTGGAGACGAAAACAGCACTGCAGGACGGGTGTGAAGCCACCACGGAAGCTAAACACTAGTGCACTGAAAGGCCAGAAGAAGCAGGAAGAACTTACACAGGAAATGGATGAATACTTGAAAGAGTGGGACACCAACAACTCAGAGAATGACACAGAAGAGAAATGGGGAACATTGAAGGATACGGTGTATCAGACTGTGAGTGATGTATTAGGCCACCCTGAGAGGAAACATCAAGATTGGTTTGAGCATGATGAACACCTGAAGAAACTACTAGAAGTGAGGAATATAGCTAGACAGGAAAACCTACAGTGTAACACAAGGTCAAAGAAGAAGAAATACTCAAAGGCTCAGTGAGCTACAGAAGTACACCAGAGAGATAAAGTCCAACTGGTGGGATGAAAAAGCGGAGGAACTTCAAACTGCAGCAGACAGGAAGGACATGAAAACATTCTTCACAGGTTTGAGAGAAATCTACGGCCCTAAACCAAGAGGATTGATCCAACTAAAGGCTATGGATGGTGAAACGGTTTTGCAGGAGAAAGACAAGATCCTGGACAGATTTGCAGACCACTTTGACCAACTACTAAACAACCCTGGAGATCTCACTGAAGAGGCTAAAGAAGCTCTAGTGCAGCGACCAGCTGTATCAAGTCTGGATGAACCACCAAATTTTGATGAACTAATGGCAGCTATCAGGACAACACAGGATGGTAAAGCTCCAGGAAGGGATGGAATTCCAGCAGAAGTGTGGAAATTTGGTGGTGTTCAGCTGACCAGCTGCCTGCACAAGCTCATCCAAGAGATATGGGATGCCCAGAAAGTACCTCAAGACTGGAAGGATGCAAGTATTTTGCCTTTGTTCAAGAAAGGTGACAGGAAAGATTGTGGAAATTACCGAGGTATATCACTGCTAGCCACTGTTGGTAAGATTCTCTCACGTGTACTACTGAACAGACTCAATGAACACATCTCGCAGAATGTACTACCGGAAATCCAGTGCGGCTTTAGAAGTGGACGAAGCACAATGGACATGATTTTCTGCTTGAAACAGGTTCAAGAAAAGTGTATCAAACAGAACATGCCGCTTTATGTAGTCTTCATAAACTTCAGTAAAGTCTTCGATACTGTTTTGTGACAAGGACTTTGGCAGGTACTCAAGAAATTTGGCTGTACAGAAAAGTTTGTCAGCCTGATCGAGGCACTCCATACAGGTATGCAAGCAAATGTGGCAATGAGTGGTTCAGTATCTAAAGACTTATCAGTAAGCAACAGGGTGAAACGAGGGTGTGTGCTGGCACCTACACTCTTCTCGCTATATCTGGCAGCCATGCTTGAGGTGGCCTTCAAAGACCCTTCAGAAGGAGTATACATTCAAACAAGGAAAGAAGCAGACTTGTTCAGTGTGGCACAGTTTAAAGCCAAGAGTAAGACATTGATAAAAGGAGTCAGAGAAATGCTCTTTGCTGACGACAGTGCCGTAGTTGCACACAGTGTGGAAGATATGCAATCTTTAGTGGAGAAATTTGCAAGCGTAGCTAGCCAATTCAGCCTCCAAATCAACATCAAGAAGACAGAGTGCCTTTATCAACCACCAAAGTTCCAGTTATCAACATCACTACCAGAAGAGATCAGCATTGGTACAGAGCCACTAGTCAAGTGCAAGACTTTCAAGTATCTAGGGAGTACCGTTTCAGAGAATGCTAGGCTGGAGGATGAACTATCTCTCAGAATGGGAAGAGCGAGTGCTGTGTTTGGAAGCTTGAGGAAGAGACTGTGAAACAATCTATCCATGTGAAATGCAAAGTGTACAGAGCAACAGTACTGGCTACTCTATTGTACGGTGCTGAAACTTGGACAGTCTACAGAGTGCAGGTGAAGAAACTCCACACGTACATGAGACAACTTCGAGCCATAATGAACATCTCATGGAAAGACAAGATAACCAACATAGAAGTGTTGAAACAAGCTGGTCTACCATCAATGGAGGACATGCTAATACAGATGAACCTGGGATGGCTCAGACATGTTGAGAGGATGGACCACCAGCGTCCCCCTCGGCAGTTACTCTACTCACAGTTATGCGAGGGCAAACGCAATCAGGGTAGACCAAGGCTCAGATTTAAAGACACTGTAAAAAGAAACTTGAAGAAGTTGGATATAGACAGGAGTTCCTGGCAGCGGAAGGCTAAGGACAGAGCTGTGTGGAGGAATCTGATCAGACCTAAATGAAACAGTCATTGTCGTCCACGACAGACTGCTATGATGATGATGTGATGTGTGAAATTTATGAGAAATGTGAAAAGTTTATGCTACAGTGATATAATATCATGAAAGTAGGGCATTTAAGTAGACACATGCAATGGTTATTTCCTCATCTCAAACAATTTATTGAAACAAAAGCCAACAACAGTGGTGGGTATACCACAACAAAAAAATGTCAATGTCTCAATAACTTGTCATGTGCCCTTGAGCAACAGTTACAGCTTGACAACGACGTCTCATGCTGTTCACAAGTCGACTTATTTTCTGCTGAGGGATGGCATTCCACTCTTCTTGAAGGGCGGCCTTCAGGTTATTGAGGTTGTGGGGTGCAGGGTTATGAGCCTCTACACGGCGGCTCAGCTGATCCCATAGGTTTTCTATGGGATTCAGGTCTGGAGAAAGTGAAGGCCACTCCGTGTAAGGTACCCCAGCCTCCAGTGGCCGTTCCCTAATGATGCGGCCTCATTGAGTTGGAGCATTGTCGTCCATGAAGATGAAATTAGGCCTGTATTGTTCATGTAGGGGCACAGTGACTGGATTAATGATGTTATTTAGGTAGTATCAGCTTGTCACTGTACCATTCACAAGGTGTAGGGCAGTTCTGTATTGACTAGACACACCTGCCCAGACTGAAACACCACCACCAAAGGCTTGTCTGGTGACAACAGTGGCTGATGCATAGTGCTGTCCTTGACGTCTCCAACATCGTTGGTGGCCATCATTTCTGCTCAACATGAGTCAACTTTTATCAGAGAGCAGCACTGAGGCCCACTGGTCCCTTGTCCAGCGTAAATGCTCCTTGGTCCATGCAAGACAATGACGCCTGTGCCTGGTATTGTGGTCAGGTACTCTTGCAGGTTGTCTAGCTGATGTAAACGGTTTTGAATGGTCTGACGGGACACTTGGGTTCCTCTTACCTTCCTTAAATGTGTCTGGAGTTGAATAGCATTCATTATCCGGTTCTGCAGAGCACTGTTCACGATGAAGCAGTCATCAGTGTGTGATGTGGCCAAAGGACGTCCACTTCTATGCCTTAATGTGATTCTTCCCGTCTCTCTGTGTCTCTGTTGCAACCTGCTGATGACACTGTGACACTCTAAGCTCAGTGGCCACTTCCCTCTGAGAACATCCTGTTTGAAGCCTCGCAATGGCAAGGTACTGTTGATCAGTTGTTAGGTGTCGTGTTGACCTCATGATGTCAAAATGTGAACAGTATGATGAAGAGGACTGTTTAAATACCAGTTCTAATTGAACCAGAAAATGTATTGGTCAATTCATGGATCAAACACCTGCTGTGAATTTTGCCGTTGAGCATCGTGTTGGGGAACGGCAAGTTATGCAAAAAGTACTGAAATATTGAACAGTTGGACATGTGCATTCAAAAGGTTAGAGAAGCTCAAAGTAAGTTCACCTGTAAATGGTATAGTGAATTTTAAGTGCATCCTGAAATTTCACCCAAAAGCCTAATATCCTTAACTTTTTGTGAGTAGTGTATTTCAAGTGTTTATTTCTTTTAATTTTGATGGTTATGGTTTATAGTTAATGAAAACCCCAAATTCTGTTTCTCAAATTAGTTATATAAAATTAATTTTAAAAAAATAAATGTTTTTTTTAATAGAAATGTTGGCCGACTGAAAAGTATGTCCATGTACACACTCAGTACTTGGTCGGGGTTCCTTTTCAGAATCAGAATCAGAATCAGAATCAGCTTTATTGGCCAAGTATGCACAACACATACAAGGAATTTGACTTTGGCTAAAAACTTGCTCTCGTTGTTCAGGTGAAGGATTCAATGACAACCAGAGTATGTACAGTAAATTACAGTCTGTCCACGTTTCTATAAAAGGATGCAAATATATACAGGAATATATGCAGTTATTTACTCGGACTAACCACACTTTGCAGAAATATATGAAAAAATATACAATCACACAGTATTTCAATGTGGACTCAGATTCAGTGATATAATGTGAATGAAGTAAAAAGCAGTGTGAGAGTTATGTGCAATGTAATAATGGATGAAAAGTCATGAGTACAGCAACAGGTAGGACTAGGTGAATGTTAGGAGTTCATCAGAGTGATGGCTTGAGGAAAGAAACTGTTCCTGTGACGGGTGGTTTTGACCTTCAGTGATCTGTAACGACGACCAGAAGATAGAAGTTCAAACAGTTTGTGGCCGGGGTGTGATGGGTCAGCACAGATGTTTCCCGCCCGTTTCCTGGTTATGGACCGATATAAGTTCTCAATGGAGGGTAGGTCGGTACCAATGATCCTCTCCGCAGACTTAATGATCCGCTGCAGTCTGGTCTCGTCCTGTTTAGTGGCAGATCCAAACCAGACAGTGATGGAAAAGCAGAGGACAGATTGGATGATGGCGGTGTAGAAGACAACCAGCAGCTCCTGAGGCAAATCAAACTTCTTGAGCTGACGCAGAAAAAACAACCTCTGCTGGGCCTTTTTCCGGACAGTGTCAATATGGGAGGACCACTTCAGGTTCCGGGAGATTGTGGTACCCAGAAACTTGAAGGAGTCCACAGTGGACACTGTGCTGTTGAGGATGGTGAGTGGGGGGAATGAAGGGGGGTGTCGCCTGAAATCCACAGTCATCTCCACCGTTTTGGCTGGGTTAAGTTCAAGATGGTTCTGGCTGCACCAGAGGATCAGCTGCTCCACCTCCCGCCTGTATGCAGACTCATCATCATCCCGGATCAAACCGATGACTGTGGTGTCGTCCGCAAACTTCAGGAGCTTCACCGAAGGGTCCTCTGAGGTGCAGTCGTTGGAGTAGAGGGAGAAGAGCAGTGGGGAAAGGACACATCCTTGGGGGGCGCCAGTACTAATTTTTCGGGAGCTGGATGTAAATCTCCCTAGCTTCACCTGTTGCCACCTGTCAGTCAGAAAGCTGGAGATCCACTGGCAGGTGGAGGGGGGCACCTTGAGCTGGAGGAGTTTCTGATGAAGAATGCCTGGGATGATGGTGTTGAACGCTGAGCTGAAGTCGACAAACAGGATCCTGGCGTACGTCCCTGGGGAGTTGAGGTGTTGCAGGATGTAATGTAGTCCCATATTCACTGCATCATCCACTGACCTGTTTGACCGGTAGGCAAACTGCAGTGGGTCCATCAGGGGGCCTGTGATGACCTTCAGGTGGCTCAGCACCAATCTCTCCAAGGATTTCATGACCACAGAGGTCAGGGCAACAGGTCTGTAGTCGTTTAATCCTGTAATAGAGGGTTTCTTGGGAACTGGAATGATGATGGAGCGTTTGAAGCAGGAAGGCACTTCACGCAGCTCCAGTGATCTGTTAAAGATCCGGGTGAAGATGGGGGCCAACTCGTTGGAGCAGACTCTCAGGCAGGACGGAGACACACCATCAGGTCCTGCAGCCTTCTTGATCTTTTGTCTCTGAAAGACCCGGCGCACCTCCTCTTCACAGATCATTAGTGCTGGTGGGAGGTCAGAGTGGAGGAGGGATGGAGTTCCTGGGGCTGCAGATAATCCTTTTGTGTGGGTGGGAGGTGAGAACTGTAGGTTCTTTTCAAACCTGCAGTAAAAGCTGTTTAGGTCATTAGCCAGCTGGAGGTTTTCCGCAGGGTGGGGGGATGGTCTCCTGTAGTTGGTGATATTCCGTAGGCCTCTCCAGACAGAAGCAGAGTTGTTAGCTGAGAAGTTTTTTTGTAACTTCACACTGTAGCTCCTCTTAGCAAGCCTGGTCTCCTTCGTCAGCATGTTTCTGGCCCGCTTGTACAGAGTCCAGTCACCAGTCCTGTAGGCCTCCTCCTTGGTCTGACGTAGCTGCTTCAGTTTAGGAATGAACCAGGGTTTATTGTTGTTGTATATGCAGAAGGTCTTGGTCTGCACACACATGTCCTCGCAGAAATAGGTGTATGATGTCACAGTGTCAGTGAGTTCATTTAAGTTAATGGCTGCAGCTTCAAAAACACTCCAATCTGTACAGTCAAAGCAGGCTTGTAACTTCAGCTTTGATTCCTCAGTCCATTTCTTCACAGTCCTTACAACAGGCTTGGAAGTTTTTAGTTTCTGTCTGTATGTTGGAATAAGATGGAGCAGGCAGTGGTCAGAAAAACCCAGAGCTGCACGGGGGACGGCATGATAGGCATTTCTTAAAACTGTGTAACAGTGGTCAAGTGTATTTGTGTCCCTGGTGGGACATTTAATATGCTGTCTGTATTTAGGAAGCTCATTTGTGAGATTAGCTCTATTGAAATCACCCAGAATGATAAGCAGAGAGTCTGGATGTTTTTCCTCCACCTCTGCTATCTGGTCAGCAAGGAGCTGCAGTGCCTCCGTTGTACAAGCAGCAGGCGAGATATAAATTCTGACCAGAATAAATGAGGAGAACTCTCGCGGTGAATAAAGGGGTTTACAGTTTATGAACAGTGACTCTAGGTTAGGGCTACAAAACTTCTTCAACACTGTGACATCAGTACACCAACCTTCGTTTATGTAGAAGCAGATTCCACCACCCTTAGTCTTTCCAGAAAATTCTCGGCTGCGATCAGCGCGAAACAGTTGAAATCCGTCCAGACGGACCGCACTGTCCGGGATGTGTTCACTCAGCCAGGACTCCGTGAAACAAAGGGCGCCAGATCTGCTAAAATCCCGGTTTTTGTGAGTCAGGAGCAGCAGTTCATCCATTTTGTTCGCCAAACTGCGGATATTTGCCAGATGGATCGATGGGAGCGGCGTGCGAAATCCTCGTTTCTTCAGCCTGACTAACGCACCGGCACGTTTACCACGCTGCCTTCGTTTCCGGCCAGCGCCAATAGCCGCTGCTCCCACAGCTAAGATGGACTGAAAAAACTTCAGATCAGCAGCAGTAACTGGCGGAGAAGTTGCATTGGGAGGTAGTCTGAGTGAAAGTCTGAGTAGTAGTCTGAGTGATTTTGCATGAATTACTGCGTCAGTGTAGTGTGGCATGGAGGCTGTCAGCTTGTGGTACTGCTCAGGTGTTATGGAAGTCCAGGTTGTGTTGATGGCGACGTTTAGCTTGTCTGCATTGTTGGGTCTGGTGTCTCTCATCTTAATTTTGACAATACTCTATAGATTCTCTATGGGGTTTATTTTTAAAATTTTTTTTGTGTACTTTATTGATCCCCAGAGGGAAATTCAGGGCATCCACCTGGATGGATGAGGCAGTCATGGTACGGCGCCAATCCCTTCACCATTCACACACACGTTCACACCTAGGGCTACTTTAGCGCACCTGCTAATGTTTGGGCTAGCGCAGCCATATAGGAGACAACAGGAAACATTAATGAAAAGTCCAGTGACAGCGTTACCAAAGAAGACACCAAAACGGACACCTCCCAATGCTCAATCGACAAGAAGATTGTTGAAAAGAAGGGTCTGAGGAATTCAGTAATGTGGAGATATTTTGGCTATTTAAAGTCTAACAAGAAGCAGCTTAGCAAATCAGGTAACACTACAAATCTTTTTTACCATCTGAAGCAGTGCCACCCTGTTGAAAGTAACTGACCCTTGTTACCAACTTCCTGGCTGTAAAAATTTCTCCCAGATGGCACTTACGCAGCTGTACACAAGAATGTAGAGAAACGGTTGAAAAGGAGCTGCAAAGTCTGCCATGCTTTGCTGCTACGTCAGATTTGTGGTCAAGTTACACATCTGAACCATATATGAGCCTCACTGCCCACTTCACTGGTCAAGATTGGAATTTGAAAAGCAAATGTTGTCAAACTTTCCTGAAGACCATAAAGGTGAAGTCATTGCTTTAGGACTTACTGAAGCATCGTTGAGACTGAGTGAAGACAAACAGGTCTGCATCATGAGAGACAGTGGGACGAATATGGTGAAGGCCACATCACTAAACAAGTGGACATGGCTGCAGTGCTTTGGCCATGTACTTCACTCAGCTATCAGTACAGTAAGTTGGTGAGCAGAATATTACGAAATATTTATATTTTATAATGTTTTATAATTATTTGAAATACAGTTATGTAATGTTCTACACTACATTTGTCAGGTTCAACTTCTGGCAGAAAATAAATATTTAAAATTAATCTTGTTACAGCTTCACATCTCACTTAGGAGTAAAAAAGGAACCTTTAAGGTTGACAGAAATAGAGATTTGATTCATATCGCAATATATGTCGATCAATATGAAAAAAAAATTATTGTGACTGGATTTTTTCATATCACTCAGCCCTACTCTGTGTGAAATGAATCTACAGTATTTAATGAGTTTCACTTTTTGAATTTAATTACTGGAATAAATCAACTTTTCAATGACATTCTAATTTATTAAGATGTACCTGTAAAATTGGTGAAATGAAACCTTGTTAAGAGCATTTGTAAAAGTTGCGAGAATGGTGAATAGAAGCATAGAAGACCGAAGTGGTGTTATGGCATGGGGCAATCTGTCTGTCCATCCATCTGTTCCACTTTTGTGAAATCATCTCCTCCTACAGTTTTGTTCTGATTGTTTTGAAACTTGATACCAGGGGTTGATATACACTCGTGCATATTGCAATTTGGCTCCGATTGGATGATTTTTGTGGGAGTTTGGGGGTAAAAGGTCAAATGTCAAGATTGGCATTCCTTATGCCCTACTACTATAGAATGAGTAAAGCTAGGGTCACCAAACTTGGTATACAGGTTCACCCTAAAACCCTGAACTGTGACTATGGGTTTGGAATCACAAAGTCAAAGGTCAAGGTAAAAATGCCTTATAAACTATATCTCAACAACCAAGGAAGCTAAGGTCACCAAACTTGTTACACAGGTTCACCTTGGGACCCTGACCTCTGACTATGGGTTTGGGGTCAAAGGTCAACCTTATCATCCCTTTGCGCTATTACTATAGAACAAGTAAAGCTGTGTTCACTAAACTTGGTACACAGGTTCCCCCTGAGCCTATGACCTCTGACTATGGGTTTGGGGTCAAATGGTCATAGGTCAAGGTGGGCATTCTGTATACCCTTTTACTATAGAATGAGTAAAGCTCGGGTCACTAAACTTGCCACAAGATTCACCTTGGGATGTTTTTGTTGTATATTCATGGATGATGGGATTATCATAATTTGGTTCTGCCCCAATAATTGTATGGAAAAATTGAAAACTGCCCTCCTTCAATGACATATCGGGATCTTTAAAGAAAACAGAGGTGGGGGATATTACACTCACCTCTGAGTGTTCCTTTCTTTTTAATAAATTCACACAAAAAAATATTTTTTTTCACTTTGTAGTCATTATGGGGTACTGAGTGTAGATTAACAGGGAAAAGGATTTTAAATTATTGTAGCATCAGGCTACACAACGTAGCAAAAATAGGAGAATACTTGGGGAAGGGGAGGCATAATACTACAAGCCATTGTACCCCTGACTTGTGGACCGGTGCCTGCAGACCTGCCTCCAGATCAATGCAAGGGAAACCAAGGAACTGGTGGTGGACTGCCGCAGGTGTGGACAATCACCCACAACACCAGTAAACATCCAGGGAACAGACATTGAGATAGTGATATCTTATAAGTACCTGGGTGTTCACCTGAACAATAAACTGGACTGGTCACACAACATGAGCAGCCGACGGGAAGAGACTGAACAGGCTGCTCAAAAAATCCAGCTCTATTCTGGGGCGGTGCCTCAACTCAGTGGAGGAGATGAGAGAGAGGAGGATGGTGGCTAAGCTGTCGTCTCTGCTGGAGTCCGAGTCACACCCCAGGTGGGACACGCTGAACGTACTGAGGAGTGTTCAGCGTGGTACGTGGACGGCATTCAAGGGAGAAGTTCCACAGGTCCTTCCTACCTAGGGCTGTCGGACTTTATAGTCTAACCGGTGCTGCTCATAGATGCCGTATTAAATGTCACAACTTTATACAATAGTGATCATCCCATCAAATACACAACTAAGACAATTACAATTATTATCGAGGGTTGCAACAATACTGTTGATTCAAATGTGAAATATACTGTCTGGGTCCATATTTATATTTTGCCGGGTAATTTAACTAACTGTAATGCTGTTGATACCATCTAGCTGCAATGCTCCTGCACTGTGTATATAACTGTGTACATATGTACAGTATATTTATTTACTGCTTTGGCTAACCAATTCTTATCTTATTTACTGTTGCTCCGAGTGTTGCTATCCCTTTGCTGCGGCAATCCTGGAATTTGTCCATTATGGGACTAATAAAGTCTTATCTTATCTCAGCAAAGAAGCTGTTAAGCTAACCACTAGCTGCTACCCCCCCTTTCCCCAGCCACCCCCACATTTTGAATTATGCTGCACACGTACAGTGGGGCAAAAAAGTATTTAGTCAGCCACCAATTGTGCCAGTTCTCCAACTTAAAAGATGAGAGAGGTCTCCAATTTTCATCATAGGTATACCTCAACTATGAGAGACAAAATGAGGGAAAAAAAATCCAGAAAATGACATAGAAGGATTTTTAATGAATTAATTGGTAAATTCCTCAGTAAAATAAGTATTTGGTCACCTACAAACAAGCAAGATTTCTGGCTCTCACAGACCTGTAACTTCTTCTTTAAGAGGCTCCTCTGTCCTCCACTCGTTACCTGTATTAATGGCACCTGTTTGAACTCGTTATCAGTATAAAAGATACCTGTCCACAACCTCAAACAGTCAGACTCCAAACTCCACTATGGCCAAGACCAAAGAGCTGTCAAAGGACACCAGAAACAAAATTGTAGACCTGCACCAGGCTGGGAAGACTGAATCTGCAATAGGTAAGCAGCTTGGTGTGAAGAAATCAACTGTGGGAGCAATTATTAGAAAATGGAAGACATACAAGACCACTGATAATCTCCCTTGATCTGGGGCTCCACGCAAGATCTCACCCCGTGGGGTCAAAATGATCACGAGAACGGTGAGCAAAAATCCCAGAACCACACGGGGGGACCTAGTGAATGACCTGCAGAGAGCTGGGACCAAAGTAACAAAGGCTACCAACAGTAACACACTACGCTGCCAGGGACTCAAATCCTCCAGTGCCAGACGTGTCCCCCTGCTTAAGCCAGTACATGTCCAGGCCCGTCTGAAGTTTGCTAGAGAGCATTTGGATGATCCAGAAGAGGACTGGGAGAATGTCATATGGTCAGATGAAACCAAAATAGAACTTTATTGTAAAAGCTCAACTTGTTGTGTTTGGAGGAGAAAGAACGCCATACCTACTGTGAAGCATGGGGGTGTAAACATCATGCTTTGGGGCTGTTTTTCTGCAAAGGGACCAGGACGACTGATCCGTGTAAAGGAAAGAATGAATGGGGCCATGAATCGTAAGATTTTGAGTGAAAACCTCCTTCCATCAGCAAGGGCATTGAAGATGAAAGGTGGCTGGGTCTTTCAGCAGGACAATGATCCCAAACACACCACCCAGGCAATGAAGGAGTGGCTTCGTAAGAAGCATTTCAAGGTCCTGGAGTGGCCTAGCCAGTCTCCAAATCTCAACCCCATAGAAAATCTTTGGAGGGAGTTGAAAGTCTGTGTTGCCCAGCGACAGCCCCAAAACATCACTGCTCTAGAGGAGATCTGCATGGAGGAATGGGCCAAAATACCAGCAACAGTGTGTGAAAACCATGTGAAAACTTACAGAAAACATTTGACCTCCGTCATTGCCAACAAAGGGTATATAACAAAGTATTGAGATGAACTTTTGTTATTGACCAAATACTTATTTTACCAAGGAATTTACCAATTAATTCATTAAAAATCCTTCAATGTGATTTTCTGGATTTTTTTTTTCTTATTTTGTCTCTCATAGTTGAGGTATACCTATGATGAAAATTGGAGACCTCTCTTCTTTTAAGTTGGAGAACTTGCCCAATTGGTGGCTGACTAAACACTTTTTTGCCCCACTGTACAGCATGTCCAGCCATAGATGGAGAGCAACAGATTACTTTTTACATTCAGTTATGTTTATCTAATTGATGTTAACCTAACAGGGTTGGATAGCTTTCACTTTGTGTTTTTTGCTAAAACTAAATTCAACAATTGCTGTTTCAGTACCAAGTGGGTCAGCTTTACACCGTAATAGAGGCCAGTAAGAATGAGACGGGTGGAGGAGATGGTGTGGAGGTGCTGACGAATGAACCCTATGAAAAGGATGGAGAAAAGGGACAGTACACTCTCAAGAAATACCATCTGCAACAGTATGTAGTTCTGCATTGCTCCATGCATCCATGGCACAAATTGTGGAATCGGTACACTTTGAGGATGTTCATCTAGTATCAGCATTGTATCTTAAGTTAATCAAGAATTTAGTAATTTTGTATTATATGTTAGGGAATGTTAACTTGGTGGAGAAGTGCAAAAGCTGGGACCTATTTTAACATACCCCTGCAAACAGGCTTGTTTTCCACAAATTTGTGTCTCATATGCTTATAATCTGACTAAAATTTAATTGGTGGTTTCTGTCTGTGAATTCTTTTATCCTTTTTTGTGACTACATGTATACATACCTGTTTGTCTCTGCAGCAAAGTGCCAGCTTTCATCCGCTTGCTAGCTCCACCTGGTGCTCTGGAAGTTACGGAAGAGGCCTGGAATGCATATCCCTACTGTCGGACCAGTGAGTTCCAATCTACCGTATATGTACATATGACCAGCAGTAAGTTAACCCTGCAAACAGGTTGTTGACCCAGTGTCGGTATTCTTTCCTTATTCACATTTGTAGATCCAAGGTTGTATTCAAAATCACGTTTCGTTACCTTGTATTCATACATGTGTAATGACAATAAAGTTGAATCTCATCTCATCTCATCTCAAAATGCCCACTCTTTCACATTTGGATGAAGTGAATTCAGATGTAGGGCACTGTGTAATGATTGAGTGCACCTTTCAAACACAGCTTAAGATCAACCAGCTGTTTGTCAGCATCATAGTGTGTTGTGAAATTTCAGCAATAAAAAAATGTATGTTTGAAATCTGTGGATTTATCTAAAAAAAAATTCTTTATTTTCCAAACATGCTTTTTCCATCGTGATCCACTATTTCGTCTGATGCAGTTCTTACAGTAAGTATTGTTTCATTTTACTAATTGATATAGGCTGTTCAAAAATAAGATATTGTCAGTGGCTGATATTTTTTGTGTTCCAGTTGTGTAGCATTGATTTTTACCCTGAAAAGACAACAGTATATTACAGCTGCAGATTCATCAAACATCCAGGACTAAACATTTTAACATATTTAAATTCAGATATTTTTTAAAATACAAAAACAAACAAAAACTTGTATCAGCAGCCAACATATTTTTTTCAGCCTCATTGGTATTCATCCAAAATTTCACAGTTGGTGTATCCCTAATAAAAAATGTACACATTTGCAGTGTGTAAAAAGCTAATATCACTGACTTCTAATTATTCAGTGTTCCCCAAGCTACAAACTAGCTTTACGTGTACTATGCTGTTGGAGGATATTCTACTACTGAATCCCTGAACCCATACAGTATTTTTCATTATTCTTGGAACAAAAATCAAATCAACTGATCTGACGGTGTTTCTTTCTTCTACTTTCAGAATGACTACATGAAAGACAAGTTCATGATTAAAATTGAGACATGGCACAAACCAGACATGGGGGAGGAATGCAATGTAAGTCATTATGATTATTTTGAGCTTGCAGAGACAAATGTCTCACATGTCCATACAATTATTAGTTCTTTAAAAAGCTCCAAGAGTAAAGACATACAGTGGTACCTCTACTTACGAAATTAATTCGTTCCGGAAGTATTTCCGTAACGTGAAAATTCCGTAAGTAGAGACGCGTTTTACATGTAAATGCCCTAATCCGTTCCAAGCCCCCCAAAATTCGGGCATAAATTTTTTATAAATCATAAAAACGCATCAAAACATGTAACAAATACATGTTACAATTAGATTACTGCACAATAAACATAAAATGAGAGTTGTAATATAAAAAAACAAAGAATAAAGTATAAAGTAAAGAATAATAAAAATTATGTTCATTTACCTTTTAACTGCTATCGTCGTCGTCGTCACCTTTTGCCTTCTTTGGTTCATGTTCTCTCTCATCAGTGGTTTTTGCCTGACGTTTTGTGAAGAACCGATCCAAGGAAGTTTGCTTTTAGGGCTTCCTTTTGTTTTAATACCGTGCCGATCGTAGATGTATTACGGCCATATTCTTTGGCGAGATCAACCAAACACATCCCCTTTTCATACCTTTCTATTATCTCTTTGTTTGTATGGACAAAAAAACTCTCTTCTTCTTCTTTTCTCCTTTTCCACTTATCTCCATCACTTTCTTGGGGCCCATAGTGAATAAATGTTAATACTGTACTGTACACACACGTAAAACTGCCCGAACACTTCGTGGCCAATGGATACCAGGAAGATGCTAGGCGATAGCCAATGGCAGAGCAGCTACAGGTATGTTTACGTTCGGTAAACTACGGGAGCTGCGAGGAGCGCATACTTTTTTGCCTTTCGTACCCTGAAATTTCTTTCGTAACAAGAGGCAATATTTTCCCGTTGAGGCGTCTCGTAACCTGAAAATTCTGTATGTAGAGACGTTCGTAAGGAGAGGTACCACTGTATTTCATATTGATACCTTGATTATAAAACTGCACAAAGATACTGTACATTATCACTGATAACTCATTTAGTCAGTTTTTGTTAGAACAGTTATTTCCATGGCAATTGGAAACATGCAATTGTTACACCAGCTTTTAATTGTTGTTTGATTGTTTGGATGTCAGTAATTGCAGATCCATTAGTATATCACCAGTAATTTCTGCATCATATGCAGTTAGGTTTCAGGGTCAACTATCCTACTGACACTGCACTTGGTAGAAAAACTTAAATTAAAACTGGATAAAGGCGGTGCTGTTGCAGCTGTATTTTGGGATTTGCAAAAAGCATTTGACACAATTAATCACAATGTTTTACAAAGTTGCCGAGATGTAGTTTTTCATCAAGGTCATTGGCCTGGATGACTCCATATCTGACTGATGGAGTACAATCTATAAAAGTTTGGGATGCAATGTCTAATCCTACGAAATGCACCACAGATGTTCCACAAGGATCAGTGTTATGTCCTTCATTATTTGGTCTATATAACAATTTAGTCTTAATGTTAATGATCTCACTCTGCAATGTGAGGATATTGAACTACAAATGTGTGCAGATAACACAGATGTACAGACGTGGACAAGATTGTTGGTAACCCTTTGTTAATGAAAGAAAAACTCACAATGGTCACAGAAATAACTTGAATCTGACAAAAGTGGTAATAAATAAAAATTCTATGAAAATTAACCAATGAAAATCAGACAATGCTTTTGAATTGTGGTTCAACAGAATTATTTTAAAAAACAAACTCATGAAACAGGCCTGGACAAAAATGATGGTACCCCTAGAAAAGATTGAAAATAATGTGACCATAGGGACATGTTCAACCAAGATGTGTCCTCTAATTAACATCACAGGTGTCTACAAACTTGTAATCAGTCAGTCAGCCTATTTAAAGGGTGACAAGTAGTCACTGTGCTGTTTGTTGACATGGTGTGTATCACATTAAACATGGACCAGAGGAAGCAAAGGAGAGAGTTGTCTCAATAGATTAGAAAGACAATTATAGACAAGCATGTTAAAGGTAAAGGCTATAAGACCATCTCCAAGCAGCTTGATGTTCCTGTGACTACAGTTGCACATATTATTCAAAAATTTAAGATCCACGGGACTGTAGCCAACCTCACTGGACATGGCTGCAGGAGGAGACGGATAATACGAATGGTAACAAAAGAGCCCAGAACAACCTCTAAACACATTCATGGTGAAATCCAAGGTCAAGGTACATCAGTGTCAGATCGCACCATCCGTCGTTGTTTGAGCCAAAGTGGACTTCATGGGAGACGACCAAGGAGGACACCACTGTTGAAAACAAATCATAAAAAAGCCAGACTGGAATTTGCCAAACTGCTTGTTGACAAGCCACAAAGCTTCTGGGAGAATGTCCTATGGACAGACGAGACAAAACTGGAACTTTTTGGCAAGGCACATCAGCTCTATGTTCACAGATGCAAAAATGAAGCATACCAAGAAAAGAACACTGTCCCTACTGTGAAACATGGAGGAGGTTCTGTTATGTTCTGGGGCTGCTTTGCTGCATCTGGCACAGGGTGTCTTGAATCTGTGCAGGGTACAATGAAATCTCAAGACTATCAAGGTATTCTAGAGAGAAATGCGCTGCCCAGTGTCAGACAGCTTGGTCTCAGTCGCAGGTCATGGGTCTTGCAACAGGATAATGACCCAAAACACACAGCTAAAAACACCCCAAAATGGCTAAGAGCGAAACATTGGACTATTCTAAAGTGGCCTTCTATGAGCCCTGATCTAAATCCTATTGAACATCTGTGGAAGGAGCTGAAACATGCAGTCTGGAGAAGGCACCCTTTAAACCTGAGACAACTGGAGCAGTTTGCTCATGAGGAGTGGCCCAGAATACCTGCTGAGAGGTGCAGAAGTCTCATTGACAGTTACAGAAATCGTTTGATTGCAGTGATTGCCTCAAAAGGTTGTGCAACAAAATATTAAGTTAAGGGTACCATCATTTTTGTCAAGGCCTGTTTCATGAGTTTGTTTTTTTTTAAACTAATTCTGTTGAACCACAATTCAAAAGCATTGTCTGATTTTCATTGGTTAATTTTCATAGAATTTTTATTTCTTACCACTTTTGTCAGATTCAAGTTATTTCTGTGACCATTGTGGGTTTTTCTTTCATTAACAGAGGAGTACCAACAATTTTGTCCACGTCTGTATATACTTGTGCAATTAAAGTAGAGCTAGCAGCAGCAAAATTAACAACTGCACTGGATTACACATTGGCTCGAGTGTCCATGTCTTAGAAAAAAAAGTGTCTATTTTTTTAAATTTAAACTAAGACTGTTAATATTCTGATGTGGATATTCTCATTTAAAGGTGAAAGGATGGGCAGTTAGCTCACTGTTTTTCAACCAGGGTGCCCTGGTATGTTCAGGTTTCTGTGTGGGAAATTACCAAATTTCACTTCTTAATTGGTCCAGAAAATTGCAAATAATTTGCCGTTGTGGTGTATGGGTGCCTACAAAACCTCTGGAAGAACTTTAACCACATCCTAAAGGAGACTGGAGACATGGAGTCTGAATGCGCCATGTTCTTCACCTCCATTGTTGAAGCAGTGGCCCACAACTGTGGCTGCAAAATCGTTGGTGCCTCTCGCGGTGGCAACACCTGAATCAAATGGTGGATGTCAGAGGTGAGGGGAACCATCATGCTGAAGGAGTTCTACCAAGGTTGGCTGGTTTGTGGAACTCCTGAAGCAGCTGACCTGCAATGGGAGTCCAAGCGGAATGCAGCTCAAGCAGTTGCCGAAGCAAAAACTCGGGTCTGGGAGTAATTTGGTGAGGCCAGAGTAAAGCTGCTCCCTGTCCACACTGTGCATGGTGCCAATGGAGAGCTGCTGACTTTGAATGGAGATACAGTGGGGAAAAAAAGTATTTAGTCAGCCACCAATTGTGCAAGTTCTCCCACTTAAAAGATGAGAGAGGTCTCCAATTTTCATCATAGGTATACCTCAACTATGAGAGACAAAATGAGGAAAAAAAAATCCAGAAAATCACATTGAAGGATTTTTAATGAATTAATTGGTAAATTCCTTGGTAAAATAAGTATTTGGTCAATAACAAAAGTTCATCTCAATACTTTGTTATATACCCTTTGTTGGCAATGACAGAGGTCAAACGTTTTCTGTAAGTTTTCACAAGGTTTTCACACACTGTTGCTGGTATTTTGGCCCATTCCTCCGTGCAGATCTCCTCTAGAGCAGTGATGTTTTGGGGCTGTCGCTGGGCAACATGGACTTTCAACTCCCTCCAAAGATTTTCTATGGGGTTGAGATCTGGAGACTGGCTAGGCCACTCCAGGACCTTGAAATGCTTCCACTCCTTCGTTGCCTGGGCAATGTGTTTGGGATCATTGTCCTGCTGAAAGACCCAGCCACCTTTCATCTTCAATGCCCTTGCTGATGGAAGGAGGTTTTCACTCAAAATCTCACGATACATGGCCCCATTCATTCTTTCCTTTACACGGATCAGTCGTCCTGGTCCCTTTGCAGAAAAACAGCCCCAAAGTATAATGTTTTCATCCCCATGCTTCACAGTAGGTATGGTGTTCTTTCTCCTCCAAACATGACAAGTTGAGTTTTTACCAAAAAGTTCTATTTTGGTTTCATCTGTCCATATGACATTCTTCCAATCCTCTTCTGGATCATCCAACTGCTCCCTAGCAAACTTCAGACGGGCCTGGACATGTACTGGCTTAAGCAGGGGGACACGTCTGGCACTGCAGGATTTGAGTCCTTGGCGGCGTAGTGGGTTACTGATGTAGCCTTTGTTACTTTGGTCCCAGCTCTCTGCAGGTCATTCACTAGGTCCCCCCGTGTGGTTCTGGGATTTTTGTTCACTGTTCTCGTGATCATTTTGACCCCACGGGGTGAGATCTTGCGTGGAACCCCAGATCGAGGGAGATTATCAGTGGTCTTGTATGTCTTCCATTTTCTAATAATTGCTCCCACAGTTGATTTCTTCACACCAAGCTGCTTACCTATTGCAGATTCAGTCTTCCCAGCCTGGTGCAGGTCTACAATTTTGTTTCTGGTGTCCTTTGACAGCTCTTTGGTCTTGGCAATAGTGGAGTTTGGAGTCTGTTTGAGGTTGTGGACAGGTATCATTTATACTGATAATGAGTTCAAACAGGTGCCATTAATACAGGTAATGAGTGGAGGACAGAGGAGCCTCTTAAAGAAGAAGTTACAGGTCTGTGAGAGCCAGAAATCTTGCTTGTTTGTAGGTGACCAAATACTTATTTTACTGAGGAATTTACCAATTAATTCATTAAAAATCCTTCAATGTGATTTTCTGGATTTTTTTTTTCTCATTTTGTCTCTCATGGTTGAGGTATACCTATGATGAAAATTGGAGACCTCTCTCATCTTTTAAGTGGGAGAACTTGCACAATTGGTGGCTGACTAAATACTTTTTTGCCCCACTGTATTGTTGGGCGGTGGAAGAAATACTTTGAGGATCTCCTCAATCCCACTTAAACACCTTTCATTGAGGAAGCGGAGCCTGAGGACAAGGGGGATTCACTTCAGTGGCAGGGCCTTGGGGTGGATGAGACTTGCCCTGAGAACCTGAAGTCTCTAGATATTGTACTGCTGTCCTGGGTGACATGTCTCTGCAATATTGCATGAAGGTTAGGGAAAGTTAAACTGCAGTGGTGATTCCCCTCTGTAAGAAGTACTTTGGAAGTATGGCATATTACGTTTGTTGTTACAAGCTATTAAGTCTGTATACAACCGTTGCAAGAGTTTGGTCTGTATTACCAAGGAGTCAAACTCATTCCCAGTGAGTTGGGCTCCACCAGGGCTGTCCTTTGTCATCAATCCTATTCATAATTTTTATGGACAGGATTTCTAGGTGCAGCCAAGGAACACAGGGTGTCATGCTTGTTGGCCACAGGATCCTATCTCTGCTGTTTGTAGATGATGTGGTCCTGTTGGCTTCATCAAGCAATGACCTACAGGTCTTACTGGAGTGGTTTGGTACTGAGTGTGAAGTGGCCGGGGTGGGAATCAGCACCTCCAAGTCTGAGGCTATGGTCCTCAGCCGGAAAAAGTATGGATTGTACTCACCAGGCCAGGGACGAGCTCCTGCCCCAAGTGGAGGAGTTCAGGTATCTTGGGGTCTTATTCACAACGGAGGGGAGAATGGAGTGGGAGATTGACAGATTGAAGCTGCATCTACAATAATATGGACGTTGTACCAGTATGTCGTGGTGAAGAGGGAACTGAGCTCTGAAGTATGGATGCAAGTTATCAATTAAATAAATAATTGTTAATGATTTGCCTTATTGATTGATTAACAATTGATGAGCCGAAATTTTCCTGAGAATCTGAAATATGCAGGTTAGGTTAATTGGAGACTCTAAAGTGGCCCTAGGTGTGAATGTGTGTGTGAATGGTTAAGGGATAGCGCCGTATCGTGGCTGTTTCATCCATCCAGGTGGTGGATGCCCTCAATTTCCCCTCTGGGGATCAATAAAGTACACTAAATCTAAAAAAAAAATAAAAATAAATAAATATCAATATGATCTTTCTATCTGCAACATAAAAAAGCTAATTCTTCTTCTTTAGGCTGCTCCCTTTTGGGGTCGCCACAGCATATCATCACCTGATACCGTGATGATCCGCATGTCGATTTGGCAAGGTTTTTATTGCTGGATACCCTTCCTGACACAACCCTCAGCATTTATCCGGGGTTGGGACTGGCACAGGAAGTACGCTGGCTTGTGCTCCCCCTGTGGCTGGGTAACCAACTTTCCTTCCCCCATTCTATTATGCTGAGCACAAAGCAAGATGGCAGGAAGTAGCTACTATGTTTAAATGGTCTTTGGTATGACCCAGCCAGGGCCTGAACCCACAACCCCCAGGTTGTTAAGGCGGATGCTTTACCTCTAGGCCACCAAGTAACCGCATTAAAAATATACTGAATAAAAAATCCACATCATATTCCTCAATTATTTATTGTACCATATGCATTTGTTTACTACAGACAATGGAAATTTTTGTGGTTTCACAATTTCTGTACTGTGTAGTGTGTACTACTATGTATTAGTGCAGTGGTCTTCAACCATGTGCCCTCGTGACCTAAGACCCTGAACGTTTTACCTCCATCTGTGTCTTCAAAGGTGATTGTACTGAATTTATTCCCACTGATTGATTTATGAGTGAAAGCAGCTGCTGAAGAAGCTGGTGGAAAAGAAAACCAGCAGGGTCTTGGGTCATCACAGGGTTGAAGACCACTGTCTTAGTGCATCTCAGTAAATTAGAATATCATGATTGATAATTTAAAAGAAAACTTAAATATCAAATGTAATCAAAAAGGGTTGCAATATGTCACTGTCCGTAATGAATATATCAAAGTTTCTTTTTGAAATATATAGCAAAAATGTAACTTTCACAATATTCTAATTTACTGAGATGCATGAGTAGACTATATCGGAGTGACAGGCGAATGGTAGAGCATCCGTTCCCACAACCAGGAGGTTGTGGGTTCAAGTGCCCCAGCCAGGTCATACCAAAGACTAATAATGGTACTGCCCACGTTCTAGCTTGGTGCTCAGCATAATAGAATGAGGAAAGGAAAGTTGGTTACCCAGCCACAGGGGGAGCACAAGCCAGTGTACTCCTGGTGCCGGTCTCAAGTCTGGGTAAACGATGAGGATTGGATCAGAAAGAGCATCCGTCGTAAAATCCTTGCCAAATCAAATGTGTGGATTGTGATCCCTATTAAGGTAGTGGTCAAAAGAAGATGCATGAGTAGACTCTTAACAGGAAAATAAACTATGCGCTGGTTCATCTGTTACAGTGATGGGCTGTATGTGCTGTACTGTCTGACTTCTCAGTGACCAAACTCACGGATGTGAGGACAGTGGTGTTGAGAGAAGAGCACTGACTGCTGATGGAGAACATGGCAGTGTGCAACTACCATCATGTGTACTGACACTGTGATATCTATATCTACTGCTGCTATAGTTTGCAGGGAGCCTGAGGCTTTTGGGCTCTTGTGGGTCATCTGGGCTGGCCAGTCTTGTTTTGTCTTTCCCAGAAAAATGAAACATTCCACTCTGCACACCACATGCACTTTTGAGGATTGCGTCGTCTTCTTCTCTTTTTCTGCTGTTATAGTTGGAAAACAGCAATGAATAACTGCGTACACCCCTGCCTGGACTGACGACACCATTACATTTCATAGAATAAACTCCCATTGAAAAGTACTGCAGAATTTTATTAACTGACAACTAATTTAATTTTGTCACCTAAATTCTTATCAACAGTTAATGGAAAATCAATTGATTAACATTCCTACTCAGAAGCAAAGCTGTTGATTTACCAGTCAGTCTACTTTCCTATCCTCGCCTAATGTCATAAACAGCTGGCAGCAGCACTGAGCAGCAGGATTAAAATACTACACGTTCAAGAGGTAATAGGACTTGAATTCACCTGTAGCTAGTTCTGGACTTTTGGAGGTGATTTGGTTGACACTTGGCGGTGGATTGGTGGCTTGGGGGGAGATTCTGGTGGATTTGGAGTTGGGCCTTTCTGCCTTAGAAGCAGGCTGGCAGCCACCACCACCTGGATCCACAGGCAGCCACCACAATCAGATTCCATAGGCAGCCACCACCATCTGGCTTCAAGCCTGGCACTAGGCCTTACACGCATTTCTGTTGTTGCTGCTGGAATTTTTCTTCAACAATGAAATATTCTTGGAAACAGACTCTTGTCTCCTTGCCCACTGCAAATTATCGTAGAACTGTGGCAAAATACCACCTAAGCCAAAAGCAGAGGCCAAATCCAAGGAGGAATACGTGTCCCTCGCAGAGGTACATAAATGACTTACAGAAACAGCAAAAAGAATTGTTTTCTGCATTGTTAAACCATTAACAGGAAACTTTCAAAAGCCTCATCAAAGTGATCATGGATTCAGCTAATGCTAGAGTGGACAAAATGATGAGAGAGTTGCAGGACATTAAAACCAGTCTACAGTTCACCCAGAAAGGCATAGATGACATAAAAGCTGATTTATCTAAACAAGCAGACTGCAACAATGCGCTGCAATCAGAAGTTTTTAAAGTGTGTGACAGTCTGTAATTTGAATACCTGGAAGGACAATCCCAGAGAAATAATCTGGGATTTGATGGTGTTGTGGAGGCACCAGGAGAGATCTGGGCAAACATGGAGGAGAATATTAAAAATATTCTCATGGAGAAACTACAGTTACCACCGGGGATCGAGATGGAGAGAGCCCACCACACCGGGAAACCTGGAGGAGAAAGACCGAGGCCCATTGTGGTCAAATTTCTGCGGCACAAGGACAGGATGACCATTATTCAAAGAGCCAAGTGAATGAATGAATGAATGAATCTTTATTTTCGGATAGATTAAAAGTAAAGATGAAAAAAGAAACAGAATAATATAACAAAGGGGAAAGAAAATCCAACAAGGTCAAATTAGACAATAACTCCTCTGATTATACAGTTCAACATAAGTTATCCGAAATGGGTGATGGCTGAAGCCGCAACTTATATTGCCCACCCATATTCCATCCAAGAATTGAAAAGAAAAACAAAACAAGAGCGATTACAAGTCCCTCAAAGGAACAAAAATCTTCATCAATGAGGACTTCACTGATGCGGTAAGAAGGAAGAGAAAAGAATTGATGCCGGAGCTGAAAGCTGCAAGAGCATGGGGGGGACATAGCCTATTTAAGGTATGACAGACTCATTATTCACCCATGCCATCCCCGTAACAGTACACCATAATCAACAGAGCCTAAAATTAACCAGAAATGATTGACATTTCATTATCATCTGAGAGATATAAACTGTGCATTTGTTTCCATTGACTGGAATAATTAACATACAAGCTTTTATAGGACACAGCATACTGGGCATAAGCCACACAGTTTTGAATATGAAACTCATCCTGAAAATCACTTTTTCAACAGTATAACACCATCCATCTCCTACCGCTTTTACGGAGGTCCGGGTCGTGGAGGCAGCAGTTCAAGCAGAGAAGCCCAAACTTCCCTCTCCCCAGCCACCTGCTCCAGCTCTTCAGAGAGGATACCAAGGCGTTCCCAGACCAGCTGGGAGACATAGTCTCTCCAGCGAGTCCTGGGTCTGCCCTGGGGTCTCCTCCCAGAGGGACGTGCCCAAAACACCTCAAGTGGGAGGCGTCCAGGAGGCATCCTGATCAGATGCCCATACCACCGCAACTGGCTCCTTTCAATGTGGAGGAGCAGCAATTCTACTCTGAGCCTCTCCTGGATGACTGAGCTCCTCACCCTGTCTCTGAGGGCGAGTCCAGCAATCCTACGAAGAAAGCTCATTTCAGCCGCTTGTATCCGCGATCTCATTCTTTCGGTCATTATCCAAAGGTCATGACCATAGGTGAGGGTAGGAACGTAGATTGACTGGTAAATTGACAGCTTTGCCTTAGAGCTCAGCTCCCTCTTCACCACAAAAGACTGGTACAACGTCCGCATCATGGCAGATGCTGCTCCGATCCATCTGTCAATCCCTCACTCCATTTTCCCCTCACTCGTGAATTAGACCCCAAGATACTTAAACTCCTCCACTTGGGGCAGGAGCTTGTCCCCAACCCGGAGAGGACAATCCACCTTTTTTTCCAGCTGAGGACCATGGACTCGGACTTGGAGGTACTGATTCTCATCCCAGCCGCTTCACACTCAGCGGCAAACCGTCCCAGTAAGACCTGTAGATCATTGCTGGATGAAGCCAGCAGGACAACATCATCTGTAAACAACAGAGATGAGATCATGTGGTCACCAAGCATGACACCCTCCATTCCCTGGCTGCACCTAGAAATCCTGTCCATAAAAATTATGAACCGGATCGGTGACAAAGGGCAGCCTTGGCGGAGTCCAACTCTCACTGGGAATGAGTCCGATGAAGTGTTGGCAATACGAACCAAACTCTCACAACGGTCGTACAGAAACCAAATGGCTCATAACAACAAGCCCGATACCTCATACTCCCAAAGCACCCCCCACAAAAAACCACGAGGGACGCGGTCGACTGCCTTCTCCAAGTCCACAAAACACATGTAAACTGGTTGTACAAACTCCCACGAACCCTCGAGGATTCTTGAGAGGGTCAAGAGCTGGTCCGATGTGCCATGGCCAGGACAAAAACCACATTGCTCCTCCTGAATCCGAGGTTCAACCAACAGCCGGACTCTCCTCTCCAGCACCCTGGCATAGACCTTCCCAGGGAGGCTGAGGAGTGTGATCCCTCTAAAGTTGAAGCACACCCTCCGGTCCCCTTTTTTGAAGAGAGGAACCACCACCCTGGTTTGCCATGTGTTATGGCCCCTTGGGTCCTATAAGGGGTGTTGTGCTGTAGTTTGATGCTGGTGAGTGATAGCCAAGTGGGTTCACCTGTGGCGCCCAGGTGACCCAGGGCATTTAAGCCTGGTGGTGAACACAGCAGGGAGGCCATTCCACTTGGGTTGTTCCATCCCATCACTGGGGGTTGGAGACCAGGCCTCGCATCTCTTTACCTCTCTATTGTTTGTGCTTTTTCCCCTACAGGCAAGCCTCTGTCCTGGTTTAGTTTGGTTGCATTTGGACTCCTTGGTTATGTTTGGTTGAGTTAATTAGGTTTTTGCACTGCTCAACACCACTACACAATATTTTACGTTCACTCACTCCCTACACTACTGATGTTATTGATGAAAGACTTGCATACTGTAAATACTTCAGTTATGCTTTTTTCCTTAATTTGGTCTAATTTGGTTTAATTGGGTTTAATAAAGTTATGTTTAACTCCAACTCCACTTGGTGCATCCTTTTGTTTGTTGTGGCCTTTGAGCCAGGTCATAACAAATGGGGGCTCGTCCATTAACTGCAAAATAAAGAAATGACAAATTAAGTGAGAGCTTGTATTAAATGGAAGCTCATTTAATTTGGATCATTTGGAATAATTGTTTGTACTGGATTTTGTGATTGCGCAATTATTGGCTCAGTGATTTCAGTTGTGGGTGCTTCAATGGTGTGATGTGGGCGCACCATGTGCTTGGGAGCTGTTGAGGTTCCGGCGTCATACTGGAGTTTTTTTTGATACAGGGTAAGTGTTACTGTCTATCATGTATTCAGAGGTTTCTCTGCTAGGCTGAAGAAACGCTTCCCTTTTGGGTTGTTTGTTTTATTGTTTTTGTAGTGCTGTGCGGAACGGTTAGTGTTAGTTGTCGCTGACAACTATCTCGGGGGCACATCCTCGGTCTGTGTGGTGATCTGTTGATTTGCTGTCAGTTGGGAGGTTTCAGTGCTTAATACACCCACTGCGAACCACATGAAGACTAGGCGGAGTTTTAGCTAGCTTCTTGGTTAGGCAGATGGGGGAAATCCTCTGGGACATTGGGACAGCCTTTATACAGTGAGGCAAAAAAGTATTTAGTCAGCCACCAATTGTGCAAGTTCTCCCACTTAAAAGATGAGAGAGGTCTCCAATTTTCATCATAGGTATACCTCAACTATGAGAGACAAAATGAGGGAAAAAAATCCAGAAAATCACACTGAAGGATTTTTAATGACTTAATTGGTAAATTCCTCTGTAAAATAAGTATTTGGTCAATCCCAGAAGTTCATCTCAATACTTTGTTATATACCCTTTGTTGGCAATGACAGAGGTCAAATGTTTTCTGTAAGTCTTCACAAGGTTTTCACACACTGTTGCTGATATTTTGGCCCATTCCTTCATGCAGATCTCTAGAGCAGTGATGTTTTGGGGCTGTCGCTGGGCAACACGAACTTTCAACTCCCTCCAAAGATTTTCTATGTGGTTGAGATCTGGAGACTGGCTAGGCCACTCCAAGACCTTGAAATGCTTCTTACGAAGCCACTCCTTCGTTGCCCGGGCGGTGTGTTTGGGATCATTGTCATGCTGAAAGACCCAGCCACGTTTCATCTTCAGTGCCCTTGCTGATGGAAGGAGGTTTTCACTCAAAATCTTACGATACATGGCCCCATTCATTCTTTCCTTTACACGGATCAGTCATCCTGGTCCCTTTGCAGAAAAACAGCCCCAAAGCATGATGTTTCCACCCCCATGCTTCACAGTAGGTATGATGTTCTTTCTCCTCCAAACACGACAAGTTGAGTTTTTACCAAAAAGTTCTATTTTGGTTTCATCTGACCATATGACATTCTCCCAGTCCTCTTCTGGATCATCCAAATGCTCTCTAGTGTAGCATCATCTCACTTTGGCTCAACAATAATTATTCTTCTGCTTAAAGACATTTTTGTTTCATCCAGGAAAAACTCAAAGAAATGGATTTTCTTCCCCCAGGCCACAGCTGAAATCCCCTTTCTTTTGTTAAAACCAGCCTAAGGAATTTCCCCAATGTCCGGCTTCACTTTTATTGCCCCCATAAAACCTACACAGATCCACAACTCAGCTAATTTCCTTAAACTGTGGACATGCTGGATTTAAACAACTTTAAAGTACATTATTACAAACTCAATTCTAAACCTTCATTCTTTTCAGAACTATGAAAATGCAGATGGACTCTGATGTTTTTGATGTGGAAAATATGTGTGAAATGCATTAATCTGTGATTTTATATATATGCATGCTGATGTTTATATGAATGTTTATTCCTGCATGTTGATTTAGAAGCACTGCTTATAATTTATACTAATCACTAAAGTTATCTTAGTTTAATACATAAAGGGAAATATTAGCTTCCAGTATGTATCAAAGTTTTGCCTCGATATCACATGTGACTCCAACAGCCAATCTCTGCATGACAACTCTTCATCCCAAAGGACTCCGAACAATAGACTGTTTGTTCATTGGACTAAAAGTTCATCGAGCCCGCCCATGAAGGACGCTCATTGGCTGAGATTCCGGTCAGGCCGGGAGCCCGCGAAACTCAACAGAGCTTATAAAAGCAGAGAGACCCCTGCCCCCACTCGCCTTTTTCGCCTCTCTCTTTTTCGTCAGCCCCTCTTCTGCTCCGGACACTCTTGGCAGATCCTCTGTCCGGCTCGCCTCCCCCTTTTTCCCCGGATTTCTTTCCGGCTGCTCGCTTTTTTCTGATCTCCTCCATTGTCTACACACAGCAAGGAAGAACAAAGGACCGTCTGATCATGTGTCTCTTTTCTGAACACAGAGCAGATAACTCGTAATTTATGTAACTTTGTATTTTCTTTATCTCTTAAATGCCTAGGAATTCCTATTTCTTTGAGCTCAATTCTTAATCGGAGTTAAACTCCAATTTTTATTTATCACTTTTTCTTTGTTAAACTTTCTGTAAAACCACCGTTTGTTTGATTTTAATATAAACTTAATTTTGACTTTATTTTTATAATATTTTTCTTGACCCAGCACCCACCAGAAGCTACTATTTTTATCTAAAGTCCGAAAGTATTTTTTAAATTTGAGATCGGATTAGATATCTTTAATTATTTCCGAAAACCTCTGCAGCTGCTTGTCTACCAGGAAGAAAAGACACAGCTGAGGAATCAACGCGCAGCTGTCCCACATCGCGCTGAAGAAGCATCAGCACCATCTGGCTAGGACCCGTTTCAACTGTGGGTCATACGGCCAAGATCCAGCCCCCTCGACCGCTTGAATCTAAAGGTCGAACTGTGGACCCTGAAATATCTGCGGGCAGATATTTCCCCTAACATCCACGAAATCTTGGGCTGAGGACGGACGACAGAACTATCATCGACCGAGGAACACGTGAGCTGCAAACTTTAATTCCACTGCTGAATTAACGTCTGAGGTTCGGTAATAATTTGTATATCTAATCAGATGCAAATTAAGAAGCCCTTAACTCTTCTTTTCATTAAAATTCCGTTTTTATTTTCTTAAGATTAATTTAGGACTTTTTCATAATTAATAAACTTTCTCCATAAATTTGCGTTTTTTTTTTTTTAATAATCTGTTAACTCAAACTGATAGAAATTCATTTCTCAGTTTAACCCTGGTTCCAAAAATATTGACATTGTTAATCTATCATTTACAAGATTGATTTTATGATTAATGAAATTACTGCCATGTCTGTTAATCATTTCATTTAATAAATATTTAAAAATGAGAGAAGTTGTTGGGAATTTATTTCATTCCGAGTCTGTTTCAAGCCCAGGTATCGAATTCACGAAAAAAAATTTGAGACTGATTATTGATTAATTTATTGAGTGATCAAACAGGTATAAAGTGAAATTAAAGATCAAATTGCTTCTTAAAGATAGAAGCTGGTGCCCCTTACGAGTGTTAACTTTTCTGATGTATATGAAATGAGATTTGAGCTCAGATTCCAATACATCAATATAAATTAAATAATTCATACCTGATCATATTTATTATTTATTAATATTCCATATTTCCGTTACATTATATTGGTGTTTCCCGTGTGAAGGCCTGGTTGAACTTGACAGACTCAGAAAGAAATGAATACATAAGCTGTGTGGGATTTTGGTCAATTTTAACTCACAAAGTGCTTCATTGTCTGCGGCAAGTCTATTGTCTGTCTCTGTATCACGAGGGGGAGGGGGTGAATTCGCCCCCCTGATTACTGTGTGTGTGTGTGTCTGCTGACCAAGAGAAGGTGGGGGTGAAGAGACCCCACTCTAGTCAGTTTTTAGTTTTTTGTTGTTCAATGCATGCTTAAAAGTGATTACACGCTGAATAATTAAAATAGGCCTGGGAACAAAATAGCGAAGAAATCCTATTTGTTTTCCCCGTTATTTCAACATCCCACAGGCGAAGCAAACCCTTGGAGGATTTAATTGAATTAACCATTGTATAAACTTGTTGAATAAAGTTTAGGGAGACTAAAGTTTTCCCGCCTTTGGAAAGCAAGGCGTGGTTTTATGGACTGAAGCTTGAGCTACATCCACGTGGCACGTGCACGCTCAGTCGCGCACGCGACCGTCAAGCTGTGCATGAAAAAAAAACTTTGCATGTGTAGATCGGCTCAGCGACGCCATCTTAAGTCTAGGTAGAGTTCCCTGTAGCCACCATTTTGAGTAGAGATCCTTGACTCCTTGCGACGTCATTGGGTTTCCTCTTCTGGAAGTGCAGACGAAAACTGCCTCCATCTTGTGGTGAAACATAGGGACTGCAATTTTATTTAAACTTATAATCTTTAAAGACGATTTATAACCAAATTAAGTCTTCAAAGTAACTTCAAAGCAATTCATATTATTCGGAATAAACTAAATTTAACACTAATCCAAACTTTTATGCCAAGAATAAAAGGAAAGGGACCTGTTGGCTTCTGAAAGTTTTTTCTCAGTGGTGAAATCCCACTCATTGCATAGATACCTATAGCAGGAACATATACAAACACCTCTATTGTATTTAAGATAAGATAAGATAAGCCTTTATTAGTCCCACAACGGGGAAATTCCAGGATTGCAACAGCACAGGGATAGCAACACTCAGAGCAACAATCAGAAGGCAAGAAAAAAACAAGCAAGCAAGAGCAGCTAATATACATATGTACGTATTACTATAAAATATATATATATACACACACACACAGACACACAGTGCAGAGCATTGTAGCTGGATGGAATAAATATATGAATATATGAACACACAGTGCAGAGCATTGTAGCTAGATGGAATAAATATGTAAATATATAAACACCCACAGTACGGAGCATTGCAGCTAGGTGGAATAAATATACAAGTATATAAACACACACAGTGCGGAGCAATGTAGCTAGATGGAATAATATGTAGATATATAAATATATAAACACACCCAGTGCTGAGCATTGTAGCTAGATGGAATAAATATGTAAATATATACACACTATATAATCACACTATATAATCACTTATGTAACCACATATTATGATCTTTTAAGCTAAAAGCAAACATATTTACACACTTTTAAGCAAAAAGTTACAAACTTTGAAGCTATATGTGTGCTTATTTTGCTGTTTTTAAATGTGATATGGTGTGATTCCCTTCCCACAGAAACCCAGTTTTAGCTCAAGGATTCTAATGCTGATGTTTACTCAAGAGTAACATTAAAGTAGGATTAAATCTGTACATTTTGACAAATTTACAGACTTATTGAATATTTATAATTTTCCTCTTTCTCAAATTTAGGAAACCACATCAAGCAATTAACACTTAAGAGAAGCTCTAGGTGTTATTTAAACTCATTGTGTCATTTCTGATTCATGCTTTCTCTACAGGAAAAGAAAAACATTTAACCAACCAGCATAATTTTCAAATTTTTCCCAGGATTTAAAAGAAAAGTCAAAAAGGTGCAAACATTGATTATACGGTAAATAAGAAATTTATAGATCACAATCAAGAAAGATCACTATTGGCTTCAATCCTAAGAAATCCTAGGACACCCAAATACTCAAACAATTCACTTGTTTCTAATTTGTAAAATTTTTAAACATTTAATGCTTCAAATGAAAATAAGCTTTAACAAATAAAACCAAAGGAAAGCCTTAACTTTAAAAGAAAGTGGAAACTTATAATCCTAAATCTTTAAAGCATTTAGCCTCTTTTGCTTTTGGATTTCTTTTGTAAATAAAATCCTCACTTTCAAAGTGACATTTTGCAAAATCCCAAAGCTAGTTATTGATGACAAATTCCAATACTAGACTTGAAAATCAAAGGAAAGAAGTCAATCCACACCATTGAAATTTCAGTTTTGTTTTGCGAAACAAATTCAATCCAATTTCAATTCAACTTTATTTAACAACATAGTTTAAACGAACGAATTATTTGAAGCATCACTACATTTCTAAATAATTTCAAAATTCTATTTCCCATCCTGCAAGCCTACAAGTTGAAACAAATTCTAAAGGAACTTTCAACTATCACGGTTGTAAAATAAAACACTCAAGGTTAAACCTTGTTGAACAAATTTAAGAATAATCAACAAGTTGATTTTTTTTTAAAGGCTAAATAACAACGGTCCAACATGACGAGTCATCAGACAACCGACCAATTTACCAAACTGGATGACCTTCAAACAACATTGGAAGCATGGACTTCTAATTTAATTTCTATCTTCACAACACGGGTCAAGGAAACCCCACCCGAAGGATTGGAGCAACTCGCTGAAGAACTTTTGAATGAACACACTGAAAACCCACCGGAAGGCAAGGACCGCACCAGTGTGTTAGGTAAGTTTGCGCTAACATTAGTCGCAAGATTAAAGGTAGCCGAGAACGAGCTAGCAAATCGACAAACAGCGATCCTATCTCTCCAAGAAGAGAATGAAACACTGAAAGAAAATTTGGAACAATCTCAAGAGGAGAATGACAAAACTCAAAATCAACTGGATGAAGCATTACAAGATTTGGACCGTGCAGAGTCAGAAAAGGAACGGTTGATGCATAACAAGGACGTGCTTCACCAAGACAACAATGGACTTGAAGATGCCCTTCAAGACACAAAGAAGGAACTCAGAAGAGTTGAAGGTCAACTTGAAAATGTGAAGGAGGACTACAAGGAATGTCAACTGCTCCTAAAAGAAAGACATGAACACCGGGACATCCACCGCGCTCCCTCGCCCGATTCCCGTCTCAAATACGGACGACCGCGTGGACAGCGTGCGTGTGCCCCTTCAGACCGCGACCTTAACAAGATCGCGCAAAATATCACCAAATTTGATCCAGGACCTACGGGTTCACCTGATGCCAAAGTCTATTTACAGGACATTGATTACTACCTGCGTAAGTATCCTAATGCTACGACTGACGATCGCATCTATCTGATTAAACTAACATCTAACAGGTCAGTATCAAAATTCATAGAAAGACAGCCGACAAACATCAAAGCAAACTACATGCTGCTCTGCGAAGCCATCGAAAAGGAGTTCTCTGACGACTGCCTACAAGCAGGGCTAACCGCAGCCCTAGCCGTGAAGCAAGGACGCTCGGAGCCAACACAAGCCTACTACCAGAGACTCCTACTTGCATATTTTGGATTTCAGAATACACCAGGGATGGAAGAAGACCACAATTTCAAGACCCTCTTCATCCAAAACCTCCATCCCACTGTGAGTCATTACCTGGGAGTTACAGCTAACCCAAGGTCAAACTCAATAAGTCAGCTGAGATAGTTTGCACACTATGCGTTCCAAAAACAGCAACAAAGTCGCAACAAGCACGCTGAGCCTGCCACAGTGCTAGCTATTAGCGATGCATCTAACACCTTGGAGTTGGAAGGAGCTCCTCGCTCTTCTCCACCTCTTACACCGCGAGTACATCAACAGCCGAAGCATTTTCCCAAGCGACCTCATCAAGGTCAAAACCACACTAGGTCCTCTGGATGTCACTTTGGACCAACTTTGCGAAAACCCGACTACCGTCATAGACCATATCCACGGGATAGGTGACGAGAACGCGATACGGACTACTATGATGACAGATACCGATACGAAGACACGCGTAACCGCGACAAATGGTCTCCATCCCATCACAGAAGCTCAGAAGCAGAGACCTATCACAAACCTTGGAAGGAAGAAGAAACTCCTACATTCAGTAGAGAAGCTATTGAAATTGTCCAACACCTCCTAGCAGAAATTCAAAGCAACAAAGAAAATAAAACTGCTAACATTCTAGCTATATCAGCTGTGCCAACTCAAAACAAGCGTTCCAAACGAAGGAAACGCAAGAAGAAAATCCCTCATGCAAATGAGGAAGGACCAAAGGACTCAACGCAGTCCAGTGCTGTTATGGCAGCCCAACCACAGGTCACAGACCACTCCTCTAACAACATGTCGCAACTCTGTGTCGAACCACCGGTTCCACGATTTCTATGCGATTTAAACGAGAGGGGGGTGGCACGGAAATTCTACCTTCCACTGACCCTTGAAGACATGGTGTGTCAGGACGCTGTTTTAGACACCGCTGCTGACATCACTCTCATGTCACACACCCTTTTTGACAAACTACGTATAGCCGCTAACCGCGCTAACAAATATTTGAAACTGGAACCCTGTTCATTAGCCGTGCGACCATATGCGCTCACTAAAACAACCCTGTTGGGCGTATCACTACTAAACATGTCCATTGGACCCATGACCTTGACACATCCGGTCTACGTGTCCAAACTTGACGCCATTCCATTACTTGTTGGCAAAGACCTACTGAACCGTTTTGAGCCACTGATTGATTTCAAGAACCTCAAACTATGGGCTCAAACGCAACACCCTCACCCATTTGACCCAACAAGAACAACTGAATCACAGTGCTTTGTTCTGAACACTTTGGACACCCCAAGTCTCACACAACTAGCACTGTTGGAACAACTGCACCCGATTGAAAGCAACCGCCAAGACCAAGGTGAGTACTGTCCTAAAGAAGTTAAAAGTCACCTTCAAATACAAGGTCAAGCCAAACACTCAAATGATCTTGAAAACTCAACGGCCGAGCAGAAAACCCCAAACGGCCCTCTTAAAACCCTTGATACCCATGATTCAATGGTGGTGTCACATTTTGAAACCCACCCACCCGCCCATGAGGCCTGCATGGTCACAAGAGCCACACCAACCGGCTCTCTAGACCCTCTGAAATCTCAAGTTTTTGCAACAATTAAACAAACTTTTGCAAACGCAAGGCACCCAGTCACTCAACCGTGCAACCAAATGATCCATAAAACCGTCAAACACCGATCGGATAAAATGGTACATGCACTACCCGCATCTAAACCCTTTGACATACCAAAACTGAAACCACTTCGTGCGACTCAATCTTCTCTGCAGCTATGCAATGGCACTCCTATTCATGCTTCCGACGAACCATCATCGCCACCGCTCAGAGTTCCTCGAAACCAGAGGGGGGTGATGACTGCCAATGCCTATAACATTCCAGCTGCAGAACACAAAAGCGTCAAAACGACATACAAAGCTCCCAAGGCTGTATTTCAAAACCATTCGGACCGATTCGCTAAAGGACACAAAGCGTACAACGATCAAAAACTTTCGCATGACAAACTGCGAAGGGGGGACAAGATCTTCCACCTCACATTTGTACCGCAAACACCTGAAATAAATTTACAGGAAAGGAAAATCACTCCTAAATTCCTGCCCAAGTGGACGAATCCACACATTGTCACCAACAAACTTTGGCCACTCAAGAGCCAAACCCAGGACCCCATTTTCAAATGGGCTCACCAAAATCAGAGTAACCTTTACCAAAACCCCATGGGACTTGTCGGGTACAACACTGTCAAAGCAAGTCCATAAATAAGATTAAAACCAAACCTACATCTGAGAAATAACTGTAGCTAACTACTAGCCTCAGGTACACTCAGTCAAATTTCTCCAATCAGTTAACGGCATCAAAACTTCCAGAAAGGAAAGGGTATATTAAAACCAAATTAACCCTTAAACTAAGCTCAAAGACCTCTGTAAAATCTAATAAACTTCAATCAACTTACTATTACCAAATAGTATACACAAGACATTCAACACCATTAGCTTGAGCTAATAATCTTAAAACTCCCATCAAAGGTGAGAAAAACAAGCACAAGGTTTAGAGTTCAATCTCTTAAGCTCTATTCTGTAATTTCCCAGTTTTGGGATCAATAAACTACATCCATCTAAAAGAAATCATTCCACCTCTAAGAGGAATTTTCATTTGCCAACCAGGTATCTAAAGAAAGATCAACAAGAAGATTAAGATCCAAAACCACTCACTTTTATGTTTGCCAAGATGATGGCCCTCCTGTTTATCAGTTTAGCCATCTGCCTAGCAATCACACCCACTGTTACCCAGTCAGAATTGGGCCAAGCCAAAACGAAAGGTCAAAGATCCTCGGGTGGATTCTTGATCACAGCTCCATCGTTAGAGCCTGTAGTTAACCTTAGCATGCCCACTGTTAACTCGGTCAACACCGCTAAACCAAAATGCCAGGTTGTCGAACCACAAATGGTTACCAAAATCTTACAAGACACTGTGTTGGTTTTGAATGCTTGCTCCGAAGCTTCAGTCAAACTCAACAAGGTCTTGAACCCTTTGCTCTTTGTGTTAAAGGTTGACTATGCTCACACACAGCCAATGTCTGTTACTCTCAGAAGTAGCTAGAAACATTAGCTTTTCAGTTAACGCTTTAGCAATGAATATGCTCTCTCATCATATCCTTTTTGCAGTAAATCCAAATTTACTTCTCATTGCCATCCAAAGAATAACGACATCCTATGCCCACTCAGTTTTTCTGAACAAAAGCCTCAAACACCCTATGATTTGGACATCTGCGGAACCATGGTTTAGTCTAACTAAACAAATTCAATTTGAACCTCCTTGAGTCACCTCAATATTGATTAGTCTGAATCTACCTCAAGTATGAAAGAATTTTATTTTTGCTTTTGACTAAGATTTTTGGATACATGCTTGTGTGTATATACAAATAATCCTTTATGCTTTATTTAGATTTTATGCACATTTAAACTGTTTTTGAAATTTTTACTAGATATTTTTCAGCAAACCCAAAACATTTATATCAAGTATGTCAAAACCCACATACTTCTAGTTCACTTTTTTTTTCACAGTCTTTACAGGCTTATACAGAACTTTAGTATATCCTAGACAATTATACAATGTTTATATTTGGTCATGCCAAAATTATTTTTGAAATTTCCAGAAGTTTTTCAGAAAACCAAATTTAAGGACCTACACTTTGGAATAGATACTGTCCACAAGCTTAAGACTTATCGACATCAGAACTTTAGTTCAGCATTTGGATCAAGCCTCACCAAATTGGGATTTGATGCCTAGGATTGCTATCAACGCTGAATCAACGTCACCATTGATACCAGAGGGGGGACTGTAGCATCATCTCACTTTGGCTCAACAATAATTATTCTTCTGCTTAAAGACATTTTTGTTTCATCCAGGAAAAACTCAAAGAAATGGATTTTCTTCCCCCAGGCCACAGCTGAAATCCCCTTTCTTTTGTTAAAACCAGCCTAAGGAATTTCCCCAATGTCCGGCTTCACTTTTATTGCCCCCATAAAACCTACACAGATCCACAACTCAGCTAATTTCCTTAAACTGTGGACATGCTGGATTTAAACAACTTTAAAGTACATTATTACAAACTCAATTCTAAACCTTCATTCTTTTCAGAACTATGAAAATGCAGATGGACTCTGATGTTTTTGATGTGGAAAATATGTGTGAAATGCATTAATCTGTGATTTTATATATATGCATGCTAATGTTTATATGAATGTTTATTCCTGCATGTTGTTTTAGAAGCACTGCTTATAATTTATACTAATCACTAAAGTTATCTTAGTTTAATACATAAAGGGAAATATTAACTTCCAGTATGTATCAAAGTCTTGCCTCGATATCACATGTGACTCCAACAGCCAATCTCTGCATGACAACTCTTCATCCCAAAGGACTCCGAACAATAGACTGTTTGTTCATTGGACTAAAAGTTCATCGAGCCCGCCCACGAAGGACGCTCATTGGCTGAGATTCCGGTCAGGCCGGGAGCCCGCGAAACTCAACAGAGCTTATAAAAGCAGAGAGACCCCTGCCCCCACTCGCCTTTTTCGCCTCTCTCTTTTTCGTCAGCCCCTCTTCTGCTCCGGACACTCTTGGCAGATCCTCTGTCCGGCTCGCCTCCCCCTTTTTCCCCGGATTTCTTTCCGGCTGCTCGCTTTTTTTCTGATCTCCTCCATTGTCTACACACAGCAAGGAAGAACAAAGGACCATCTGACCATGTGTCGCTTTTCTGAACACAGAGCAGATAACTCGTAATTTATGTAACTTGTATTTTCTTTATCTCTTAAATGCCTAGGAATTCCTATTTCTTTGAGCTCAATTCTTAATCGGAGTTAAACTCCAATTTTTATTTATCACTTTTTCTTTGTTAAACTTTCTGTAAAACCACCGTTTGTTTGATTTTAATGTAAACTTAATTTTGACTTTATTTTTATATTTTTCTTGACCCAGCACCCACCAGAAGCTACTATTTTTATCTAAAGTCCGAAAGTTTTTTTTTTAAATTTGAGATCGGATTAGATATCTTTAATTATTTCCGAAAACCTCTGCAGCTGCTTGTCTACCAGGAAGAAAAGACGCAGCTGAGGAATCAACGCGCAGCTGTCCCACATCGTGTTGAAGAAGCATCGGCACCATCTGGCTAGGACCCGTTTCAACTGTGGGTCATACGGCCAAGATCCAGCCCCCTCGACCGCTTGAATCTAAAGGTCGAACTGTGGACCCTGAAATATCTGCGGGCAGATATTTCCCCTAACATCCACGAAATCTTGGGCTGAGGACGGACGACAGAACTATCATCGACCGAGGAACACGTGAGCTGCAAACTTTAATTCCACTGCTGAATTAACGTCTGAGGTTCGGTAATAATTTGTATATCTAATCAGATGCAAATTAAGAAGCCCTTAACATAACTCTTCTTTTCATTAAAATTCCGTTTTTATTTTCTTAAGATTAATTTAGGACTTTTTCATAATTAATAAACTTTCTCCATAAATTTGCGTTTTTTTTTTTTTTAATAATCTGTTAACTCAAACTGATAGAAATTCATTTCTCAGTTTAACCCTGGTTCCGGAAATATTGACATTGTTAATCTATCATTTACAAGATTGATTTTATGATTAATGAAATTACTGCCATGTCTGTTAATCATTTCATTTAATAAATATTTAAAAATGAGAGAAGTTGTTGGGAATTTATTTCATTCCGAGTCTGTTTCAAGCCCAGGTATCGAATTCACGAAAAAAAATTTGAGACTGATTATTGATTAATTTATTGAGTGATCAAACAGGTATAAAGTGAAATTAAAGATCAAATTGCTTCTTAAAGATAGAAGCTGGTGCCCCTTACGAGTGTTAACTTTTCTGATGTATATGAAATGAGATTTGAGCTCAGATTCCAATACATCAATATAAATTAAATAATTCATACCTGATCATATTTATTATTTATTAATATTCCATATTTCCGTTACACTAGCAAACTTCAGACGGGCCTGGACATGTACTGGCTTAAGCAGGGGGACACATCTGGCACTGCAGGATTTGAGTCCCTGGCGGCGTAGTGGGTTACTGATGTAGCCTTTGTTACTTTGGTCCCAGCTCTCTGCAGGTCATTCACTAGGTCCCCCCGTGTGGTTCTGGGATTTTTGCTCACCGTTCTCGTGATCATTTTGACCCCACGGGGTGAGATCTTGCGTGGAACCCCAGATCAAGGGAGATTATCAGTGGTCTTGTATGTCTTCCATTTTCTAATAATTGCTCCCACAGTTGATTTCTTCACACCAAGCTGCTTACCTATTGCAGATTCAGTCTTCCCAGCCTGGTGCAGGTCTACAATTTTGTTTCTGGTGTCCTTTGACAGCTCTTTGGTCTTGGCCATAGTGGAGTTTGGAATCTGACTGAGGTTGTGGACAGGTGTCTTTTATACTGATAACGAGTTCAAACAGGTGCCATTAATACAGGTAACGAGTGGAGGACAGAGGAGCCTCTCAAAGAAGAAGTTACAGGTCTATAAGAGCCAAAAATCCTGCCTGTTTGTAGGTGACCAAATACTTATTTTACCGAGGAATTTACCAATTAATTCATTAAAAATCCTTCAGTGTGATTTTCTGGATTTTTTTTTTCTCATTTTGTCTCTCATAGTTGAGGTATACCTATGATGAAAATTGGAGACCTCTCTCATCTTTTAAGTGGGAGAAATTGCACAATTGGTGGCTGACTAAATACTTTTTTGCCCCACTGTACGTGTGTGGTGGTGCACACATTACACTCTGTCAATTTATAATTTGGTGTTATGGCATCATTATCCGGGTTTTTTAATGTTCCTTCTTCAGCCTTTTTGAATAGCTGTAGAAAGGATCAGCTGTTTAAAATAGTGAGTCATTATGACATTGTTGTCTCAGAAAAAATGTGCAAAGCTGAAGTAAAAGAGGTGGTTTTATTAGCTTTAATTGAACAAGGGGTGCTGAGTAAAAGTGAAGTTTGTGTGGATGTGCCTTGTTCTGTGTCTGTGCCAGGGGATGCGCAGGTTGTTGATTTGACTTTTGAGCAGCAGGAGTTGTTACTGGCTATGCAGCAGGAACATGAACAATTATGGCTGAGAACAGACATGGAAAAACAACTGGAATTAGAGGGGATTTGTCAGGACACAGAGAAAACTAAACTGGAATTAGAGGATTTGTCAGGACACTGAGAAAATTAAGTTAGATCTGGACCACACTGGACTGCAGTTGATCTGTGAGGGTAAAATTTCTCCGGGTGGTGAATCTACGTCTAAGAGTGTGGATGTGGTTGCGTTTGGTCCCTAAATTTAATGAGCATGATCCAGACATTTTTTTCACTCTCTTTGAGCGGGTAGCTGATGCACAGAAATGGCCTGATAATGAGAAGGTCCTCCTGCTACAGTCCATTTTTACGGGGAGAGCGCAGGAGGCCTTTTCAGCTGTTTCCTCAGAGGGTGATTTGAGTTATGCTAAAGTAAAATCTACTGTGCTTAAGGCATATGAATTGGTTCCGGATGCGTATCGCCAAAAATTTAGACTGGGTAAAAGGGGCCAAACAGACAAATGTTGAATTTTTGCACGATTTGTGGTCACATTTTATGCGATGGCATTCAGACGTAAAAGCAGATGATTTCAGTAGTCTCTGTGAGTTAATGGTCTTTGAACAGTTTAAGAACCCTGTTCCTCCGCAAATAGCAGCCTATATACAGTAAATGAGCGTGAGGTAGTGAGTGTCCTTAGAGCGGCTGAGCTGGCTGATGATTTCATCCTAACTCATAAGATTAGTTTCCCTGATGTGCGCTCTGGTAATGAGTGGAAAGGGGCAGATGATGGTGGCTGGAGTCAGCAGGGTGGGGGGAAAAATTTTAAGTCGTCTCCCTCGCGGAGGATGTTCCTATTTGCAATTTCTGCTGCAGTGAGGATCACTGGAAGGACAAGTGTCCATTGTTAAAAGGTAGAATGAAGCGGCATGAGTCCTCTCAAGCGCCAGTTATGTCTTGTGCTTCAGTTTCGGAAATGGAGCCAGTGTGCATGGAACATGGAGTGCTGTCTGGTTTTGAGCCGTTTATTTTGGACGCGCTCGTGTCATTGATGGGTAGTGATGAGCGCATGCCAATTAAAGTGTTGTGGGACACAGGTGCCAAACACTCGTTTGTTGTAGAGTCAGTGCTGCCTTTTTCTGCTGACTCGGAAACTGGGGAGTTTATGTTAATGCAGGGGATGGAGCTGGAATTAGTGCTGGTGCCGTGCCATAAGATTAAGTTGGAGTGTGTCAAGTCAAAGTCAAAGTGCCTTCATTGTCATTCCATTGCTAATAAACAATGCAACGAAATTGAGATACTGCTCCCTAAAAACAAACTATCACACTCACAGTTCACTCATGCATTTAACATTCTTATAATTACAACAATAAATAATGCTTGAAACAGTATTATGTAAAAGTTGAATACAATATCGGTCTGTTGTGGTGAAGAGGGAGCTTAGTTCTAAGGCAAAGCTGTCGATTTACCAGTCAATCTACGTTCCTACTCTCACCTATGGTCACGAGCTTTGGGTAATGACCGAAAGAACGAGATCGCGGATACAAGCGGCTGAAATGAGCTTTCTCCGTAGGATTGCTGGACTCACCCTCAGAGATAGGGTGAGGAGCTCAGTCATCCGGGAGAGGCTCAGAGTAGAACCGCTGCTCCTCCACATTGAAAGGAGTCAGTTGAGGTGGTATGGGCATCTGATTAGGATGCCTCCTGGACGTCTCCCACTTGAGGTGTTTCAGGCACGTCCCACTGGGAGGAGACCCCGGGGCAGACCCAGGACTCGGTGGAGAGACTATGTCTCCCAGCTAGTCTGGGAACGCCTTGGTATCCCCTCTGAAGAGCTGGAGCAGGTGGCTGGGGAGAGGGAAGTCTGGGCTTCTCTGCTTGAACTGCTGCCTCCGCGACCCGGACCTCCGGAAAAGCGGTAGAAGATGGATGGATGGATGGATGAATACAATATGTACATGGCAATAATGAAAACATACTGAGCGATAAATATATAAGACCAGCTTATACACACAGGGTTATTGCCACAAAATAACCTAAAATAACAAAAAATAATATCAGCAGTCTGTACGTGTTACATAAATCCGTTCAAAATACGTACTGCTGCTGGGAAAAAACTATGATTAAACCTGGTAGTCCGGGTTTTATGGGATCTGTACCGCTTTCCCAAGGGGAGCAAGTGAAAGAAATCATGGCCTGGATGAGTGCAGTCTTTAATGATGGCAGTAGCTCTGTTGAGGTACCGAGACCTGGAAATCTCTTCCAGGGAAGGGAGAGAACAGCTAGTGATTTTTTTGCGCAGTCTCGATCACTCTGGAAGGCTTTGCGGTTTGCGGCTGAACAGCCCTCATACCAAACCGTGATGCCATATGACAAAATGCTCTCAATAGCAGAGTGATAAAATAAAACCAGCAACTGTGCTTTCAGGCCGTTCTTCTTGAGGAGCCTCAGAAAGTGTAGACGTTGTTGAGCCTTTTTTATCGTAGCTATGGTGTTAACTGCCCAGGTAAGGTTGTGAGAAATATGAACACCCAGAAACTTAAAAGCCTCCACCCTCTCCACACACTCCTTGCCTATATATAGAGGAGGCGGCTCACTGCTATGCTTCCTAAAATCAATAATGAGTTCTTTTGTTTTTTTGTATTCAATAGCAGATTATTATCTGAGCATCATCTCACCAGTTTCTGGACCTCATCTCTGTATGCAGACTCATCTCCTCTTGATATGAGCCCCACTACTGTTGTGTCATCTGCAAACTTCACTATAATGTTTGTGGGATGAACAGGTATGCAGTCATATGTGTACAATGAATACAAAGCGGGGCTCAACACACAGCCCTGTGGCGGGCCTGTGTTAAGCATGACTGCAGAGGAGGAATGGGGTCGAAGTCTAACAGTCTGTATTCTGTTTGTTAGGAAGTCCTTAATCCAGCTGCAAGTGTGAGTAGGCAGACCAAGCTGAAGCAATTTGGTGATGAGAATGTTGGGAATAATTGTATTAAATGCCGAGCTATAGTCCACAAACAACATTCTTACATAGCTCCTTGTCTTCTAAATGGCTGAATGCCAAGTGGAGAGCTATACCAATAGCATCTTCAGTGGATCTGCTCCGCCTGCAGGCAAACTGGTACTGATCAAAGTCTGGGGGGAGACTAGGCAAAAGATGTTTCAATACCATTTTTTCAAAGCACTTCATAACAATGGGTGTTAATGCTACTGGTCGATAGTCATTCAGACTGCTAATAATGTTTTTTAGGCACAGGAATAATGACTGCAGATTTTAAACACTGTGGAACAACGGCTGCCTTGAGAGACAAGTTAAAAATGTTAGTCAAAACAGAGCATAGCTGATCTGCACATGCTCTGAGCACCTTTCCTGGCATTCCACTGGGACCAGTAGCCTTTCTCGGGTGAACTGCTCTCAGTGTCTGTCTCACCTCATGATCCTGCAGGATAAGCACATCAGAGCTGTCATTCAATAACATCAGTGGGTCCGGGCGAGGTGTATTTGCCTCAAACCGTGCGAAAAGGCAGTTCAGTTCTTCTGCCAGTGAGGCGCTGATGTCACTGGAAATGATGCTGCTGCCCTTATAGTTTGTGATATGGTGAAAGCCTTGCCATACTCGTCTCGAATCATTATCAGAAAAATGGTCCTCGATTTTCTTCTTATAGGTCTGTTTAGCCTCCTTAATGCCTTTCTTCAGATTAGCCCGGGCGGTGCTATACAGATCTGTATCCCCTGACCTGAAGGCTGTATCACGGGCTCTTGAGGAGTGCCTGGACTTCTTTTGTCATCCAAGGCTTCTGATTAGGAAAAACCCTGATGCGTTTTTCCACAGTCACCTGGTTGATACAGTCGGTGATGTAGCATAATACAGTCTGTGTGTACATTTCCAGATCCTCATTCTTGGATAAATCCCATAGAGTGTTTGAAAAACAGTCCTGCAGCTGAGAAAGAGCTCCCTCAGGCTATGTTGTGATGTTCTTTATAGTAGGTCTAGCAGTTCTCCTGAGGGGGGTGTATGCTGGGATGAGGAGCAATGATAGATGGTCTGACACGCCAAGATGTGGACACGGCACAACTCTGTAAGCATGCTTCAGGTTTGAATACACCCGATCAAGACAATTCTTTCCCCTAGTGGCACATTTCACATACTATGTGAAATTAGGCAGCACAGTTTTCAAGCATGCTTGATTAAAATCACCAGCTATGATGTGAACACCCTCGGGATAGGCCTGCTGCTGTTTATTTATTACACTGTACAAATGACTAAGGGCCGCATTAGTATTTGCATCAGGAGAAATATAGACCACTGTTATAATAACCACTGTCGGCTCTCTTGGAAGATAAAAAGGCCGACATAAAACTGACATTGTCTCTAGATCAGAAGAACAGTAAGGCGGATGCTCTACCAACTGAGCCACCAGAGTGGTGGCTCAGTTGGTAGAGCATCCGCCCCACACCCCGGAGGCAGGGGTTCAAATCCCGGCCGGGTCATGCCGAAGACCATATAAAAGCAGAACTTCCTGCTATCCAGCTTGGTGCTCAGCAATAATGGAATGGAGGAGGGAAATCTGTGGCGGCGCCTTGCATGGCAGCGGCCCTCTGATTCTATATATGGGGTGTGTGTGATTAACACTGTAGATAGGAAAAACATAATTTCGTTCTACTGTACATGATTGGTTGTATGGTGGAATGACAATAAAGGGTGATTTAATTTAATAATACGACTGTGGTTAGTCCAAGTGTTGTGAAGAAAAATGCAGAGACCGCCCCCTCTCTTTTTACCGGATTCCGCTGTTCGGTCCATATGGTGAAGTGTGCACCCTGGTAGTTGCATTGCAGCATTGGTGATCAGCAGGTGGAGCCAGCTTTCCATTAACAACAGCACACAGCAGTCTCTCACAGTTTTACTAGTTGCCAGCTGTAGCTCTAGATCATCCATCTTGTGGACAATGCTTTTGGCGCTGGAGAGAAAAATGCTGGGTAGCGGAGGTCTATGTGGCTGTCTCTTTAGCCTCGCTAGCAGGCCCGACCGGCATCCCCGCTTTTTCTTTCTCTCCCTCCTCCGTCTGCGTCGCTTCCCAGGACCGACAACAATCCATGGTGAGTGTGAGTTGGTGAATGGCATTGTACCTGTTGGTGTGCATCCAGCACTGCCTCTTGAGGGAGTTATAATGATTTTGGGTAATGACCTTGCTGTCAGTGCTGTGCGGGCAGCTGGGCCGCCATCTCCGGTAGTGGTGGAGAAGCCATTGCGTTCAATGACCCCAGTTATGAAGGATCTGGGGCTTTCGGGGGTATTTCCACCGTGTGTTGTATCATAGGCACAAGCACGTCAGGAAAATGTACAGTAGCTGACTGTTTGGGTTCAGGGCCTGTGGACAGTGTTATTTTGCCTGAACTTCCTCCTGCAGTGTCACGTGAAGACTAGATTGAGAGCCAGAAATCTGATCTGTCTCTGTCTGCATTGTGGACTAATTCTGTGACAGCTGAGAAAATTAGAGACGTGGCGCACGGTTATTTTGTCCAGGGTGGTCTGCTGGCACCTAAGTGGGTGCCCTGCGATGGAGAGTTTTTGGGAGACCCTATTTTTCAGGTTGTGGTACCGAGTAAGTTTTGCAAACTGGTGTTAGAAACAGTGCATGATAGCGGTGGTCATTTGGGGGTCAGCAAGACTTATGACAGAGTTTTGCATTATTTCTTTTGGCCTTGTTTGAAGCATGATGTAGCAGACTTTGTTAAATCGTGTCATACTTGTCAGCTGGTGGGGAAACCCAATAAAGTTATTAAGCCTGCACCTCTTTGTCCTATTCCAGCTATTAGCCAACCATTTGAACATTTAATAATTGACTGCGTGGGGCCTTTGCCTCCATTCAAGTCTGGGTGTACCTATTTTTTGACAGTAATGTTTCAGGTTAGTAGGTATCCTGCTGTGTTTCCCTTGCGCTCGATTTCTGTGAAATCTGTGGTGAAAGCATTGACCCAGTTTATTTCAATCTTTGGTGTTCCGTGGGTGATCCAAAGTGATCAGGGGTCAAATTTCACTTCCCATATGTTCCAACAGATTTTGAAGCAGCTGGGAATAAAGCACAATTGTGCGTCAGCATACCATGCTCAGAGTCAAGGGGCGTTGGAACGATTTCACCAGACATTGAAATCTATGTTACATGCTTATAGTGTGGAACTGGGGAAGGATTGGAGGAAGGTCTGCCATGGCTCATGCTGGCAGCCAGGGAGGTTGTCCAGGAGAGCACAGGATTTAGTCCCAATGAGTTGGTTTTTGGCCATAAAGCTCGTGGACCTTTAGCAGTCTTGCAGGTTGGTTTGGTGGTCAAGGAACCACCCAAAAATCTGGCAGATTATGTTAATGGGTTTCGCCGTCAGCTTTGTATGGCTGTGGAAATGGCGAGGGAGAATTTGACCGAAGCACAAAGTTCAATGAAGAGCCATTGTGATTGCCGCAGTGAATGCCGCCAGTTTAGTCCAGGGGACCAGGTGTTGGCACTATTGCTACTGGGAGTATCACCATTTCAGGCAAAGTTTGCTGGCCCTTATTGTGTTGAGAAGCAGGTGACAGATGTAAATTATCTTATTTCGACCCCTAATAGGAGGAAATCCTCTCAATTGTGCCATGTGAACCTGCTTAAGCCTTATTATGATCGTGGTGCTGCAGATAATGGGGTTCCTGCATCTCCAGTGTTTGAGTGTTGGGCCCGGGGTGTTCTCAGGGTCTGTGGTTTCGGGCCTGGAGATTCCTTTGACAGAGGATATTAGAACACCGGATGTGGCGATGACAAGTAGTAGGCTTAAAAATTCAGTCTTTAAGTAATTTAGATAACTTGTTAGGTCATTTGTATGTGTCGCAGAGAGCAGAAATGATTTCACTGTTAAGGGAGTTTTTGTCACTGTTTGGGGATACACCATCACGTACGAATCTTATTCAGCATGATATAGATGTTGGCGACTCTCCTCCAATTAAACAACGTTTTTGTTGTTGTTCGTTGGATAAGTATAAAATCTTGGAGGTAGAGGTGAAGTATATGTTGGATAATCATATTGCTGTGCCGTCATCTTCTAGCTGGGCATCCCCAAGTTTGATAGTGAATAAATCAGATGGATCACCAAGGTTCTGTAATGACTACCGGAAGGTGAATAAAGTCACCAAAGCCAATTGTTTTCCATTACCACGCATGGAAGATCGCATTGATTGCGTCGGATCAGCTCGGTTTGGAAGCAAATTTGATTTGCTGAAAGGATATTGATGGGTGCCTTTGACAGCCCGGGCACGGGAGATATCTGCCTTTGTGACACCCTTTGGTCTGTTTGAATGTACGGTGATGAGTTTTCGTCTCCGGAGTGCTCCAGAAACATTCCAGTGCCTCATGAACCTGGTGACATCAGGTCTTGATGGTTGTTCTGTGTATCTGGATGATGTTGCTGTTTTCAGTGACACGTGGGAGGAGCATGTTCAATGTGTCAGGGCCTTGTTCCAGCACTTGACTGATGCAGGCTTGACGGTGAACTTGGCAAAATGTGAGTTTGCCAGGTCAGGTAGTTGGGCAAGGGCATATTTGTCTGATGGAGACAAAGGTTCAAGCGGTGTTGCAATATCCAGTACCAACTACAAAGAAAGAGCTGATGCGTTTTTTGGGTCTAGTAGGTTATTACAGAGCTTTTTGTAAGAATTCTTCTTCTGTGGTTGCTCCCTTGACTGATTTGTTGAAAGGGAAGGCTAAGTTTGTGTGGTCGGCTGCATGTCAAGAAGCATTTCAAAATGTGAAATCTTTGTTGTGTGGCTCCAGTTCTTGCTGCACCTCGGTTGGACAAAGTGTTCAAATTGGAGGTGGATGCTAGTCATGTGGGGGCTGGTGTAGTGTTGCTTCAGGAAGTACATGAGGTTGACAGGCCAGTACGTTTCTTCTCTAAGAAATTTAATTCACATCAGCGTAACTATTCTGTCATTGAGAAGGAAACGTTGGCCTTGGTCTGGGCACTCCAGCATTTTAAGATAAGATAAGATAAGATAAGCCTTTATTAGTCCCACAACGGGGAAATTCCAGGATTGCAACAGCACAGGGATAGCAACACTCAGAGCAACAATCAGAAGGCAAGAAAAAAACAAGCAAGCAAGAGCAGCTAATATACATATGTACATATTACTATAAAATATATATATACACACACACACACAGACACACAGTGCAGAGCATTGTAGCTGGATGGAATAAATATGTAAATATATAAACACCCACAGTACGGAGCATTGCAGCTAGGTGGAATAAATATGCAAGTATATAAACACACAGTGCGGAGCAATGTAGCTAGATGGAATAATATGTAGATATATAAAAACACAGTGCGGAGCATTGTAGCTAGATGGAATAAATATATAGATATATAAATATAAACACACCCAGTGCTGAGCATTGTAGCTAGATGGAATAAATATGTAAATATATAAACACACACAGTGCAGAGCGTTGTTGCTAGGTGGGATGAAACAGCATAACCGTCTACTTAGTTATCCTACATGGTATGATTATGTGCCCATACATATTCTCACCCTCCATAGCGACCGGTATGTTCCTAGTTGTATGCCGGAGAGGACCATTGTGTAAGTCTATTGCATCTTTTGCATTCAAAAAAACTATTAGTTTGTTACGTCTTTTTGCTATCTCTGCGAGCAGCCCTGCTTAGGTTGTACAGTCTGACAGCCGTTGGTAGGAAGGACCTACGAAACCTCTCGGTTGTGCACCTGGGATGATGTAGTCTGCTGCTAAATGAGCTCCTCAGTGCATCCAGTATGTCCTGCATAGGGTGGAACTCGGACTCCAGCAGAGATGACAGTTTAGCCACCGTCCTTCTCTCTCCTATCTCCTCCATCGGATCAAGGCGCTGCCCCAGGACAGAGCTAGCTTTCTTAATCAGTTTGTTCAGTCTCTTCCTATCGGCTGCAGTAATGCCACTGCCCCAGCAGACCACTCCAAAAGTGATGGCTGATGCCACCACCGTGTCATAGAATGACTTCAGCAGCGCCCCTTGTACACCAAAAGACCTGAGTCTCCTCAGCAGGAACAGCCTGCGCTGTCCCTTCTTGTAGAGTGCGTCAGTATTGTGTGACCAGTCTAGTTTATTGTTCAGATGAATACCCAGGTACTTATAGGATGTCACCATCTCGATGTCTGTTCCCTGTATATTTACTGGTGCTGTGAGGGGCTGCCCATGCCTGCGGCAGTCCACCACCAGCTCCTTAGTTTTCCTCGCGTTGATCTGGAGGCAGTTCCGATGGCACCAGTCCACAAAGTCCTGGATAAGCCCTCTGTACTCAGCTTCATCTCCGTTGGAGATGAGACCAACGATCGCAGAGTCATCAGAGAACTTCTGTAGATGGCAATGTGTTGTGTTGTGTGAGAAGTCCGCAGTATAAAGAGTGAACAGGAAGGGAGCCAGCACCGTTCCCTGGGGGGCCCCCGTGCTACTGATGATCGTGTCGGAAACACAGTCCCGGGTTCTCACAAACTGAGGCCGGTTCGTGAGGTAGTCCAGGATCCATGATGACAGGTGCTGGTCCACCCCTGCGCGCAGCAGCTTGTCCTTCAGGATCATCGGTTGGATGGTGTTGAAAGCACTGGAGAAGTCAAAGAACATGATCCTCACCATATTCCCGGGCTTCTCCAGGTGGGACAGAGAACGGTGAAGGAGGAAGATCACCGCATCCTCCACCCCAATGCCATGCTGGTAGGCGAACTGGAGTGGATCCATCGCTGGTTTCACCAGGGGGCGGAGATGAGCAAGGAGCAGTCACTCCAGGGTCTTCATCAAGTGGGACGTCAAGGCCACCGGTCTGTAGCTGTTCAGGTCTTTGGGGTGGGAAGTTTTTGGTACAGGTACCACACAAGATGTTTTCCACAGCTGTGGTACCCTCCCCAGCTTCAGGCTCATGTTGAAGATATACGTCACAATCCCACACAGCTGGTCTGCACAGGACTTGAGGAGCTTTGCGCTGATGCCGTCCGGTCCCGACGCCTTCCTCGCCTTGATTTTCCTCAGCTCCGTCCTCACCTGGGTCTTGGTCAGGGTCAGGATGGGGGGCTGTGTGTTGGGAGTGGGGGGGGTGTCGGTGGAGTGGGGAGTGGGCAGCAGGACTTGATTTCTTAGAGGCAGCAGTGGTTGTTGTGCAGACAGGGGGGAGGGCGGTTGGTCAAATCTATTGAAAAACAGATTCAGGTTGTTCGCCCACTCCCTGCCCCCCGTGGCCTGGGGGGAGGTATTCTGGAGCCCCGAGATGGTTTTGAGGTTTCTCCAGACCCCGCTGATGTCGCTCTGTTGCAGCTTGTCCTCCATCTTCTTCCTGAAGCTGTCCTTGCCTTCTCTGATCTTCCTCCTCAGCTCCCTCTGTACGGACTTCAGCATCTCCCTGTTCCCCGACCTGAAGATCCTCTTCTTCTCTCTCAGAAGTGTTTTTATCTCAGGGTTGATCCAGGGTTTGTTGTTTGAGTGACGCCGTATGGTCTTGGTGGGAACGGATTTGTCCACACAGAAGCTGAGGTAGCCCGTGAAGGTGTGAATGAGGCCATCGATGTCCTCACCATGTGGATCGCAGAGCTGCTTCCAGGCAGTGGCTTCAAAACAGTCCTTTAGAGTGTCCATTGTCTCCTCAGACCATAACTCCACAGTGTGCATGGCCGGAGGTTGTCTGTGCACTAGGGGTTTGTACACCGGCCGGAGATGAACCAAGTTGTGATCCGATCTCCCAAGTGGGGGGAGTTGTGATGAGGTGTACGCCTCCTTAGTGTTTGCGTAGAACAAATCCAGTGTTTTATTGTCTCTAGTGTGGCATGTGACATACTGGGTGAAAGTGGGCAGAATGGGAGACAGTGAAACGTGGTTGAAATCGCCTGAGATGAGGAGAAGAGCATCTGGGTGTTCTGTCTGCAGCCTGCTGGTTACTGAATGGATGACGTCACGCGCTGTCCCAGCGTTCGCCGTCGGATTTGCATAAACAACAATGCAGATCACGTGTGAGTGTTCTCTCGGGAGATATGTAGGCCTCATGCTAACAGCTAGCAACTCAATGTCTTTGCTGCAGTGTCGTTGTTTAACAGTGATATGTCCCGGTCTGCACCAGTTGTTGTTAACATACATTATCACTCCACCGCCCCTTGCTTTGCCACTCTCTGGTGTTCGGTCAGCTCGTATCATGTGAAAACCCTCCAGCTCAATGTTAGCATCTGCTGCTAGTTCAGTTAGCCACGTCTCAGTAAACAAAAGGAGAGAGCACTCCCGGTAAGTGCTATCATAACGGGAGATAGCCGCTAGCTCATCTAACTTTCCCAGTATCGACCGTACATTTCCCATGACAACAGATGGAAGGGAGGGTCTGTACCTTATATTTTTTGTCCTCCGCCTTACTCCAGCCCGGCAGCCGCGACGCTTTCGCCTCAATTCTCTCGGTATGTCGAGTTTTTCCAGTGGGACCGGGTGGCGGTTAAATGCTAGCAGCTCTTCCCTGTTGTATCGTATCCTGCTATAAACAGTGGCTCCGTCCACCGGCTCAGGAGACATTTGGGACGATCTGTGTGTCCGTGATATAAGTGGGGTGAAAAAAAAAAGTGATCAAAAGAGAGAGGAAGGGAAAAAAAACTCGGAATCGAGCCGCTGTTGCAAAAGGCAGCCTACTGATGTGGCGCCGAGAGGATAATTTGAAGTGTATGTTGGTTCTGGTGGCATCCCTTTAATTGTATACACAGACCACAACCCCTTAACATTTCTTTGCTCTCTGCTCAGTACCAATCATCAGTTGTTGAGATGGGCTCTGTTCCTGCAGTCCTATACATTGGACATTAGACATAATAGATAATATTGAGGCAGATGCGCGGTCTCGTGCGCCAATTGGATAGTTTGGAACTTGTTTTTAGCAGTTTTTGGTTTGCCTTATGGGGGAGTTATTGTTACAGTGATCCCTTTGGGGACCCCGTCTTGTGGGGGGGTTTATGGCCCCTTGGGTCCTATAGGGGGTGCTGTGCTGTAGTTTGATGCTGGTGAGTGATTGCCAAGTGGGTTCACCTGTGGCGCCCAGGTGACCCAGGGCATTTAAGCCTGGTGGTGAACTCAGCAGGGAGGCCATTCCACTTGGGTTGCTCCAGCCCATCACTGGGGGTTGGAGACCAGACCTCGCACCTCTTTACCCCTCCAACTATTGTTTGTGCTTTTTCCCCTACAGGCAAGCCTCTGTCCTGGTTTGGTTTGGTTGCATTTGGACTCCTTGGTTATGTTTGGTTGAGTTAATTAGGTTTTTGCACTGCTCAACACCACTACACCATATTTTACATTCACTCACTCCCTACACTACTAATGTTACTGATGAAACACTAATATACTGTAAATACTTCAGTTATGTTTTTTCCTTAATTTGGTCTAATTTGGTTTAATTGGGTTTAATAAAGTTATGTTTAACTCCAACTCCACTTGGTGTGTCCTTCTGTTTGTTGTGGCCCTTGAGCCAGGTCATAACACATGCCAAAGGCACTGCCCCCGACCTCCACGCATTGTTGCAGAGGCGTGTCAACCATGACAGCCTTACAACATCTAGAGCCTTGAGGTGCTCAGGGAAAATCTCGTCCACTCCCGGGGCCCTGCCACCAAAGAGATTTTTAACCCCCTTGGTGACCTCAGCCCCTGTGATAGGGTGACAAGCAGGTCCTTTTGAGCGCTGGCAGTGAAGAGGCAGCAGGTGCGTCCACTCACGCAGGTGTGATGACCAGCGGAGCCGGGAACCAAATGGCGAACCTCCCACAGAAAGGGAGGGGAAATGCGCTCGCCTGATCATCACAGTGCCCCCCCCCCCCAAGGGGCGGTCCCTGGCGACCTACCGGGCTTATTGGGATGGGCCCGGTGAAAGGCACGGACCATCCTCTTGTCAGGCCGGGGATCTATGGCCCCCCTTTTGGTCCGTAGCCTTTCCAATGGACCAGGTATTGCAAGCCGTGACAGTGAACGTCCAGAATCCTCTGCACGGTGTAGGTGGTCTGGCCGTCGAGGATCTGGGGAGGAGGAGGCGGCTTCAGGGGAGGGCAGAGAGGACTGGCGGAGAGGGGCTTGATCTTGGAGACATGGAATGTGGGGTGGACACGAAGTGTCGGCGGTAGTTTCAGACCATCACGTCGTTAATGATGCTGGAGATGGGAAAGGGACCAAGGAAGGGAGGTGACAGCTTCCTAGACTCCGTCTTCAGAGGAACCTGGTCCACCAACAACCACACATCTTGACCGACCGCATATTTGGGCACCGGGACCCACCTGCGGTCCGCATACCGGCGATTCTGTTCAGCCGAATGGAAAAGGGCCGCCTGGGTGAACCTCCACAACTGGCGGCAGCGGCAAGTGTGGACCCCCACAGATGGCACAGCAACGTCCCTCTCCACCATGGGCAGCGGGGGGGGGGAGAGTATAGTCCATCGAGATCTCGAACGGCGTCAACCTGGTGGCAGAGGAGATGGCTGAATTACTGTATGTGCATACTCTACTCAAGTCAGATGGGAGCTCCAGGTGGTAGGGTTGCAGGAAGCCACACATCTGAGAGCGGCTTCCAGGGATTGGTTAGCACGCTCAGCCTGCCTGTTGCTCTGGGGATGATGGCCAGAGGTGAGATTGACTGTAGTGCCGAGGGAATGACAAAAGGATTTCCAAACTTGTGAGGTGAATTGGGGACCCCAGTCAGACACTATGTTGAAGGGAATACCATGAAGACGGATGACATGAATGGTGAGCAGGTTGGCAGTCTTGGTGGCAGAGGGCAGCTTGGGAAGGCGCACCAGATGAATTGCCTTAGAAAAGTGATCTACTATGGTGAGGATGACTGTATTGCCCTGAGAAGGGAGGAGTCCCATAACAAAGTCCATGGCAATATGAGACCAGGGGTGACTGGGAACCAGCAGGGGATGCAGGAGATTGGCTGGTGGAGATGAGTCTGATTTGTTAGTGGCACACACCTGGCAGGCTTTGACATACTCCTGCACATCAGTCCGCAGCGTGGGCCACCAGAACACTCGCCTCACCAGATCGATAGTACAGGAGATCCAGAGGTGACGGGCAAAGTGGCTGTTGTGCTCCCAGCGGATGACATCACTGCGCAGGCTGGGTGGGACGAACAGACGATTGGCTGGGATCCCCTTGGGTTTGGGCTCAGTGGACTGGGCCCGCCGGACCCTCTGCTCGATCTCCCACGAGAGGGCATCCAGTATGCGGGAGGAGGACACAATGGGCTCGGGAGGAGAAGATGAGGATGAGGGATCTAAGGCGAACTGGAGGGAGAGAGCATCAGGCTTGATGTTACGAGAGCCAGGCCGATAAGTAATAATTAGATTAAATCTGAGGAAAAATAGGGCCCAGTAAGCCTGCCTGGATTTCAATCTGTGGGCCGACTTAAGGTACTCTATATTTTTATGGTCAGTCCACACGATGATGGGATGAGCGGCTCCCTCCAGCCAGTGCCTCCACTCCTCGAGAGCCAACTTAATGGCTAAAGGTGCGTTCACACCAAACGCGAACAGGCAAATTTTCGCGCAGCACAATTACATTATAAATCAACGTAAACATGCCAACAGACATGAATAGTGAGATGCAGACAGGTGAAGTTGTCTTTAAAACTTCTGCAGCTGTGTTCAACCTGCTGTGGAAATTCCCAAAATAACGATGCTTAGGTTTACATTATCCGACCGGGGGCTCACCTGAAAATGTCGTCTCAAGCCTCCAAAACTTCACAGATGATGGATATTTACATTGCTAGCTTGCTAGGACGTCCGTGGCTGGAAACTGTGGGTAAATAACGCCAAAATCCTGATTCAGCTGAAGAGTTCCTGATCTTCCTGGCTCCCGGTGAGTGAGTTTCATTTTCTAACTAGTTTACTCTGCAATGGTGACAGCAGAATCTCAAAGCAGATGCGAATGCACGACTACGCAAATTAGCGCATACTCGCGACTTCCCATTCACTTTGTATGGATTCGCACCGCCCGTTTGCGTTTGGTGTGAACACACCTTAACAGCTCTCAGTCTCCTACGTCATAATTCCTCTTGGCCTGAGTTAACCGCTGAGAGAAATACACACATGGGTAGAGCTTCTGATCAGAGGCTGAACGCTGTGAAAGGGCAGCGCCCACCCCTGAGTCGGAAGCATCCACCTCAACTATGAACTGAAGCTGGGGGTCAACCTGGGCCAAGATGGATGTGTTGGAAAAAAGGGGTTTCAGTTCAGAGAAAGCCTGCTCAGCTGCCTTGGACCACTTAAAGGACAGTTTGGACGAGGTCAGCTGAGTGAGAGGCTGCGCCACCCCGCTGTAATTTCTGATGAAGCTGCGATAAAAGTTGGCAAAGCCCAAGAAACATTGGCCTACCCCGCACAACCTCAAACATCTCCAATCAAGCACAGTCTTCACCTTGGCCAAATTGGCTCTCAGCTCTCCTTCGGCAACAATAAAGCCCAGGAAGGCAGTGGAGTGGGTGGAAAACTCACACTTCTCGGCCTTCACAAAGAGCTGGCTCTCCAGAAGCAGGTGTAACACAGCCCGGACATGGACTGTGTGTTCCTCCTGCATGCAGGAAAAAATCAAAATATCGTTGAGATACACAAACACAAATTGGATGATCATGTCACGGAGGACGTCATTGATCATGCCTTGGAAGATGGCTGGAGCATTAGTGAGACCAAACGGCATCACGAGATATTCAAAATGCCCCAGGTGTGTTTTGAAGGCCGTCTTCCATTCATCCCCTTTGCGTATGCAGACCAAATAATACATGTTGCGTAAGTCGAGTTTGGAGAACACCCGGGCGCGCTGAAGGAGCTTGAATGCAGAATTGATTAGGGGCAGTGGATATTTGTCTTTGACAGTTATCGCATTGAGTTCACAGTAGTCAATGCATGAACGCAGAGACCCATCCTTCTTTCCGACAAAGAAAAATCCCACCCCAAGAGGAGCCAAAGAAGGCCGAATGAGGCTGGCGTTCAAAGAATCCTTAATATAGCCTTCCATCGCCTTCCTCTCTGGCCCCGAGAGACTGTAGAGCCGGCTAGACGGCAACCGCACACCCGGGAGAAGGTCGATAGCACAGTCATAAGAGCAGTGTGGAGGCAAAGACAGAGCTCTTGACTTGCTGAAGACCTCCCCAAGGTGATGATAGACCTCAGGTATGAGGCTGAGGTCCGGCGGCTCTGCCGGGGAAGAGGAGATGGGAAGGGTTGGTGAACACGCAGCCGAAGTGAGGCAGGAGGCTAAGCAAAAGAAGCTCCAAGAAGAAATTGAGTTCTGCGCCCAGTTGATAATAGGATTATGCTTCTGGAGTCAGGGGTACCCCAGAACCACTGGGGAAGACGAACTAGGGAGAATGAAGAACGAGAGTAACTCCCGGTGGTTCCCGGAAAGAAGAACAGAAACCAGCTCCGTGCGCTCGGTGACAGAAGCTAGGCTACAACCAGATAATGCCACTACGTTTAATGCAGCTGGCAATTTGATAGAGGGTATGCCTATTTCCTGCACGAGTTGCAACAAAATAAAATTCTGCTCCGCCCCAGAATAAATTAATGCCGAGACCTTTCTCTCGGCCCCCGGTAACTGGATAAGAGCCGGGATAGAGAAGTTACCAGGGGGATTAGTGGAATTTCTGCCCGCCAGACCCCCCACAGCTACTGACGGACTACGTTTTTTGGTTTCAAGGGGCAGGTAAACAACTTATGCTCTAGAGAGCCGCAGTACATGCATGCATTGGCTTTCCTCCGTCGCTGGTGTTCCTCCGGAGTCAGACGGGCTCGACCTAACACCATAGCTTCGAAAGAAGTGTCGGGCTTAGCTGAGCTGGTAGCCGGAGGGGGTGTACATGAGACGAGTGGACCGGAAAAGGCCTTTTGCTCCTTCGTGCACTCGTGGTACCGGTTAGCCAAACTGACAGCTTGATCAATGAGCTCATCCAGAGAGGAGGGCGTCGCATGAACTGCCAGATTGTCGTGGAGGTTGGTATTTAGACCCAAGAGCAAGGCGCTGCGTAAGGCAATATCATTCCACCCGGAGTGTGCCACGGCAACCTGGAACTCCACAGAGAAATCGGATGCAGACCGATTTCCTTGCCTGAGCAGCATCAGGTGGCTCATAATATTCCCTTCACTTTCTGAATGGTCAAAGGCCCGGGAAAATTCCTGATCGAACCATTCAGAGGTATAATTGGGGCCCTCCGTGCTGTTGAACGGACTGGGCCCAATTAAAAGCCCGGTCCCGGAGCAACAGGGCCATAAAATGGATTTTAGAAGTGTCGTCCGGGTACTCCCCACCCACCTGTCGCAGATAGAGGTGAACATGAAGCAAAAACCCCTTGCATTCCCCACCTCCCCCGCGTACGGGCAGGTGAAGGCATGGAAGTGGTCCGGCGAATGGTAGCAGTTGCTGGGGCGACAGGTGGAGAGGAAGGGCCCGGGCAAGACATCTGACAGATGTGGTCGGTAATCGTGGTCAGCTGCTGAGTTATAGTTTGCAACTGCTTGGTTAATACGGCTACTTGCCGCTCAGTAGTGTCTAACTGGTAAAGAGCGGAGTGTTCTGCTGATGCAGCGCCTGCTGAGCTTCGGTCATGGCTGGCTCGTTCTGTTGTGACTGTCAAACAGGAAGCTCACATGCAAAGCAGCTACACCAGAGAAGACACTTAGACACCAAATTGAAACATTAAACACAACTTTATTGAATCACTGGCAACTGTAGGGAAAAGGGAGCACGCAGGGAGACACACAGCCTGTGGAGAGAGAGAGACGAAAGCTGGTTATAGGAGAGGAGTGTGACAGGGGAAAATATAACTGAACGGGGGTTTTTCTTACTGCAGACGAACAGAGAGCCCGGCACGGGGGGAGATGAGCCAGCAGGACTGAGCTGGCCGGGAACATGGAGAGGTGTGGAGAAGGGTGGAGTCTGACCGGGAGGAAGGAACAGTCCGGAGAGATGAGGATGAAGTGGCAGGCGAGTGCACAGCGATCCCGGAGGCGCACCACAGAGATGGCAGCAACCTGGGGAGAGAAGAGGAAAGGAGAGATTAGGCTGAGTTCCTAACGAGTTATATTTATCCTTCAATTCAGGAAGCGATACCCAATGAGCCAGCGCCGAAGTTTTCACAAGCAGGTCCTTTTGAGCGCTGGCAGTGAAGAGGCAGCAGGTGCATCCACTCACACAGGTATGATGATGACCTACGGAGCCGGGAACTGAATGGAGAACCTCCCACAGAAAGGGAGGGGGAGTGCGCTCACCTGATCATCACAGTTTCTTTTAATTGTGAAAAATAAAACATTTTCCTTTAAAAAAAAAAAAAAAAAAGAATGGAGCATTTGGTGAACAACAAGAACAAGATTTGCAATCAGCAATAAAATTAACATTTTTTCTTAAAGTGCATTTTGTCCATAACAAACAATGCATAACATTTAACATTTGTTAAATGTGTGTACGTGTGTGTCTGTGCGCACGTACGAGAGAGAAAATCACTTATGTTTGTAAGGGTTGTCTCATTTCTTCTCCATCAAGTGGGTGAAATGGGTTTTGGATGGCAGTGTATATTCTAGGTTGAACTGGTGAATCATTTGTTGAAATCCTTCCGCGTCAACCATGGAAAGTGGCCTCATGTCTTTAACCATTACGTTTAGAATTAACTGTGAGAGCAGTAGCTTGTTGCAGAGTATACCTGCTTTTTCTGCAAAAAGTCGTCCATGGTCCCTGTCCTCTTCTTTACGTTGCATAAATTGTATAAAGAAATTGTCAGACAAAATGACATTACGCTTTAAACTGTCATGATCCTTCACCCGCATCTATGGGGCATGGGAGGTAATTATCTTACCAAGGGGCATCTGACTCTTCCAAAACGTTTCCTCTTCAAATGCTTGTGCATCGCCGTAGTGGCCCCATGGTACGCAAGGCTCATTTTACAGAACTTGGATTGAACAGTTTTGTTGGCTGAATCACATACAAAATGTTCCCAAACTTTGGAACGTTTGTTTCATGTGAGCTCCACTTCAGCCTCCGTCATGGTGCTGCTTCTCTTGCTCTGTTTCCGGTCACTAGTGCGCATACTCTGTCAGTGCACCAAAGAGCTGGGAAAAATGATGTCTCACGCTGAGCTACATCAATTCGCTATGGTGAAATACTGTTTAGCGTGGCATTGCGTGCCGTGGGATACACATGATGATGTCACTAACAACGTGTTGACTACTAAATTAATTGTCGACGAATTTTGCCGTTGATTAGTCGTTGCAGTCCTACCCTGGACTATAACACACTCACCCACACAATAACTCTACCTCAGCTGTTTGCACAGAAAGACTTGGCACACTAACAGTGCCACATCTGCTGTTGCATGTCTTGCACCTTACCGCAACCATTTGCACAAATGCCATACCTGCTGTTGTCTGTTACTGCAATACTGATCATGTGCAGACCAATCTGTCACTGTCTGCACCCCCATTAGTGCACTGAACTTGCAGTTTACCAGTATTGCAGTTTATTTGTTCACAAGATTGCTGTTTTTACCGTTATTTGCACTATGGGTAGCATTACTGTACATAGAATGTTGTTGTTTTCCATCCTTATTCCTTCTTATCTTACATATTGCACACACCACTGAGAGAGAGAAACGACATTTCAATTCTACTGTATGCTCTGTACATATAGAAGTATTGACAAATAAAAATCTTTCAATCTTTACAGACTCTCATGATGAATGCTAGAGCAAGGATTCAGTATACCCCACCCGGTATGGAGTTATCGGGGCCCCACCCTGGAGCCAGCCCTGGGGGAGGGGCTTGATGGCTAGTGTCTGGTGCCGGGTTTCCACCCATGGGACCTGGCCGGGCTCGGCCCGAAGGAGTTACATGGGTCCGCCCTCCAGTGGGCTCACCACCTGCAGGGGAGACCATGGGGGTCTGGTGCTATGTGGATCAGGTGGTGGTCAAAGGTGAAGACCTTGACGGTCTGATCCCAAGCTTCCTAAACTGGCTTTTGAGACGTGGAATGTCACCTCTCTTGTGGGGAAGGAGCCCAAGCTGGTGCATGAGGTTGAGAGATACTGGCTAGATATAGTCGGCCTCACCTCAACACACAGCTCCGGTTCTGGAACCAGTCTCCTGGAGAGGGGCTGGAGCTTGGCCTACTCTGGATTTGCCCCGGGTGAGAGGCGACGAGCAGGGGTGGGTATTCTTGTATCGCCCCACCTTGCTGCCTCTATATTGGAGTTTTCCCCTGTGGACGAAAGGGTTGTTTCCCTACGCCTTTGGGTTGGGAAACGAGTCCTGACCATCATTTGTGCCTGTGCACCAAATGATGGTTCAGAGTACCCACCCTTTTTGGAGTCTCTGACTGGGGTGCTGGAGAGTGCTTCTCTTGAAAACTCCATTGTCCTACTGGGGGATTTCAGTGCGCACGTGGGCAACAACAGTGAAACCTTGAAGAGGGTCATTGGGAGGAACGGCCTGACCGATTTAAACCCGAGTGGTGTTCAGTTATTGGACTTCTGTGCTAACCACAATTTGTCCATAACGAACACCATGTTCAACCATAAGGGGGTTCATATTTGCACTTGGCACCAGGACACCCAAGGTCGCAGGTCGATGATCAATTTTGTTATGTTATCAGACCTGCAACCATATGTCTTGGACACTTGGGTAAAGAGAGGTGCAGAGTTGTCAACTGATAACCACCTGGTGGTGAGTTGGATCCGATGGCAGGGGAGGATGCCATTCAGACCTGGTAGACCCAAACGTATAGTGAGGGTGTGCTGGGAACGTCTGACTGAGGTCCCTGTCTGGGAGGTCTTCAACTCCCACCTCCAGAAGAACTTAAACCACATTCCGAGGGAGTCTGGAGACATGGAGTCTGAATGGGCCATGATCTCCACCTCCTTTGACAAAGCGGCTGTCCAGAGCTGCGGCCACAATGTCGTCGGTGCATCTCGTGGTGGCAACCCCCGAACCAAGTGGTGGACACCAGTGGTGAGGGGGAGCCATTAAGCCGAAGGAGTCCTATCAGGCTTGGTTGGCTTGTGGGACTCCCGAAGCAGCTGAGGTGTACTGGCAGGCCAAGTGGAGTGAAGCTCGGGTGATTGCTGAAGCAAAAACTCAGGTATGGGAGGAGTTCGATGAGGCCATGGAACAAGACTTTTGGTCTGCCTTGAAGAGATTCTGGCAAACTGTCTGGCGGCTCAGGAGGGGGAAGCAGCTCCTTGTCCCTGGAGTGGCCCATCCGCAAGTGCGGATGGGCGGTGGAAGGAATACTTCGAGGATCTCCTCAATTCCACTGACATGCCTTCCACAGAGGAAGCAGGGCTTGTGGACGAGGGGGACGACTCACCTATCACACGGACTGAGGTCACCAGGGTTGTTAAAAATGTGTTTGGTGGCTGGGCCCTGGGGGTGGACGAGATTCGCCCTGAGTATCTAAAGGCCCTGGATGTTGTAGGGCTGTCATGGTTGACGCGCCTCTGCAACATTGCGTGGAGGTTGGGGGCAGTGCCTTTGGCATGACAAACCGGGATGGTGGTTCCTCTCTTCAAAAAAGGGGACTGGAGGGTGTGTTCCAACTTTAGAGGGCTCACACTCCTCAGCCTCCTAAGGAAGGTCTATGTCATGGTACTGGAGAGAAGAGTCCGGCCGTTGGTTGAACCTCAGATTCAGGAGGAGCAATGTGGTTTTCGTCCTGGCCATGGCACATCGGACCAGCTCTTGACCCTCTTGAGAATCCTCGAGGGTTCATGGGAGTTTCTTCAACCAGTTTACATGTGTTTTGTGGACTTGGAGAAGGCACTCCACCACGTCCCTCGTGGTTTTTTTTGTGGGGGGTGCTTCGGGAGTATGGGGTATCGGGCTTGTTGTCACGAACTATTCAGTCTCTAACGACTGTTGTGAGAGTTTGGTTCGTATTGCCAACACTCGGTCGGACTCATTCTCAGTGAGAGTTGGATTCCGCCAGGGCTTCCCTTTGTCACCGATCCTGTTCCTAATTTTTATGGACAGGATTTCTAGGTACAGCCAGGAAACGAAGGGTGTCATGCTTGGTGACCACAGGATCTCATCTCTGTTGTTTGCAGATGATGTTGTCCTGCTGGCTTCATCCAGCAATGACCTACAGGCCTTACTGGGATGGTTTGCCACTGAGTGTGAAGCTGCTGGGATGAGAATCAGTACCTCCAAGTCCGAGTCCATGGTCCTCAGTCGGAAAAAGGTGGATTGTCCTCTCCGGGTTGGGGACCAGCTCCTGCCCCAAGTGGAGGAGTTTAAGTATCTTGGGGTCTTATTTGCGAGTGAGGGGAGAGTGGAGCGAGAGATTGACAGACAGATCGGAGCAGCATCTGCAGTGATGCAGACATTGGTACTGGTCTGTTGTGGTGAAGAGGGAGCTAAGCTCTAAGACAAAGCTGTCGATTTACCAGTCAATCTATGTTCCTACCCTCACCTTTGGTCATGAGCTTTGTGTAATGACCGAAAGAACGAGATTGCGGATACAAGCGGCTGAAAAGAGCTTTCTTCGTAGGATTGCTGGACTCTCCCTCAGAGATAGGGTGAGGAGCTCAGTCATCCGGGAGAGGCTCAGAGTAGAACCACTGCTCCTCCACATTGAAAGGAGCCAGTTGAGGTGGTATTTGCATCTGATCAGTATGCCTCTAGACGCTCCCACTTGAGGTGTTTCAGGCACGTCCCTCTGGGAGGAGACCCCGGGGCAGACCCAGGACTCGCTGGAGAGACTATATCTCCCAGCTGGTCTGGGAACGCCTTGATATCCTTGAAGAGCTGGAGTAGGTGGCTGGGGAGAGGGAAGTCTGGGCTTCTTTGCTTGAACTGCTGCCTCCGCAACCCGGACCTCTGGAAAAGCAGTAGAAGATGGATGGATGAATCTCACCAACTACCAGTGCTCCCCAACATCGGACAGCAGCCTCACTCTGGCAGGAGCTTAACAGCTTCTTTGCCCAGTTTGAGCACACTTCCTCTCTCCCCCCACGCTCCCCTCTTTCTCTACAGATGCACGAGGTGAGGAGGCAACTGAGAGCAGAGAACCCCCGCAGAATCGCTGGCAGAGAGGGCATCCCACGAGTGGTGGTCAAAGCATGTACTGACCAGCCGGCAGAGATCCTCACCAAGCTGTTCAACCTCTCCCTGATGCACGCCACCGTCCTCTCCTGCCTCAAGGCCTCCACCATCATCCCCATCCCCCAAAAGTCTGTAATTGACAACCTGAATGACCTTAGACCCATAGCACTCACGTCTGCAGTCATGAAGTGTTTTGAGCGACTGGTATCCCAGCACATCAAGGACCATCTTTCCCCCTCCTTCGACCCCCGCCAGTTCGCCTACAGGGAGAACCGGTCCACGGAAGACACCATCACCACCACACTCTTGAGCACTGAGTTACCTGGAGAACCCAAGGAGCTACGTGAGGATGCTTTTTGTGGACTACAGCTCAGCTTTCAACACCATCATCCCAGACATCCAGATCAATCAACTGCACCTCCTCTACGCCCCCCACCTGATCCTGGATAAAAAATTTTCTCACCAACTGCCCACAAACAGTCAGACTTGGCCCCCACCACTCCTCCACACTAACTATGTTTACATGGACACAAGTAACCGGATTAAAAGCCTGATTGGAATAAAAATGCTTCATGTAAACATGGCAATCTGAATATTCTAACCTGATCACGCTCATTCGGATCAAAATTTCATTCCGATTGAGAGGGGTGGGTTATGCCGATTGTTAATCCGAATGGTGTGCATGAAAACACTTATTCCGATCGTAGGGCAGAAAATATGTGTACTGTGCATGTCTGTACATCAGCCGCACGTCGACGTGACGCATTTCCGCCTTAGCAGCAGCTAGCGGAAAACATAGTGGGAGTAAAACAAAACTGGTCTGTATCATCCTGCTGTCTCCTTCTGTTCGTCATATGCAGAAGTATGTACTTGTAGCTTAATTACGGAGACCAGCAGAAGCAAAAGTACAGTCTGAATAACACAATACAGGTCAGTTTCGACACAAAGCGGGGCTTGCTAACACCGGAAGTTACTTCTTCTTCTACTATTTTTTGAATGTCGAAATGTCAACATGCGCATGTCAGAATGATTTATTCCATTCAAACGTGTGACACATGAAAACGCACGTCCTAATCAGATCAGCTTTTTCAGGATCCATGTAAACAGTAAAATTCTGATCTGAATTGTAATCAGATTGAAGAAATTTTGCCCATGTAACTGTGGCCAATGTCTCTCAACACTGGCTCCCCCCCTCCCCCCCCAGGGCTGCGTGCTAAGCCCTCTACTGTACTCCCTGTACACCTTTGACTGTATTCCAACCCACCCAACCACCATCATCCTGAAGTATGTGGACGATACCACCTCAGTCGAGCTCATCACTGAGGATGATGAAAAGGCATACAGGGCGGAGATAGAAAATCTGCTTCTGTGGTGCCAAGCAAGCAAACAAACTGAATGTCCAAAAAACCCCCAAAGAACTCATACTGGACTTCAGAAAGAACAGACAGTACCACACACCCCTCCCTAATGAATGGCGACCGCGTGGAAACAGTCCCCACCTTCAGGTTCCTGGGCACCCACATCTTGTCTGACCTCTCCTGTTCTGTTAACACCAAGGTCTTGGTGAAGAAAGCCCAGCAGTGGCTGCACTTTCTCCTTGCCCTGAGGAAGAAAAACCTGGACCAGAAGCTGCTGCTGGCCTTTTACCGCTGCTCAGTGGAGAGCGTGGTCACCTGCTGTCTGCGTGTGTGGTACACTGGCTCCATGGCTGAGAACAGGAAGGCTGTGCAGAGGGTCATCAACATGCCCCCAAAATCATCGGTGGCCCTCTGCCTTCCCTGGATGACATCTCCAGAGCCTCCTGTCTCAGAAAGACCAAGGCCATCGCAGGAGACCCCTCATATCCCACCCACCACCTGTTTGACCTGCTTCCCTCTGGACAACTGTTCAGATCAATCAGGTCCCACACCTTCAGACTGACAGTTTCTTCCACTTGGCCATCCGGACTGCAAACAGTCAGAGCCCCCCCCCCCCCCCGAACGCTCACATGCACAGAACTGAGGACCTTTTTAAATATCCTAACACACCTGTCTTTGCACGCCACACTTTCATGTATATTGACCCATTTGTGAAACCACTACCATACCTCTGTATATTTTTTCCATAATCCTGGGCCATTTTTATTTCAGTCGTGTGTTTAATTGTGTGTGCTGTAACTGTGTTTTATTTACAGATGTGGACAAAATTGTTGGTACCCCTCTGTTAATGAAAGAAAAACCCACAATGGTTACAGAAATAACTTGAATTTGACAAAAGTGGTAATAAATAAAAATTCTATGAAAATTAACCAATGAAAATCAGACAATGCTTTTGAATTGTGGTTCAACAGAATTATTTTAAAAAACAAACTCATGAAACAGGCCTGGACAAAAACGATGGTACCCCTAGAAAAAATTGAAAATAATGTGACCATAGGGACATGTTCAACCAAGATGTGTCCTCTAATTAACATCACAGGTGTCTACAAACTTGTAATCAGTCAGTCGGCCTATTTAAAGGGTGACAAGTAGTCACTGTGCTGTTTGGTGACATGGTGTGTACAACACTAAACATGGACCAGAGGAAGCAAAGGAGAGAATTGTCTCAGGAGATTAGAAAGACAATTATAGACAAGCATGTTAAAGGTAAAGGCTATAAGACCATCTCCAAGCAGCTTGATGTTCCTGTGACTACAGTTGCACACATTATTCAGAAATTTAAGCTCCACGGGACTGTAGCCAACCTACTTGGACGTGGCCGCAGGAGGAAACTTTATGAAGAATGGTAACAAAAGAGCCCAGAACAACCTCTAAACACATTCATGGTGAACTCCAAGGTTAAGGTACATCAGTATCAGATCGCACCATCTGTTGTTGTTTGAGCCAAAGTGGACTTCATGGGAGACGACCAAGGAGGACACCACTATTGAAAACAAATCATAAAAAAGCCAGACTGGAATTTGCCAAACTGCACGTTGACAAGCCACAAAGCTTCTGGGAGAATGTCCTTTGGACAGACGAGACAAAACTGCAACTTTTTGGCAAGGCACATCAGCGCTATGTTAACGGACGCAAAAATGAAGCATACCAAGAAAAGAACACTGTCCCTACTGTGAAACATGGAGGAGGTTCTGTTATGTTCTGGGGCTGCTTTGCTGCATCTGGCACAGGGTGTCTTGAATCTGTGCAGGGTACAATGAAATCTCAAGACTATCAAGGTATTCTAGAGAGAAATGCGCTGCCCAGTGTCAGACAGCTTGGTCTCAGTCGCAGGTCATGGGTCTTGCAACAGGATAATGACCCAAAACACACAGCTAAAAACACCCCAAAATGGCTAAGAGCGAAACACTGGACTATTCTAAAGTGGCCTTCTATGAGCCCTGATCTAAATCCTATTGAACATCTGTGGAAGGAGCTGAAACATGCAGTCTGAAGAAGGCACCCTTCAAACCTGAGACAACTGGAGCAGTTTGCTCATGAGGAGTGGGCCACAATACCTGCTGAGAGGTGCAGAAGTCTCATTGACAGTTACAGAAATCGTTTGATTGCAGTGATTGCCTCAAAAGGTTGTGCAACAAAATAAGTTAAGGGTACCATCATTTTTGTCCAGGCCTGTTTCATGAGTTTGTTTTTTAAAATAATTCTGTTGAACCTCAATTCAAAAGCATTGTCTGATTTTCATTGGTTAATTTTCATAGAATTTTTATTTCTTACCACTTTTGTCAGATTCAAGTTATTTCTGTGACCATTGTGGGTTTTTCTTTCATTAACAGAGGGGTACCAACAATTTTGTCCACGTCTGTATATCCTTCTCTCATACTTAATAATTGCGCAGTAGCCTGGTGGAGCGTCCACAGTTTTGTTGTGCTGTACAATGACAATAAAGCCTATTCTGTTCTAATTACATAAGGCATGAATCACATAATGATTAAAACGTGACAGATTGTTTTTTGTTCTTTTAATGTGCTTACTAGTAGAAGCCTACTTGAGAAAATGGATTTCTCAGTATAACGGAATACATGTTTCTCGACTTGCCAAACAACCAACCTAACATTAAAATTGAATTTTTACCCTCTGCAGGTGCATCATATATGTGAAAGTGACTGGCAAAAAGCTGAGGTTGTACATGTTGACATTGCTGACAAAAGTTTAGTAAAGGTATGTGTAAATCACATCAGGAGACCACTGATGGCAGTTACTGCTCATTTGGTTGATTCATAGTGTATGTGCTATGGCAACATTAACTGTAAGGATTGCATTCATTCTTTAGAACTACAAGACGGAGACGGATCCAGCTGTTTTCACACCAAAAAAGGACAACACGAAAAATCGAGGGCCTCTGAAATGTGACTGGAAGGTACAGCTCCTACCATTCTTCACTGTGACTCACTTTGAGATTCAAAATGATTGCGATTGTAGTACTGCTGATTGTGTTTATTTTGCATAACTCTATTTTCAGACTTGCCTTGCAAACAACTCCAACTGTCCGCACATGTGCGCCTATAAGCTGGTCACTGTTGAATGCAAGATATTTGGAGTACAGAGCAAACTAGAAAACTTCATTCACAGTGTAAGAAATTCCTTTATGAATAGGTTTTCTTCTTGAAAATACATTTTTTAATACATATTGACATCTGGTAGTTAATGCAAATTTTTGTACAAAGAGGTTGTAATATTTCTCTATATCACACATGGATGAAATGAAGTGGAAAGTGACCGTGGATCACCTTTATCTGGCTTCTCAAAATTCCAAGTTTAAAAAAAGATGAAAACAAATCCAGTGGAAAGGATGAGACTCCTCTCTCCTTTCAAGGTGACATTGGGGAAGGACGAAAGACAATTTAGATGTCTTTCTTATTGTTTGTATTTTGTTCATTTAAAGCTGTTAACATGCCTGAACCAGTTATTTAACCCCTTGACGCCTGAATTTATTTCCAATTGTGAACAATTTTTAAAAATTTTTTTTTTCATAATTGAAAATCATTGTTTTTGGTTTTTTTTGGATTGATTCAAATTCGCGACAACAGGTGTCAGGGGGTTAATGTGTGGCTCTTCTTCTCTTTTCTTCATTAATGTAGCCCTCTGGATCAAAGGTTGCTTCAACCTGCTATAATAGGAGAAATAAGAATTGAATGTTTCAACATTTTTAATACACATTTTTCCAATGAGGCTACTCACAGAAAATTTGCACCAGACTTTGTATTAACTCAAATAATTCACCCACAGAAAGAATGAAGCATTTAAGTTCATGAATGAAATAATGTGCAATAAAGAGAAATGAAACGGGGGTGGGGAGTATTGAACACATTGGAAAGAGCAGTATACTGAGGCATGGTAAGGCAAGCAGTCAGCTGAAATTTGTAAGTTGTTATGCCTCGGTGAAACAGAGAGGCATACGGTAATTGCTCAATGTGTGTGTGTGTGTGGTTGGGTGGTTGTAGCTGTCTGCCTATCTGTTTCAGCTCATCCAGTAAAATTAAGTGGAACTAAAGACTTGTATCATTGTATGGCCATATTTTCTCGACTTCTAATTTGCCAGAATTTTGAGATAAGGCTTTGTTTTCAAAATAAACACAAATTTAATTCACCTTTACCATCAATGAAACTGGGAAAAACGGTATTGTAATAACTATGCCGGGCCACTAGAGGCGGCAGTGTGACTTTTTTTACAGCACATGGGTGACTTCCTGTCATAGTCGATCTCTAGCTGAGAGATAAATAGCGGTTATAAAATAGCGGTTACTGAAAAAAAACATGTATTCAGCAACTACGCCATTTATTCATCACATCGATTGTTTTCACACTGGTTTTTCTGTTTAGTTTTGCAGAGGAAGGATGAGGTAAAACTAGTTAAACTCACTAAAAACTACAAGTCTCAACATTCCTCACCCACAAATGGTTGCAGTGAATTGCGCATATGCCCGGAAACTCCCACCAGAGGCAAGTACTGAGCAATCCGCCAATGCTGGATGAACAAATGTCCGTCTTTTTGCCTGCCTGTTTTCTTCCTCTGCCACTAAACCACAAAAGCTCCTGTTCATATTGATTGTCATTATATTCTTGTACCTCCATCGCTTCCTCCATTTAAAACATCTGCTACCATGCCCTTCTTTTGTGTTTGGATTGCAGCTGTTCAAATCAGTTTTGGGCTCTTGGCTTCCACCAACAGTACGGGCATGTAAACTGCAGATTATTTTCACTGCGCATGCATGTACTCCAAAACTACTGGATGGATTTGGATGAAATCTTTACCAGAGGTGGTCCTTGGCCTAGAGAGGAACCCATAACATTTTGGTGATGATCCCAGAATGGATACCTCCACCAAGGCTCTTATCTTCTCAGAGTGTTTTAGCAAGAATACTCCAAAATTACTGGGTGGATTTGGATGAAAATTTTACCAGAGGTGGTCCTTGGGCTAGAGAGGAACCCATAACATTTTGGTGATGAGCCGAGAATGCATACCTTTGCCAAGACTCTGGCATCGAGGCATCAGCACCTTGGTGCTTTCATTAAAAAGCAGTTCTACCTCCTATTTGTGGAAAATATCAGGAAGGTAGGTACTTCATGAGTGGCTATAGAAAGGGTTTTTGTTTCAAAGGTGTCATACAAAAAACATCTCATGATGGGTAAAAGCCTGATTGTGTGCACTGATGTTTTTTTCCACAAATGAAGTTCCTCACGGAATAATGTTATTTGAATTGAACTGTTGCAAAACACATTGATGGACTTGGTTACACACATCTTCTATTAAGCAGCATTGGGACCATTATCTGCAAGTGGAAGGAATACTCTACCATCAACCAGCTGTGCATAGGAGCTTCTCATAAGATAGCTTATCAGGTAGAAGGGTAACCCAAGAGCCACGGGAAACTCAAAAAGATCTTCCGAAAAACTTGGAGGTAGCAGGTACAATTGTGACAGAGAAAACGATAGGAATGCACACCCCGATGATTAATGAAAAGGTGCACTGAAGCTTGTTTAAAGTTTGATAAGTAGCATTTGGACAAGACTGAAATACTGGCAGAAGTGGCGTAGTCAGATAACCTAAAAATAGAACTTTTCGGCTGTCATACTACACACGGTGTTTAGGCATTGCACATTACCTATAAACATTACTCCAACAGTGAAGTTTGGAGGTGGATGAATCATGTTGTGGGGTTATTTCTTATCTCATGACTCTGGTAGACTTCATATAACTGAATGAATAATGAATGGAGAAATGTAGTATTCTTGAAAAAAGCAGGATAAGATGGTGGTGGACCTTCCAGCAAGACAATGATCCAAAACACTGACAAAAATTCTGTAACAAAGAAAATGAAGTTGTTAGATGTGGCCCAGTCAATCACCTGACTTAAATCCAGTTGAAATCTTCAGGATTTAAATGCAGTCTGTTTTTGAAAACTGGGCCAAACTCCCACCAGAGCACTGCAGGAGATCAGTTTCTTCATACAGAAACCATCTTGAAACTGTCATTACAGTGACTTCTCCACTCAGTATTAAATACATTTCTATTACCATGTTCAATACCTTTTCCTGTTTCATTCCACTTTAAATCACATAACTTAACTAGAGGGCACTCAGAGATTGCATACCTCAGCCAAGGCTCTGTCCCTCCCTCCCTTTATCCTCCCCTCCATCCCTTTGTCCATCCATATCGCCAGCCATTTGTACATTGCGAGATAGGGGCCTTGGCGTGGGTATCCACTCACGGATCACCTCCAACATCTACACCGCATTCCAAATTGTTATGCAAATAGGATTTTAGTGTCATAAACATTCAATTTTTAAACATTCAATTTTTGGTTTTTCAATTAAACTCATGGATGGTATGACGTCTTAGGGCTCTTTGGATCACTAATATCAATCTCAGACACCTGTCATAATTAGTTTGCCAGGTGAGCCCAATTAAAGGAAAACTACTTCAGAAGGATGTTCCACATTATTAAGCATGCCACAGGTTTCAAGCAATATGGGAAAGAAAAAGGATCTCTCTGCTGCCGAAAAGCGTCATATAGTGCATTGCCTTGGACAAGGTATGGAATCATGTCATGAAAACTTAAGTGTGATCATTGTACTGTGAAGAAATTTGTGGCTGATTCAGAGCAGAGATGCGTTCGTGCAGATAAAGGCATAATGAGGAAAGTTTCTGCTAGACAAATTCATCGGATTAAAAGAGCAGCTGCTAAAATGCCATTACAAAGCAGCAAACAGATACTTGAAACTGCTGGTGCTTCTGGAGTCCCACAAACCTCAAGGTCTAGGATCCCTCAGAGGCTTGCAGTTGTGCATAAACCTACTAGTCGGACACCCCTAATCAATGCTCACAAGCAGAAATGGTTGCAGTGGGCCCAGAAATACATGAAGACTAATTTTCAAACGGTCTTGTTTACTGATGAGTGCCATGTAACCCTGGGTGGTCCAGATGGATGGAGTATTGGATGGTTGGTAGATGGCCACCATGTCCCAACAAGGCTGCAACATCAGCAAGGAGGTGGCAGAGTCATGTTTTGGGCCAGAATCATGGGAAGAGAGCTGGTAGGCCCTTTTAGGGTCCCTGAAGGTGTGAAAATGACCTCGGCAAAGTATATAGATTTTCTGACTGACCACTTTCTTCCATGGTACAAAATGAAGAACCGTGCCTTCCGCAGCAAAATTATCTTCATGCATGACAATGCACCAGCTCATGCTGCAAAGAATACCTGTGTCATTGGCTGCTATGGGCATAAAAGGAGAGAATCATGGTGTGGCCCCCCCATCTTCCCCTTACCTCAACCCTATTGAGAACCTTTGGAGCATCCTCAAGCAAAAGATCTATGAGGGTGGGAGGTAGTTCACATCAAAACAGAAGCTGTGGGAGGCTATTCTGACATCTTGCAAAGAAATTCAAGCAGAAACTCTCCAAAAACTCACAAATTCAGTGGATGCAAGAATTGTGAAGGTTATATCAAAGAAGGGGTCCTATGTTAACATGTGACTTGGCCTGTTAAGATGTTTTAGATTGAAATAGTTTTTGATTTAAGTGAATATGACCTCATAATGCTGCAAATTCAACAAATGACCATTTTCAGTTCTTTACAACCAATAAAATGTTTTGAAACTCTGTTGTGCATAATAATTTGAAGCAGTGCATTTTGTGTTTTTTATTTTTGCAAAAAAAAAGTTATCATTGGGAGGTTTGTTCAGTAAAATTTGAGTTATGTTCTAACAATTGATGACTTGAAAATTATACTGTCATTTGCATCGACTATTTAGAAAAATCAGAGACAAATATCATTTGCATAATAATTTGGAACATGGTGTAATGAGTTCATCTTTGAGCCAAGAGCTACTTCTGGTGAAAATTTAATTGAAATCCATCCAGTAGTTTTGGAGTATTATTTTTTTTTTTCCACAATATCTTTATTGAACCTTTTTTTTTTTTTTTTTTAACAAACATGACACAAACAATCAAACACTAACACTAAAGTACTACAAAAAAAATGCACTAAAAACACCCACAACCACCAACAAAATCAAGTCTTCAACAATGCTCCTCTGTTTAGTCTAGACAATCCATTACATAAGTATACAAATTATGTTCACCAGTTTGGAATTTACAAGGTCCACACACATCATTCACCTTCTTCTTCAAGAGTTATGTTTAAATTTTTTACATAATCAATAAAAGGTCTCCATATATTCTCAAACACAATTTCCTTTGATTTCAGTATGTATGTTATTCTTTCTAATGGAAGGTTTGTTAACATCTGTCTAAACCACTGAGTCACATCTGGTCTATGAGTCTTTTTCCACAGTAGTGCAATACATTTTTTGGCATTAAGCAAACTGAGGTCTATGAATGTTCTTTCACTTTTATTAAAGTTATGCTTTTCTGGGTACAGACCCAACAAAAACAGTTTAGGATTCAATATGATTTGTTTTGAGAATATTTTTTCAATTGTTACCCTCACCTCTTCCCAAAACATTCTAATTATTCTACATTCCCATACACAATGAAATAGGGTTCCTTTACTTTCCATGCATTTTGTACACGTATCTGGTATATTTTTGTTATATCTATTTAACTCCTCCGATGTAACATACATCCGCATTAACCATTTAAAATGTATCAATTTAAGACGTACATTTATTGATTTGGTTTGAGCTTCTGTACAAGCCAATTCCCATTGTTCCTCTGAAATTTCAGTTTGCAGATCTTCTTTCCAGTAGTTTAATCTTTTCTGAGTTTTCACTTGAGGATAGTGTCAGTGAGTTATAAAACTCTGAAATAATACCCTTTCTTTTACTATCTTTCATCAACATTTTTTCCAAGGATGAATAAATAGGTCGAGTGAGAGCTTTATTTTGATTTGATCGAATAAAGTTTCTAAGTTGAAGATATTTAAAAAAATGTGTTCTATTAAGATTAAATTTGATCCTCAGCTCTTCAAAAGACATTATCTGCACATGGCAAATATAAATCTTGAATCTTTTGAATCCCTTTTAAATTCCATACTTTAAATACAGCATCCGCTCTCCCTGGTTTAAAATATTGATAACCCCATATTGGGCTAAATTGTGACAATAAGTGTGGTTCTTTTAAATAGTTTTTAGCTTCACACCATATTTTGATCATATGCTTTACAAATGGATTTTTAACTTGCTTTTGTAATTTTTTTGCCGAATCTGAGTATATGAATATGGGAAGAGGTAAAGGTAAATTGTATGATTCCATTTCACTCCAGTGAGGGAGATCATTTGATGAAAAATAATGTCATAGACCTCAGTTGTGCCGACCAATAATACAACATAAAATTTGGACATTTCAGACCTCCACGATCAAATGGTAAATATAATAAAGACAGACGTAATCTAGCCCTCCTGTTGTTCCATATAAATTCCACTAACTTTTTTTTAATTCTTGAGAATAAATCTAAAGGTGGTGGTAAGGGAATGTATTGAAATAAAGTATTTTAGGTAAAATAGTACTTTTAAGTATATTGATTCTCCCGATCATCGACATTGGTAGTGACATCCATCTCTGAATTAACTCATTGATATCTGTCATTAAGGCTTCATAGTTGACACTGGCGACTGATTCTAGCTTAGGCACAATTTGGATTCCTAAATATTTAAACTGATTTCCATATATTTGTGAATGTAAACGTATCGCTATCGCTAAAGGTTCAATTGCCATAGTAAACAGTAAAGGTGAAAGTGGACAGCCTTGTCGACATCCTCTATTGATTTTTATTGATTTTGAAATATTGTTATTTGTTAGGATTTCTGCTGTAGCATTATTGTATATTATCTGAACCCATTTTATGAAATTATTTCCAAGTCCAAACCTTTGTAAGACTTCAAAAAGAAAGGGCCATTCGACTCTATCAAAGGCCTTTTCGGCGTCCAGTGATAGGAGAGCTGTATCCGGTGCTTCTTTATTAGAATAAACAATAATAAATAGTCTTCTTACATTATGGAAGCCTTGTCTTCCCTTTATAAAGCCATTCTGATCTCGATTAATAATATTTGGTAAAATTTCTTGTATTCGTCTTGCTAAAATTTTACAGATTATCTTAAGGTCGGCATTTAATAGGCTTATTGGTCTCATATTTTCACATTTATTAGAGGGTTTACCTGGTTTTGGCAACAGTATAATTAAGGCATTATTCATGTATGATGGTAAATTACTATTTTGAAATGCTTCTAAAACCATTTCCAAAAAAGGTTTTATTAATTTATTCTTAAATTTTTTATAAAGGTCAACTGGAAGACCATCTGGTCCTGCACTTTTTCCTGATTTCATATTATCAATGGCTAGCCCAACTTCTTCTTGACTAATTTTAGACTCCAATATCTCCCTGTTTTCATTTGGAATACACGGTATAGATGGTTCGTTCAAAAACCCATTTAGTTTTGTTAAATCAGATTCATTTTTGGTATCATATAATTTTTCATAGTAATCTCTAAAGGCTCTATTAATTTCTAAAGGATCTATAACTACCTGTCCGTTACTTATAATACTGGTAATTGGTGTTTTAAATTCTAATTGTTTAATCTGCCATGCCAATAATTTTCCTGATTTTTCACCTTGTTCATAAAAAGATTGTTTCAATCTTAGAAGACTCGAGGCAGCTCTATTTGCTGATTTTTTGTCATATTCAGCTCTCAAAATCAGTAATTCGTTCTCCAACCTTGGATCACTTCCTGCATACACTTTTTCCTGAAGACTTTTTATTTTATGTTCCAATTGGGCTCTCTCCTCTCGAGTCTTCTTAGATTTTGAACCTGTATAACTAATATGTCCCCTAATAAAAGCTTTGAAAGCCTCCCACTTTACACATGCTGATGTTTGTGTAGTATTGATGTCAAAGAACTCATCTATCTGTTTTTCTATGTACTTGACAAATTCCTCATCCTGAAGCCATTTATGCTGAAATTGCCATCTACCTGATTCCTTTGTCAATTTCTTATTTACATATATTAGACAGCAGGGTGCATGATCAGAGATCACGATGTTATCATAAAAGCAGTTTTGAATCTTGGACCTTAATTCTGTGGAGATCAAAAAATAATCAATACGTGAGAATGTCTTGTAGGTACTGGAATAACAAGAGTAGGCTTTAACTTGTGGTTTCATTTCTCTCCATATATCTAGCAATCTCAATTCTTTCATAAAATGATTAATGGTCATCCTACATCCATTGTGCGTACAGTCCAGTCCTGTTGATCTATCTATACTGGGATTCAATGTACAATTAAAATCCCCTGCTATTATATGTTGCCCTGTAAGTGATGATAAGATAAGAAATAAATTAGCAAAGAACTTTTGATCATCTATATTGGGACCATATAAGTTCACCAAATTTATATTTTCTAATAGCAAAGATCCTTGAATGATTACATATCTTCCAAATTTGTCTCCAATTACATTTTTCGCTTGAAATGGGACTGATTTATGTATGAGAGTCATAACTCCCCTGGCTCGGGATGAAAATGATGAGGTGAACACACTTCCTTGCCATCTACTCCTAATTCTTTTTACATCCTCCTCTATTAGATGAGTTTCTTGTAAAAACACAATTTTTGAACCCATGTCTTTTATTTTATTCATAACTTGTTTAAGTTTTTTTTAAATTTTGTAGACCTCTGCAATTCCATGAAGTTAAATTAAGATTAACGCTTTGGTTTATGATCAATAGGGAGTTTGGGATTACCTCGCAGTGTAAACATGCTCATACAGAGAAGCAAAAAAATGAGTGGTTGAACATTCATCCTACAAACTACACACAAACAAATTCCCCCTTCCCACATTTGTGGCGATCCCCCCAAAATCAAAAGAAAAGTTCCATCTCCCGATATAGCCATCGACCGCTCCACACCCACGAGGAACAGCCAAAGCCACTCCTTCTTCATCCTCCCAATCACCCTAACTCTACTGCTTTTAATGACGTAACATTAACTCTCCTCTGTAGTTTTCCAACTTAACTCCAAAATTTTTAGCAACTTTGTACATCATAGTTTTTTTTTTTTTTTAATATATAATACAATCTATATTTTGTAAACTTGCTATTTGCTTCAAGTCAGTCAGATGCCTGTGCAAATGCTTAAATATTCTACCTTATATTTTGTTCATGCTTAGCTCCCACCAGTCTCTTCTTGGATCTTCTTGATGAACTCCTGCGCCTCCTCTGGGGTCTTGAAGATGTGGGTTCTGCCCCCATACGTGGTCAACAGTCTCGCAGGATAAATTACACCATGACGAATCCCAAGGTTGCGCAGCTCTTTACGTATGGGATCAAACGGCTTCCTCAATTGTTGGATTCCTGTGGCCAAATCTGGGTAGAACCGCACCTGCTGGTCCTGGTGTTTAATCTCTCCTTTAGCTCGTGCAGTGTTGAAGAGCTTCATCCTGTCTCTGTTGCTGAGGAACTTCATAATTAGGGTCCTCGGTGGTCCCTTATCTCTCCGTGGGCCAATACGGTGTGCGCTTTCCAGAACCACTGCTGATTGCAGCTCCGCGCTGCCCAGCGCCTCCGGAATCCACTTTTCCAGAAAGGAACATGAGTCCCGACCTTCAGATTCCTCCGGTAGACCCACCAGCCTCAAGTTGTTCCGTCTCGACTGGGACTCCAAATCCAGGACATTATCTTCCAGACATTTATTTTTTTTTTTCCAAAGTGCGCACCTTTAATTGAAGAAAGGTGATGTCATCTTCAGCACTAGAGACACGAAGCTCCACCTGCGCCATTCGTTCTACACAGTCACCCAATTCCTATCTCATTCCTTCCAACGCTGCCATAATCCCATCAAATTTAGAGGAAAAGTCTGCTCTCATTGAACTTATGGCAGCTAGCACCGCACCTGTGCCGTTTCCCGCAGATACCGCACCGCTGCTAGCTTCCTCCGCCATATATGGAGCTTTATCTGCTGCGTCACAGACCTGAAAGTCCGTTAATTTGGACTGTTTCGGCGGCTCGCTTTTTCCTCTACCTGGTTTTCCAGCCTTAGGCTTCACCGACATATCCTCGCCCAAACGCTGGGATACGTTCTGTCCCAAATGAGAGAGTTATTTGCCGATTATTTTTTTTTTCTCCAGGAGCAGAGCAGAGTGAGACGTGTCCTTCTCACGTGGCAGCCATAACCGGAAGTCAGTTTTGGAGTATTGTTGCTAACACTCTGTGAGAAGATAAGAGCCCTTGGTGGAGGTCTGCATTTTGAGATCATCACCAAAATCTAATCATGTGTTCAGTGTGCCATTACACACCTTTCCTGAAAATTTGAATGAAAGGCGCTGTATAAATTTAATCCATTATTATTATTATTAACAGACAGAGAAACAACAGCAAAAACAATGACTACATTATATGGCTACATAATAATAATAATAATAATACTGTCAGAATTGTATTGGCCATACATTGGGGCTGGGCAATTCCACCTTAAATTAACATCATAGTTTTATTGAATCTTTCAGGTTGGTTTTCTTTTTTTTCCATCCTCTCTTCTCCATTACAGTTTACTGACAAGGTTTATAATTATTAGGCAGTATTACACAACAGTGTGGTATCATACCATTTTTTGCAGTTATCAACTACAAATTCACATAGTATCCATATTATCTACCGCAACAAACTTGTAAAAATATGATCATGACAAAGACACAAATACTCACCTGGCACGCCGACAGATACGGACATGTTTCTCCAAGCGTTGGCTTTCAAATTTTCATCATGATATGCTTTTAGTGTTAGATCTGGTAACAAAGATGACATGCATAATTATCGACCAGTATCTATATTACCAATATTATCAAAGGTGTTAAAGAGACTGGTCTATAATCGATTAAATAATGATTTAGCAAAATTAGATATTATAACTTCATGTCAGTATGGTTTTAGAGAAAAAAGAACTACATGTGTGGCTATACTTAGATAGATACATACTTTATTTCAAACAAAAAAGTAAAACAAAAACAAAAATGACAAGTGCAATAAAATAACAGTATACAGTGTTTGAAAGGGAGAAGGAAGAAGTGAACACTTATTAATTTCAACTCCTCTTTTCCATAAATACAACCCATGTGAAATATATACAAATTACCACATTTAAGACCCCAAGTAAACAATTAACTATATTTTGTACATATCAACATTAACACCCATCCATCCCAACATACATACAGTCCATACATCAAAACCAGCCCCAAACAACACAGATATACACAGTGCTGTCCCACCCACCATTCCATAGTGTCCCAGAGTGAGCATAGTGAATCGTACATATAAATACTACCCTTCTAACATATATTCTTTCAGCAGATAATGTTTATACCTCTTTTTGAATTGATTTCTGTTTGTACATAGTTTCAGTTCCGACTCCAGACTGTTCCACAAATCCACCCCACAGACAGATATGCACATACTTTTCTTAGTTGTTCGTATCTTGGGTTTTGTAAAGTTTAAGTCTCCTCTCAAATTATAATCATTGTCTCTTTTTTTAAAATATTTTTTGTATATTAGTTGGGAGTTGATTATTAATTGCCCTGTACATGACTTGTGCTGTCTTAAATTTAACTAAATCGATGAACTTTATGACACGTGACTTTAAAAACAACAAATTGGTATGATCTCTATATCCTACATTATTTTCCTTATAGCTCTTTTTTGTAATGTGCATATTGACTGTAGGTTGGTCTTGTAGGTGTTTCCCCAGACTTCTACACAGTAGTTAAGATAAGGTAGAAACAGTGAATTGTACAATAAGAACAATGATTTATAGTCCAAGATGTGTCTTGTCTTCCCTAGTATCCCTATGCATTTTGTCAGCTTGGCCCGGATGTGACTGATGTGAGGTTTCCAGCAGATTTTATTGTCTAGCATCACCCCCAGAAACTTATTTTCCTGTACTGTTTCTATTCTGGTATCATCTATCTTTACCATTATTTCATGATTTATTTTATAATTTCCAAACAACATAATCTTTGTTTTTTTCAGATTTAGAGATAATTTATTTTTGTTGAACCACTGCGTTAACCTTTTCATTTCAGTTGTGACCACCTCTAAAACCTGCTGCAAATTCTCACCAGTGCAAAGGATATTTGTGTCATCTGCAAACAAAATAAATTTCAGAATTTTTGATACTTGGCATATGTCATTTATATACAATATAAAGAGTTTGGGTCCCAAAACTGACCCCTGGGGCACACCACAAGTGATGTCCATGAAGGGTGATTTGTGCTCATCAATTTGTACAAATTGTTGTCTGTTACTTAAATAACTTTCCACCCAACTCAGTCCAACCCCTCTTATCCCATATCTATACCATCCATCCATCCATCTTCTACCGCTTTTCCGGAGGTCCGGGTCACGGAGGCAGCAGTTCAAGCAGAGAAGCCCAGACTTCCCTCTCCCCAGCCACCTGCTCCAGCTCTTCAGAGAGGATACCAAGGCGTTCCCAGACCAGCTGGGAGACATAGTCTCTCCACCGAGTCCTGGGTCTGCCCCGGGGTCTCCTCCCAGTGGGACGTGCCTGAAACACCTCAAGTGGGAGGCGTCCAGGAGGCATCCTAATCAGATGCCCATACCACCTCAACTGACTCCTTTCAATGTGGAGGAGCAGTGGTTCTACTCTGAGCCTCTCCCGGATGACTGAGCTCCTCACCCTATCTCTGAGGGTGAGTCCAGCAATCCTACGGAGAAAGCTCATTTCAGCCGCTTGTATCCGCGATCTCGTTCTTTCGGTCATTACCCAAAGCTCGTGACCATAGGTGAGAGTAGGAACGTAGATTTGCCTTAGAACTCAGCTCCCTCTTCACCACAACAGACCGGTACAACGTCCGCATCACTGCAGATGCTGCTCCAATCCGTCTATCGATCTCTCGCTCCATTTTCCCCTCACTCGTGAACAAGACCCCAAGATACTTAAACTCCTCCACTTGGGGCAGGAGCCTGTCCCCAACCCGGAGAGGACAATCCACCTTTTTCCGGCTGAGGACCATGGACTCGGACTTGGAGGTGCTGATTCTCATCCCAGCCGCTTCACACTCAGCGGCAAACCGTCCCAGCAAGAGCTGTAGGTCATTGCTGGATGAAGCCAACAGGACAACATCATCTGCAAACAACAGAGATGAGATCCTGTAGTCACCAAGCATGACACCCTCCATTCCCTGGCTGCGCCTAGAAATCCTGTCCATAAAAATTGTGAACAGGATCGGTGACAAAGGGCAGCCCTGGCGGAGTCCAACTCTCACTGGGAATGACTCCAACCGAGTGTTGGCAATACGAACTAAACTCTCACAACGGTCGTACAGAGACCGAATAGCTCGTAACAACAAGCCCGATACCCCATACTCCCGAAGCACCCCCCACAAAAATCCACGAGGGACGCGGTCAAATGCCTTCTCCAAGTCCACAAAACACATGTAAACTGGTTGGGCAAACTCCCACGAACCCTCAAGAATTCTCGAGAGGGTAAAGAGCTGGTCCGATGTGCCACGGCCAGGACGAAAACCACATTGCTCCTCCTGAATCCGAGGTTCGACCAACGGCCGGACTCTCCTCTCCAGTACCTTGGCATAGACCTTCCCAGGGAGGCTGAGGAGTGTGATCCCTCTAAAGTTGGAGCACACCCTCCGGTCCCCTTTTTTGAAGAGAGGAACCACCACCCCGGTTTGCCATGCCAAAGGCACTGCCCCCGACCTCCACGCAATGTTGCAGAGGCGTGTCAACCATGACAACCCAACAACATCCAGGGCCTTGAGGTACTCGGGGCGAATCTCGTCCACCCCCGGGGCCCGGCCACCAAGGAGATTTTTAACCACCTTGGCGACCTCAGCCCCTGTGATAGGTGAGTCATCCCCCTTGTCCCCAAACCCTGCTTCCTCTGTGGAAGGCATATCAGTGGGATTGAGGAGATCCTCGAAGTATTCCTTCCACCGCCCAACGATATCCCCAGTTGAAGTCAACAGTGTCCCATCCGCACCATACACAGTGTGGACGGGGAGCTGCTTTCCCCTCCTGAGCCGCCGAACAGTTTGCCAGAATCTCTTTGAAGCCGACCGAAAGTCTTGTTCCATGGCCTCACCGAACTCCTCCCATACCCGGGTTTTTGCTTCAGCAACCACCCAAGCTGCACTCCGCTTGGCCTGCCGGTACACCTCAGCTGCTTCGGGAGTCCCACAAGCCAACCAAGCTTGATAGGACTCCTTCTTCAGCTTAATGGCCCCCCTCACCACTGGTGTCCACCACTTGGTTCGGGGGTTGCCACTACGAGATGCACCGACCACCTTGCGGCCGCAGCTCTGGGCCGCCGCTTCAACAACAGAGGTGGAGAACATGGCCCATTCAGACTCCATGTCTCCAGACTCCCTCGGAATGTGGTTGAAGTTCTTCCGGAGGTGGGAGTTGAAGACCTCCCGGACAGGGGCCTCAGCCAGACGCTCCCAGCACACCCTCACTATACATTTGGGTCTACCAGGTCTGAATGGCTTCCTCCCCTGCCATTGGATCCAACTCACCACCAGGTGGTGATCAGTTGACAGCTCTGCACCTCTCTTTACTCGGGTGTCCAAGACATACGGTCGCAGGTCTGATGATACGATAACAAAATCGATCATCGACCTGCGACCTAGGGTGTCCTGGTGCCAGGTGCACATATGGACACCCTTATGCTTGAACATGGTGTTTGTTATGGACAGACTGTGGTTAGCACAGAAGTCCAATAACTGAACACCACTCGGGTTCAGATCGGTCAGGCCGTTCCTCCCAATCACCCCCCTCCAGGTTTCACTGTCGTTGCCCACGTGCGCATTGAAGTCCCCCAGTAGGACAATGGAGTCTCCAGGAGGAGCACCCTCCAGCACCCCAGTCAGAGACTCCAAAAAGGGTGGGTACTCTGAAACATCATTTGGTGCATAGGCACAAATGATGGTCAGGACCCGTTTCCCAACCCGAAGGCGCAGGGAAGCAACCCTTTCGTCCACCGGGGAAAACTCCAATATAGAGGCAGCAAGGTGGGGCGATACAAGAATACCCACCCCTGCTCGTCGCCTCTCGCCCGGGGCAACTCCAGAAAAGGCCAAGCTCCAGCCCCTCTCCAGGAGACTGGTTCCGGAACCGGAGCTGTGTGTTGAGGTGAGGCCGACTATATCTAGCCGGTATCGCTCAACCTCGTACACCAGCTCAGGCTCCTTCCCCACCAGAGAGGTGACATTCCACGTACCAAAAGCCAGTTTAGAAAGCTTGGGATCAGTCCGCCAAGGTCTCCGCCTTTGACCGCCACCTAATCCACATAGCACCGGACCCCCATGATCCCTCCTGCAGGTGGTGAACCCACTGGAGGGCGGACCCATGTAACTCCTTCGGGCTGAGCCCGGCCGGGTCCCATGGGTGGAAACCCGGCCACCAGACGCTAGCCTTCGAGCCCCTCCCCCAGACCTGGCTCCAGGGTGGGGCCCCGGTAACCCCATACCGGGCGGGGTACACTGAATCCTTGATATACAATTTATCATGAGAGTCTGTTGGATCCTTCTTAGTCTGGCCCTTCACCCAGGACCAGTTTGTCTTGTCCTGGGTCCCATGTCCCATATCTATACAACTAGTAATTTCTTTAATAAGTTCGATCAGTGCCAAAGATGTAGATTTATCTGCTCTAAAACCATACTGGCTGTCTGTAAGGAGGTTGTGTTTTTCAATGAAATCATCCAGTCTCTTAGTGAAGATTTTTTTCAAGTATTTTGGAGAATTGTGAGAGTAAAGAGACCGGCCTGTAATTTGTGAAATAATGACTGTCTCCTGTTTTGTATAGTGGTATTACTTTTGCTATTTTCATTTTGTTTGGAAATTTAACAGTTTGAAATGACAGGTTACAGATGTGGGTGAGTGGCTTAGCAATTCCTTCAATTACTTTTTTCACTATTGTCATGTCAGTTTCATTCCAGTCCGTTGATTTTTTGTTCTTAAATTTACTCACAGTCTCGATAATTTCCTTTTCAGTAACTGCACCCAAAAAGATTGTGTTTGGATTTCTATCTTCTATTTCATTTACAGAACCACTGTTGTTTGTTTCTGGTGTCACTATTGATTTTGCTAATTCAGGACCAACGTTTACAAAAAATTTATTGAAACCACTGACCACATCCTCCATATTATTTATCAAATTGCCATTTTCAATAAAATATTCTGGATAATTTGCATTCTTAGGTCGATTACTAATAAACCCATTGAGTACTTGCCATATTCCTCTTTAAGTTATTTTTATTATCCTCTAATATTCTGTTGTAGTATTCTTTCTTACAAGTCCTCATTATATTAATAAGCTTATTTTTATATCTTTTATATTTGATCTCAGCCTCCACTGTTCTGCACTTAATGAATTGTTTATATTCTGTATTCTTCTTTTTACATGCATTTAATAACCCCTTGGTGACCCAAGGAATATTTTTGTTTTGTTGTCTGTCACTGTATTGTTTTATAGGACAGTTTTTATTGTACAATGATTGAAATATTTGTAAAAAAAAAAAAAAAAAAGTTATGGTCTGAGGAGGCAATGGATGCTCTAAAGGACTGTTTTGAAACCACCGCCTGGGAGCAGCTCTGCGATCCACATGGTGAGGACATCGATGGCCTCACTCACACCATCACGGACTACATCAGCTTCTGTGTGGACAACACCTTTCCCACCAAGACCATATGGTGTTGCTCAAACAACAAACCCTGGATCAATCCTGAGATAAAAACACTTCTGAGAGAGAAGAAGAGGATCTTCAGGTCGGGGAACAGGGAGATAAGATAAGATAAGATAAGATAAGCCTTTATTAGTCCCACAACGGGGAAATTCCAGGATTGCAACAGCACAGGGATAGCAACACTCAGAGCAACAATCAGAAGGCAAGAAAAAAAACAAGCAAGCAAGAGCAGCTAATAACATATGTACGTATTACTATAAAATATATATATATACACACACACACACAGACACACAGTGCAGAGCATTGTAGCTGGATGGAATAAATATATGAATATATGAACACACAGTGCAGAGCATTGTAGCTAGATGGAATAAATATGTAAATATATAAACACCCACAGTACGGAGCATTGCAGCTAGGTGGAATAAATATGCAAGTATATAAACACACACAGTGCGGAGCAATGTAGCTAGATGGAATAATATGTAGATATATAAATATATAAACATATAAACACACCCAGTGCTGAGCATTGTAGCTAGATGGAATAAATATGCAAATATATAAACACACACAGTGCAGAGCATTGTTGCTAGATGGAATGAAACAGCATAACCGTCTACTTAGTTATCCTACATGGTATGATTATGTGCCCATACATATTCTCACCCTCCATAGCGACCGGTATGTTCCTAGTTGTATGCCGGAGGGGACCATTGTGTAAGTCTATTGCATCTTTTGCATTCAAAAAACTATTAGTTTGTTACGTCTTTTTGCTATCTCTGCGAGCAGCCCTGCTTAGGTTGTACAGTCTGACAGCCGTTGGTAGGAAGGACCTACGAAACCTCTCGGTTGTGCACCTGGGATGATGTAGTCTGCTGCTAAATGAGCTCCTCAGTGCATTCAGTATGTCCTGCATAGGGTGGAACTCGGACTCCAGCAGAGATGACAGTTTAGCCACCGTCCTTCTCTCTCCTATCTCCTCCATCGGATCAAGGCGCTGCCCCAGGACAGAGCTAGCTTTCTTAATCAGTTTGTTCAGTCTCTTCCTATCGGCTGCAGTAATGCCACTGCCCCAGCAGACCACTCCAAAAGTGATGGCTGATGCCACCACCGTGTCATAGAATGACTTCAGCAGCGCCCCTTGTACACCAAAAGACCTGAGTCTCCTCAGCAGGAACAGCCTACGCTGTCCCTTCTTGTAGAGTGCATCAGTATTGTGTGACCAGTCTAGTTTATTGTTCAGATGAATACCCAGGTACTTATAGGATGTCACCATCTCGATGTCTGTTCCCTGTATATTTACTGGTACTGTGAGGGGCTGCCCATGCCTGCGGCAGTCCACCACCAGCTCCTTAGTTTTCCTCGCGTTGATCTGGAGGCAGTTCCGATGGCACCAGTCCACGAAGTCCTGGATAAGCCCTCTGTACTCAGCTTCATCTCCATTGGAGATGAGGCCAACGATCGCAGAGTCATCAGAGAACTTCTGTAGATGGCAGTGTGTTGTGTTGTGTGAGAAGTCCGCAGTATAAAGAGTGAACAGGAAGGGAGCCAGCACCGTTCCCTGGGGGGCCCCCGTGCTACTGATGATCGTGTCGGACACACAGTCCCGGGTTCTCACAAACTGAGGCCGGTTTGTGAGGTAGTCCAGGATCCATGATGACAGGTGCTGGTCCACCCCTGCGCGCAGCAGCTTGTCCTTCAGGATCATCGGTTGGATGGTGTTGAAAGCACTGGAGAAGTCAAAGAACATGATCCTCACCATATTCCCGGGCTTCTCCAGGTGGGACAGAGAACGGTGAAGGAGGAAGATCACCGCATCCTCCACCCCAATGCCATGCTGGTAGGCGAACTGGAGTGGATCCATCGCTGGTTCCACCAGGGGGCGGAGGTGAGCAAGGAGCAGTCTCTCCAGGGTCTTCATCAAGTGGGACGTCAAGGCCACCGGTCTGTAGCTGTTCAGGTCTTTGGGGTGGGAAGTTTTTGGTACAGGTACCACACAAGATGTTTTCCACAGCTGTGGTACCCTCCCCAGTTTCAGGCTCATGTTGAAGATATACGTCACAATCCCACACAGCTGGTCTGCACAGGACTTGAGGAGCTTTGCGCTGATGCCGTCCGGTCCCGGCGCCTTCCTCGCCTTGATCTTCCTCAGCTCCGTCCTCACCTGGGTCCTGGTCAGGGTCAGGATGGGGGGCTGTGTGTTGGGAGTGGGGGGGTGTTGGTGGAGTGGGGAGTGGGCAGCAGGACTTGATTTCTTTAGAGGCAGCAGTGGTTGTTGTGCAGTCAGGGGGGAGGGCGGTTGGTCAAATCTATTGAAAAACAGATTCAGGTTGTTCGCCCACTCCCTGCCCCCTGTGGCCTGGGGGGAGGTATTCTGGAGCCCCGAGATGGTTTTGAGGTTTCTCCAGACCCCGCTGATGTCGCTCTGTTGCAGCTTGTCCTCCATCTTCTTCCTGAAGCTGTCCTTGCCTTCTCTGATCTTTCTCCTCAGCTCCCTCTGTACGGACTTCAGCATCTCCCTGTTCCCTGACCTGAAGATCCTCTTCTTCTCTCTCAGAAGTGTTTTTATCTCAGGGTTGATCCAGGGTTTGTTGTTTGAGTGACGCCGTATGGTCTTGGTGGGAACGGATTTGTCCACACAGAAGCTGAGGTAGCCCGTGAAGGTGTGAATGAGGCCATCGATGTCCTCACCATGTGGATCGCAGAGCTGCTTCCAGGCGGTGGCTTCAAAACAGCCCTTTAGGGTGTCCATTGTCTCCTCAGACCATAACTCCACAGTGTGCATGGCCGGAGGTTGTCTGTGCACTAGGGGTTTGTACACCGGCCGGAGATGAACCAAGTTGTGATCCGATCTCCCGAGTGGGGGGAGTTGTGATGAGGTGTACGCCTCCTTAGTGTTTGCGTAGAATAAATCCAGTGTTTTATTGTCTCTAGTGTGGCATGTGACATACTGGGTGAACGTGGGTAGAATGGGAGACAGTGAAACATGGTTGAAATCGCCTGAGATGAGGAGAAGAGCATCTGGGTGTTCTGTCTGCAGCCTGCTGGTTACTGAATGGATGACGTCACGTGCTGTCCCAGCGTTCGCCGTCGGATTTGCATAAACAACAATGCAGATCACGTGTGAGTGTTCTCTCGGGAGATATGTAGGCCTCATGCTAACAGCTAGCAACTCAATGTCTTTGCTGCAGTGTCGTTGTTTAACAGTGATATGTCCCGGTCTGCACCAGTTGTTGTTAACATACATTATCACTCCACCGCCCCTAGCCTTGCCACTGTCTGGTGTTCGGTCAGCTCGTATCATGTGAAAACCCTCCAGCTCAATGTTAGCATCTGCTGCTAGTTCAGTTAGCCACGTCTCAGTAAACAAAAGGAGAGAGCACTCCCGGTATGTGCTATCATAACGGGAGATAGCCGCTAACTCATCTAACTTTCCCAGTATCGACCGTACATTTCCCATGACAACAGATGGAAGGGAGGGTCTGTACCTTATATTTTTTGTCCTCCGCCTTACTCCAGCTCCAGATGCTGAAGTCCGTACAGAGGGAGCTGAGGAGAAAGATCAGAGAAGGCAAGGACAGCTTCAGGAAGAAGATGGAGGACAAGCTGCAACAGAGCGACATCAGCGGGGTCTGGAGAAACCTTAAAACCATCTCTGGGCTCCAGAATACCTCCCCCCATTGCCACGGGGGGCAGAGAGTGGGCGAACAATCTGAATCTGTTTTTCAATAGGTTTGACCAACCACCCTCCCCCCCAACTGCACAACAACCACTGCTGCATCTGAAGACATCAAGTCCTGCTGCCCACTCCCCACTCCACCAACACCCCCCCACTCCCAACACACAGCCCCCCAACCTGACCCTGACTAAGACCCAGGTAAGGACGGAGCTGAGGAAGATCAAGGCGAGGAAGGCGTCGGGACCTGACGGCATCAGCGCAAAGCTCCTCAAATCCTGTGCAGACCAGCTGTGTGGGATTGTGGAGTACATCTTCAACCTGAGCCTGAAGCTGGGGAGGGTACCACAGTTGTGGAAAACATCTTGTGGGGTACCTGTACCAAAGACTTCCCACCCCAAAGATCTGAACAGCTACAGACCAGTGGCTCTGACGTCCCACATGATGAAGACCCTGGAGAGACTGCTCCTTGCTGACCTCCGCCCCCTGATGGGACCAGCGATGGATCCACTCCAGTTCACCTACCAGCATGGCATTGGGGTGGAGGATGCGGTGATCTTCCTCCTTCACCGTTCTCTGTCCCACCTGGAGAAGCCCGGGAATGCAGTGAGGATCATGTTCTTTGACTTCTCCAGTGCTTTCAACACCATCCAACCAATGATCCTGAAGGACAAGCTGCTGTGCGCAGGGGTGGACCAGCACCTGTCATCATGGATCCTGGACTACCTCACAAACCGGCCACAGTTTGTGAGAACCCAGGACTGTGTGTCTGACATGATCATTGGTAGCACGGGGGCCCCCCAGGGAACGGTTTTGGCTCCCTCCCTGTTCACCCTTTATACTGCGGACTTCTCACACAACACAACACACTGCGATCTACAGAAGTTCTCTGACGACTCTGCGATCGTTGGCCTCATCTCCAACGGAGATGAAGCTGAGTACAGAGGGCTTATCCAGGACTTTGTGGACTGGTGCCATCGGAACTGCCTCCAGATCAACGCAAGGAAAACTAAGGAGCTGGTGGTGGACTGCCGCAGGCAAGGACAACCCCTCACAGCACCAGTAAATAAACAGGGAACAGACATCGAGATGGTGACATGCTACAAGTACCTGGGTGTTCATCTGAACAATAAACTAGACTGGTCACACAATACTGATGCACTCTACAAGAAGGGACAGTGCAGGCTGTTCCTACTGACGAGACTCAGGTCTTTTGGTGTACAAGGGGCGCTGCTGAAGTCATTCTATGACACGGTGGTGGCATCAGCCATCACTTTTGGAGTGGTCTGCTGGGGCAGTGGCATTACAGCAGCCGATAGGAAGAGACTGAACAAACTGATCAAGAAAGCTAGCTCTGTCCTGGGGCAGCACCTTGACCCAGTGGAGGAGATAGGAGAGAGAAGGATGGTGGCTAAACTGTCATCTCTGCTGGAGTCCGAGTTCCACCCTATGCAGGACTTACTGAATGCACTGAGGAGCTCATTTAGCAGCAGACTACATCATCCTAGGAGCACAACCGAGAGGTTTCGTAGGTCCTTCCTACCTACGGCTGTCAGACTGTACAACCTAAGCAGGGCTGCTCGCAGAGATGGCAAAAAGACGTGACAACCTAATAGTATTGAATTAAAAAGACGCAATAGACTTACACAATGGTCCCCTCCGGTATACAACTAGGAAAATACCGGTCGCTATAGAGGGTGAGAATATGTATGGGTACATAATCATACCATGTAGGATAACTAAGTAGACGGTTATGCTGTTTCATTCCATCTAGCTACAATGCTCCGCACTGTGTGTGTTTATATATTTATATATTTATTCCATCTAGCAAGAATGCTCCACACTGTGTGTTTATATATTTACATATTTATTCCATCTAGCTACAATGCTCCACACTGTGTGTGTTTATATATTTACATATTTATTCCATCTAGCTACAATGCTCCACACTGTGTTTATATATTTATATATTTATTCCATCTAGCTACAATGCTCTGCACTGTGTCTATATATATAGTATATTTATATTTATATGTGCATATGTATACTCGCTGCTCTTGTTTTTCTCTTGCCTTCTGATTGTTGCTCTGAGTGTTGCTATCCCTGTGCTGTTGCAATCCTGGAATTTCCCCATTGTGGGACTAATAAAGGCTTATCTTAAAAATTTATCATATGCTTTATTTATATCATTTTCATCATAAACTATCTTCCAGTCTTGTATTAATAATTCCTTTGCCAGTAAATACTTAGATTCTTCAGTTCTTATTCTTTTATATTTAATATTTTTGGTATACTTCCTATAATCACATTGATAATTGATAGACAACAAAAATCGGCAGGTGGTCACTGATATCATTCAATAAAAGCCCACTCATGATATCATTTTCCATAATGTTTGTGAATATGTTATCTATTAGTGTGCCACTGTGTGACGTGATTCTGCTTGGTCCGGTAATTGTTGGATGGAAGCCCATACTGTACATTGTGTTGATAAATTCTTCTGTCAGACTATGTTGTTTTGAATTCATGAGATCTATATTGAAATCCCCACGGATGAACATAACTTTGAGTTAGTTTTGCATACATTTTTTCCATCCAGTCCTTAATTAAGTCAATGTTTGATCCAGGTGTTCTATATACACATCTCACTACTATATTCTTCACATTGTCCAGACAGATTTCTATTGTAATACATTCAAATAAATCATCCACAGTTACTGACAGATTTTCAACAACCTTGTATTGCAAGCTCTTGTCAACATAAATTGCAACTCCTCCTCCTTTTTTCACTTTTCTATTTATATAATTTAATTCATAGCCATCCATGGTAAAATCATTCCTTTCTCTTCACTGAGCTACATCTCTGATATTGCCACAATATTGAATGGCTCTTTAAACTGATGTAAATAATCTTTAATGTTATTAAAGTTGGCATAGAGACTTCTGCTGTTGAAGTGGATCTAAGAAATATTGAAATCAGATGTGACCATTGTGTTAAACTGTTCATCCGTGTAGTAACTACAGTCATTATTGATGGAGCTAAATAAATTATTATCAGGGTCTATGTTATATTCTACGTCCTGTGGGTTGTGATCCGTATATTCAAAAACTTTCAGTTCCTGTTGTTCCTGTTTGTTAATCTTTTGTTTCATATTGTTAAATATCCTGTTGCAGATGAGTATAATCCTTCAGTGTCCTACAGTTGTCTTGTTGCTGTCGACTCCAGTACATAATATTCATTGATATTTTTCTAGTTCCATAATATTTCGGCTGTTAATGACCTTGGCTTCTTCAGGTGATCCATTTAATTTTATATATATTTTACAGTTTGATGTCCAGGTGTTTTGAATCTTTTTCTGCTTTCTCAGGTATCTTGCTTTTCTGTCTATTTCTGCGTTTTCTTTTGTAAGGTGCTTGTTTATATAGATGTTCGTTCCTTTCAGTTTCCTACCTTGTTTTAGCAGTGCAGTCTTGTGTTTTCTATTCACAAACCTCATGATCACAGCCGGTTTGTCGCTGTTTTTCCTGGGCAGAGGGTGGCAGGCCTCAATGGTGTTACAGTCCAGCTGGATTCATTTGGACTGCAGGAAGACCACCACTTGTTGCTCCGTGGATTCATCTTCCAACCCATCGAGCCTCCCTCCGCTGTCCGCGGCCACCGCCCAAGCATTTGATCGGGGTTTAATGTGGAGCCCAGTGATGATCACGTCGTTCACCCAGGTGTACTGCTCCAGGTCCGACACTCTGCTCTCCAGATACGCCAGCCTCTTGTCCGTCTCGGCGTTCTGGATCCGCAGCACTTTCACCTCCTCGAGCAGGCCCAGGATGTTTTTTTGCTGTAGCTTAACAGCAGAAATCTCTTCAGCCAAGAAGTCGAGAGATCTTTTAATGTCGTCCACCTCCTCAGTCTGCTGAGCTTTCTTGGGACCCATGATCCCGACCGATGTACGTTGACTAAACGGCTAATGAACAGCTGTTTAGCTCGCTGAATGGTGGGCCGCTCCACTCCGCTCTCGTTTCCCAGTCCGTAGATGCCGGTATTGGTGTCTTAAATGAGACGGGTCGAAACTAAAATGTCCAGTCCGTAATCCAAATTCAGCTCACAAAAGCCAAAAAAGTAGTCAAAAACCGAGCACCAAAACACAGAAATCCATCAACTGACAGGATCTCACAGCAGGTTGACAGCAGGTTGACCTTGTTGATAAAATCAGTAAAGCAATTGACAAAGGTGAATATGGAATTGGAGTCTTTCTTGATTTGTCAAAAGCTTTCGATACCATTGATTTTGAAATTCTTTTATGCAAGTTGGAACATTATGGTATCAGAGGTACAGCTTTACATTGGTTTCGAATTTATTTATATGGGAGGGAGCAGTATGTATTTATAAATGTATCAAATGGATAAAGAAAATTGGCAATTGTAGTGTCCCTCAGGGATCGATATTGGGTCCTCTTCTTTTTATATTACATCATCATCATCATAGCAGTTTGTCGGGGGCGACAATGACTATTTCATTTAAGTCTGAGCAGATTCCTCCACGCAGCTCTGTCCTTCACCTTCTGCTGCCAGGAATGCCTGTCTAGATCCAGCTTTTTCAGGTTTCTTTTTACAGTGTCTTTAAATCTGAGCCTTGGTCTATCCTGATTGTGTTTGCCCTCGCATAACTGTGAGTAGAGTAACTGCCAAGGGAGACACTGTTGATCCATCCTGTCAACATGTCCGAGCCATCTCAGGTTCATCTGTATTGGCATGTCCTCCATTGATGGTAGGACCAGCTCATTTCAGCACTTCTATGTTGATTATCTTGTCTTTCCATGAGATGTTCATTATGGCCCAATGGTGTCTCATCAAGTACGCGTGGAGTTTCTTGACCTGCACCCTGTAGACAGTCCAAGTTTCAGCACTGTACAATAGAGTAGCCAATACTGTCGCTCTGTACACTTTGCATTTCACATGGATAGACACATGTTGATTGTTCCACAGTCTCTCCCTCAAGTTTCCAAACACAGCACTCACTCTTCCAATTCTGAGAGATAGTTCATCCTCCAGCCTAGCATTCTCTGAAACAGTACTCCTGAGATACTTGAAAGTCTTACACTTGACTAGTGGCTCTGTACCAATGCTGATCTCTTCTGGTAGTGATGTTGATAACTGGAAATTTGGTGGTTGAAAAAAGCACTCTGTCTTCTTGATGTTGATGTTGAGGCTGAATTGGCTAGCTGCTCTTGCAAATTGCTCCACTAAAGATTACACTGTGTGCAACAAGAGCACTGTCATCGGCAAAGAGCATTTCTCTTACTACTTTTATCGATGTCTTACTCTTGGCTTTAAACTGTGCCACATTGAACAAGTCTGCTTCTTTCCTTGTTTGAATGTATACTCCTTCTGAAGTGTCTTTGAAGGCCACCTCAAGCATGGCTGACAGATATAACGAGAAGAGTGTAGGTACCAGCACACACCCTTGTTTCACCCCATTGTTTACTGAAGTCTTTAGACACTGAACCACTCATTGCCACGTTTGCTTGCATACCTGTATGGAGTGCCTCGATCAGGTTGACAAACTTCTTTGTACCGCCATATTTCTTGAGTACCTGCCAAAGTCCTTGTAGCGATACAGTATTTAAGGCTTTACTGAAGTCAATGAAGACTACATAAAGCGGCATGTTCTGTTCGATACATTTTTTTGAACCTGTTTCAAGCAGAAAATCATGTCCATTGTGCTTCTTCCACTTCTAAAGCCGCACTGGGTTTCCAGTAGTACATTCTGCGAGATGCTGTTTTGAAACCACCGCCTGGGAGCAGCTCTGCGATCCACATGGTGAGGACATCGATGGCCTCACTCATACCATCACAGACTACATCAGCTTCTGTGTGGACAACACTGTTCCCACCAAGACCATACGATGTTGCTCAAACAACAAACCCTGGATCAACCCTGAGATAAAAATGCTTCTGAGAGAGAAGAAGAGGATCTTCAGGTCGGGGAACAGGGAGATGCTGAAGTCCATACAGAGAAAGCTGAGGAGAAAGATCAGAGAAGGCAAGGACAGCTTCAGGAAGAAGATGGAGGACAAGCTGCAACAGAGCGACATCAGCGGGGTCTGGAGAAACCTTAAAACCATCTCTGGGCTCCAGAATACCTCCCCCCACGCCACGGGGGGCAGGGAGTGGGCGAACAATCTGAATCTGTTTTTCATTAGGTTTGACCAACCGCCCTCCCCCCTGACTGCACAACAACCACTGCTGCCTCTAAAGACATCAAGTCCTGCTGCCCACTCCCCACTCCACCAACACCCCCCCACTCCCAACACACAGCCCCCCAACCTGACCCTGACTAAGACCCAGGTGAGGACGGAGCTGAGGAAGATCAAGGCGAGGAAGGCGTCGGGACCGGACGGCATCAGTGCAAAGCTCCTCAAGTCCTGTGCAGACCAGCTGTGTGGGATTGTGTAGTACATCTTCAATCTGAGCCTGAAGCTGGGGAGGGTACCACAGTTGTGGAAAACATCTTGTGTGGTACCTGTACCAAAGACTTCCCACCCCAAAGATCTGAACAGCTACAGACCAGTGGCCTTGACGTCCCACATGATGAAGACCCTGGAGAGACTGCTCCTTGCTGACCTCCGCCCCCTGGTGGGACCAGCGATGGATCCACTCCAGTTCGCCTACCAGCATGGCATTGGGGTGGAGGATGCGGTGATCTTCCTCCTTCACCGTTCTCTGTCCCACCTGGAGAAGCCCGGGAATGCGGTGAGGATCATGTTCTTTGACTTCTCCAGTGCTTTCAACACCATCCAACCGATGATCCTGAAGGACAAGCTGCTGTGCGCAGGGGTGGACCAGCACCTGTCATCATGGATCCTGGACTACCTCACTAACCGGCCTCAGTTTGTGAGAACCCAGGACTGTGTGTCCGACATGATCATCGGTAGCACGGGGGCCCCCCAGGGAATGGTTTTGGCTCCCTTCCTGTTCACCCTTTATACTGCGGACTTCTCACATAACACACTGCCATCTACAGAAGTTCTCTGACGACTCTGCGATCGTTGGCCTCATCTCCAACGGAGATGAAGCTGAGTACAGAGGGCTTATCCAGGACTTTGTGGACTGGTGCCATCGGAACTGCCTCCAGATCAACGTGAGGAAAACTAAGGAGCTGGTGGTGGACTGCCGTAGGCAAGGACAACCCTTCACAGCACCAGTAAATAAACAGGGGACAGACATCGAGATGGTGACATGCTACAAGTACCTGGGTGTTCATCTGAACAATAAACTAGACTGGTCACACAATACTGATGCACTCTACAAGAAGGGACAGCGCAGGCTGTTCCTACTGAAGAGACTCAGGTCTTTTGGTGTACAAGGGGCGCTGCTGAAGACATTCTATGACACGGTGGTGGCATCAGCCATCACTTTTGGAGTGGTCTGCTGGGGCAGTGGCATTACAGCAGCTGATAGGAAGAGACTGAACAAACTGATCAAGAAAGCTAGCTCTGTCCTTGGGCAGCGCCTTGACCCAGTGGAGGAGATAGGAGAGAGAAGGATGGTGGCTAAACTGTCATCTCTGCTGGAGTTCGAGTTCCACCCTATGCAGGACATACTGAATGCACTGAGGAGCTCATTTAGCAGCAGACTACATCATCCTAGGTGCACAACCGAGAGGTTTCGCAGGGCCTTCCTACCTACGGCTGTCATACTGTACAACCAAAGTAGGGCTGCTCACAGAGATAGCAAAAAGACGTGACAACCTAATAGTATTGAATGCAAAAGACGCAATAGACTTACACAATGGTCCCCTCAGTATACAACTAGGAAAATACTGGTCGCTATGGAGGGTGAGAATATGTATGGGTACATAATCATACCATGTAGGATAACTAAGTAGATGGTTGTGCTGTTTCATTCCATCTAGCTACAATGCTCCGCACTGTGTGTGTTTATATATTTACATATTTATTCCATCTAGCTACAATGCTCCGCACTGTGTGTTTATATACTCATATATTTATTCCATCCAGCTACAATGTTCCGCACTGTGTTTATATATTTATATATCTATCCCATCTAGCTACAATGCTCCGCACTGTGTGTCTATATATATTTATATGTACATATGTATACTTGCTGCTCTTGTTTTTTTCTCTTGCCTTCTGATTGTTGCTCTGAGTTTTGCTATCCCTGTGCTGTTGCAATCCTGGAATTTCCCCATTGTGGGACTAATAAAGGCTTATCTTATCTTATCTTATCTTATGTGTTCCTTGAGTCTGTTCAGTAGTACACTTGAGAGAATCTTACCAGAAGTGGCTTGCAGTGATATACCTCGGTAATTCCCAGTCTTTCCTGTCACCTTTTTTGAGCAAAGGCACAATACTTCCATCCTTCCAGTCTTGAGGTACTTTCTGGGCATCCCATATCTCTTGGATGAGCTTGTGCAAGCAGTTGGTGAGGTGAACACCTCCAAATTTCCACACTTCTGCTGGAATTCCATCCCTTCCTGGAGCTTTACCGTCCTGCGTTGTCCTGATAGCTGCCATTAGTTCATCAAGATTTGGTGCTTCATCCAGACTTGATACAACTGATCGCTGCAGTAGAGCTTCCTTAGCCTCTCCAGCGAGATCTCCAGGGTTGTTTAGTAGTTGGTCAAAGTGGTCTGCAAATCTGTCCAGGATCTTGTCTTTCTCCTGCAAAACCGTTTCACCATCCGTAGCCTTTAGTTGGATCAATCCTCTTGGTTTAGGGCAGTAGATTTCTCTCAGACCTGTGAAGAATGTTTTCATGTCCTTTCTGTCTGCTGCAGTTTGAAGTTCCTCGGCTTTTTCATCCCACCAATTGGATTTCATCTCTCTGGTGTACTTCTGTAGCTCACGCTGAGCCTTTGAGTATTTCTTCTTCTTCAACCTTGTGTTACACTGTAGATTTTCCTGCTTAGCTGTATTCCTCACTTCTAGTAGTTTCTTTAGGTGTTCATCATGCTCATCAAAGCAATCTTGATGTTTCCTCTCAGGGTGGCCTAAAACATCACTCGCAGTCTGATACACCATATCCTTCAGTGTTGCCAATTTCTCTTGTGTCATTCTCTGAGTTGTTGCTGTCCCAGTCTTTCAAGTTTTCATCCATTTTCTGTCTAAGTTCTTCCTGCTTCTTTTGGCCTTTCAGTGCACGAGTGTTTAGCTTCCGTGGTGGCTTTGCACACGTCCTACAGTGCTGTTTTCGTCTGCAAATCCTTCATCTAGATTTCAGCATAACATGATCAGTACCACAGTCCGCACCTCTTATTGCTCTGGTGTCCAATACATCCCTTGTGTCTCTCTGCCTTACTATGATGTAGTCTAACAAGTGCCAGTGCTTGGATCTTGGGTGCATCCATGTCTTCTTGTGTATGTCATTGTGCTTGAATAGGGTGTTGGTTATCACAAGGTTTCACTCTGAACATAGTGCAAGTAGAAGTTCTCCATTAGCATTGCACTTGCCTACTCCATGACTGCCTAGCACTCCTTTACATTTATCAGTGTCCGAACCCACTCTAGCATTAAAATCTCCGAGTATCAGCCTGTCTTCAGTCGGTACACGCCTGATAGTCTCATGTAAATCACTGTAGAACTCTTCCTTCGCCTCCTCTGTGTTGGTCATTGTTGGGGCATACACGCTGATGAGTGTGGCATACATCTTCCACTGTAGTGGGAGTCTCATAGTCATTATCCTGTTGTTGATTGGCACCGGTTCCTCATCAAGTGTTGCTGCCATCTCCTTTCTAACTGCAAAGCCTACTCCTGCTTCTCTCCTTTCTTGAGTTGATTTCCCACAACAAAAAAAGTTGTACCCATGGTCTTCCAAGCTGTCATATCCAGGCAATCTTGTTTCACAAAGTGCAGCTATGTCTACATTGTACCTGTTCATTTCCAAGGCCGCAAGCATGGTCTGTCTTTCTGGGTGCTGTGATGTTGGTCTGTCCAACAGAGTGCGTACATTCCATTCTGCTACACACAAGGCTGCTGTTTTCCTCTTCTTTTCTCTTCCTGCTCCTAACTTACTTTTCGTTGCCTGTTGGCGTGTGAACAGATCAGTGCGGACCTTGTTTACCTGGGTGATGTCCGAGCCAGTATGAGTTGCTTTCTGATTGACCATTTCATGAAACTGCTTGCAAAGTATTTGAGTACCGCTAGCTTTTTCTGGACTAGCATTATATATAAATGATTTAAATAATTCATCAGATACAGTGGATATAAAAAGTCTACACACCCCTGTTCAAATGCCAAGATTTTGTGATGAAGAAAAATGAGGCCATGATAAATCATTTCAAAAGTTTTTCTACCATTAATGTGACCTATAATCTGTACAACCCAACTGAAAAACAAACTGAAATCTTTTAAGGGAAAAAATAAAAAAAACTTACAATAGCCTGTTGGCAAAAATATACACACCCTTAAACTAATACTTTGTTGCAGCATCTTTAGCTTTTATTACAGCACTCAGTTTTCTTGGGTAGGAGTATATCAGCGTAGCACATCTTGATGTGGCAATATTTGCCCACTCTTCTTTGCAAAAAAATGCTCCAAATCTTTCAGATTGCGAGGGCATCTCCTGTGCACAGCTCTCTCCAGATCACCCCACAGATGCTCGACTGGATTCAGGTCTGGACTCTAACTGGGCCATTCCAAAACCTTAATCTTCTTCTGGTGAAGCCATTCTTTTGTTGATTTGGATGTGTGCTTTGGGTCATTGTCGTGCTGAAAGATGAAGTTCCTCTTCAGCTTTCTAGCAGAAGCCTGAAGGTTTTGTGCCAACACTGACTGGTATTTGGAACTGTTCATAATTCTGTCCACCTTGACTAAGGCCCCAGTTCCAGCTGAAGAAAAACAGCCCCAAAGCATGATGTTGCCACCACCATGTATCATTGTAGGTATGGTGCTCTTTTGGTGATGAGCAGTGTTGTTTGTGCCAAATGTACCTTTTGGAATTAGGGCCAAAAAGTTCAACCTTGGTTTCATTGGACCGTAGCACATTTTCCCACATGCGCTTGGGAGAATTCAAATGTGTTTCGCAAAATGTAGCCGGGCTTTGATGTTTTTCTTCATAAAATAAGGCTTCCATCCTTGCCACCCTAGACATATTTGTCACATGTACTCAACAGCCAGTACTTGCCAGAAATTCCTGCAGCTCCTTCAATGTTGCTATCAGCCTCCTGGCAGCCTCCCTAACCAGTTTTCTTCTCATCTTTTCATCAATTTTGGAGGGATGCCCAGTTCTTGGTAAAGTCACTGTTTTAAGATATTTTCTCCACTTGATGACTGTCTTCACTCTATTCCATGGTATATTTAATGTCTTGGAAATTCTTTTGTAACCTTCTTCTGACTGATACCTTTGAACAATGAGATCCCTCTGATGCTTTGGAAGCTCTCTGTGGACCATGGCTTGTGCTGTAAGATGTGACTACAGAAATGTCAGGAAAAGCCTTTTAGAACAGCTGAACTTTATTTGGGGTTAATCAGAGGCACTTTAAATGGTGGCAGGTGTGCAGTAACTCCCATTTAACATGAATTTGAATGTGATATGTTAACTCTGAACACAGCCACATGCCCAGTTATGACGGAGTGTACATATTTATGCAGACAGGTTATTGTAAGTTTATTTTTCCCCTTTAAAGATTTCAGGATTTTTTTCAATTGGGTTGTACAGGTTAAACAGTGGTGTGAAAAAGTGTTTGCCCCCTTCCTGATTTATAATTTTTTTTATACGTCACACTTAAATGTTTCAGATCATCAAACAAATTTAAATATTAGAGAAAGATAACACAAGTAAACACAAAATGTGGCTTTTAAATGAAGGTGTTTATTATTGAGGGAAAAAAAATCCCAACCGACATGGCCCTGTGTGAAAAAGTTATTGCCCCCTAAACCTAATAACTGGTTGGACCACCCTTAGCAGCAACAACTGCAATCAAGTGTTTGCGATAACTGGCAATGAGTCTTTTACAGCGCTGTGGAGGAATTTTGGCCCACTCATCTTTGCAGAATTGTTGTAATTCAACCATATTGGAGGATTTTCGAGCATAAACCGCCATTTTAAGGTCATGCCACAGCATCTCAATTGGATTCAGGTCAGGACTTTGACTAGACCACTCCAAAGTCTTCATTTTGTTTTTCTTAAGCCATTCAGTGGTGGACTTGCTGGTGTGTTTTGGATCATTGTCCTGCTGCAGAACCCAAGTGCGCTTCAGCTTGAGGTCACGAACAGATGGCCTAACATTCTCCTTCAGGATTTTTTGGTAGACAGCAGAATTCATGGTTCCATTTACCACAGCAAGTCTTCCAGGTCCTGAAGCAGCAAAACAGCCCCAGACCATCACACTACCACCACCATATTTTATTGTTGGTATGATGTTCCTTTTCTGAAATGCTGTTACTTTTACACCAGATGTAATGGGATACACACCTTCCAAAAAGTTCAACTTTTGTCTCGTCAGTCCACAGAGTATTTTCCCAAAAGTTTTGGGGCTCATCAAGATGTTTTCCGGCAAAACTGAGATGAGCCTTTATGTTCTTTTTGCTTAACAGTGGTTTTTGTCTTGGAACTCTGGCATGCAGGCCATTTTTGCCCAGTCTCTTCTTGTGGTGGAGTCATGAACATTGACCTTAACTGAGGCAAGTGAGGCCTGCAGTTCTTTGGATGTTATTGTGGGGTCTTTTGTGACTTCTTGGATAAGTTGTCGCTGTGCTCTTGGGGTAATTTTGGTCTGCCGGTCACTCCAGGGAAGGTTCACCACTGTTCCATGTTTTCACCATTTGTGGATAATGGCTTTCACTGTGGTTTGCTGCAGTCCCAAAGCTTTAGAAATGGCCTTATAACCTTTTCCAGACTGATAGATCTCAATTACTTTGTTTCTCATTTGTTCCTGAATTTCTTTGGATTGCAGCATGATGTCTAGCTTTTGATGATCTTTTGGCCTACTTCACTTTGTCAGGCAGGTCCTATTTAAGTGATTTCTTGATTGAGAACAGGTGTGGCAGTAATCAGGCCTTGGTGTGGCTTTAGAAATTGAACTCAGCTTTCCAAAGATGTGATAAACCACAGTTAATTTGTTTTCACGGGGCGGTGGGGGGGATCACTTTTTCACACAGGGCCATGTAGGTTTTGATTTATTTTTTTTTACCCTTCATAATAAACACCTTTATTTAAAAATGCTTTTTGTGTTTACTTGTTATCTTTGTCTAATATTTAAATTTGTTTGGTAATCTGAAAAATTTAAGTGTGACGTACAAAAAAAAAAGAGAAATCAGGAAGGGGGCAAACACTTTTTCACACCACAGTAGGTCACATTAATGGTGGAAAACATTTTGAAATGATTTATCACTTCAAAATGATAAGTCATTTTCTTTACATTACAAAAGCCTGGCATTTGAACAGGGGTGTGTAGACTTTCTATATCCACTGTATTTTACATAAGATACTATTTGCTGATGATACATATTTATTATTGGCACATACAAATCTTAGGTTTACAAGATAAATGAAGAATTAATTAAAGTGGATATGTGGTTTAAATGCAATAAATTATTTCTAAATATAAATACAACTAATTGCATATAGTTTCACCCTGTAAGAAAGAAAAAATATTTTGGTATTTTTATAAATGGCTTGGAAATTAAGAATGTCTTTTTCTAAATTTCTGGAGGTATTTATAGATGAACATTTGAATTTCAAGAAACATATTGAGGAACTAATAAATTGTCTAAATGTTGGTTTATTTTTTTTTTTAAGTTGCATTTCCTTCCTTTAAAGGCACTTTTAATCTTATATCAGTCATTAACGGAGCCTCACTTGAATAACTGCAATACAATGGTGCAATACTTTTCCTAGCTTTTTGCTAAAATTGATGACGTTACAAAAAAAAAAACTGTACATGCCATATCTTAATCTAGGGCAAATTTACCCACAAATCTTCTTTCACAGATGCACATTACTTAAACTTCCTGAGTGTAATGTTTTTCATAATTCTTGTACAATGTATAAAGTTGTTAATAAACTTAATGACAGATTATGTGATCTCATACCTCTATATTTTTCTTTGCATACATATGAGACTGGGAACAAGCATCTAATTATGAGTAAAAAATTCAAACGTGTATGCACAGGTTTTAGCATTGCTAATAGAAGTCCTCAAACATGGAATGAGATGAAAGATACTATAAAAATGTCACCTTCTCTATTTTCAAAAGGAGACTAAAACAGCATTTGTCATCAAAATATGTCGTCGCTTGAATTTTGAGCCTTGTCTGAATTTCTGGAATCTACAAATTGTATTCAAATTGCATCATATTTATTTTTTGTCATGTATGTATCTAATATTTGATTTTTTTTCTTTCTTCTAATTTCACGACTGATGGAAGAAATATTTAGATTCAGTGTTTACTTTGAATATTTTTTTAAAATTTATTATTTATCAGTGGTTCTTTTAATTTGTCTATTGTGGTTGGGGTGGTAGTTTATAAGCTCCTAGGGTTTTTTCCTCCCGTACACTAAAGTGTTTTCTATTATTTTTAATTTCTGAATATTGTTTTAAATCTGTGCAAATAAATGAGATCAAAGCGTACCGGGTTGTTTGATGCAGCAAAGTTCAGCCTCCACGTCCTCCACCATCACCTACTGTTGTCATCTTCCTGTACCGGTGTCCTATGTCCTGCCCATCCTTAATTCTGATTCGCTGCTTCGAAAGGTCTGACATTATCGAGCACAGCTGTACAGTAGTCTGACAAGTTGAATTTTTTTCAGCCCTGAGCACCGTGACAAAAAGCAGCCATCGCTCAAAGCATTTCAGTACCGTAAACGCTGGACTACATAGAGAATGAATAGAAAATAGTTGCCCACAGCAGAAAAAATGAGTTTGGTGGACACAGCCCCTAATACTTTTTCTGCAGTGTTTGGCTTCTGGGTTGGCGAGGCACATGGCCCTATGGTGTGACCACGCACGTAACTGAGTGAACACGTCTTAAAGGGGCAGTACATGAAGAGCGCCAGATTAATATAATATTTAAAAAATTCCTACATCCACAACGTGATCCGAATCACCACTGAAATCTAATCATCACACACCTTTCCTGAAAATTTCATCAAAATCCGTTCATAACTTTTTGAGTTATGTTGCTAACAGACAAACCAACGCCACTAAAAGCATGACCTTCACTCTCCTTTGGTAGAGGTAATAATAATCATTAGAAAATTAATTGTTTTGATTTCTTTACTGTATGTGGATTTCTTGAGTTGAGACCAGTGCCTGGTGAAAATTTCATTTGAGTAGCCTCATTGAAAATATGTACAGTTGAAACCAAAGTCTTACATACACTGTATAAAAAGACAACCTTTTTTCCCGCTTTCAGACGTTAAATCAGACTAAACTTTTCCTGTTTTAGGTCAGTTAGGATTACTAAAAATATTTCTATTTGCTAAATAATTTTTATGTTGGCTAAATATATTTTTAGAGAATTTTTTTTATTACTTTCTTCAAAGTCAGAAGTTTACATACATTTCCTTAGTATTTGGTAGAATTGCCTTTAAACTGTATGACTCTGGTCAGTCTCCCTAAAGAAATCTAAACAAATTGGGCCTGGGTGAAGGGCCAAACCTAGACTGGTCTAGTGGATCTTCATGGAAAAAAGTTACAAGGACCCAGTGTACCCAAAGGAGGCATGTGGGTCCACCCTCCAGTGGGCTGACTACCTGCCGGAGGGATCATGGGGACCATGGTGCTACTGTATGTGAACCAGATGGCAGTCCAGTCTTTTCTGCCTGGCCTGCTGCCCCTGTGACCTGGATGCCCAGACAAGTGGCAGAAGATGGATGGATGAACTTGGGTCAGATATTTTGAGTATCCTTTGGCAATCTTCTTACAATAGGTTGCTGGAATTTTGACCCATTCCTCCTGACAGAACTGGTGTAACTGAGTCAGGTTTGTAGGCCACCTTGCTCTCACGTCTTTTCAGCTCTGCCCACAAATTTTCTCTGGGATTGAGATCAGGCCTTTGTGATGGTCACTCCAAAACATTGACTTTGTTGTCCTTAAACCACTTTAACCAGATGAACCAGACTTGTGGAGGTCCACAATTCTCTTCCTGATATCTGTTTTTTATTTTTCCATGCTGTCACACAAGTAAACGGTGTGTTTGAGGTATGCCTTAAAATACATCCACGGGTGTGGCTCCAGTTAACTCAAATGTTGTCAATTGACTGATCAGAAGCTTTCAAAGCCATGTTATCATTATCATCTGGGCTTTCCCAAATTGTTTAAAGGCTTAATTATCTTGGTGTATGTAAGCTTTTGACTTTGAAGAAAGTAATACAAAATTCTCTAAAAAAAAAATAAAAAAAATTAGCCAATATAACAATTATTTAGCAAATAGAAATTATTTTGGTAATCCTAACTGACCTAAAACAAGAAAAGTTTAGTCTGATTTAATGTCTGGCAGTGAGAAGAAAAAAGGGTTGTGATTTTTTTTTTTTTTTCCAGTGTATGTAAACTTTTGGTTTCGACTGTATTGAAAAAAATGTTGACACAGTCAATACTTATTTCCCCCATTATATATACTGTACTCACAACGGACCCTCATTTATATACAGTGTAAGCACACACCTACTTAAAGGTAAATAATGAGGCCTGCTGTTGTTCATTAACCAACTCTGTCCAGGTGGAGAAACGTTTGTTCGCCGAATTCCACAGACAACTCTTCTGCACAATCGATAACTGGATTGACCTGACAATGGACGACATCCGGAGAATGGAAGCAGAGACGCAGCAAGAGCTCAATGAGGTGACTAAGAATCCAGCATGTTCTCACTCCAGGCATTTAATACTGGAGCAATATTGTATTTGAGGTTGTGCTGTTATAGTGAATATCAGTGTGCTGTGATATCCATTGCAATGGCACAACCTATTGTGTGATATTGTTTCAATATAAGTGACAACAGATTGTTTTATTGAATCCAGTTATTTTGCCCTGCCAAGACAAATTGTTCTGAGTATTGTTCTAAGTTTGAACAATGGCCAACACAGAGCGAGCACGCAGCGTGGCGGGTCTTGCATGTAAGCTCAAAAAAACAACTAAAGCTACAGCAATACCTCTGTCTCTTACAATCCCACCTGTTAACTGCTACCTTGCTCCTGTACTTAATTCTAAGTACAGTACAACATTGGCTTTCAACAACAAAATGCAGAGAATAAATCCACCCCACAGGTAAAGGAGGTCAGTATCTTGTACATGAGTTACCTGAAAAAAGTACGCGCCAGATCGCCAACTTACCACGGGCAATCCTGCACAGTCAACGGCGTCGTGAGATTGTTCCACCTCAGCATTATCTTGGTCCTGGCTGGAAACCTGGAAATAAATCCAGGACCAGTGGCCACAGATCTGTGTGCGGGACAGACACCACCAATGCTAACAGGACTAGCGTGGCTAACGCCTCCATCATCAGCGGAGACTATGAGACCACAATTGATTACAGGACCAGCATGGACATAAGCACTATTGCCAGCGGAATTAATGCTACTTCCTGTACCAACACTGGCAGGGCTCAGGTGGCCCACACCCACACCAACCAGCATCACTGTGGCTCTGCAGCCCACCAACATCACCGTGGCGTGGCAGCCTGATGGCGTCATCACAGACCAACAGCGGAACAGAGCCGGGGTGGACTGGTGATCGACCCTCGTCCCCGTAGCACAGCAATGAGCTCTCCTCGCCACGTCACACCGGAGAACCCACATCACCAGACGGCCAAACAGTGTGGCTCTGCAGCCGTCCTTCAGCACCATGACCCAACGGCTGATTCCTGCTGCAGCAGCCCAGTGCACGGACTCCACCGCAACAGCAATGCAATAACCAGCCGTCAGTGAGTGTAAAACTCATGAGAGAAATCCATTGTTAAAAAAACATAGATCGCTCAAAGTTTTTCAAACCCTGAACCAAGCAAAATGAATTTGGGACCCTCAAAGTAAAAAAAAAAAAAAAAGTATGCTTGGGGGGCACTTAAATGTAAGGAGTATGATCTCCAAAATTGAACAACTAGAACATCTGCTGATAAACTCTAATATTGATTTTTATGGGTCTGTCTGAAACCTGGTTATCATCCTCATCACCTGAAACTGTTGTTACCATGCTTGGCTATAATGTGTATAGGAGAGACAGGGAGCAAGGAAAAGGTGGAGGAGTTTTACTATATGTTAAAGATACCTTAAAATGTAATCAGATTGAATGGTCAAAATATACTGTATGTCTTGAATGTGTAGGAGTTAACATTAAGTTGTCAGCCAGTATGACCTTTCTCTGTTATGTTTATACTGCAAACCCTCATATAAAGCAGATTTTTATGACTAATTTAAAGTGCTTCTTTATCAATGCAATCCTAAAAATGAATTAATCTTATTGGGTGATTTTAATATAAACTGGGATGACAAAAAAGCAGGAAAAATCAAAAAAATCATTACAGATCACTGTAATTTAACTCAGTTAATAGATAAACCAACCAGAGTCACAAGCCACTCAAAAACAAAAATTGATTTACTTTTTACAAATAGACCTGAAAGAATCTCCCAGACTTATAACCTTTTAACCAGGACTGTCTGACCACAATATAGTATTAGCAACAAGAAAATTTCCACAGAAACAGCTTTCAAATCCATTTAAGAAGTCATCGGGTAATGCAGTAAATTATACAATCCCAAAAAACCAACACCAAAATATAATGATGGCAGTAAACAAAACTGAATGGAAGGAAATCATCTCTTCAAATGACAAATCACAGCAATTATTTTTTTATAATGAAAATCAAAGAGGTTATTACAGCATTTTCAAAAAAAAAAAAGGAAACAGAAGAAGAATCAACGTACCATGGTTCAACTCTGAATGTCTACAACTAATGAATAACAGAGATCAACTTCTTAAAATAGCTCTAAAATCAGGTTTAACAACAGACAAAAATTTACATCTACTTGAAATAAGGTAACGCAAACACTGAGGACGGCTAAGGTAAACTTTTTTTTTATAACCATTATTGAAAATGCAAAAGGAGATGGCAAAACAGTTGGAATAATATTAACAATTTGACAAATAAACAGAACAAAAAAGATGACGGAGACATGGAACTTAATATTAATAACAAATTGATACAGAATCCCACAATCATTGCTACAGAGTTTAACAACTTTTTCTAAACTCTGTGCTAGAAATATCCTATTCATTTAATCCACCTGATTACAATTCTAAGTGCTCGAGGGAGAGGTTCTGCAGGTCCTTCCTACCTACAGCTGTCAGACTTTGTAACCTAACCAGTGCTGCTCATAGAGATTGTATTAAATGTACTAAACGTAACAACTTTGCACAATAGAGCTCATCCTCTCCAATACACAGCTAAGACAGTTACAATTATTATTGAGGGTGGCAACAACATTGTTGATTCAAATGCGAAATATACTGTCTGGGTACATATTTATATCCTGCCGGGTAATATAACAAACTGTAATGCTGTGGATACCATCTAGCTGCAATGCTCCTATGCTGTGTACTGTATATATACTTAACTGTGTACATATGTATATTTATTTAATGCTTTGGCTAACCAGTTCTTATCTTATTATCTTATCTTATTTACTATTGCTCTGTGTGCTGCTATCAGTTTGCTTCTGCAGTTCTGGAATTTCCCCATTGTGGGGCTAATAAAGGCTTATCTTAATTCTAGTCCTATTAACCCTCACAGCCTGTTTTTAATGTATTAGAAATAAGTGAAATGAAGCTGCAAATATCATCAGCTCATTGAATCGCTCGAAACAATGGATAAACATGGTCTTAACACCAATTTTTTAAAAGAACATAAAGAATCTCTCATTTGTCCAATTACTCATTTAATCAATCTGTCAATCAAACATGCTGCCATACCAACTGCTTGGAAGGTAAGAGTGGTTAGACCAATTTTCAAAATGGGGATTAAAACTGATATAAACAACTGCAGACCAATCAGCATCTTACCTGTTATCTCCAAAATAATTGAAAAATGGGTGGCCACACTATTATGTGAACATCTGAATTATGGGAACACCCCCCTGCATCACGCACAGTTTGGGTCCTGTGCCCATCATTCAACAGAGTCTGCAATAAGCTTGTTTTTAGAGAAAACTAAATCTTTCTTAGATCAATGCAGTTGTGTAGGTGCCGTGTTCTTGGATCTGAAGAAGGCATTTTACACCATTGACCACAACATCCTCTTAACCAAACTTAGTTTAATTTTTCAGAACACACAATCAGATGGAGGACATCCTGTTTAACCAACAGCAATGTGTAATTGTCAGCAGTATCAAATCGACTTATTTGAAATGTCAGATGGGTGTCGCACAAGGCTCTATACTTGGACCAATATTATTTTCCTTATACATACTGTAAATGATGTACAAAATGCATGCAGAAATATTCATATACAAATGTATGCAGATGACATGATAATATTCACACCTGCAAAAAAACACAAAAGAAGCCGCCTGTATTCTTACAACAGCGATGACCCAAATCCATGACTGGCTCAATAATTCATGTCTCCTACTAAACACTAAAAAACTGTTTGCATGATGGTTACCAAACAACGATCAAATATTACAAACTCAAACATTTTCTTAAAAAAGGGAAGAACTGCAGCTAGTCGAGGAATTTAAGTACATCAGTGTGATTTTAGATTACTCATTAATCTTTAAAAAAAAACATATCAAGAAATCTCAAACGTAATCAAATCCAAAGAAATTTTAAACAAATTAGACCATCGCTGACAGTTAGTGCACCCAAAATGTTCCTGCATGCAATGATCTTCTCACACATCAATTACTGTTTTACCAACTGGTTGCTCACTGGTGTAACCATAATCAAACCCAGTGAATCCTTATACAAAAAAAGCCATAAAAATCTTTGATAGAAAAGATCCCACATATCATTGTCATATTTCCAAGAAATACAATTTTCTATCTTTTGAAAATTATAAAAACTCTCAAATTTGCCTGTTCAATTTACAATGTATTAAATGGCTATGCACCCACCCACCCCCCAGGAAAATATGTTAAACTGAGGACTGTCAATGGCACAACCACCAGAGCAATCACTAGAGGAGACTAAGGTCCCCCACAGACGCACCACATTTGCTCAATCTGTGCTATCAGTGAGGGGCACGCACCGAGATCTGGAATAATATACCACCTGCAATCAGAGATCATACCACACTAAACACTTTTAAGACTTACTGTAAAAATTGTCTTTTAAACAACCAAAACTTTACTCATAACTAGTGGTTGCTCTGCGGCACCATCATCATCATACTGTGTTTTGTTACCTTGTATTCATACATGGGTAATGACAATAAAGTTGAATCTAATCTAATCATCATCATCATAGCAGTCCGTCGGTGGCGACAATGACTGTTTCATTTAGGTCTGATCAGATTCCTCCACGCAGCTCTGTCTTTCGCCCTCCGCTGCCAGGAACTCCAGACCTTGTTAATCCAGGCGACATCCGAGCTGGTACGAGTTGCTTTCTGACTGACCGTTTCATGAAACTGCTTGCAAAGTATTTGAGTACCGCTAGCTTTTGCTGGACTAGCTACACATTCTTGACAGATAGAGGTATTATCAGTGGCAATGACATACGCATATGTATACTGTATGTGCCACGTGCATCGCACACATATGCCCCGCCTCTTGTTTGCTGCTGCTATTTGTTGTTGCTGTGAGGTGCTTGGGTGCATGTGTGTGTGTGCGCATACACAGCGCTTCACTTGTGTGACATTTGAATGTTTTGTTTGTTGCACCTTAACTCTTGCACTTTAGCATATACACTTTGTACAGTTTCCGGTCTATGTAAACTCATTTTCAAACATCCAGGTGTCAAATAATCTTTCACCAAGGAGTTTTATTTAAAAACACTGGACTAAAAACTGATTAAAATTCAAGATGTTTTGGTATTTCAGTGTTTCCTCTGGCTTAAATACCTTGGTGCAGTGCATACCGGAATATGTTAATTTTACACTATTTATTTCTTTTTAAAATTTTACACCGTAACGTTGCATATGGAACTTAACATTTGAAGTATTGTACAACCGAGGCTTGAATATTGGGCCAGTTGGGGTACCACCCAGACATCCTGTGTTTAGACTTTTTAGTGGTGTTATCCTTCTCTCCTTCCTCTGCCTGAACACTTTCCTCTCCTTGGCTCCTCTCTTCTGTCTCATCTTGCCCTCTCTGAGCTCTGTCTAATTCAGGTTCTCTCTCTGTCTGTGGTGGTATACAAACAGGTTAGAAAATATCAAGTGTCATGTTTTGTCCTGCAGGATTTTTTTTGTCATGGTTTACATAAATGACAATATGTGTATTTTTTGTATTTTTATTCTAGTGTTTCTTTTTTCCATTGAGAGAGTAGGGAAGGGAAAGAAACATTCATAATAGCAATGTACTCAAGCATACTTAAATTATATGATCAGGTGGGTATAGTAACCAGAAATTCTACTCATGTAAAAGCAGTGATTTAAAATTAATAATTAAAGTAGACAACCAAAAATTTCTAATTGAGTTGAGGGTACAAAGAGCACCCACTTAAAAACTTGAGTAATGACTTCAGTCTTCAAGGTTTGAGGTTTTTCTCGAAAATTTATAACAATTTTCTTATAGTTTTCTACTTTTCTCTGTAAATCTAAAGTTGAAACCATGTTCCTCAAATCTGTAATTTCCTCATGTAAAATTGACTTCTTGTACATTTGAAACTTTATTATAAATTTGTGGATTATTTTCACGTAATATTTCTTTATATTCATGTGTATATACTGTATATATTTTTAGAAATCTCCTCACCACCCAGACAGCAGGAAAAACCTCCCTTATTTTGAAATCAAATGTTGACACGTTTAGTTTGTCTGAAGACTGCTGGCGGATTAAAGTCATTGACTTTGTGAATTTCAGTCATCTTAACCCCTTAATGCCTGAATTTATTTCCAATTATGAAAAAAAAAATTTCACTTGTGTTTTTGCTTTCAAGTAGATGCTAAATTAAGTTGAGAAAGTTAATTTGACTATAGCACATAAAATAGATATAATTTTAGGTATGATGCAAATTAGCGAAAACAGGCATCTATGGTAAAAAAAAAAAATGGAAAAAAGCACCTGTTCCCATCTCAAGTATGAAGAATCTTTTATTTATGCAGCAAAGTTATTTTCAGTGTTTTCAACTCTCATGACTGCCAAACTATAACCCTAACCTTAACCCTAGCAATCAGGAAATGGATGGTGCTCCGTCTCTGACCGTTCCTGCGAGAAACTAATGCTTGCAAAAGGTTCCTAGGTATGTGTTGGAAGTGCTCCAACCGGAAGTGGAGGAATACAGACGGCATTTTGGTTGCATTTGGAGCGGAAGCGGTTTGATGCGAATTCGCGACAACAGGCGTCAAGGGGTTAACCTGCCAGGTACATAATAGGGAAATGTAGCGGACTCTAAAGGCATAATTCACCACAATATGTGTTCATGTACAGAATGATATGTTTAGGCAGTTATAGTTGCGAAGTGACTACACGGCCGGTCTCCTAGTATCACAATATCTGGCCGGGAAGCGACTACAATTCGATTCTTTTTTTTTTATTCAATAGTAGAAAATACACACAAATTACAAATGTGCTAATAATACAAGTAAATACCTCCCAATTTGGCTATTAGGTTAAACAAATATTAAAAAATGCACATATTTATTTATTTTTCATCAGGCACGTCAGGGAGCCTTTTGGATCCTTCGCTCCCTGACAGCTCGGGCACTCGGCAGCTCGGGTGTTTCACACACATACACATCCACACTTCATTCATTCCCATTAACACGTTTTGGGGTTTTGTTCAAAACAACGCACAAAACCACTCCTGCACGTGGGTTTTTCATTCACTAAGTGGCTCCTGGCCACTTAGTGCAAACATAAATGGCCGGTCGTTTAGCAACGGACGTTATAGTTGTGTGCTCAGGCTTTCTCATCAGGCACCTCTCTAGGCAGCCGCTGAAGGACCTCAGTTTAGAGCTAGCATTTTTAGCTGTTGCTTGTCACTGCCGCTGGAGAATAAAAACGGCACGCCTGCTTGTGCGAGAAAAGAGAAATTGCCAGTCTCATAACTTAATATTATAGTGGCTGGTGAAATACGATATATCCTCAGCAATTCATCAGTTCCTCTGCCTTTCTCTTCATATGAAGTCGGCTGCATTTGAAATCTAGCCACATCTCTTAGCTAAGCAACTCTTCCATTATGGCTCCCGTTTCCAGCGGGTTAAAACCATGATAAACGCCAGTGCTTACGTACCTCTTTTGATTTTTTTTCCGTGTTTAAAGTACTTTATTAAACTCATGTTTCTGTCGGACAGTCACGCTTAGCGAGACACTGTTTGCTGACTGGCTGGAAAACTCGTGTGAGCGGGGCGCTTCTAAACTCCGTGCGGATGACACGGAGTTTAGTGCGTTTAGAGTTTAGTGCGCACATTGTTTGTGTGCGCACTTACGGAAAGTCATTGCTTCATATATTTTTATTAATAAAATCATATCGGCTTGGCGTGGCAGTACGATTTCTGGTGGGCAGGCCACCACAGAGAAATGTTACCAGAGGATACCCTGGTATTCATCCGAACACCATCATCATCTGTAAGACTGCAGCAGGAAGTGTCTCTGTGTCTCGGCCAATAAATAACCTACAAGGAAGTCACATGACAAAAGGACATGAAGTCACATGACTTGTGGGAAAAGGGAGAAAATAAAATTAAAAAAAAAATTTAAACAAATGAAAAATAAAAATGTAGTCCATGGTGTGTAACCAAAGAGGAGAAAAGTTTAAAAAAAAAATGTAGTCCATGGTGTGTGACCAAAGAGGAGAAGAGGGGAGAAGGGGGGGGGGAACACCCAGGTGCTCCTCCGTCAAACTTCGGAAGTGGAGCAGGTTCATTTGTCCATGAAGTGCTGAGGAATAGTTTTTAACACAGCATTGTAAGCTGACAGATAATATTAGTCCCCTTCCTCTGTTAAGGGAGGGCCATTCCACTTTGACATATGTAGATGGCTTCCTTAACACCTCTTTCAAACCACCCCTCTTCTTTGTCCAAGATGTGCACATCTTGATCTTGAAAGGTGTGTTGTTTTTGTGGCAGGTGAGTATGGATGGTTGAATTTTGTCCAGACGAATTTTCTCTTTTGTGTTGCAACATACGTTTACAGAGGTGCTGTTTTGTTTCCCTGATATAAAGATCATCACACTCCTCATTAAATTTGACAGCATACTGTATACCAGGTTGCTCTTTTTATGTTTTGGTATCTGGTCTTTGGGATGAACCAACCAATGTCGCAGAGTATTCCTGGGTACACAGGTATGCTGTATTTGGAGAAAATCCTGCAAAACTTTCTAGAGAGCCCAGCTATATATGGAATGACTATATGCTTTGTCTTGATTTTACACTCCATTTCTCCTGATAGCCTACAATTCAATTCAATTCAACTTTATTTATATAGCACCATTTCACAACAACAGTCATCTCATAGCACTTTCAACTGTAGGGGGAACTCCCACAGTTGCAGAAAGACCCCAGCAATCAGGCGATCCCCTGTGAGCAAGCACTTGGTGACGGTGGAGAGGAAAAACTCCCTTTTAACAGGAAGAAACCTCCAGCAGAACCAGGCTCAGGGAGGGGCAGTCATCTGCTGCGACTGGCTGGGGGGTGAGGGGACAGAGAAGATGAAAAGAACAGACATGTAGAGAGCAAACAGCACGATGGGGACTCAATCTATGGGAGAGAACAAACAGATGTTAACCCCTTGCACTCTGGTCAATTTCCCTAAAAACGCCAAAAAATAACGTACCCAAAGTAAATCAAAAGCTGTTCTTCAACCCTTTGCAGCATCTTCATGGGGTTGGTCTCATTTAAAAGAAAACACTTTGAATTTTTTGGCAAAACAGTCATAATCTCTCTAAGTGCTCCGGCCACTGAGTAACAGTCATCTAAACATACTGAACTTGAAGAAAATAAATTTGGCCTGGGTGTTTTTTTGGATACAAATGCTTGCAAATAACACACAGCTGTCAGATCCAGGCTGGAAAATGCAACAGAAATGTAGAACCAAGTGTTATCCAGCTGAAGTCAAAATTTTGTAACAATACCAGAAAAACTGAATATATTACACAGCTTTCTTCACAGGTTGTTCCCAGGCGTTTTTGAACTGTGCCAAATTGTGCCAAATGGCACAGTTTGGAAAAACGTCTAACTTTTGAATGATTCAATATAGAAGCTTCATCTAGGGCTCTAATGAAAGGTGACACTCAGGGCTGTGTGTGTGTGTGTGTGTGGGGGGGGTTGTTTATTCATTCATGAATGAATGAATGAACAAACAAGCCCCCACACACAAAGAAGCATGCCACGTAAAAAATGTGTGGCTTTTTTTACAAGAAAAAATAACCTACAGTGCACTAAAAATTATACGAAAATATCTGTAATGTAGAAGATAACAACTCCCCCCCCCCCCGCTACAGAGGACGGACATCGCCCGTTGCGCCGCGGTCCCGGTGCGCTGCGGTCACGGCGCGCCGCGGTCTACTACGCACAGTTGTAATTTACCGATCGGTCAAAAGTCATTTTTGATTACAATTTTCAGGGATAAAGAATAATTTAGCTTATACCACTTACCTGTCCACAACAGCAGTGTCGCTGGTGAACTTCTCTTCCTCATTGTCAGACGAACATGACGCTGGTCTGCTTGTTACGGACTCGTGGTTCTGGTCACGCGACCCGGTCAAACCATAATTCCATTATTGCGGTTTTGCGCTTTCATGATTGCGATTTTGGCGAACGATTTTTCAAAACAAATAAGAACAGTAGTAAGAAAAAAAGACTGGCAAACGCGTGTGTGTCACCCAGCGGCTAAAACAAAACAGATTTTGCAAGGGAGGCACGCTTTCGAACTACTGTGCTTCAATTGGCTCGCTGTATTCGCAGCCGTTGGTAGGCGGGTCCTTCTTTCTAGGTTTTCAGTCATTGGTTCTTCAAGGTTTCAGAAACCCAATTCAAGGCTCTTATTAGTCGAATGAGAGGTCAATCACATCTAAACCAATCAAAGCACTCCTTTGGCTTTCTGTTCCTGGCTGTGTCTGTAGTGGAAGAACGGAAATACAGCTTTTTTTTTTTTTTCAGTGCCTCCTAGGACGCACAGTGTGTGTCCTAGGACGCCCTCGTGCGCCCTAGGACGCAGAGACGTGTCTGCCCGCGGTACACCGAAGTGCAAGAGGTTAATGACCTGCAAAAAAAAAAAAAAAAATATTTCATTGACAGTGAAGAAAGGAGTGAGGCCCAGTGCATTATTGGAGGTCCCCCGGCTGACTAAACCTATAGTCAACCCTCCCTCAGCATAACTGAGGGAGGGTTCAGAAACACATGATCCCTCCCTAATTGTAGGCTATATCAAAAAGGAAGGTTTTAACCCTATTCTTAAAAACAGAGATCGAGTCTGACTCCCGAATCCAGATTGGCAGCTGGTTCCACAGGAGAGGAGCTTGATAACTGAAGGCTCTGCCTCCCATTGTACTTTTGGAGATTCTAGGTATTACAAGTAATCCTGCATTTTGGGAGCGTAGTGCTCTGTTAGGATAATACGGTAGTATCAGATCTTTTAAATAAAAAGGGGCCTGATTGTTTAGAGCTTTGTAAGTAAGAAGAAGGATTTTAAACTTAATTCTAAACTCTATGGGAAGCCAATGAAGGGAGGCCAGAACCGGAGAGATATGATCTCTCTTTCTAGTACTTGTTAAAACTCTTGCTGCAGCATTTTGGATAAGACTTTTTAAAGATGTTTTAGGACAACCTGATAATAAAGAATTACAATAATCTAATCTCGAGCTAACAAAAGCATGGATCAGTTTCTCAGCATCACTCTGAGACAAGATGCTCCTAATCTTGGCAATATTACGCAAATGATAGAAGGCAGTCTCAGAAACAAATTTAATATGTGAATTGAAAGACAGATCTTGATCAAAAATAATTCCAAGGTTCCTCACAGAGCTATTAAGAGAAAGAGTAACCGCATCCAAACTAAAAGTTTGATTTGGAAAGGTATTTCTAAGGTTTTTTGGACCAACAAGAATGACTTCAGTCTTATCTGAATTTAATAGCAGGAAATTACAAATCATCCAAGCTTTGATTTCCTTAAGACAGGCTTCCAACTTGGCTAATTGATTACTATCATCTGGCTTAATTGACAGGTATAATTGTTTCATCTGCATAAAAATGAAAATGTATAAAGTGCTTTCTAATAATGTTGCCTAACGGAAGCATATATAAACTAAAAAGAGTAGGGCCTAGCACAGATCGCTGTGGAACTCCATGACTGAGCTTTGAGTTGAAAGAAAGCTCATTATTGACATGAACAAACTGGAACCTATCAGATAAATAAGATCTAAACCACTGCAACGAAGTTCCATTAAGTCCAACATAGTGTTCTAATCTATCAAGTAGAATATTATGATCGATAGTATCAAAAGCTGCACTAAGGTCTAAAAGGACAAGTACAGAAACAAGTCCATTATCAGATGCGATGAGGAGGTCGTTAGTGACCTTTGCTAAGGCTGTTTCAGTATTATGATGGATTCTAAACCCAGATTGGAACTCTTCAAGTAAACCATTTCCCTGCAGGTGGTCAAATAATTGCGTAGCAACAACTCTTTCTAAGATTTTTGAAATGAAAGGGAGATTAGAGATTGGTCTATAGTTAGCTAAAGCTCCTGGATCCAGCCTTGGCTTTTTGAGTAAGGGTTTAATTACAGCCGTTTTAAAAGCCTGCGGTACATGGCCTAAAGTTAATGAAGAATTGAGTATATGAAGAATAAAGCTACCAATAAGTGGGAAGACTTCTTTAAATAAGATAAGATAAGATAAGCCTTTATTAGTCCCACAACGGGGAAATTCCAGGATTGCAACAGCACAGGGATAGCAACACTCAGAGCAACAATCAGAAGGCAAGAAAAAAAAACAAGCAAGCAAGAGCAGCTAATAAACATATGTACGTATTACTATAAAATATATATATATACACACACACACAGACACACAGTGCAGAGCATTGTAGCTGGATGGAATAAATATATGAATATATGAACACACAGTGCAGAGCATTGTAGCTAGATGGAATAAATATGTAAATATATAAACACCCACAGTACGGAGCATTGCAGCTAGGTGGAATAAATATGCAAGTATATAAACACACACAGTGCGGAGCAATGTAGCTAGATGGAATAATATGTAGATATATAAATATATAAACACCCACAGTACGGAGCATTGTAGCTAGATGGAATAAATATGCAAATATAGCATATTATTATAGCAAATATATATATTTAAATATTTTATATATATAAAATATTTTATATATATATATATTTTTATATATATATTTATATATATATATATATATTATATATAATTATATATTATATATTATATATATATTATATATATATATATATATATATATATATATATATTATATATATATAATATATATATATATATATATATATATATATATATATATATATATATATATATATATATATATATATATATATATATTTTATATATATAAAATATAGCATATTATTATAGCAAATAACCTGGTAGGAATAGGGTCTAAAAGACAAGTTGAAGGCTTGGATGAGGAAACTATTTTGTCTAACTCTAAAAGGTCAATTGGAGTAAACTCATCAAGACAGATATCAGTTGAAGGAGATGTAGTAGTTACTGTATTTAAGTTAACGGTGGGAAGAATCTGATTGATTTTATCTCTGATGGATGAAATTTTATTATTGAAAAAGTTCATAAAGTCCTGATTAGTAAGCTCTAAGGGAATGCTAGGATTGACAGAGTCCTGACTCTTTGTCAACCTGGCTACAGTACTGAAAAGAAACCTGGAATTATTCTCTTCTTTTAATGCAGAATAATAACTCGTTCTAGCTTTTCTAAGAGATTTTTTATAAATTAAAAGATCATTTCTCCAAGCTAAATAGATTTCATCTAAATTAGTGGAGTGCCATTTTCTTTCTAATTGACGAGTCTTCTGTTTTAAGCTACGAGTTTCTGTGTTGAACCAAGCAGTTAGAAATCTCTGATTAGACTTTTTCTTTTTTAAGGGGGCCACCAAGTCTGGAGTCTGATGCAGAAAAGCTGTAACACTATCTACCATGCTATCAATTATAGAAGGAGCAAGCTGTCTATAGCTTATTTCCGTTGTGTTGACACATGGCATAGAGGAAACAATCTGCATAAATTTGGTAACAGCATCATCTGAGAGGCATCTACTGTAGTAATATTTTTCTTTAGGAGCCAAATAGTCAGAAATAGTAAAATCAGAGGTTAACAGACAATGGTCTGACAGTACAGGGTTATGAGGAGACACTACCAGATTTTCTATTTCTATGCCATATGTCAGAACAAGGTCCAACGTATGGTGGAGATAATGAGTAGAATTTCCTACTTTCTGAGAAAACCCAATCGTGTCTAATATTGAATTAAATGCCACATTAAAGTAGAACTGAACTGAACGGCATTGAACGGCACTAGGTGATAGTACATACAATTATAAAGATAATTTATCATTGGCACCCCCTCCACAAATCCCGGAATCTTGGAGAAAATCGCGATTTAGAATTTCCCGCCCTGAAAAATCAGACAAATCCGCCGAAGTGCAGCCGGAGTTCCGCGTGACGTCATGAGTGTGACCCAGTCCTCATGTTTACCATTGCGAGCACGTCGACACTGGTTGTTTTTGGTGCATTTTGTCGTGATAGTCGACTACAAAACACTTCCAACACTTGGGAAGATCTGTTCAGTCGCCAAGGAAAGCTGTCATGGCGACGAAAGAAAAGAAAGGGGGAGGAAAAGCGACCGGGAAGCGATGCGTTTCTAGATATACAGTGATCCATCACTTATCGCATTTAATGGGGACCAGAACCGACCGCGAAAAGTGAAAAACCGCGAAGTAGCGTCACCCCCCCCCCCCAAGGGCGTCACAAGCACTATTTTGCACAAAAAGGCACAAGAGAACAGCGAAAAGTGCCACTAAGCAACACGAGCGATAAAGAAGGCGCTCTGCAGGGAGAGAAGCTGGGTAAAACGTCTCGGCCATTCAGCTTGCGAGGTGAAACGTCTCGGCCAATCAGCTTGCGAGATTCCCGAGCGGTGAAGAGGTGGGCGGAGAGGAGTGGAGCGGTGGTCAGAGAGGTAGATTTTGAGCTGTGCGGGCTCTCCGTGTTGATACCTGATGTTCTAATGAGAAGGCAGGGAGACTACATTAGAACATCAGGTATCAACACGGAGAGCCCGCTCTCCCGGCTCCCCAGCCCGCTCGGGAATCTCGCAAGCTGATTGGCGGAGACGCTTTACCTCGCAAGCTGATTGGCGGAGACGTTTTACCCAGCTTCGCTCCCTGCCGAGCGCCTATACCCAGCGAAGGAAGACCGCATTAAACGAGATAAGTGAGGGATAACTGTAATAAGTTGGAAAAATGCTGATGTTTTTTTTTTCCCTTTCTTTTTTATTGTTAATTTTCCTTATCCTGACACCCCAAACATGCCAAAGTAAAGACTCACCATTCTGTATTCAATAAGCGACTCTCCTCCCCATCACTGCTGCGGTCTGAGTCGGTGCTGGAATCCCCCGAAAATTCTGGCTCTAATCTGTACGGTTCGATGCCTCCCTCGCTCTCTTCCTGTTCACTTGACACTCCTGCATCCTCCTCTGTCTTGTCACCGATCCTGAATGCCTCTTCACTCTGAAAACTCTGGTGTTCTTGACTGCTGGAACTGCTATCATCTGCCATTGTTGTTTTGATAAGGGTCACACTCGTGACGTCACGCAGCGTCGTCTGCACTACTTCCGGTTTGTTTGGCACTGCCAGCCAGAGGCAAAAGTTTATCGGCTTATAGCTTGGCCATCACACGGCCTAAAAATTTCTTTTATGTGTTGAAAAATACAATAGGTAATAAGGAATTAATCTGCTATTCTACTTTTTTGGCAAAAAGGTGAGTTCAGTTCTACTTTAAGGCAGTTTTTTAGCCATCATTTTCAAATTTGACTCGATGTTGCCTGCTCTGGCCCCAGGAATGCATTTGACTATGGCCGCTGGAGTCTCTAGGTTCACGTTTCTGACTACAGAGTCGCCACTTATCAGAGTTTTTTCCTCAGCGGGTGTGTCGCCGAGCGGGGAAAAACGATTAGAAATGTGAACAGGTTGGTGGTGAACCGGGGCTTTGCGGCTAGGTTTCCTTCTCACCGTCACCCACCCAGTCTCCTCGCTGCTGAGGAGGACCGGAGGACCACTAACGGGTCGCACTATGCTATCGAGCTCCGCTGCAGCTAGGGGATGTCTGTCAAGAGTAACTGGCGCATACGGTGTTTCAATGCAGCAGAGCCGTGATTCCAAATCAGACAACCTCGCCTCGAGCGCGTCAAAAAGACAACATTTATTACATTTACCATTATCACTAAAAGAGGCAGAGGTGTAGCTAAACATCTGACGGAGAGAGCACACCAGAGGAGGAGAGGAAGGAGAGCTAGTAGCCATAGCTAGTGGCTAACCCGAAGCTAACAAAAACACAGATGAAAGGTGAACAGAAGGCTAAAGAGGGTGATTAGGTGACACTGAGTGCGCACACAGGTGCAAGAGGCTTGATAAACAGAAGTGAGAGCTAACAGTAGATGGAAAAAAGTGGTTAAAATACAATTAAAAGCAAAATCCTCAGGAGAGTGAGGAGAGCTAACCACACGGACAGATGACAATGCAGGAAGTGACGATACGTTACCACTTTACATTTCATTTGAGTTTTGATGAAAGTCTACTCTGGATAACCACACTGTTTTAAAGCTTACTTTATATGGACATGTTCCTTTTCCTTAGCTTCTGAATCTGTGGGTATGATTTCTGCACAATGTTTGCAATGTACGGATCACTCCTAGTTTGTGGTCAAGTGGGTGTTGTGAATCAAACATGATACTGAAAGGTGTCGGTAGGTTTTCGGTACACTTCATCATGAAGTTCACCCCGTTCACCAACCTTTATCCCAGAGGTTCCCAAAGTGGGGATCCCGACACGCTTGGAGTGGGGGGGGGGGGTTGCGAGATGATTTTCAGAATCCTCCTGAGACGTTTAGGCAGGTGACATGTCACTTTAACTGTGCCAAAGTAAACGTCACAGGTCACACACAGGTCAGTGTGCACCAGTAGATTTCATCTGAACAACTCAAATCAACACACTACGCTTTAAGCCGAGGATAGTACTTTTTAAAATGAAACGTTGGTTAATACCGACCAAAGACAACGCAGAGAGGCCAGCGGAGACGGCAGCAGAGAAGAGCGGAGAAATGCTGTCAGAAAACCCATCGACTTCTGGCGTGGGGGGAGGAGGAGGAGGAGGAGGAGGACAACACCGTACAGGGCTCCATAATCAGTCGGACGAGACTTCCTCCAAGTGTCGCAAATATTGAGAGGAATATATTCAGTATGGATTCATGCTTCATTATCAGTGAAGTACAGCATCCCCAATGTGTAGTGTGCACCGAAGTGCTTGCACATGAGAGTTTAAAACCTGTAAAAATGCTCAGAAAACTTAGCACCCATCTCTTGCTGCTAAATCAGCAGATTTTTTCCACTAAAAGGAGAGAGAATTGCAAGGCCAAAATAAAAACATAACTAATCAAACAACAACCACTACCAAAGCTCAAAGGTGGCATATTTAATTGTACAGGCAAAATGCCACATACAATCAGAGAAACCCTAATAAAACCTGCTGCTATCGCTATGAGTTGGACAATGCATGGGGATAAACAGGCGCGGGAGCTGGAACCAGTGCCGCTGTCTGATGGGACCATATCCCGGTGCGTCACGGACATGGCCCAGGACATTAAGTGTCAGCTGACGACAGAGTGAAGAAAGGGAAATATGCTTTGCAGTTAGATGGATCCATAGATTTATCAAACTGTGTGCACGTTTTCTTATTTGTCAGTCACCTCCGGGGATAGTGGGGGTCGCCAGTCTCTGTCACCATTTTTTGGGGGGTCGCGGGCTGAAAAGTTTGAGAACATCTGCTTTATCCCACAATCCAGAAATGGGAGTTTGTTGTCCTTCATATTCTCCTGGGTGAACTTGATGTAATTGTCCACTGAATTAATGTGTTGTGAAGGGGTTGATTGCCTGGGTCTTCATTTTCACCCAGGTGTCATTGACATATCTAAACCAGTGGGTAGGAGGAACTCCCTCATAGGTGTCCAGCGTCCTCCTTTCCACCTCTTCCATGTAGAGATTAGCAACAATGGGGGAAACTGGAGAGCCCATGGCACAACTATGTTTCTGTTTATAAATCACATCCTGGTATTTAAAATGGGGGTATTCAGACACAACTCCAACAGAGAGCACATCTGGTCTGGATTTAATTGAATCAGTGAATTCAAAAGGGGCCCAAGTCCCCTTTGAAAAAGTGTGGACTTGGGCCCTTTTGGAATTCACCGATTCAATTTTGTTCTGTCACCTCAAGTTTGATACTGGGACAGTCGTCTTCTCACCAATTCAATTGCTAACCCTGTTGGCACACAGGTAAACAAGGATGTGACATCAAGGTTTTGGAAATTTGCATCATTTTTATCCAAATTTCCAAAACCTTGACAACTCAGAGTTGGGACCAGGAAGCAGAGTCGAAGTCTTACACGTCTCTCTGCAGCTCCTCTTCATACATCACCCCTCAACTTAGCCCCCGTCTTCCCCATCAGAGAATCATTGTCTGCTCCCTCCAAAGTAAATAAAAATATAATGTATAAGCATCCCAAAGTGATTAAACAAAAAGTCGGTAAAAGTCAAATTAAACATGAAGCCTCTAAATTTAATGACTTGGCTTCTGTTCCTCCTCATAATTTAAAAATTAAATGCAGTTTGTTAAATATTAGGTCTCTAACTCCCAAGTCTCTGCTAGTCCATGATCTGTTAATTGATCATCAGATTGATTTAATATCCATTACAGAGACTTGGTTAGGGCAAGAGGATTATGTTGGTTTTAATGAATCAACTCCCTCTGGTTATTTAAACTGTCAAAATCCCAGAAGTTCTGGTCGTGGAGGAGGAGTAGCAACAATTTACCATTCCAAATTACTAGTGTGATTGAAAATTTTATTTGTCCTGTTTCTATATGTCCTGAAGGAAAAAACACTAGTCAGATCCACATAGGTAGATGCCCTTTATTGCTGCATGCAGCAGAAGAGTGGAGAAGACTAAGTCTGCTCACACTGTTCTACCTTGAAAGAGGATCATCTGATATTTATACACGCACACAAGCCTCTATTTCAGTTCCTGAATGTGGGTACGCCCTGGGTGTGCTGATAAGATTACACTCTAGGTGTGCTGATGAGGTTAAGATTACACTCTGGGTGTGCTGATGAGGTTACAGATTGCTTCATAACATTCACAGTAACAGTAAATTTCCATCACAGTTCCCCTCTTTTGGTCATATATGACCATATATGCAAGGCAGTCAATGTAGAACATCAGCAATATGTACACTATAAAGAGGTTTAAACAAATGCATCATAAACATCGACATGGAAGACATGCTGGTTGTGGAGAGTCACAAGAGGCTGTTTTTGTGAGCACAGGCACTCTATATGTGGCAAGCAGATAAGATTGGAAGGGGGTGAGCATTGTGGTTTTTACACACTGGTGTCTTTGTTGTTAGGCTTGGATGTCACAAGTTTGCCCTTGCCAGTGCAATCATACCATGAATTCAGGAGGAAATTAGAGGAGAGGTTCCTTTTCCCTTCAGATAATAGGAGTATGTCGTTAATGACCCTTCTGGAGCTGGGGTCACAGACCGTTCTTTTAAGATCAGTGACGGACTGTGCATGAGGAGGATGGAGTAGTGGTGCACAGAGACGAATCAGTAAATAGGCGACTATTACAACCAGAAACAGGATAAAGAACCCTACATACAATAAGTCCCAGAAGGTCCAGCCATGGTGGCATCGCTGGCATCTGTTGCTCTGGCCATTATTCGGGAGCAGGTGTTGTCGTGAATCCGAATTGTCCATCATGTCAGTATCAGTGTAAGTGGGCATGCGTGGTGTATGTTACTGCTGAGCAGTGTTCAGCGTACACTCAAGTAGGTTTGTGATGGATGTCAAATGTGGTATGGTGTGGTCTTTATTCTTCACATGGCTCGGCTTCTTCTCATCCTAGTCTACAACATGGGGTGGTGATTGTGGCTAACCACTTACTTCTGCTTCTCATCTTTGTCTGGTCTGGATTCTTCTGGCTTCAGTGCTGGGACCTTCCTGCAATGTGTTGCATGGATCCATGTCGCCCTTTCTGTGATTTTCACAGCTGTGAATGTTGTCAGAAGGACATGGTATGGACCCAACCACCGCTTACAGTGCCAGTTCTTCTGTTTGAAGCTTTTGATCATTACCTAGTCACCGGGCCTACTGTCATGGAGGGCTCCCTCTGCAGGACTAGGCAGGGCAGCTTTAACCTGCTGAGAGATGTTTTGTAGTTAACAGGACAAGGCAGAGCAATAGGACAACATAGCGTTCTCAAAATGATGTGGTTAAAGGAGGAGGTATCTTCCTATCCACAGAGAATCCTAAAAAAGGAGGACGAGCAAACAGAATCTCAAAAGGTGACATATTTCTTCCTGACTCGCATGCGCATGTACATGAGTGCTAATGGGAGGCACTTATTCCGGGGTAGGTCAGTTTCATCTTTGAGTTTAGCAAGTTTATTTTTCAAAGTACCATTTTCACGCTCAATGGTGCTACCTGACTGTGGGTGGTAGGCACAATGTTTTCTCAAGTCAAAGCCCAGTATCAGGCTTAAATCAGTTAAAGCCTCATTCACAAAATGTCTGCCATTATCACTGGAGATTTTCTCAGGTATTCCCCATCTGGGAAAAATTTCTGATAGTAACATTCTGGCTACAGCTGTATGTGTTACATGTTTGGCTGGAAAGGCTTCTACCCATTTGGACCACATGTCAACCATTAACAAACAGTACTTTTTACCCTCAGCTGGTGTTAGTTCAATGAAGTCCATCATCAAATGCTGGAAGGGACCTGTAGGGGGTGGGTGAGCAGCTGGAACCTGTTTGGGAACTCTGTGAACATTGTTAGTGGCACAGATCAGACATTTTCTGCAAAAATTTTCAGCATAAATAGTAAAGCCAGTGGTGAACCAATTGGTATGCAGGGGCTGTATCATCCCCTCTTTTGACACATGATCCTTTCCATGTGTCAACTTAGCAAAGTGATGGAAAAAAATGAGCTGGAAGGCAGGGGAGGGCGTTTGTGCCTTGCCATACACCATCCTGGTCTTTGTAGTATCCTTTCTGCGTCCATTTGCGACGTTCCTGTGGGGAGGAGAGACATTGCATGGTGAAGACAGAGTCAGTGGGAGGAAGAGAAGGTGGCGGAGGGAAGGGGGAAGAGAGAGAGTGAACAGCACCAAAAGACAGAGCAGCGGCCTTGGCTGCAGCATCAGCTCGGGCATTGCCCTTTGAAACGGGGTTGGATGAGGACGTGTGAGCCGTGCATTTACACACTGCTACAGAAGAAGGGAGAAGGATAGCCTCGAGCGGGCATGAGACATACAGAGAGTTCTTCACTGGTGTGCCTGCAGAAGTGAGGAAATTGCGTTCGCGCCAAAGGGCGCCAAAGTCATGCACTACTCCGAAGGCATAACGGGAGTCAGTGTAGATGGTGACAGAGTGACCTGTGGCATAAGTGCATGCCTCTGTCAGGGTGACAAGTTCAGCAGCCTGAGCAGAGAGATGAGATGGCAGAGAGCCAGAGAGTAGTGTGCAGTGGTCATTACACACTTTGTTGTGGCCTACAGAAGGGTCAACAAATGCAGAGCCGTCAACATACAGGACAAGGTCTGGGTTGGGAAGCAGAGTGTTGGAAAGGTCAGGTCTGGGAGAGGTGACAAGGTCAACCAAGGATAAGCAGTCATGGTCACAGTTTGTGTCATCGTCACAGGAGGGTGGGGGAAGATTGGTGGCTGGGTTTGACTGTGCACAGCGTTTGACAGTAAGATTTGGGGTCTCCAAAAGAGTGGAGTGGTATCGGAGCCACCTAGCGTGTGAAAGATGCAAAGATTTTTGCTCTGTTAGGAGAGCCACAGTATGAGGGACATACAGTGTCAAGGGAGAGAACAAAACAATGTCACGTGATGCTGCCACGGCATGCTCTGCCACAGCTATAGCACGGAGACAAAGCGGTAGGTAACCCAGCAGCAACAGCATCCAATTTGCAGGAGTAGTATGCTATGGGCCACAGTTTGTCACTGTGCAGCTGCAAAAGAACGGAGGTCATGCATCCGGACTTCTCATCAACATACTGAACAGAAGGTTTGGAAGGATCAGGAAGTGAGCGTGTTGGAGGAGACAAAAGAGCTTTCTTCATGTTTGCAAAGGAGTCAGTAGCAGCAGGAGTCCACTCAAGTGGAAGATGAGAGGGTCCCTTAGATGGAATGATATCACGCATTGGTCTCGTGATGTATGAGAAATCAGGAATGAAAGAGCGGCAGTAGCAGGCCATGCCAAGGAAGGAAAGGAGCTCCTTTTTTGTATGTGGCTTATTCATATGGCAAATGGCGTCCACACGTTTCAGGGAGAGAGATTTGCCCTGAGCCGATATTTGATGACTCAAAAATGTTACTACAGGTTTGCAAAACTGGAGTTTGGACTTGGAGGCTTTGTGGCCTTCGGCAGCCAAATTTGATGGAGTTGATCTGACACTGTGATTCATTAGGTGAGCACAGCAAAAGGTCATCCACATACTGGATCAGGACAGAACCCTCGGAAAGTGTTACTGAGCTCAATGAGTCCTTGAGTGCAGCATTGTAGATAGTTGGGCTTTCACAATAGCCTTGGGCTAGTCTAGTGAAGGTATAAAGCTTCCCCTTGAATTGGAATGTGAACCAAAATTGGGAATCTTTGTGAACTGGAATGCTGAAAAAGGCATTGGACAAATCCGCCACTGTAAAATAGGTGGAGGGTGGTGGAATTTGGCTCAGAATAGTATGAGGGTTGGGGACCACAGGCGTGCGCAGAACCACGACAGCATTCACTGCCTGGAGATCCTGAACAAACCGCCATACAGGAGGTTGGCCTTCAGCTTTAATCATTTTTACAGGAAAAATGGGTGTGCACACCGGTGAATCAGGGGCTGGGATGACTATCCCTTCTTTTAGAAGAGATTCAAAGACAGGAGTGATGTCATCACGTGCCTCAGGTCTGAGTGGGTACTGTGAGCATTTGGGTCTGAAATCAGATCTTGGGGTGATGACCATCGGAGGGCAGTTTTTAATGAGCCCCACATCATATTTATGTGCCGCCCACAGAGATGAGGAAACACGTGAGAGCATGTGATCATTAGCCTGTGGTGCGGAAGACAAGGTGAAGGGGCGCATCAATCTGTACTGCCTATTTTCATTCAGAGTTTGTATGAATTGCTCACAGGGAAGTGAAATCGTGTGTTCTGCCTGGAACATCTGCAGAGAGGGGGAGAATGAAACAGTGGCAAGGCTAAAATGGGGAAGCGGTGAGGATAGGATCAAATCGTCAGCATGATGAGCAGCCAGGGCACGTAGACCTATGTCACGCCACGCTGAGGATGGGGTTTTTGTGAGAGAAATATGTGGGTGGCTGTGTGGAACCGAGAACATGTCAGACATGGGAGGTGTGAGTGCAATCAACAGAAAGTTGAAGTCAGCTGTCCATACAACATGTGTCGTTTGCAGTGGTGTGGGTGTGCTCTGTAACCACTGAGTTTCATTTTGTGTGTCAGGGCCTGTGAAAGATGTGATGTGCAATGTCTATGCGGTGGCATGGAGACTGTGGCGTGCGGCGAGAGGGATTTCCCCATCTCCACCAGATGGAAACTCTGACCTTCATCCATCAGTGCCCACCCATAAATGTACAACAGAGATGGTATTTTAGCAAAGGTTAAATCGGGAGTTTCAGTTTTAGTTCCCTGTGGTGTACAGGTGAGAGAAAGAGAGAGATTGCACATGAGAGCTCGATCTAACAAGTTGAAAGGGCACTGTGGGGAGAAAAGAAACGTGTGTGAAATGCCGTCCTTCCATCTGACATAACAAGCTCGGTGAAAAACTCATGTGTGAAACTATCATTTGCCACCTGTGATGTGAGAACAGGAGGTGAGAGCGGGTCTGATACCCGCTGATGAGGATAGTATAGTATTTGTTGCACCAGAATCTACCAGGAAATCTATCATTTTCCCTGAGATTTTTACAGGTAAAATTGGCAAGTCCCTGAAATGTAAGGTGGAGTATTAGATTAGATTAGATTAGATTCAACTTTATTGTCATTACACATGTATGAATACAAGGTAACGAAACACAGTTTAGCATCCAATCAGAAGTGCAAAGGACAGCAGTGCAGTATATACGGTAATTAACAGTATGTGCAATTTAAGCAAATATATGCAAATATATGCAGCAGTGCAGAAAGTTAAAAGTACTGTTATGTGCAAATAATGTGCAATAAGTTAGATGTAGTTATGTAGTTATGCAGTTATGTACAGGTGAGGATGGTAAAAGATGATTGTAAGAGAGTCAGCGGGGAACTAAGTTCAATAACGTGACAGCTGTTGGAAAGAAACTGTTCCTAAACCTGCTGGTTCTAGTCCGAATGCTTCTGAAACGTCTTCTGGAGGGGAGAAGCTGGAACAGTCCATGAGCAGGATGGTTGGAGTCCCTAAGAATGCTGCGTGCCCGGCGCAGACATCTTTTCCTGTAGACGTCCTCTATAGCTGGAAGTGGAGTCCCTGTGATGCGTTGGGCGGTTTTCACCACCCGCTGCAGCGCCTTGCAGTCAGCTACAGAGCAGCTCCCATACCAGAGTGTGATACAGTTGGTCAGGGTGCTCTCTATCACGCAGCGGTAGAAGTTGCCCAGGATGTCAGTTGACAGATGGTTCTTCTTCAATGTCCTCAAGAAGAAGAGGCGCTGATGGGCCTTCTTGATCAGGCTGGTGGTGTTAACTGACCAGGACAGGTCCTCCGAGATGTGGGTCCCCAGGAATTTGAAGCTGGGGACACGTTCAACAGCTATGCCATTGATATGGATGGGGTCATGTGTCTCTTCCCTCTCCTTCCTGTAGTCCACTATGAGCTTCTTGGTTTTGCTGGTGTTAAGGAGCAGGTTATTGTCAGCGCACCAAGTAGCCAAGTGCTCAACCTCTGCCCTGTAATCTGACTCGTCGTTGTCCCTGATGAGTCCAATCACCGTGGTGTCATCTGCGAACTTTATGATGGAATTGGATCCATACATAGGCCTGCAGTCATGGGTGTAGAGGGAGTAGAGGAATGGGCTGAGCACACAGCCCTGTGGTACACCAGTGTTGAGTATGATGATGGAAGAACGGTTGGGGCCTGACCTAACATGCTGGGGTCTGTTGGTCAGAAAATCCATGATCCAGTTGCAGGTGGAGGTACTGATTCCCAGGTCCCCAAGTTTGGTGAGCAACTTGGAGGGGATAACTGTGTTGAATGCTGAGCTGAAGTCAATAAACAGCATTCTTGCGTAGGTGTTCTTGTCATCCAGGTGTGAGAGTACATAGTGCAGCGCTGTAGAAACCGCATCCTCTGTACTCCTGTTGCTCCGGTAGGCGAACTGATGAGGGTCCAGTGTAGGAGTATGATGCAAGAGTCAAATCTGTAGTATTGGTGTGTTGTGAGTGTGTAGCTGCAGCAGGTTTTTTGTTTGCAAGCGAATGTACGGCGTCTGCTGGGGGGGGGGGGGGGAGAGAGAGAGAGAGAGAGAGAGAGAGAGAGAGAGAGAGAGAGAGAGAGAGAGAGAGAGAGAGAGAGAGAGAGAGAGAGAGAGAGAGAGAGAGAGAGAGAGAGAGAGAGAGAGAGAGAAGACTGGGCCGTTACAGGCTTATCTGACTGCCCTCAGCTATTTTGGTGTGCTGGTGGAAGACTCCCTTGTGGGGTGGCCCCTGAGTCTGGCTATGACTTGATGAGTGTTGGTGCCACCTGTGATTTACTACGCGTTGGAAATTGCCCCTCTTCTGCCACAACCCCTAAAGGTGTTTCTGGGCTTGAGGGGGCAGTCTTTGGCCCAGTGTCCACCTTGTTTGCAAATGTGGCAGCTGGAAAGCTGGAAACTTGAGGGCATTCCTTCATCCAGTGTCCGTCTTCTCCACAGTAACGACAATGATTAGGGCCAGCCGATGACCCTGGGTGAAGCTAGGCAGGGGTAGGGACCCATTTGCCCATGGTGAGGAGGGCTTTCTCCAGATTGTCCTCTTTTGCCTATTTCTTCTTTTTGTTGACGCTGTTGGCCTTCTGGTGATGATGCTCAGCATGTCTGAGGATTTCGGCGGAAGTCTGCGTTTGCCAGCCGATGCATGTTTGTTTGACGTCAGCAGCAAGAGGTGGCAGGAGACCATGGTGTGTAAGGTACGGTCCATGTGCTGTAAAATAGTCGTCTGGTCTTGGCATGCCCCCCTCACAGTCAAATGTTTTCCTCAGTCTATGAAAGTAGTCACCTGGTGTTTCGTCGTCCTTTTGTCTGCAGGTGGACACCTTGGAGAGATCACAGGCATGTTTGCACTTGGTTCTGACAGCGGCCAAGATATCCGTGAGGTCACATCTATAGTCATTGTTGCTGGTATGAGCCCAGTTAACATTGGTGACTCTGGAACCTTTGTTGGCGGGGGTGCACTTCTGTGCCATCACACGTCGCAGTTCTGGAAGTGTTGGTCTGTAGGTTTCACAGAAGGCTTGAAGTTTGGTGCAAAAGTATTCTGGGTCAGTCTCCAACATAGGCAAGGTGGAGGTGTATTTTGGGCTTTCTTCGGGCGCCCATGGGCGGAACACAAGAACAGTGCCTGCCGGTCCAGAAACTTCCACCATTGGCGCTTGGAGACTTTCACCTGAAGTTGGGAGTGACTGGTGTGATGGTCCTTTTGTCTTTGGTCTTACTGTGGGATCAGTGAGGGAGTGGACCTCCTCTTAAGTGGTAGGTTGGGATGTCTGCAGACATCTGGGGTCCCACTGCTCCTTCTTCAGGTAATTGGAGAACCTGAGGGGGTGAAGGGGAGGGCATTTGGACCTCTGCTTGGTCCTGTTGTGCGTCTGGCCTGGAGTGCGGGACGTGAGGTGAGACATCGTCTTCTGGATAAAACTGAGACGCTGAGGCAGCCAGTGCTGAACACGGCGAAGGGGGAGAGGTAGGGGTGGGAGGAGGTGAACGACCTGCCTCATATGGAGGAGGGAAAGAAGCCCCAGCAGAGTGTAACAGTCGTTGTTGTGCACGGTGTTCCTTATCTTTCTTTGTCTGTTCATTTTTCTGTCTGCCCTCTTCCTGCTTATTCCTATGTTTCTTTGCTTCAGTCAACCACATTTCTGTTGCACCCTTCTCTGTTTGTAACTGTGTTAACTTCTTCCTGTCCTTCTTACTCTGTTTCTTACATGTCTGAACCTTCTGTATTTCAACATTAATTTTGTCTCTCAAGACAATAATGACTTCAACAGAAAATGAACCCCCCAAAGGAAATCCGCATCTGCAGATCCATTTTTCTAAAAATTCCACACTTTCACGACCATAATTATCAGTCATAAATTTCACCTTAGGACCTCCCAGGTATTTGGGTGTCTCCTTCGACTTACAAGACCCTATCACCGGACACAAAATTCAACCACCGGGCGTCCCCGCGTACATCTACTGGAGTTATATTCCCAACCCAATAATCACGGGCATCGTATACAACTCAAATAATAAGTCCTGCCGTGGATTTCATCCACCGGATGTCACAGAAATTAGTCCAGCCACAAGAGATTGTCCTGCCGGACTTCACAAAAATTAGTCCAATAAGGATGAAATTTATGACTGATAAATCAACAAATATTCTTATAAGTTCTAAAAGGTAGTTTAAATCTACTTACATTCAATCTAGGAGGCTTGTAGGATGGATTCTTCGGGATATTGTGTCACCCCTTTGTCGCTGCCACGCTCCTGTCGCCAAACTGGGTGGAAAGAGCCGAACTCTGTTCGGGATGATCAGTCCACGCCGACAAACGAAGATTGGCGATCAATTATCCCACTTCTGACACCAGTTGTGATTAAAAATTTTATTTGTCCTGTTTCTATAGGTACTGAAGGAAAAACCACTAGTCAGATCTGCAGAGTTAGATGCCCTTTATTGCTGCATGCAGGAGAAGAGTGGAGACGAGGAAGAGAGCTTACTCCTTCTGTAACTGATAGCATGGTAGATAGTGTTACAGCTTCTCTGCATCAGGCTCTAGACATGGTGGCCCCTTTAAAAAAGAAAAAGTCTAATCAGAGATTTCTAACTTCTTGGTTCAACACAGAAACTCATAGCTTAAAACAGAAGACTCGTCAATTAGAAAGAAAATGGCGCTCCACTAAATTAGATGAAATCTATTTAGCTTGGAGACATCATCTTCTAATTTATAAAAAAAAACTCTTAGGAAAGCTGGAACAAGTTATTATTCCGCATTAATAGAAGAGAACAAGAATAATCCCAGGTTTCTTTTCAGCACTGTAGCCAGGCTGAAAAACAGATACTTTATTTCGAACAAAAAAGCAAAAAAACCAAAACAAATGACAAGTGCAATAAAAGTGACAGTATACAGTGCTCGAAAGAGAGAAGGAAGAAGTTAACACTTATTTACTCAACTCCTCTTTTCCCTAAACACAACCCATGTAAAATGTATACATATTACCTCAATTAAGACCCCAAATAGACAGTTAACTATATTTTGTATATATCAACATTGACACCCATCCATCCCAACATACATACGGTCCGTACATCTATACCCAGCCCCAAACAACACAGATATACACAGATATGCACAGTACTGTCCCACCTACCATACCATAGTGTCCCAGAGTGAGCATAGTGAATCGTACATATTAATACTACCCCTCTAGAATATATCCTTTCAGCAACTAATGTTTATACCTATTTTTGAATTGATTTCTGTTTGTACATAGTTTTAGTTCCAGCTCCAGACTGTTCCACAAATCCACCCCACAGACAGATATGCACATACTTTTCTTAGTTGTTCATGCCTTAGGTTTTGTAAAGTTTAAGTCTCCTCTCAAATTATAATCATTGTCTCTTTTTTGAATATTTTTTGTATATTAGTTGGGAGTTGATTATTAATTGCCCTGTACATTACTTGTACTGTCTTACACTGTATTTAACTAAATCCAAAGAGACAAAGAGTTGGGACTCTGTCAATCCTAGCATTCCCTTAGAGCTTACTAGTCAGGACTTTATGAACTTTTTCAACAATAAAATTTAATCTCTCAGAGATAAAATCAGTCAGTTTCTTCCCACCGTTAACTTAAATACAGTAACTACTACAAATCTTTCATCTGTTTGGATGAATTTACTCCAACTGACCTTTTAGAGTTAGATAAAATAATTTCCTCATCAAAGCCTTCAACTTGTCTTTTAGCCCCTATTCCTACCAGGTTATTTAAAGACGTCTTCCCATTTATTGGTAGCTGTATTCTTCAAATAATCAATTCTTCATTAACATTAGGCCGTGTACCGCAGGCTTTTAAAACTGCTGTAATTAAACCCTTACTCAAAAAGCCAACGCTGGATCCAGGAGTTTTAGCTAACTATAGACCAGCCTCTCATCTGCCTTTCATTTCAGAAATCTTAGAAAGAGTTGTTGCTGCACAATTATTTGACCGCTTGCAGGGAAATGGTTTATTTGAAGAGTTTCAATCTGGGTTTAGAATCCATCATAGTACTGAAACAGCTTTATTGAAGGACACTAATGACCTCCTTGTCACATCTGATAGTGGACTTGTTTCTGTACTTATCCTTTTAGACCTTAGTGCAGCTTTTGACACTATCGAACATAATATTTTACTTGATAGATTAGAACACCATGTTGGACTTAATGGAACTTCATTGCAGTCGTTTAGATCTTATTTATCTGATAGGTTCCCGTTTGTTCATGTCAGTAATGAGTTTTCTTCCAACTCAAAGCTCAGTCACAGAGTTCCACAAGGATCTGTGCTAGGCCCTATTCTTTTTAGTTTATACATGCTTCCGCTAGGCAACATTATTAGAAAGCACTGTATACATTTTCATTGATATGTAGATGGAACACAATTATACCTATCAATGAAGCCAGATGATAGTAATCGGTTAGCCAAGTTAGAGGCCTGTCTTAAGGAAATTTAAGCTTGGATGACTTGTAATTTCCTGCTATTAAATTCCGATAAGACTGAAGTCATTCCAGTTGGTCCAAAAAACCTCAGAAATACCTTTAAAAATCAAACTCTTAGTTTGGATGTGGTTACTCTTTCTCAATAGTTCTGTGAGGAACCTTGGAGTTATTTTTTATTTTTAAGTTAAAAAAAAAAATAGAATGCATCAACTTCCCAGATTGATTAAACAAAATGTTGGGAAAATTCTAATCCAGCCTCAAGTCTCTAAAATTAATACAATTAATAATTTGGCCTCTCCTCCCCCCCCCCCCCCAAAAAAGTTTAAAAATTAAAAGTGGCTTATTAAACATTAGGTCTCTATCTTCTAAGTCTCTTCTGGTCCATGATCTATTAATTGATCACCAGATCGATCTACTATCCCTCACAGAGACCTGGCTCGGGCTTGATGATTATGTTGGTCTGAATGAATCAACTCCCTCTGGGTATTTAAACTGTCATAACCACAGAGGTTCTGGTCGTGGTGGTGGAGTGGCGGCGATTTTCCATCCTAAATTGCTGGTTAATGTTAAGCAGAAATTGTTTTAATTCCTTTGAAGGTTTGGTCCTCAGTGTGGGGCCTGTTGGCAATCTTGGCTTGATCCCAGTTCTCTTTGCCATAGTTTATCGTCCTCCCACGGCCTATTCAGAGTTTCTATCGGAATTTGCCGAATTTTTAGCTGATTTGGTGCTGAAAGCCGATAGAATAATTATTGTAGGGGACTTTAATATACATGTTGATGTTGAGAGTGACTGTCTTAATAAGGCTTTCAATTCAATTTTAGACTCAATGGGGTTTTCCCAAAAAGTAAAAAATTCTACCCATTATTTCCACCATACATTGGACCTTGTTTTGACATATGATATAGATATCGAAAATCTGGTTGTCTCCTCATAATCCTGTACTGTCTGACCATTGTCTGTTAATTTTTGATTTCATTATCTCTGATCACTTATTTCCTAAAGAAAAATACTACTACAGCAGATGTCTTTCTGATGACGTTGTTGCTAAATTTTTGCAGATTGTCTCCTCTATGCCATGGGTCAACACAACAGAAACACCTGAAATAAGAGTCTGCTCCAATCGTGATTGATAGCATGGTTGATGGTGTTACTGCCTCTCTGCATTGGACTCTAGATTTGGTAGCCCCTTTAAAAAAGAAAGTCTAACCAGAGATTTCTTACTCCTTGGTTTAACTCAGAAACTCGTGGCTTGAAACAGAAGGCTCGTCAATTGGAAAGAAAATGGCGTTCAACTAATTCAGATGAATTCTACTTGACATGGAGAAATCATCTCTTAATCTATAAAAAACCTCTTAGAAAAGCTTGATCAAGCTATTATTCTGCATTAATAGAAGCAAACAAGAATAACCCCAGGTTTCTCTTCAACACTGTAGCCAAGCTTACAAAGAGCCATGACTCGGTCAATCCTCGCATCCCCCCTGAGCTTTCTAGTCAGGACTTTCTGAACTATTTCAATCTTAAAATTTTATCTGTTAGAGATGAAATTAGTCAGATTCTTCCTACCGTAAACTCTAGTACATTAACTACTGCTGCTCCCTCAATTGATATCTGCTTGGATAGATTTACTCCAATCGACCTCTTGGAGTTGGATAGGGTAGTTTTCTCTTCTAAGCCTTCATCTTGCCTTCTGGACCCTATTCCTTCCAGGTTATTGAAAATTATTTTCCCAATTATTAGTAGCCGTATTCTTCTTATCATTAATTCTTCTTTAACTCTGGGTTATGTTCCACTGGCTTTTAAAACTGCTGTAATTAAACCTTTACTTAAAAAACCAATGCTCGATCCTGGAGTTTTGGCCAATTATCGACCAATCTCCAATTTGCCTTTCATTTCAAAAATCCTGGAAAGAGTTGTTGCTGTGCAATTATCTGACCATTTGCAGGGAGTTGGTTTGTTTGAGGTGTTTCAATCTGGGTTCAGAGCTCATCACAGCACTGAAACTGCCTTAGTGAAGGTCTCTAATGACCTCCTGACTGCATCTGATAATGGACTTGTCTCTGTTCTTGTTCTTTTAGATCTCAGTGCAGCCTTTGACACTATCGATCATGCCATTCTACTTGATAGATTGGAACACTTTGTTGGACTCAGTGGAACTCCGTTGCAGTGGTTTAGATCTTATTTGTCTAATAGATTTCAGTTTGTCCATGTCAATGATGGATTTTCTTCCAGCTCTAAGCTCACTCACGGAGTTCCACAGGGATCTGTGTTGGGCCCTACTCTTTTTAATCTATATATGCTCCCGCTGGGCAATATCATCAGAAAGCACTGTATACATTTTCATTGTTACGCAGATGACACACAACTATACCTGTCAATGAAGCCCGATGATTGTGATCAGTTGGCCAAGCTAGATGCCTGTCTTAAGGACATCAAAGCTTGGGTGACTTGTAATTTTTTGCTATTGAACTCTGATAAGACTGAAGTCATTGTTGTTGGCCCAAAACATCTTAGAAATTCCTTTTCAGATTATGCCCTTAATTTAGATGCGGCCACTCTCACTCTGAACAGTTGTGTGAGGAACCTTGGAGTGATTTTTGACCAGGATTTGTCCTTTAATTCACATATTAAAACTGTTTCTAGGACCGCCTTATATCATCTGCGCAATATTGCTAAGATCAGGAGCATCTTGTCTCTGGGTGATGCTGAGAAACTGATTCATGCCTTTGTCAGTTTGCGATTAGATTATTGTAATTCGCTATTATCTGGTTGTCCTAGAGTATCTTTAAAAAGTCTTCAATTGATTCAAAATGCTGCTGCTAGAGTTTTAACTGGTTCTAGAAAAAGAGATCATATTTCCCCGGTTCTGTCCTCCCTCCACTGGCTTCCCATTGAATTCAGAATCAAGTTTAAAATCCTTCTTCTTACTTTCAAAGCTCTTAACAATCTAGCCCCCCAATATATAAAAGATCTGATATTACCTTACCATCCCAACAGAGCATTATGCTCCCAAAATGCTGGCTTACTTGTGGTGCCCAGAATCTCCAAAAGTACGGTGGAAGGCAGAGCCTTCTGCTACCAAGCCCCTTCTCTCTGGAACCAGTTACCACTCTGGGTCCGGGAGTCAGACTCGGTCTCTGTTTTTAAGAACAGGGTAAAATCCTTCCTTTTTAATATAGCTTTCATTTAAGGAGGGTATTTGTGTCTTTTAACCCCACTCTTGTTCTATTGTTATCTGATTCATACTGCTGGTTGATCTCCAATATTGTACTTGGCATCTTACTGCTATGTTCTTTATGTCTGTCCTTTCCATCCTCCCTATCCCCTCATCCCCAGCCAGTCGCAGCAGACGACTGCCCCTCCCTGAGCCTGGTTCTGCTAGAGGTTTCTTCCTTCCAAATGGGAGTTTTTCCTCTCCACTGTCGCCTAGTGCTTGCTCATAGGGGATCGTCTGATTGCTGGGTCTTTCTGTGACTGTGATTTTTTTTTTTTTTTTTTTTTTATCTGCACTGTGGCGCCACGAGACGGCTTTTGTTGTGATGTAGTGCATTATAAATAAAGCTGAATTGAATTGAATGGGATTTTTGATCAAGATCTGTTTTTTTAATTCACATATTAAACTTGTTTCTAAGACTGCCTTCTATCATTTGTGTAACATTGCCAAGATTAGGAGCATTTTATCTCAGAGTGATGCTGAGAAACTAATCCACCCTTTTGTTAGCTCTAGATTAGATTATTGTAACTCTTTATTATCAGGTTGTCCTAAACCATCTTTAAAAAGTCTTCAGCTGATCCAAAATGCTGCAGTAAGAGTTTAAACAGGTAGCAGAAAGTGAGATCATATCGCTCTGGTTCTGGCCTCCCTTCATTGGCTTCCCATAGAGTTTAGAATTAAGTTTAAAATCCTTCTTCTCACTTACAAAGCTCTAAATAAATCAGGCCCCTTTTTATTTAAAGGATCCGATACTACCTTATTATCCTAACAGAGCACTACACTCCCAAAATGCAGGATGTAATACCTCGTCATCATCGTCATTGTCATCATCGTCATCGTCATCATCATCATAAGATAAGATAAGCCTTTATTAGTCCCACAATGGGGAAATTCCGGGATTGCAACAGCACAGGGATAGCAACACTCAGAGCAACAATCAGAAGGCAAGAGAAAAACAAGAGCAGTGAGTATACATATGTACATATAAATATAAATATATATATAGACACACAGTGTGGAGCATTGTAGCTAGATGGAATAAATATATAAATATATAAACACAGTGCGGAGCATTGTAGCTAGATGGAATAAATATGAGTATATAAACACACAGTGCGGAGTATTGTAGCTAGATGGAATGAATATGTAAATATATAAACACAGTGCGGAGCATTGTAGCTAGATGGAATAAATATATGAATATATAAACAGTGCAGAGCATTGCAGCTAGATGGAATAAATATGTAGATATATAAACACACAGTGCGGAGCATTGTAGCTAGATGGAATAAATATGTAAATATATAAACACAGTGTGGAGCATTGTAGCTAGATGGAATAAATATGTAAATATATAAACACACACAGCGTGGAGCATTGTTGCTAGATGGAATAAATATATAAACACACACAGTGCGGAGCAATGTAGCTAGATGGAATGAAACAGCACAACCGTCGTCATCATCATAGCAGTCTGTCGGGGGCGACAATGACTGTTTCATTTAGATCTGATCAGATTCCTCCACGCAGCTCTGTTCTTGGCCCTCCACTGCCAGAAACTCCTGACCTTGTTAATCCGGGTGATGTCTGAGCCGGTATGAGTTGCTTTCTGACTGACCATTTCATGAAACTGCTTGCAAAGTATTTGAGTACCGCTACCTTTTGCTGGCCTAGAATCTCCAAAAGTACAATTGGAGGCAGAGCCTTCAGTTATCAAGATCCTCTCCTTTGGAACCAGTTGCCAATCTGGATTCGGGAGTCAGACTCTATCTCTGTTTTAAGAATAGGGTTAAAACCTTCCTTTTTGATATAGCCTATAAATAGGGAGGGATCATGTGCCATTGAACCCTCCCTTAGTTATGCTGCTAATAGGTTTAAACAGCCGGGGGACCTCCAACAATGCACTGGGCTTCACTCCTTTCTTCACTCTCAATGACATATTTTTGCTGGTCATTAACATCTGCCTCCTCATGGATCGTCACCTTATCGTGGTGGGGGGGTTTGCGTGCCCCAGTGATCCCAGGAGCTATGTTGTCCAGGGGCAATTTGCCTCTGATAGGGTCTCCCAAGACAAACTGGTCCTGGGTGAAGGGCCAGACTAAGAACGATCCAACAGACTCTCATGATAAATTGTATTTCAAGGATTCAGTGTACCCCGCCCGGTATGGGGTTACCGGGGCCCCACCCTGGAGCCAGGCCTGGGGGAGGGGCTCGAAGGCTAGCGTCTGGTGGCCGGGTTTCCACCCATGGGACCCGGCCGGGCTCAGCCCGAAGGAGTTACATGGGTCCGCTCTCCAGTGGGTTCACCACCTACAGGAGGGATCATGGGGGTCCGGTGCTATGTGGATTAGGTGGCGGTCAAAGGCGGAGACCTTGGCGGACTGATCCCAAGCTTTCTAAACTGGCTTTTGGTACGTGGAATGTCACCTCTCTGGTGGGGAAGGAGCCTGAGCTGGTGTACGAGGTTGAGCGATACCGGCTAGATATAGTTGGCCTCAACTCAACACACAGCTCGGGTTCCGGAACCAGTCTCCTGGAGAGGGGCTGGAGCTTGGCCTTTTCTGGAGTTGCCCCGGGCGAGAGGCGACGAGCAGGGGTGGGTATTCTTGTATCGCCCCACCTTGCTGCCTCTATATTGGAGTTTTCCCCGGTGGACGAAAGGGTTGCTTCCCTGCGCCTTCGGGTTGGGAAACGGGTCCTGACCATCATTTGTGCCTATGCACAAAGAGTCCTGGAGACTCCATTGTCCTACTGGGGGACTTCAATGCGCACGTGGGCAACGACAGTGAAACCTGGAGAGGGGTGATTGGGAGGAACGGCCTGCCCCATCTGAACCCGAGTGGTGTTCAGTTATTGGACTTCTGTGCTAACCACAGTCTGTCCATAACGAACACCATGTTCAAGCATAAGGGTGTCCATATGTGCACCTGGCACCAGGACACCCTAGGTCGCAGGTCGATGATCGATTTTGTTATCGTATCATCAGACCTGCGACCGTATGTCTTGGACACCCGAGTAAAGAGAGGTGCAGAGCTGTCAACTGATCACCACCTGGTGGTGAGTTGGATCCGATGGCAGGAGAGGAAGCCATTCAGACCTGGTAGACCCAAACGTATAGTGAGGGTGTGCTGGGAGCGTCTGGCTGAGGCCCCTGTCCGGGAGGTCTTCAACTCCCACCTCCGGAAGAACTTCAACCACATTCCGAGGGAGTCTGGAGACATAGAGTCTGAATGGGCCATGTTCTCCACCTCTGTTGTTGAAGCGGCGGCCCAGAGCTGCGGCCGCAAGGTGGTCGGTGCATCTCGTGGTGGCAACCCCCGAACCAAGTGGTGGACACCAGTGGTGAGGGGGGCCATTAAGCTGAAGAAGGAGTCCTATCAAGCTTGGTTGGCTTGTGGGACTCCCAAAGCAGCTGAGGTGTACCGGCAGGCCAAGCGGAGTGCAGCTCGGGTGGTTGCTGAAGCAAAAACGCGGGTATGGGAGGAGTTCGGTGAGGCCATGGAACAAGACTTTCGGTCGGCTTCAAAGAGATTCTGGCAAACTGTTCGGCGGCTCAGGAGGGGAAAGCAGCTCCCCGTCCACACTGTGTATGGTGCGGATGGGACACTGTTGACTTCAACTGGGGATATCGTCGGGCGGTGGAAGGAATACTTCGAGGATCTCCTCAATCCCACTGATACGCCTTCCACAGAGGAAGCAGGGTTTGGGGACGAGGGGGATGACTCGCCTATCACAGGGGCTGAGGTCGCCAAGGTGGTTAAAAATCTCCTTGGTGGCCGGGCCCCGGGGGTGGACGAGATTCGCCCTGAGTACCTCAAGGCCCTGGGTGTTGTTGGGTTGTCATGGTTGACACGCCTCTGCAACATTGCGTGGAGGTCGGGGGCAGTGCCTTTGGCATGGCAAACCGGGGTGGTGGTTCCTCTCTTCAAAAAAGGGGACCGGAGGGTGTGCTCCAACTTTAGAGGGATCACACTCCTCAGCCTCCCTGGGAAGGTCTATGCCAAGGTACTGGAGAGGAGAGTCCGGCCGTTGGTCGAACCTCGGATTCAGGAGGAGCAATGTGGTTTTCGTCCTGGCCGTGGCACATCGGACCAGCTCTTTACCCTCTCAAGAATTCTCTAGGGTTCGTGGGAGTTTGCCCAACCAGTTTACATGTGTTTTGTGGACTTGGAGAAGGCATTTGACCGTGTCCCTCGTGGATTTTTGTGGGGGGTGCAGTATGGGGTATCGGGCTTGTTGTTACGAGCTATTTGGTCTCTGTACGACCGTTGTGAGAGTTTGGTTCGTATTGCCAACACTCGGTCGGAGTCATTCCCAGTGAGAGTTGGACTCCGCCAGGGCTGCCCTTTGTCACCGATCCTGTTCATAATTTTTATGGACAGGATTTCTAGGCGCAGCCAGGGAATGGAGGGTGTCTTGCTTGGTGACCACAGGATCTCATCTCTGTTGTTTGCAGATGATGTTGTCCTGTTGGCTTCATCCAGCAATGACCTACAGCTCTTGCTGGGACGGTTTGCCACTGAGTGTGAAGCGGCTGGGATGAGAATCAGCACCTCCAAGTCCGAGTCCATGGTCCTCAGCCGGAAAAAGGTGGATTGTCCTCTCCGGGTTGGGGACAGGCTCCTGCCCCAAGTGGAGGAGTTTAAGTATCTTGGGGTCTTGTTCACGAGTGAGGGGAAAATGGAGCGAGAGATCGACAGACGGATTGGAGCAGCATCTGCAGTGATGCGGACGTTGTACCGGTCTGTTGTGGTGAAGAGGGAGCTTAGTTCTAAGGCAAAGCTGTCGATTTACCAGTCAATCTACGTTCCTACTCTCACCTATGGTCACGAGCTTTGGGTAATGACCGAAAGAACGAGATCGCGGATACAAGCGGCTGAAATGAGCTTTCTCCGTAGGATTGCTGGACTCACCCTCAGAGATAAGGTGAGAAGCTCAGTCATCCGGGAGAGGCTCAGAGTAGAACCGCTGCTCCTCCACATTGAAAGGAGTCAGTTGAGGTGGTATGGGCATCTGATTAGGATGCCTCCTGGACGCCTCCCACTTGAGGTGTTTCAGGTACGTCCCACTGGGAGGAGACCCCGGGGCAGACCCAGGACTCGGTGGAGAGACTATGTCTCCCAGCTGGTCTGGGAACGCCTTGGTATCCCCTCTGAAGAGCTGGAGCAGGTGGCTGGGGAGAGGGAAGTCTGGGCTTCTCTGCTTGAACTGCTGCCTCCGCGACCTGGACCTCCGGAAAAGCGGTAGAAGATGGATGGATGGATGGATGGATTAACATCTGTTTGTAGCATGGTGGCGGAGTGGTTAGCACTGCGGCAGCACAGCAACTCACCCTTGGCCGGGGGATCCTGGGTTCGATCCCAGCCCCTGACCAACAGTGATCTGTGTGGAGTTTGCATGTTCTCCCCGTGTCTGCGTGGGTTTACTCCGGGATTTCTCCGGTTTCCTCCACATGCCAAAAACATGTAAGTTAGATTAATTGGCATCAAACTGGGGATTCTAAATTGTCCTTAGGTATGACTGTGAGAGTGAATGGTTGTCTGCTTCTCTGTGTTGGCCCTGCGATGGACTGGTGATCTGTCCAGGGTGTACCCTGCCTCTCGCCCAAAGATGCTGGGATAGGCTCCAGCCCCCCTGCGACCCGAAAAGGATTAAGTGGAAGAAGATGGATGGATGTTCTCTCCCATAGACTGAGTCCCTGTCATGCTGTTTGCTCTCTACATGTCTGTTCTTTTCTTCTTCTTCTCTATCCCCTCACCCCTCAGCCAGTCACAGCAGATGACTGCCCCTCCCTGAGCCTGGTTCTGCTGGACGTTTCTTCCTGCTAAAAAGGAGCTTTTCCGGACTTCCGGTTATGGCTGCCACGTAGGACGGACGTGTCTCGCTCTGCTCTGCTCCTGGAGAAAAAAATCGGCAAATAACTCTCTCATTTGGGACAGAACGTATCCCAGCATTTGAGCGAGGATATGTCGGCGAAGCCTAAGGCTGGAAAACCAGGAAAAGGAAAAAGCGAGCCGCCGAAACAGTCCAAATTAACGGACTTTCAGGTCTGTGACGCAGCAAACAAGGCTCCATATATGGCGGAGGAGGCTGGCGGCGGTGCGATTTCTGCGGGGAATGGCGCAGATGCGCTGATGGCTGCCATGAGTTCAATGAGAGCGGACTTTTCCTCTAGATTTGATGGGATTATGACAGCGTTGGAAGGAATAAGAAAGGAATTGGGTGACTGTGTAGAACGAACGGCGCAGATGGAGCTCCGTCTCGCTAGTGCTGAAGATGACGTCACCCGTCTTCAATTAAAGGTGCGCACTTTGGAAAAAAAAAATAAATCTCTGGAAGATAATATTTTGGATTTGGAATCTCGGTCGAGACAGAATAATTTGAGGCTGGTGGGTCTTCCAGAGGAATCAGAAGGTCGGGACGTATGTTCCTTTCTGGAAAAGTGGATTCCGGAGGTGCTGGGCAGCGAGGAGTTGCAATCAGCAGTGGTTCTGGAAAAAGCACATCGTATTGGCCCACGGAGAGATAAGGGACCGCCGAGGACCTTAATTATGAAGTTTCTTAGCAACAGAGACAGGATGAAGATCTTCAACGCTGCACGTGCTAAAGGAGAGATTAAACACCAGGACCAGCAGGTGCGGTTCTACCCAGATTTGGCCACAGGAATCCAACAATTGAGGAAGCAGTTTGATCCCGTACGTAAGGAGCTGCGCAACCTTGGGATTCGTCATGGTGTAATCTATCCTGCGAGACTGCTGACCACGTATGAGGGCAGAACCCACATCTTCAAGACCCCAGAGGAGGCGCAGGAGTTCATCAAGAAGATCAAAGAAGAAGAAGAGACTGGTGGGAGCTAAGCATGAACAAAATATAAGGTAGAATAATTAAGCATTTGCACAGGCATCTGACTGACTTGAAGTAAATAGTAAGTTTACAAAATATAGATTGTATTATATATTAAAAAAACAAAACAAAAAAAAAAAAAAAAACTATGATGTACAAAGTTGTTAAAAATTTTGGAGTTAAGTTGGAAAACTACAGAGGAGAGTTAATGTTACGTCATTAAAAGCAGTAGAGTTAGGGTGATTGGGAGGATGAAGAAGGAGTGGCTTAGGCTGTTCCCCGTGGGTGTGGAACGGTCGATGGCTATATCGGGAGACAGAATTTTTCTTTTGATTTTGGGGGGTTTGCCACAAGTGTGGGAAGGGGAAATTTGTTTGTGTGTAGTTTGTAGGATGAATGTTCAACCACTCATGTTTTTGCTTCTCTGTATGAACATGTTTACACTGCAAGGTAATCCCAAACTCTCTATTGATCATGGACCAAAGTGTTAATCTTAATTTAACTTCATGGAATTGCAGAGGTCTACAAAATTTAAAAAAACTTAAACAAGTTATGAATAAAATAAAGGACATGGGTTCAAGAATTGTGTTTTTACAAGAAACTCATCTGATAGAGGAGGATGTTAAAAGAATTAGGAGTAGATGGCAGGGAAGTGTATTCACCTCTTCATTTTCATCCCGAGCCAGGGGAGTTATGACTCTCATACATAAATCAGTTCCTTTTCAAGTGAAAAATGTAATTGGAGACAAATTTGGAAGATATGTAATCATTCAAGGTTCTTTGCTATTAGAAAATATAAATCTTGTGAACTTATATGGTCCCAATATAGATGATCAGAAGTTCTTTGCTAATTTATTTCTCATCTTATCATCACTTACAGGGCAACATATAATAGCAGGGGATTTTAATTGTACATTGAATCCAGGTGTGGATAGATCAACAGGACTGGATTGTACGCACATTGGATGTAGGATGACTATTAATCATTTTATGAAAGAATTGAGATTGTTAGATATATGGAGAGAAATGAAACCACAAGTTAAAGCCTATTCTTGTTATTCCAGTACCTACAAGACATTCTCACGTATTGATTATTTTTTGATTTCCACAGAATTAAGGTCCAAGATTCAAAACTGCTTTTATGATAACATCGTGATCTCTGATCATGCACCCTGTTGTCTAATATATGTAGATAAAAAATTGACAAAGGAATCAGGTAGATGGCAATTTCAGCATAAATGGCTTCAGGATGAGGAATTTGTCAAGTATATAGAAAAACAGATAGACGAGTTCTTTGACATCAATACTACACAAACATCAGCATGTGTAAAGTGGGAGGCTTTCAAAGCTTTTATTAGGGGACATATTATTAGTTATACAGGATCAAAATCTAAGAAGACTCGAGAGGAGAGAGCTAAATTGGAACATAAAATAAAAAATCTTCAGGAAAAAGTGTATGCAGGAAGTGACCCAAGGTTGGAGAATGAATTACTGATTTTGAGAGCTGAATACGACAAAAAATCAGCAAATAGAGCTGCCTCGAGTCTTCTAAGATTGAAACAATCTTTTTATGAACAAGGTGAAAAATCAGGAAAATTATTAGCATGGCAGATTAAACAATTGGAAATTAAAACACCAATTACCAGTATTATAAGTAATGGACAGGTAGTTATAGATCCTTTAGAAATTAATAGAGCCTTTAGAGATTACTATGAAAAATTATATGATACCAAAAATGAACCTGATTTAACAAAACTAAATGGGTTTTTGAACGAACTATCTATACCGTGTATTCCAAATGAAAACAGGGAGATATTGGAGTCTAAAATTAGTCAAGAAGAAGTTGGGCTAGCCATTGATAATATGAAATCAGGAAAAAGTGCAGGACCAGATGGTCTTCCAGTTGACCTTTATAAAAAATTTAAGAATAAATTAATAAAACCTTTTTTGGAAATGGTTTTAGAAGCATTTCAAAATAATAATTTACCATCATACATAAATAATGCCTTAATTATACTGCTGCCAAAACCAGGTAAGCCCTCTAATAAATGTGAAAATATGAGACCAATAAGCCTATTAAACGCCGACCTTAAGATAATCTGTAAAATTTTAGCAAGACGAATACAAGAAATTTTACCAAATATTATTAATCGAGATCAGAATGGCTTTATAAAGGGTAGACAAGGCTTCCATAATGTAAGAAGACTATTTAATATTATTTATTTTAATAAAGAAGCACCGGATACAGCTCTCCTATCATTGGACGCCGAAAAGGCCTTTGATAGAGTTGAATGGCCCTTTCTTTTTGAAGTCCTACAAAGGTTTGGACTTGGAAATAATTTCATAAAATGGGTTCAAATAATATACAATAATGCTACAGCAGAAATCCTAACAAATAACAATATTTCAAAACCAATAAAAATCAATAGAGGATGTCGACAAGGCTGTCCACTTTCACCTTTACTGTTTACTATGGCAATTGAACCTTTAGCGATAGCGATACGTTTACATTCACAAATATATGGAATTAAAGTTGGACCAACAGAACATAAAATCTCCCTGTACGCCGATGATATAATTTTGTTTATGTCGAATCTAAAAAAATCAATTCCAACCTTGTTGAATTTAATAAAGAATTTTGGGGAAATATCAGGATATAAAATAAATAAAACTAAATCTTCAATATTAATGCTAAATGAGACCCAGAGAAATTACTCAGCCCCTGAGGTAAATCAATTCAATGTTGTAAATCAGTTTAAATATTTAGGAATCCAAATTATGCCTAAGCTAGAATCAGTCGCCAGTGTCAACTATGAAGCCTTAATGTCAGATATCAGTGAGTTAACTCAGAGATGGATGTCACTACCAATGTCGATGATCGGGAGAATCAATATACTTAAAAGTAATATTTTACCTAAAATACTTTATTTATTTCAATACATTCCCTTATCACCACCTTTAGATCTATTCTCAAGAATAAAAAAAAAGTTAGTGGAATTTATATGGAACAACAGGAGGGCTAGATTACGTTTGTCTTTATTATATTTACCATTTGATCGTGGAGGTCTGAAATGTCCAAATTTTATGTTGTATTATTGGTCGGCACAACTGAGGTCTATGACATATTATTTTTCATCAAATGATCTCCCTCACTGGACTGAAATGGAATCATACAATTTACCTTTACCTCTTCCCATATTCATATACTCAGATTCGGCAAAAAAATTACAAAAACAAGTTAAAAATCCATTTGTAAAGCATATGATCAAAATATGGTGTGAAGCTAAAAACTATTTAAAAGAACCACAGTTATTGTCACAATTTAGTCCAATATGGGGTAATCAATATTTTAAACCAGGGAGAGCGGACGCTGTATTTAAAGTATGGAATTTAAAAGGGATACAAAAGATTCAGGATTTATATTTGCCAGGTGCAGACAACATAATGTCTTTTGAAGAGCTGAGGATCAAATTTAATCTCAATAGAACACATTTTTTTAAATATCTTCAACTTAGAAACTTTATTCGATCAAATCAAAATAAAGCTCTCACTCGACCTATTTATTCATCCTTGGAAAAAATGATGATGAAAGATAGTAAAAGAAAGGGTATTATTTCAGAGTTTTATAACTCATTGACACTATCTTCAAGTGAAAATTCACTGAAAAGATTAAACTACTGGAAAGAAGATCTGCAAATTGAAATTTCAGAGGAACAATGGGAATTGGCTTGTACAGAAGCTCAAACCAAATCAATAAATGCACGCCTTAAATTGATACATTTCAAATGGTTAATGCGGATGTATGTTACACCGGAGGAGTTAAATAGATATAACAAAAATATACCAGATACATGCACAAAATGCATGGAAAGTAAAGGAACCCTATTTCATTGTTTATGGGAATGTAGATTAATAAGAATGTTTTGGGAAGAGGTGAGGGTAACAATTGAAAAAATAATCTCAAAACAAATCATATTGAATCCTAAACTGTTTTTGTTGGGTCTGTACCCAGAAAAGCATAATTTTAATAAAAGTGAAAGAACATTCATAGACCTCAGTTTGCTTAATGCCAAAAAATGTATTGCACTATTATGGAAAAAGACTCATAGACCAGATGTGACTCAGTGGTTAAGACAGATGTTAACAAACCTTCCATTAGAAAGAATAACATATATACTGAAATCAAAGGAAATTGTGTTTGAGAATATATGGAGACCTTTTATTGATTATGTAAAAAATTTAAACATAACTCTTGAAGAAGAAGGTGAATGATGTGTGTGGACCTTGTAAATTCCAAACTGGTGAACATAATATGTATACTTATGTATTGGATTGTCTAGACTAAACAGAGGAGCATTGTTGAAGACTTGAATTTGTTGGTGGTTGTTGGTGTTTTTAGTGCATTTTTTTTTTTTTTTTGTAGTACTTTAGTGTTAGTGTTTGATTGTTTGTATCATGTTTGTTAAAAAAAAAAAAAAAAAGGTTCAATAAAGATATTGTGGAAAAAAAAAAAAGCCTGGAATCTAAAAAATCTTAAAGTGGACTAACTTATTTTTAATATGAATGAGCATTAAAAAATTAAAAGGCAAAAAAAAAAAAGGAGCTTTTCCTCTCCACCGTCACCAAGTGCTTGCTCACAGGGGATCGCCTGATTGCTGGGGTCTTTCTGCAATTGTGGGGGTTTCCCCTACGGTTGAAAGTGCTATGAGATGACTGTTGTTGTGAAATAGTGCTATATAAATAAAGTTGAGTTGAATTGGACTGAATCATATGATGCTATTGTCTGATCTGCCTCCAGGGAGAGTTGTTGAATCTTATGAATAAAATCCTTGGAATTCACTATATGATGTACTATTATCACTCAGATATGTGATTACTTTGTGGTGATAATCCTCAGTCTTCAGTACTACTGTACATCTTCCTTTGTCAGCAGACAGGATGGCAATATTCTTATCCTTGTAGGATATGAAGGACAACAAACTCCCATTTCTGGATTGTGGGATAAAGGTTGGTGAACGGGGTGAACTTCATGATGAAGTGTACCGAAAACCTACTGACGCAGATCAGTATCTCATGCTTGATTGACACCACTCACTTGAGCACAAACTGGGAGTGATCCATACATTGCAACATCAGGAAGAAACCATACCCACAGATTCAGAAGCCAAGGAAAAGGAACACATCCATATAAAGCAAGCTTTAAAACAGTGTGGTTATCCAGAATGGACCTTCATCAAAACTCAAATGAAATGTAGAAAGACTTCTTGGCCATCAGGAGAAATGGAATGTAAAATCAAGAGAAAACATAGTCATTCCATATATAGCTGGGCTCTCTAAAAAATTTTGCAGGATTTTCTCCAAATACAGCATACCTGTGTACTTCAAACCCAGGAATACTCTGCGACATTGGTTGATTCATCCCAAAGACCAGATACCAAAACATAAAAAGAGCAACCTGATATATGCTGTCAAATGTTGTGAGGAGTGTGACAATATTTATATCGGGGAAACAAAACAGCAGCTCTGTTAAACGTATGTGTCGCAACACAAAAGAGAAAATTTGTCTGGACAAAATTCAGCCTTCTATACTCACCTGCAACAAAAACAACACCTTTCAAGACCAAATTGTGCACATCTTGGGCAGAGAAGAGGGATGGTTTGAAAGAAGTGTTAAGGAAGCCATCTACATATGTCAAAGTGGAACGGCCCTCCCATAACAGAGGAGGGGGACTAAGATATCATCTGTCCTCAGCTTACAATGCTGTGTTAAAAACTATTCCTCGGTACTTAATGGACAAATGAACCTGCTCCAATTCCAAGGTTTGAGGGAGGACCACCTGGGTGTGTTTTTTTTCTCCCTTTTCTCCTCTTTGGTCACACCCCATGGACTACGTTTCCCACAAGTCATGTGACTTCATGTCCTTTTGTCATGTGACTTCCTCGTAGGCTATTTATTGGCCAGAGGCACATCCTTCTGCAGTCTTACAACTGATGATGGTGTTCGGATGAATGCTACATCTTGAATTTTAATCAGTTTTTAATCCAGTGTTTTTAAATAAAACTTGTTGAAAGATTTGTACAGTTTCATTGCAGATGCTCTTCTCGTGTATGATTGTGTGTTTTTGTGACCCGCCGGGGGACTCCAGATGCAAATAAGCAGTATTGCTAAATCTGGCATACTTACATTTGTGTTAATGTTCATTAGTATGTAATGTTCCTTTCAAATAAACATTAAACTTAAACTTTTCTTTACTTTCTCTTGGGGTTAAAACACATGAGTCCATTAGAAAAGTGGATGAACCTCCAAGCGTAATTTTCCTCCAAACTCAGTCTTTTCACCAGGTTTAGTGAGGTGAGCCGAAGGTTTTTGGGTGACCTCCATCGCCACTTAAAGACTTTCTCTGAATTGGATTCTTTTTGTTGTGCATGGGTGCCTACAGAACCCATGCACAACAATGGCAATTTCTTTTTCATTGTTTTGACCAAGTGAAATTAGATTATTTCCCACAAAACCTGAACATACCAGGGCACCCTGGTTGAAAAATACTGGTTAATGCAAAAAAATTACTTGGATAATTTTTTATTTTTTTTTTAGCCCCTTAGCATTCAAGCCAATTTTCAGCCAATGTAAAATGTCCAACAGTGGGACACCGGGATGTTAAGAGATTTTAAGCACTGCCCTTTATAGCAGTGACCCTGTGTTATGTGATGCCTTGGGTCTGCTTTACTAACATAAAGGGCTCCTTTGACATTTTTTTTTTTTTTTTTGTTATTTGTACCCGTAGGTAGATTTGGTTTGCAGTCTGGTGACAAGCCATCGGCTGCTGGTCGCTGCGTGCGCGAGCGCCCTAAACCTACATGTTGTGACTATATAGTTGTGACTAGGGCTCTGGCCAAATGGAAATATACAAGTACAACTCTAAAAGAATATTGCGATTCATAATGCTGCTCGAAAAGCTATAAGCCACAATGATTAAAAAATGACCTACTGGACTGGTATGTGGTCTCAGTGGCCATCATTTATGAAAAGTGTGTCGAAATGGGTGCACATTCGGGTGCAGAAATGATCATATGAAAAGGTCCATGTGGTATTTAGGGAACCATGTATATCTGATCAATCTCATCGTACGGTCATTCACTCATTGATAAATCTGATGCATGGATCTGATGTCATTTGAATACCATGCCTCGGATGCAGCATTTACAACACGGTGGAACATAAGACAGCAATTGAAATTGACATTATCATAAAAGAAAAGTAATAGTCTTGTGTGGCAACCTCAAAAGTCACATTCAGTGCAAAAGAACCACATTTTCTTTCACTTATATTAGTCATTATATTATTATATTAGTCATCTGAAAACAAGATGGCGCTCACAGCGGCCGCCGTGGTGTATCGCTGCCCTTTAATTTTTATAATTTGTCTGTTTTTGTTCACTGATTGTGCATCTGCCGGTTCATACACCCGTGAAGAACTACTAAATATCAGGACTCTCACCCCCATGGACCTTCTTCCAGTTTTTTTAGCTCCTGCCGCTGATCTGATCCATTGTTTGGCCAAAAAAGCAAGACGGCGGAAAAGAGGGAAGAGAGGGGGGATTCTCGCTCGGCTACGAAAAAGAGGCTCGCGAACAGCCTTGCCTGGCATATTTCTATCCAATGCCAATTCTCTCCTGAATAAGGTAGAAGAATTAAGACTGCTGATGCGTTTCAAGGACCTCGCTTCCTCGTCTGTCATCTGCTTCTCTGAGACCTGGCTTAATGAGAACATTCCAGATAGCGCGATCAGCCTCGAGGGTTTCCAGCTGATTCGTGCTGACCGCGTCACAGAGCTGTCCGGTAAGTCTATCGGAGGAGGAGTGTGCTTCTATATTAACAACAGCTGGTGCTCTGATGTAACGGTGATTTCCAAACACTGTTCTCCCGCCCTGGAATTTCTTTTCATTAACTGCAAGCCATTTTATTCCCCGCGGGAGTTTGCCTCATTCATTCTCGTCGCTGTGTACGCCCCTCCTGACGCGGACACGCGCGAAGCTCAGCGCGTGCTCGCAGATCACATCCAACTTACGGAGCAGAACTTTCCAGACTCCCTGGTTATTGTGATGGGCGATTTTAACCAGAGCAATCTGAGTCACGAGCTCCCCCGCTACAAACAGTGTATTAAATGTCCAACCAGAGGAAATAACACGCTAGATCACTGTTATACTTCAGTAAAGGACGCATATCGCGCTGTTCCCCGCGCTGCGCTGGGACTATCTGATCACGTGATGGTTCACCTCATCCCCACATACAAACAAAGACTGAAACTCACTAAACCTGTTGTGACCACCACAAAGAAATTGACCAGTGAAGCTGGAGAGAAACTGAACACATGCATGGAAATAACTGACTGGGGCATGTTTAAAGGAGCCACACATGATCGTAATGAGTACACAGACACTGTGAACTCATATATCAACTTCTGTGAAGAGCACATTCTCCCATCGCGCACCAGGATAAGATATTCTAATGACAAGCCTTGGTTCACAGCTAAGCTCAGATGGATCAGGAAGGAGAAGGAAGCAGCGTTGAAAAGTGGAGACAGGGACTGCTACAGGGAGGTCAAATATTGGTTTAACAGAGAGCTGAGGAAAGCTAAATCTGTGTATTCTGAGAGACTCCAGCAGCAGTTCACTGCTAATGACTCTGCTTCTGTGTGGAGAGGACTGAGGCAAATCACCAACTATCGGCCTCAGGCTTCTAAAGGTCAGGATGACAAAGCCCTTTGTCAAAGACTGTCCCAACACTATGCCCGTTTTGACACCTCGTCAGCTGTGTCCAACTCACCCACTCCACCCAGCTCCACTGCCTCCTCAGCCCCTAATTCATCAAGAGCGGTCCCCCCCTCCTCCTCCTCCTCCCCCCCCCCCTTGTCATCAGTGAGCAGGACGTGCACAGACAGTTCTCCAGACTGAACCCGCGCAAGGCCCCCGGGCCGGACGGTGTGTCTCCCTCCACCCTGAGACACTGTGCGAAAGAGCTGGCTCCTGTCTTCACAGACATTTTTAACACCTCCCTTAAGCAATGTCACGTGCCGACCTGCCTCAAATCCTCCACCATCATCCCTGTCCCCAAGAAGCCACGGATTACTGGACTTAACGACTACAGACCTGTAGTGCTCACCTCTGTAGTCATGAAGTCCTTTGAGCGCCTGGTCCTGTCTCACCTCAAGTCCATCACCACACCCCTCCTAGACCCGCTGCAGTTTGCCTACCGTGCTAACAGGTCTGTGGACGACGCAGTCAACCTGGCCCTCCACTCCATCCTGCAGCACCTGGACTCCCCGGGAACCTACGCCAGGATTCTGTTTGTGGACTTCAGCTCCGCATTCAACACCATCCGCCCCGATCTGCTCCAGGACAAGCTGTCCCTGCTCAACGTGCCTGACTCCCTCTGCAGGTGGATCACCGACTTCCTGACGGACCGGAGACAGCATGTGCGGCTGGGGAAGTCTGTCTCAGACTCTGTTAGCATCAGCATCGGATCACCCCAGGGCTGTGTACTTTCCCCCCTACTCTTCTCCCTTTATACCAACTCCTGCACCTCCTCCCACCAGTCTGTTAAGCTGATTAAGTTTGCGGACGACACCACCCTCATCGGGCTCATCTCCAACGGTGACGAGTCCGCCTGCAGGGAAGAGGTGGCCCAGCTGGTGTCCTGGTGCAGCCACAACAACCTGCAGCTGAATGCTCTGAAGACAGCGGAGATGATTGTGGACTTCAGGAAAGTCACATCCCCCCTGCCCCCCCTCACCATCACAGGCTCTCCCATCACCTTTGCAGATTCCTTCCGCTTCTTGGGCACCACCATCACCCGAGACCTCAAATGGGAGCCAACCATCAGCTCCCTCATCAAAAAGGCCCAGCAGAGGATGTTCTTTCTGCGGCAGCTGAGGAAGCTCAAGCTACCCACCAAGATGTTAGTGCAGTTCTACACGGCCATCATCGAGTCCATCCTCACCTCCTCCATAACTGTGTGGTACGCAGGAGCCACTGCCAGGGACAGACTAAGGCTGCAGCGCGTCGTGCGCACTGCTGAGAAGGTGATAGGCTGCAAGCTTCCATCTCTCCAGGACCTGTACATCTCCAGGACCCGGAGGCGTGCTGGCCGGATCATAGCCGATCCTTCACATCCTGGTCACGTGCTGTTTGCCCCCCTCCCCTCAGGTAGAAGGCTTCGGTCCATTCGGACTAAAACCTCCCGGCACATGAACAGCTTTTTCCCCTCTGCCATCAGACTGCTGAACACTAAGTGACTTTTGACTCTCGTGCACTATGTACAGCAGCTCAACCAGACTCATGTCAATCATCACTGTTTTTCTGTTGCATTATTGACTGCACTATGTGGTACTTCACATTATCTGCTACATGCTAATTTTTTAAAACTGCCTTGACTAGTACTACTCATTATTACTAGTATTATTATTATTATTATTATTACTTATTTTTCTACACTTATTGCACGTTTCTAGTCCTTTAGTTTTTTTAGTTTATCCCTTTTTCTCATTATGTTTTTAATGTTGCAGCATGGCACCGAGACAAATTCCTAGTTTGTGTATCACATGAACAATGGCAATAAATCTGATTCTGATTCTGATTCATTAGTCATTGTGTTGTGGTGAGCTGCAGAGAAGGAGATGTGACCGATCCACTCCATGTTATGTTCAAATAAATATGCCAAATGGCTAAACAAGAAGAGAGTTGAGCTGTGCTTATCCTCTGTACACTAACTAACTAACTAACTAACCTGCACTTATATAGCGCTTTTCTAGTCACAAAGACCACTCAAAGCGCTTTCATTAATACTAACCCTCTATTCTAAGGGCCTATAGGAAACAGATATCTAGGGACAATTTAGAACAGCCAATTAACCTAACATGCATGTTTTTGGCATGTGGGAGGAAACCGGAGAAATCCCGGAGTAAACCCACGCAACACGGGGAGAACATGCAAACTCCACACAGATCACTGTTGGTCGGGGGCTGGGATCGAACCCACGATCCCACGATCCCCACAATCCCCCGGCCAAGGGTAAACTGTGCTGCCGCAGTGCTAACCACTGCGCCACCGTGCAGCCCCAGAAGGAAGACACTGTGACAACTCTGCCTTTAACATGTTCTGTTTTTAAATCTGAAAAAAAAGTGTACATTAGTTTCACCTTTTCTAATAGGTACAAGTTAACTATGGATCCTATGCAGTGTTGTATGAATCTAGCCCCAGGTTGACGGCACAGTGATACAGTGGTTAGCACTGTTGACTCACAGCCACTAGGTTTCTCATTCAGATCTTTAGGCTGGCAGGGTAGAAACCTTTCTGTGTGGATTTTGCATGCTCTCCCTCTGCTGTGTGGGTTTATTCTGGGGGGCTTTAGTTTCCTCCCACAATCCAAAGACATGCATTTTAGGTGGTTCTAAATTTGCTTATCATCTCTAATCTTTCTGATAAGCCTGTAGGATGGAGGGTTATTGTAGTTACTAGTTAAGCACTTTGAGTAGTCTTTGAGACTAGAAAAAGCAATATTACAGGTCTTTATCCCTTAAGAGTTCAGTATTAGTTACTCTGATCATCTAGCCAGGTAAAAGCCATCTTTGTGATACTGAAACTCAGACTTTAGGCTCAGTTTAACTCCTGTTAATATCACTTTATAATGCACCTCTTTTGAGTGAATAGTATTGATAGTTTCCATTTAAGCACACTTCTCTCTAACACACATCTGTGTCATAGATGAGGAAGAATGAAGAGGTTAAAGGCAACTGCATGGATGAATAAACTGACTCAGTGAGTATATGATTTTATTATTTGACTTGACTCCTTGAACCTATTTTTTATTGTTCAGTTGTTATATTTTCCCCCTGTAGCTCACTCCTGCATTTGAAGAATTGTCGTCATTCATTGAGCTCAGATTGTCTCTACAGCAGCTTGATGGGCACCATCTAACAAACCAGTATTTTCTGTACATTCTAATAAAAATCTCTTGGTAACTCATTGTAAGGTCTGCATTTATGCACTACATTTGAAAACAATCACATGGGTCTGCAAGTAGGGTGTGCTTTTCTTGCTTATGATTATTTGGACAAACATTGGGGGGAAAGGTGTTAAGGAACATTTTTGATCTGTGAAATCATTTTTATTAAATGCTTTGTTATCTTGGTGATTAATTTTTTACTTAACACCTTGAATATGCAAATGCAAGAAACTAGTGTTTATAGGACTGTGAAAGTTTTTAGATTATAATGAACCAAGAAAAATGAAAGAATTCTATATTTTTCTGATTTTACAAGATGTCATTTTGTTAACCTGAAAATACTCCACTCTTCTTTGTTTAGTTTCTTCAAATTACTCATTGCATGGTCACTGAAGAGAATTGAATGCAGTAAACATCTTTATTATTATTATTATTATTATTATGATTTGGTGATATTCTAATTCTGCAACTTTCATGTTGAGGCTTGACTTTTGGTGACAGTGTGCCAGAAGATGCTGAACTCTGAGCAGGTTTCAACATGTGACACACAAAGCAGCTCTGTCATGATGAGAATGTTGACATATGATGATATAATCACGAGATATGACCATGCATGACATTAAAGACAAACTGTATTAAAAGACAGTGAATGTGTTCTGTGATTTTATTTTCTTCTACAAAATAATTTGGTGAGTACATATCTCATATACAACCTTGAAAATAAATCAGAATAACTGTCACTGTAAATTGCATTCATATCCATATACAATGGGGAAAATAAGTATTGAACACGTCAACATTTTTCTCGATAAACATACTAGTACATGGCCGTGCATACCTGTGCATGCCCATAGAAACCAAGTATAAGCAAGTATTTCTGCATGCCCGTAGAAAGCAGGTGTAAGCAACCATGTCAGCACTCATTCAGTGATGCCTGCCTTTGATTTTTGATGGTGTCATAGTGAGTCCTATGATCTTTGATGATGTCATAGGAAGTCATGATCGTAAGTCATGCCTGCGTTGGATCTTGGCAGCTATCCTATGATCTTTGATGATGGCATAGCGAGTCCTATGATGCCCGCATTTGATCCTGGTTTAAATTAATGTGTCCTATTCTTAATCGGGTGATGAGTATCTCTTCTTTCCTGTTTCTGGCAACTCCCATTCGGTTTCAAGTGCTGTGTCGTATTGGTAATCGGGTGATGAGTATCTCTTGTTCGGTGAGTGATGGTATATATGACATCATAAAAACATGAAGGCAGGCATCATGAGTGATGGTCTATATGACATCATAAAGACACCAAGGCAGGCATCATAGGACCTCATGCCTACATCATAGGTAGCCAGTCCTATTGTGTATATGATGGCATCACGAGTCCTATGTTGCCTGATATCATAGGATTATCATAGGATATCATGCAGACATCATAGGCTGTCCTATGATGTGCTCTGATCGTGACACACAGACATGATGTACTGCTTCGAATGGGTGTGGTTTAAAGTAGTGTGTGCTATTATTAATCGGGTGATGAGTAAGATTTCCAGATTTACACAGAAACTGACAGAGATTTCTTGAATTTATAGAGTGATATTTTGTAAGATTTCCAGATTTACTGCTTTGAATGGGTGTGCTTTAAAGTGCTGTGTCCTGTTGTGTGTATGACAGCATCGTCATTTTGTCTATATGACTGCATCGTAGTCCTGATGGTCTATATGATATCATAAAGACATCAAGGCATAGGGACATCATAGGCTGTCCTATGATGCAGACATCATAGGGACACCATAGACCGTCCTATGATGTCCTATGATCGTGACACACAGACAGACAGACAGACAGACACAAATACAGAGATTTCTTGAATGTATAGAGTGATGATTTCTGATGGAGCCTGTTAGATCAAAAATGAATTGACTGAGACTGAATCAATAATCAATAGGTGGTTTTTCAAGTTCTGAGCCATTTATTCTCTTTCTGATCAGAAAGGAGATAATCAGTAACAGCAAAACTTGCCTCAGAGTTTCACAGCACCAGCTCCCTAACATGTGTTCAAGGATGTTGCTTTTTTTATACCTCAGTCCCTTATCTAAGCTAGACTGGCTGGAGCCAACTCTCCAAGTGACTGCTTCTTTATCTGTGGTCAACAATGGACATTCTGCTATGATCTTTACATGACCTGGTCATCCTAAGTCACTCTAACTTACAGTACAGTACAGCTTGGTATGATAAAACAATGAAACCTTCGTCATTATTTACAATCTTGCTCAACCTAATCTTACACTGAAAACAGACAGTCCTTTCAAGCTCTGAGACAATGAAAAAACATCACAGTGACTTAGACGTTGGCTCATTATATGCACCAGATACAATTATAATATAAAATAGAATAATACAGCATTAAAATCATATAGAATAATCAATGAAACCTGAAAATATCCTATCATTCCCCCCTTTGATCCTTAAAAAGCATCAGAGATGAAACACTATGGCTTCTAAAACCTCATTGGGCAGCTCGCCAAGTTCCGGTGCATTTCATGCTAAAGCATTATATTGCAAAAGATCCTAACTCGCTTTTTAATGAGGAAAGTCCGCCATCAGCCTCGTTGCCACTCCCGAGCGCCGCTGGAATGTTTCATTTCCTGAGGAGCATGTGAGGATAATACCTTTTATTTCAAAAAAAGAAATCAATCATATAAGTAAGTCATAAAAGAGAAAAATTGAACCAGTGATGGTGATTAACCATAAATTGAGATGAAATGTGTATGCATTTGTTGTTCTATGTGTCAGTAGATTAGCAGTGATTAATAAAAAGTTAATACTTACTGTATATGTAAATGTAACTTCAGTAGTCGTGTCTGTTCTGTGGGTCACCTGAACCATGTCAGAAACTGCAACAAAGTATCAACAATGAAACAACAATCAGTACAGTAAAACGGTATACTAGCTAAATAGTGATTAGTAACATAATGGTTTCAAATACGACGTAAATTAAAACAGAACATAAACAGGATAAAGTGAAAAATCTCAAATAAGGATAACTTCTCTGAACTTCAAGACACATTTGATTACTCTTGCAGCTCAGTACATTTCAAATTCACATCATGAACATACATCTCCTTTGGATTTTCTGCATGTCAGTCATACTCTTACTCTGTACTCATAAAACATTAAGTTGGTGTTGTTTCCCCATCATCTCCAGTGGTGGCCTTGTGGTATAACACTAAATTCACATGTACAAGTCTCACATCATATCACGGATACAAGGAATGAAACATGAAAAGATCAAAAGTATCACTACAATAATCACCACCAAGTTTATGACAAGACTCCTCCATGAGGAAAACAACCAGTTTATCCAGTGTGATGAGTCATCAACATTATCCTTAGCCCCAGCAGTCTGCAAAGCAGTCAGATTACGTATGGCTGAAGCAATGACACCTCCATCTGCATCATGTGCAGGTATAAAGGTGTAACAGTACTGACAATTGCTCACACACCTCCATGGGCGGCAGTCAACTGATCAAGTACCATTCTATTCTGTGTTGCTACAAGTCTTATAGCAGTCATTTCCTCCCTTTCACCTTTCCAGGCAGCTAAGGAAAAATTCACAAAAGACTGTAGTCTATAATTAAGAGTCTCAATCCACAAGGTATTTTTTGCCACTCCCACCCAAGGGAATAGTGACTGAACTACCTTTTGACCTGTAGTAAGTATCTTGAACTGCTCTGGCACGTCCCTACCCCAGATGGAATCGTGGTGTGAAAATGGCATCCTGTGATAGGTCTCTCTTCCCTCTGCTTGTCTGACCCGCTGACATAATCAGGGTGTTGTCAGTCACAAAGACGGGGGCACAGGGTCCTGCCCAATTCATAGGCAGATGGGAATATGCCTTACGACCACACAGCCACCAACCACCCGTCACCATATGTGCGCCATACATATGGAAGTTGCAGATAGCAGCACTGCAGAGCTCCAGCATGGTGATAGGTCCATAATGACAACAGTCAACTTGTGGACACCACCTGCCCGCCCGACTGGTCAGGGTACTAGCATCACAGATGCGGTGTATACTGTATACTGCCTCACACCGAGAAAGGGGTAGGTTGCCCAGAGGGTTGTTACCACTTCCCTTCAGACAAAAAGAAAATGTTCCTGATGAAACTAACCTTGCCCTTACAGAGTAAGGGGTACCATAAGTTCTCTGATTGGTAGAGTGATGAAAAATTTCACAAGAGTGATTCAAAATAATCTTTTTTTGTATAGTCCCTTTTCATAGCCTTCTGTAAAAAACAGAGAGCTTTTTCTGGTTCCATCATTTTAGCTACAACAGCAGTCTGTCCAGCTGACGTTGGCACTAGGGAGCAAACGTAACAATTGGAACGATTATCTGCTCTGGGCGTATAATTAGCATACCTCCACCATGTATTGGCAGCATATTCATGATTGTGATGCTCATGTAGCTCCAGCCAATTATGCTGAATATGTGCAAGGTCCCTAGCACTGCGATGTATGGTTTGTGGTCCAGCTAAAAGAAACCAAAGTAATAATGTCACCCCAAGGATGATGATGTAAAGGAAACAACTACACCCTTTAATGATCAAATGTCTTTCTTGCACTTCTTGTCTCTCCATGATGGTCAACCACTTGCTTCCCTATCCCAAGCCGGTACTGGGCACCACGTAGGGTGTCGTCAGTCGACACTTGTATAGGGAAACAATTCAGAAAATGTCTCTTGCTGAGAGTCTTTAATGGAATGAAGTTGAAAATATTTATTCAGTAGTCCCTGGCTGTGAGTTCAGAGTAGGGTAAAGTTTACTGTGTGTTAGATGCACCCAAGAGTCCCGTCCTTGAACTTTCACAGCTGTTGGCGTTGACAAAACAACTTTATATGGTCCTTGCCAGGGTGAATCAGTCCAATTCTTCTTTTTGATGGCTTTGATGAGGACGAGGTCTCCTGGCTTGGCCAAGATCGGTGCAGTTTCCTCGTGAACCCTCCTGAGGAGAGTAGCAGCAATAATATCTCTGTTAGTCAACATCCTTCTCATGTAATCTGCTAAACACTTCTTCATCACTAGGATTGAATGGTCTCAAAGGTGGCAACAAGTATGGTTTGCCATACATGATTTCAAATGGAGACAACCCCCCTTTGGTTGGGATTATCCTCATGTAAAACAAAACTAATGGAAGGCAATAAATCCAATTTTGCCTTGTTTCTGCCATTGTTTTTCTGAGTCTTTCTTTAATAGTTCTGTTTGTGCGTTCTACCAGTCCTGCAGATGGTGGGTGATAAACTGAATGATTCTTCAAACTGATGTTCAGTGCTGTGCCTAAATGTGATATAACTTGATTTACAAAATGTATACCATTATCTGAGTAAATTTTCTCAGGTATTCCAAACCTAGGTACAATTTCGGCAAGCAATTTCTTTGCCACTGTGATTGCATTTGGATGTGTGCAAGGAAAAGCTTCTGTCCATTTAGAAAACATATCACAAATGACCAAACAATATTTCTTGCCTTCACCTTTATTCAGTTCAAGAAAATCCATGCAAATGTTCTGAAATGGATAAGTAGAAGCTGGAAAAGTGCCTCTCTCAGGTTTGAAATTTCCCTGTGCATTGTTTTTTGCACAGATCAGACATTTTTACAAAACTGTGTGGCAAACTGGCTAAACCCATAAGCAGTAAGTAATGTAGATACCAACCCCCACTTGTAACATGCGAAACGCCTTGGAGCAAGGTAGAGACTTGGTGAAACAGTTTGCGTGGTAGAATAGGCTTGTTTGCCTTACATTTGTAGAGCTTTGAGGTGTCATCAAGAATAGCTCCCTTCTTTATCCATTTGTAAATTTCAGCCTGTTGTGCTGCTTTTTGAGCCTCAACAAGAGCATCGTGTGATAGCTCTTCAGTCAGTGTCAGAACAGAATCAAATGTGCTTTGTCTAGGTTGCAAGCCTTGTGCAACCGCCTTTGCAGCTTGATCCGCAAAATGATTACCTTTAGAAACCGGATCATTGCCATTTGTATGAGCAGCACATTTGCATATGGCCAGTTGTGATGGCAGTTTGACACTTTCAAGCAGCTCCAAAATGAGGTGTTTGCACTTTTTGTGCAAAGTGGTGAATAGTGTAAAATGCATACTGGCTATCAATGTAAACTGAGAGGTTTTTTTATTTTGTCCCAATTTGCATGCTTCAATTAGAGCTATCAACTCTGCTTCAGGTGTCCACTCAATCTTGTCCACCTGTACCATTGTTTTTTATAAATGAGGTCAGACAATGGTTGCACTTCAAATGAATAATTTGCAATCCAGGAGCGACAATAGTTTAATGTCCCCAAGAATGACATCATGTCTCTTTTTGTGATTAGTTTAGGCGCTGCCAAAATAGCCTCTTTGCAAACAGGATCAACATGTCTCCCTTCTGCTGACAAAAATGTGGCCTAAGTATCTCACTTCTGGCTTCCACAGCTGCAGCTTTGCTTTATTAACCCTCAAGCGACCAAGCTATTTTACGGACTGAAATGACCAAGTGGGGTCATTTATGACCCCATTGTGCTCTGTACAGGGATCCTTATTATAAATGGCTGGTTGGAGGTTTATCATTCCAAAACTACTCCCTGTATTTAAGACAGGTATTTTATAATGATCTAATGTAAAATGTGTTTGCTAATAATACTTTTATTGCAAGAAATAACCAAAACGTAGACTGTAAGAACAACATTACATTTATTTAGACAGTCCTTGTCAGTTCACTCTTGGAACATCATCATCATCATCATAGTCATCATATCATCATCACGATGATGATGATACCTATTATTGTAGTTACGATGATGATCATGATACCTATTATGGCATTTTGCGTAATGGTGGTTTTCTTGTGGATGGTGATCCGGATAACCACCAAAATGTAATCATCTGTAGGATACCCCATTTCTGACAATCTGTGAAAATTTCATGAAAATCCGTCCATAACTTTTTGAGTTATCTTCCTAACAAACAGACAAACAAACAGACAGACAAATCCAGACAGACAAATGTAAATCTTGCTATCCTAGGTCTGTTAGCCATGGTTCACTGCAATACAATATAAAGTACTGATTAGAAGTGGAAACCGGAGTCGTGCCTCAGTTGGTAGAGCATCCGCCCCACACCCGGGAGGCAGGGATTCAAATCCCGGCCGGGTCATACCAAAGACCATATAAAAATGGTGCTTTCTGCCTTCTAGCGTGGTGCTCCGCATAATGGAATGGGGAAAGTAAAGTTACACACAGAGCTACCAGAGGACTGACCCCCCGCTGTAGCTTTCACTACTTACAGTAGCTGTGTGGCCTAGGGTCAGAGAAACGGAGATAAGCGCCGCCCATATACACCTTCAGGTGTGAAGGGATTAACTAACTAACTATTAGAAGTGGAACATTTGAATAAAATTTATAAAACCAATGTTTAAAAACCAGTGCTTCTCTTCGGGGTCATAAATGACCCCACAAGAGTTTGCGATATCTACGCCACACCAATTGGTTGATCCCTGCAAAAAACTATGAAAGTGTGTAGGATTAGTAGACTGACAAATTCATGCTAGGAAAGAAAATTTGGATAAAAAATAAAGAGACGGCACATTAAATTATATGGCTGGGGTCGTAAATGACCCCACTCGGTCGCTTGAGGGTTAACCTTGTGACCCTGCTCAGCTAAAAATTTCAACAAGGCAATGGTGTCTCTTTTGCAAGTGATTTCATCAGGGGATGCCAGCAAAATGTCATCAACATACAGGAGTAATTGACTCCCATGAGGTGGAACGAACTGGGCCAAATTTGCTGACATTGCCTGTGAAAAAATGGTTGGTGATTCACAATAGCCCTGTGGTAGCCTCGTGAATGTGTACCTCTTGCCTTCAAATGTGAATGCAAACCAAAACTGATGATCTGGGTGGATGGGAATGTTGAAAAAAGCATTACTGGTGTCAATCACTGTGAAAAATTTCATTTGTGATTGAAGATCATTTAACAAAGTGTATTGCACGGTGTTTTTGGACCTAATACTATAACTCCTGCATCTATCAATCCCTGTATACCAGGTTTAATGCCTTCTTCAATTCAGTTCAATTCAACTTTATTTACATAGCACTATATCTCAACAACAGTCATCTCATGGCTCCTGGGCATAAAAGATATTGTCTCTGATAAGGCCTAAAATGAGATTTTACATTTATTATTACCAATTCTGTATTATTCATTAAGCCTACTACGTCCTTACATTGCATGTGTTTAAGCTTGATCAGCGCAATGTGTGGTGACTCCCTGTGTTTAAAGTGACCTTTATTTTTATCTGATAACCTCACAGATGCTTCTGCATAGCCCTTTGGTGCCCAGTACAAATTTGCAATAATTGTTCTGGAGGATGAGTTTGCAAAACATGTTTTCTCAAATTTGTCATCTGAGCCACTCAGATATTTGTCATACATGTTGCAATGATATTGATTTGTGGCCTGCACAGTTGTAGGAACCTGTGTTTTGAAATATTGCATTATTTTGGCTTCCAAGCTCTTAGTCACTCAGATTGGTCCGGCCGGTACCAAACGAAGCGACCACAAGCTGGTACTGCAAAATCTTGCAAAATATGAATTTCTGATGCATGTGGGAAATGTGATGCCCTCATACCACCTTCTCTCGGAATTAGGGCGATATTGAGAGCTGTGAGCAGATCCCTTCCTAATAAGTTAACTAGACACACTTGTGACAAAATGAATGAACCTTCTGCACTGTCCCCTGTAACATCTTTTACTGTTACAATTTCAGAAAGACATTCCTTTTATATGCTTCCCATTTGCTGATTTAATGATCACTGTGTGTTCTGATTTTGTGAGCCCCTCCCAGCATCTAGGCCTGAAATGACAGATCTACAAGCCCCAGTATCATGAAGAAATTTCAAAGAAGTTCCCTGAACTTTTAGAGTAACCTCTGGTAAACTCTTTAGTGTCATAATTAGGTCAAAGTCAGGTAAATGAAATATGTCAACTGTCATTGTCAGTAGCTGTACTTAGCTTTGGTTCGGTCAGTCACATGTTGGGATGTGATGAGTCCGGTTGTCGTCGTTGTTGTCGTTGTTGTGGCTGCTGAGCAGGGCGTCGTCCCCTCCCCTCCCTCTGGCCTCCTGGACGTGGTTTGCAGACCCAGCACCAAGGCCTCTCCTCCCTCCATGCCGGGGACCCTGGGAAAATACAGAAGTGGGGGAAGCAAAGGCCTCCCCCTAAGGGTCAGCTCAGTTGTTCTGCATGTTTTGCATATATCAACACATCAGCAAATGAACATCTACGATATGTTATAAGATGTTTATGTACATGCTGTGCTAAATTTGGATGCATGTTCTGTAGGAATACACTTTTTCAAATGTTGTCAATAAGGTTCTGAACCTATATCTGCAGTAGGATTTTCCAAACCTGAATGATTGTCCAAAAAACATCTTGCAACCTACGCCTATGGGCTTCAACACTTTCTGTTTTATGTTAAGTGGCATTCTGAATAGCTGTTAAATCATGTTTTAATCTCCACTTGTTCCTAATATGTTCATTTAATTTTTTTCACCTGCTGAGCTAATACTGCATCAGTTGGTGGTTAACTAGCACAGTGGGAATATTTTAAAGAATGTTTTGGCCATTGACTTCAGCACCTTCAGCTGCTGGACCAACATAAGCTGGGTTGTATAATTTAACCATAAGAAACTGTCCTAATACTATCGCATGTTCCTCTTCCTTAATGCGTTTATCTAAGGGTGAGGATGTGTGTGCTGTTGAAATGGCATAATTTGAAGGTGCATAATCACTTCACTTTTTTGTCAGATGAGAAAGCTGGACTCTAGGTTTGATGTCCGGCCTGCGTTGTAGTCAGGCAGATAAGGGCCAGTTTTCATAAGAATCATTCACTTCTGGATAGAAGCATGAAATTTGGCACAAATGTAGTCCAATTAGTCCTGTTTCATATAAGATTAAGACCCACTTCGGATCTGGCTTGGTACTTGCATTATTCAAGATGGCGTCCAAATATGGCCACCAAAAAACACGTTTTTGCTTATAACTAGAAAATGTGAGCTTTTAGGGCATAATAATGTATTGTGAAAATGTGAGCTTTTAGGGCATAATAATGTATTGTTGACTAATATAAATGTGTACATTCTGCACATTTTGAGCCCGAAATCAAGTCTGTATGACAAACGGTTCTTGAGATATGGCTTATTCAAGTAATCACAATAATGCAACTTCTTATGTTCATTTCAGGTACAACAGTGGGAGTGTCAGTATTGAGATACAGGGATGTCCAGATCACTAAGGATCCTTCTGCCTTAAGAAGGTGGTTGGTTGCTGGCCCTGAAGTTGCTAGGGTTGTTAGTGAGCTAGAAGAATCTCTGTTGAAGCCCAAGGCAATGAATCTCAAGCATCATGATCAAATTCCAAGTGTCCAGGTTGCATTGGCAAAAAATGTTTGTAACCTAGTAATTTCATTAGAGGACATGGGAAATCCCTTCAAAGAGACAAGCAATGACCTTGTTAGACTTGACACCAACGAAATAATGCCTCACCATGTTATTAATGCAGTGAAATCAGCGCATGAATTAGGCATTGCTCAGTATCAGGAATTTGTTGATAACAGACTGAATAAGCGTACAGTTGCTTTAACTGACACAGTTTCAAGAAACAATCTACCTCTGTTTGGTACTTATGAAGTGACAAACAGTGTCAGTCAATCTAAGGTGTCTGCTTTGAAATCTGATTGCAATCTTTTTGCTCGGCTCTACATTGCCTGTCAAACCCGTGATGGAAACATAGAGGAGTTTTTCAGACATGAAAACAATGCCCATCCTCCTTCACTGTCTGCTCTAGGCAAATTGCGTCAAGGCAAGAAGTCAGATTTGCTTCAGTGCAATGGGGTATCACAAAATCAGTTGTTACCAGCTGTTACCATGAACGTCTTTGATGGAGCAGCTGTTGTGAATATGCTTGCACCTGGTAAAGCAAAGACTTTCCAAGAGTATTCAAGGGGAGTTTTCTTGCCTTACATCACTGATCAGGCTAAAGATGTGAAACGTGTTGATGTAGTGTGGGACCGATATCTTGACTGCAGCCTCAAAAAGGCAACCAGAGTGTCTCGAGGCAAAGGTATCCGAAGAAGGGTGCTTCCTGACACTGTCATTCCCAGTAACTGGCAGACCTTTTTGCGCTGCACCGATAACAAAGCAGAGCTATTCCAATTCCTTGGTAGAGAACTGGCTTCTCTAGAGGTGGAAGGTGTCTTGTTTGTTTCAACTTCTGATGTGAATGTTGTGAGCAACAGACCAAGTGACATGGCTTCTGCTGGCATTGATCCAACTGATCATGAATAAGCTGATACAAGGCTTATGTTGCATGTTGCCCATGGTGCAGCCCAAGGCCACAGGAGTGTATTGATAAGGACAGTTGACACAGATGTTGTTGTTCTAGCTGTTACATATGTAAATCAGCTGGACATTGACCTGTGGCTGGCGTTTGGTGTGGGAAAACATTTCACCTACATATCAGCAAACAGCTTGGCAGGTAGCCTTGGTCCTGACAAGTGCAAAGCCCTTCCCTTCTTCCATGCTTTCAGTGGCTCAGACACTACTTCCTCGTTTGCTGGCAGGGGCAAAAAGACTGCATTTGATGCTTGGGAAGTTTTTCCTGAAGTGACACCTGTATTCAGGAATCTGAGCTTCACTCCTTAAGTTATAACAGCAGAGGATGAAGCTTGTTCTTGAACGGTACACGGTAATAATGTACAGTCGTACCTGCCCACTGTATCAGGTAAACAAAGCTCGTCAGACCCTTTTTGCACAAGGAACGCAGTCACTTGAAAATATTCCACCAACAAAGGCAGCATTAACAGAACATATCAAAAGAGCTGCTTATCAAGGTGGCTATGTGTGGGGTCAAGCACTGGATCCAGTGCAAAATCTACCAAGTCCTACACATTGGGGATGGACTGAAGCAAAGGAAGGCTTCGTCCCAAAGTGGACCACTCTCCCTGAAGCTTCCAAAGTATGTCAAGAGCTTGTGCACTGTGGTTGCAAGAAAGCTTGTAGGGGCTTGTGCAAGTGCAGCAGGGCAAATTTAAGCTGCACTTCTCTGTGTTATTGTGGTGGTGCATGTCACCAGGCAGAAGGTTAGCGGAGGTCTTCTCGATCACTTCACTCTGTTGATGCATGGGTTGTAATGAGGTTACACTCGATTACATAATATTTGGCATATCACTGACTGCGTTTTGTATTTTTAACTTTCTTGGGGTTTCTCATTATGCTATTATTGATCTTCGAATGTGATTCGAATGAACATATACCATAAATGTTCAATTACTATTGTTCAGCATTTGTATCTCTAACTTTTGATATGATTAAGATTATACAGTTTGTGGCAATTTTCAAAATGTTATATCTTAAGAACCGTTTGTCATACAGACTTGATTTTGGGCTCAAAATGTGTGGAATGTACACATTTATATTAGTCAACAATACATTATTATGCCCTAAAAGTTCACATTTTCTAGTTATAAGCAAAAACGTGTTTTTTGGCGGCCATATTTGGACGCCATCTTGAATAATGCAAGTACCAAGCAAGATTCGAAGTGGGTCTTAATCTTATATGAAAGAGGACTTATTGGACTACATTTGTGCCAAATTTCATGCTTCTATCCAGAAGTGAACAATTGTTTCACCTGTCTGCCTGACTATTGGAAGGAAGGAGGAGGAGGATGGGGAGGCGGGTGCCCAGCCGTGAAGGAAGGGTGAGCCAGGTCTGCAGTTGGTGCCATGGGGGTGGTCACCGTCTTAAGGTCCAGATGCAGAGAGGGAGGGGTCAGGTTGTCTCCACGGCACCTGCTCCTGCCGTTGTCTCCTTCGTCACCTCGGAATTTTGAGAAAAAATGTGCATTAGTCAAACCCTTCTTATTACAAGCATCCGAGTCTTTTAAGGTCTGGTCTTTCCTATTCAAATCAGCTTGCCGTTGCCTGGCAACCTGAAGCCATTGTTCAGCCTCAAAAAGTCTATATTTTAACTCTTTTTGCCTACTGCCATCTGCTGCTAATCTAATGGCGGAAATTAAAATCTCACCATCTTTAACCTCAAGTTCCCCACTGAAATTAAATTTCTTTCTCCATTTTGCCAGAAACCTTGTGCTATTTCTGTCTTTTTTGTTCGTAAATTTACCTTCTCCTGCCAAAACATAAATTTCATTCTGATCTCGCTGTGTTCTGCAACCCTTACAGCAAAATGAGGCATTATTTCTTCCTGTCTGGACGCTTTGTGGCTGTTTTATCTTTTTGCTATAACAGCAACCCATGTTTGAAAGTTTTTTTTTTCTTTTTACCAAGTTTCCACACACAAATCAGTGGCTACACAGCTTTTCAATTTTTTTTCCCAAGCTCTCTCTGTTTCTTTTTCCCCTTCTCTCAAGGACACACATACACAGAATCACAAACAGATACACATAGATTTCCAGACATTACACACAGACACAGACAGGGCCCAACATGTTTTCTTTTGCGTTATCTCTACAAGGTCATACAATAAAGACTTTAAGGTTCATGCCAAAACCCAAAACAGCATGAGAATTACTTCAATTAATCTCCAGATCTGGCAACCTCAGCGGAAAAAATCAAATATGGCAATCCTCACACCGCCACTCGCAGCATGAAGCTCTTCTTTTTTTCTCTCTCTCTTTTTCTTACACTGCCATGAAGCACAACACCAGTTCACTGTTTCTGCTCAAGGCTACTATTTTCAAATACCTATAATTTTAAACACTTCCCAAAAGATAATTAACTAACAAACCCTTTTATGCTCCACAAATATTAGGGAGAAAAAAACCACAGACATCAATTTCACACCCTATTCACTCCGCCTCCATGGGAACTCAGCCTCTCTGTGTTTCACACCGGAGCGGATTTCATGTAACACAGACAAAACAAACTCAGAACGCAGTAACTCTTTTTTTTCTTCTAGCGCTTCAACAAACTCACAAAATAAAATATTTCAACAGTCACGTTAACCCCCTGCTGTGTGCCTAAAGCCCGAAGTTAAACCTCCCTTGGCATCTTCTCACCGTAGCGGGGGCAATGGGCAATAAAGCAGACCTTGATAAGGGCACGAATCTTCCGTGAAAACAAACCTTTTCCTTTTTTTGGGGTTCACGTAGCCTCCCCACTAATGCTGAAAGTCCAAAACTGGATCATAAGCAGGAGCAGTCCCAAGAGGCACAAATCTTACCCCAAAAAATTAACTTCTCTGGGATCACGTGACTCTTTCGGACAGGAATGAGACCACGAATCTTTCCCGTTTTATCCCCAGATCTGGCTTCTAGCCCTCCGCTGGAACTTACTAGAGCGTCGGAAAACAGCGAATTTCTAAGAATTACCCCAGATCTTGAAATATCGATCACCGCTTGGAAAGGAAAACTCCTTCTTCCCAAGGGATTATTGCGATACCCACACCGTGAGTAAAATAACTCATCAATTAGGCTGTAGGTCTCATTCTTTCAGTCTTTCACCCAGTGTACAATTGGTCTAGGCAATCACTCACTGGCCATAACAACAATAACAAAAACTGGAATAAATTACTCACACCTGGAATCCGCCTCTGTGTTCCAGTAGACCCGTCAGAGCTCCACGTCGCTCCCCGACATCACCAGGGCTTTTGAAGAGGGAAATTCAGCGTTTTTTTCAGCGCTTCCCAGAAGTATGGGTCTCACCTCTCCTTTGACCGTGCACAGTCCAAGTCCAGGTCCGTCGGAAAACGCCATGGACCACTTTATATGGGCCCCACGTTGGGCGCCAATAATGTTAGATCAAAAAGGAATTGACTGAGGCTGAATCAATAATCAATAGGCGGTTTTCCAAGTTCTGAGCCATTTATTCTCTTTCTGATCAGAAAGGAGGTAATCAGTAACAGCAAAACTTGCCTCAGAGCTTCACAGCACCAACTCCCTAACATGTGTTCAAGGATGTTGCTTTTTTATACCTCAGTCCCTTATCTAAGCTAGACTAGCTGGAGCCAACTCTCCAAGTGACTGCTTCTTTATCTGTGGTCAGCAATGAACATTCTGCTATGATCTTTACATGACCTGGTCATCCTAAGTCACTCTAACTTACAGTACAGTACAGCTTGGTATGGTAAAACAATGAAACCTTCGTCATTATTTACATTCTTGCTCAACCTAATCTTACACTGAAAACAGACAGTCTTTTCAAGCTCTGAGACAATGAAAAAACATCACAGTGACTCAGACATTGGCTCATTATATGCACCAGATACAATTATAATATAAAATAGAATAATACAGCATTAAAATCATATAGAATAATCAGTGAAACCTGAAAATATCCTATCAGAGCCACTGACCTGAGATTTTCACCAGATATCAGTAACAACCCAAGTAATCCATACATACAAAGAAATCAAGACAACTGTGTTCACAAAAGTTATATTTAATAAAGCAGAATGATACAAGGAATAAGCCATTATTAGTCCCACAGTGGGGAAATTCCAGGATTGCAGTAGCACAGGGATAGCAGCACTCAGCGCAATATTAAATAAGAATTGGTTATCCAAAGCAGTAAATAAATATACATACAGTGGTGTGAAAAAGTGTTTACCCCCTTCCTAATTTCATATTTTTTTGTGTGTTTGTTGCACTTAAATGTTTCAGATCATCAAATTTAAATATTAGATAAAGATAACACAAGTAAACACAAAATGCAGTTTTTAAATGAAGGTGTTTATTATTAAGGGAAAAAAATCCAAACCTACATGGTTTGGAAATTAATATTTAGTAGAAAAGCCTTTGTTGGTAATAATAATAAGAAGCCAACTTTGTAATTCAGTCCATCATAATGAAATTACATTTCTCCTATCTACAATGTTAATCACATCTAGAATCAAAGCAGCTGCTGCCATGCAAGGCGCTACCACAAACAACTTTTCCTTCCCCCATTCTATTATGTTGAGCACCAAGTTAGAAGGTGGGATATACCATTTTTATTTGGTCTTTAATATGACCCGGCTGTTGCTTGAACCCACGACCTCCCGGTTGTGGGGTGGATGCTCTATCAACTAGGCCACCACTCCAGTGGCTTCCAGATACCTCCTGTACGGAAAAACTAGGCACAGGCATTCCTAAGAAGTGATTTTAGCCCATTCTTCCAGACTAACTGGCAAATCTTGAAGGTTCCATGGGTGTCTTCTATGAACTCTGATGTTCAGCTCGTTCCATAGATTTTCAATTGGATTCAGGTCATGTGACTGACTGAGCCATTCTAGCAGCTTTGTTTTTCTTCTCTGGAGCCAGTTGAGAGTTTCCTTGGCTGTGTGTTTGGGATCATTGTCTTGCTGAAATGTCCACCGTTGTTTCATCTTCAGCATCTTCGCAGATGGCAACAGGTTCTTATCAAGGATGTCTCTGTACATTTGTCCATTCATCTTTCTTTCAATTATATGAAGTCTGCCTGTACCATGTGCTGAAAAACACCCGCACCACATTATGGGATGTGCAGTGCCATTTCTCCTCCAAACATGCTGCGTGTTGTGGCATCCAAAAAGTTCAATTTTTCAATTTAATATTTAGTAGTAAAGCCTTTGTTGGTAATAACAGCTTCCAGATACCTCCTGTATGGAGAAACTAGGCGCAGGCATTGCTCAGGAGTGACTTTAGCCCATTCTTCAACACAAACTGTCTTCAAGTCTTGAAGGTTCCAAGGGTGTCTTCTATGAACTCTGATCTTCAGTTTGTTCCTTAGATTTTCAATTGGATTCAGGTCAGGTGACTGACTGGGCCATTCTAGCAGCTTTATTTTTCTTCTCTGGAGCCAGTTGAGAGTTTCCTTGGCTGTCTGTTTGGGATCATTATCTTCTAGCTCTTATCTCTGAAATGTCCACCCTCGTACTATCTTCAGCATCGTGGCAGATGGCAACGGGTTCTTATCAAGGATGTCTCTGTACATTTGTCCATTCATCTTTCCTTCAATTATATGAAATCTGCCTGTACCGTGTGCTGAAAAACACCCCCACACCACGATGCTCCTAGTGTTTTTGGGCTGATGTGCAGTGCCATTTCTCCTCCAAACATGCTGTGTGTTGTGGCATCCAAAAAGTTCAGTTTTGGTCTCATCTGACCAGACAGTATTCTCCCAGTATTTTGCTGGCTTGCCCAAATGTTGTGCAGCAAATCAAAGCAAAGCAATGGAGTCTTGCGAGGTGAGCGGGCATAGAGCCCATGTTGGTTGAGTGCATTACTTATAGTTGAAACAGCATTACCTGCTAACTCCAGGTCTTTCTGGAGCTCTCCATGAGTGGTCTTTGGCTCTTGAATAACTCTTCTGATAATTCTTTTGACTCCTCTGTCAGAAATCTTGTGAGGAGCTCCTGGTTGTGGCCAGCTTATGGTAAAATGATGTTCTTTCCACTTCCGAATGATGACTCCAACAGTGCTCACTGGAACATTTAGCAGTTTAGAAATGCGCCTGTAACCAATGTCATCATTATGTTTTGCAACAATAAGGTTGTGAAGGTCTAGAGAGGGCTCTTTGCTTCTACCTATCATGAGTTCTTTGTGGTGTGACAATCTGATTTTAAAGGCTATCAGTCAGGACTTAGCCAGCTGAAATTAATTTGCACTGCTGGTGGATGGGGTGGCTCCCTAAATTCTGATGGATTTCAGCTGGTTTCTTGTCTTTCTTTGCCTTTTTGCACCTCTTTTTCTTCATGTATTCAGTACTTGTTCCCTGTGTCATTCCACTTTATTAACTATAACTTGTTTTGTGAACACAGTTGCCTTAATTTCTTTGTATGTGTGGGTTACTTGGGTTGTTACTGATATCTGGTGAAAATCTCAGGTCAGTGGCTCCATCAGAAATATGTTTGAGAGAAATGTTGGTGTGTTCAATACTTATTTTCTTATACTATAATATACACATATACACACACCCCTCCATGGATTGCTACCTTATCATAGTGGAGGGGTTTGAGTGCCTGAATGATCCCAGTACCTAAAGTATGTTGTTGGGGGCAATTTGCCCCTCGTAGGGTCTCCCAAGACAAATATCCTGGGTGAAGTGCCAGACTAAGAGCAGTCCTGTGGATCTCCATGAAAAACCTTTCATCATGGACCCAGTGTACCCAAAGGAGGCACATGGGTCTGTCCTCCAATGGGCTCACCACCTGCAGGAGGGATCATGATGCTATGTGAACTGGGCGGCAGTCTAGGCTATTCTGCCTGGACTGATGGTCCCGCAACCGGGATCTCCAGATAAGCGGTAGAAGATGAATGGATAAATATATACACACATACAGTTGAAACCACAAGTTTACACACACTGTATAAAAAGAAAACCTTTTTTTTCTCATGGTCTGCTTTACCCAGAAAGGATAATAAAACAAAGAAATCAATTGTGATGCGTTTTGTGAACAGAAGGGCAAAGAATGACATACTGAGGCAGGCCAGAAAGCTATGGGGAACAGAAGTTTACCTAAATGAACATCTAACAAAAACTAATGCTGAAATAGCACGGCAAGCACGGATGCTGAAAAGACAAAATAAGATACAGGCAACATGGACAAGAAATTGTAGAGTTTGGATCAAACTAAATGAAACACCTGAGGAAGCAAAGAGTATAATAAACAGAGAGATTACTGACTTAAATAAGTATAGATGAACACTGATTAAGAAAATTAAGAGACTATGATAATCCATATCCACACACACGGCAAGAATAGTTCTTTTGACATACCATGTCAATGTCCTTTAAAAAACAACAACAAAAAAAAACAACTAAACAAAACAAACAAAAAAACTTATGACTGACTTGAGTAGACATCAATTATACCCAGTCGGAGGAAGTCATTTGACACAGAGTGAGGAAATTCAAACTCTGAAAATATGCCATTATGCTGAACATAAACTACAAGAGATGGAGAATAATATTGATCCTGATAACCACTTTTTCAATAATATTCATAATCATTGTGAATATTACACTGAAAAGCAATTCAAAAGTCAAGTGCAACTAGATGGTAAACTATCAGTAATACACTTCAACAGCAGAAGTCTTAACAAAAACTTTCCACAGATTCAGGACTATTCAGGACTATTCAGGACTAGCTAGACAGAAAATTTACATCCATCGCAGTCTCTGAAACTTGGCTTAATGAAGAGCAGGCTCCCCTGATGGCAATAGAGGGATATCAGATGTTTCATATTAACAGATCTCAAAAAAAGGGTGGTGGTGTTGCACTGTATATACCTAGATGACCTGTATAGGTGTAAACTTGTAAATGGAATGTCCTTTGCACTACCAGGGATTTTAGAATGTGTTACTGTTGAGATTGACCAAGATAAAACAAAAAATCTAATTATAAGTTGTATATATAGAACGCCGGGAACTTGCATTGAGACATTCAGAAATAAATTAGTCGAGCTGTACAATAATATTACTAGTAAGAAAATGGTAGTAATTTGTGGAGATTTCAACATTGATTTACTATCAACAAAATGTAATTACAGAGTTCATGAATTCTATGTACAGTATGAGTCTATATCCCACAATAACGCATCCCAGTAGAATCACAGTTCACACTGCTACACTTATTGACAACCTGTTTGTTAATATTATTGATAAGAAAACAGAGAGTGGATTATTGATAAATGATATAAGTTGTAGAAGAGCTTGGAAATGAAAAGGCGATTTGATTTATAAACAAAGTTTAATAATCAGCTCTCCTAACAAGTCTCATCTGGTGCAGAGTGGCAGAAGGGAAAAGAGGCAGAATGTCTCCGGCTCACTGGCTTTATACTTGCACACAACAAAAGACATGCATAACAAAGGCTGACATCCCTCATTATCTTAATCCCCCCATTGTCTTGGTATTTCCTCTCCTCGCCTTAGGGGGTGAGGGTGGCTCCTCCGGTCTCCTCCGCCGTGTCTGGGAACGTCTTTGTTCTTCACTCGGCGGTTGAGAGCCTTTGTCCTTTCAGAGGTGTGAAGTCCTTTACATATGTAATTACTAAACATTTCAACATGCTTCAACATATGTAGGTTATGGAATATAGGATTAATATAGACCACAGGCCCCCCAAACAACTAAGAAAGAACAATAGAAAGGTTCACAGTCTAAGATAGCTACTATGACATACTAAGTGTTACATCTCTTGCCACGGAAGAAACTTTCCAGCAGCCATGCTCCTAAGAGAGTTCAGTGGTAATCATAACAGCATAGTAAAATCATAAGTCAGTCCTAAACTGTTGCAGCACAATTAGTGAACAATTGTGGAGTGGTTTGTATCAGTCCCTGTGCTGTCTGGGTTTTAATCTTCTCCCAAAACTGCTGTAGGTTGGTTTAGGCGCCCTGCTGGGACCTTCTTGTGAGGAATCTGCAGTGTGGGAAGGAGAGAGGTTAATTGTTCCCTGCCGGGGGGCTGAGTCTTTCTCTTGGGGGGTCTACCCCGCCGAGGTGCTCTCGCCAACTGTGCAGGCTCGTCTTTCAACAAGAAGGCAGGTTTAAGTCTGTCAATGCTGACTGTTTCTTTTCTATCCCCAAAATCAAGCACAAAGTGTTTATCACCATGTTCCAGCACTCTGAATGGCCCATCGTATGCTGGGCGGAAAGTTGGTTTTAAAGCTTCATGCTTAACAAAAACGAACTCAGCGTTTTTTAAAGCTTGAGGGACAAAAACCCGTGGGAAGGAGTGATGAGCTGGACCGGGGAGAGAGCCCGGTCCGCTGCTGCCTAAAAACCTTGGGACTGGAAGGTGCCCTGGCTCTGGGTTCTCTGGTAAAAATTCACCTGGAAGCCTGAGAGGTTGTGCAAAGACTAATTCTGCGGGAGAGGCATCTAGATCCTCTTTAGGTGCAGCACGCAACCCCAATAAAACCCAGGGAAGTTTATTTACCCAATTTGTGTCCGTTAGTGAGGCTCTGAGGGCAGCCTTTAAAGACCTGTGAAAACGCTCGCATAACCCATTAGCCTGAGGGTGATAAGCGGTGGTGCGATGAATTGTTGCCCCTAAGCTGTTGGACATGGCTGACCAGAGCTCTGAGACAAATTGAGGCCCCCTATCGGACGTGATGTCCGATGGGACGCCGAAACGTGCCACCCAGTTTGTCAAAAAAAACGCGAGCGACTTCCTCTGCTATGGTTGCCGCTAGAGGGACTGCCTCTGGCCAGCGTGTGGTGCGGTCTATCATTGTTAACAGGTGTGTGAAACCTTGGGAGGAAGGTAGTGGCCCCACGAGGTCGACATGAACGTGGTCGAACCTTCTAGCAGGGATTGGAAAAGGCTCCAGAGGGGCTTTTGTGTGTCTGTGTATTTTGGCGCGTTGACAAGAAATGCAAGTTTTTGCCCATTCTTTTACGTTTTTGCGCAGGCCTGGCCACACAAACTTTTCGGCGACCATTTTAACCGAGGCGCGCACACCTGGGTGCGCGAGGGAGTGAATTGCGTCTAAAATACGGCGGCGCCATGTAGCTGGTACTAACGGGCGAGGTCGGCTGGTTGAAACATCGCATATTAGCGGGGGTACGCCGTCGCGTAAACCCTTTTTCTCCAGCCTTAACCCTGTTGGTCCAGACAGGAGTGCACGCACGTCCGCGTCACCGCTTTGTTCCTCCGCCATGGCTGCATAATCTATCCCTGCATGGATAGGTGCTGCGTATGTGTCTGCGTTAGTGAAGAGTTCCGCTGCTGAGGCAATATAATCTGTCTCCCCACGCTCTGGTGGTGTCACAGCGCGAGAGAGACAGTCTGCTACTACGTTAAGTTTGCCTGCCACGTGTCGAATGTCTGTGGTGAACTCTGAAATCGCAGCTAGCTGTCTTTGTTGCCTGCCTGACCATGGTTCTGAAATTTTAGCCATAGCAAAGGTGAGCAGTTTATGGTCTACAAAAGCCGTGAAACTCCGCCCTTCTAACCAGAACTGGAAGTGGCGGATGGATAAATGAAGCGCCAGCAGCTCTCTGTCAAAAGTGCTGTATTTACGCTCAGTTTGGTTTAGCGATTTGCTAAAGAATGCTAAAGGTTGCGAGACCCCGCTGACAAGTTGTTCTACAACTGCCCCTATAGCTAGGTCTGAAGCGTCTGTGGTTAGCGCGATGCGGGCCAAGGGATCTGGGTGAACTAACAATGTGGCGTTAGCTAGGGCGCTTTTTACTTCCGCGAAAGCGCGTTCGCGCTCCGGGGTCCATTCGACCGCGTTGGAAGCTTTCTTTTTTTTGAGCGCGTCATATAGGGGCTGCATGAGCTGAGCTGCGTGGGGGAGGAAGCGGTTGTAAAAATTAACCATCCCCAAAAATTCCTGTAGCGATTTGACCATTTGTGGCCGTGGGAAACTTTCTATTGCGTGAACTTTGTCTGGAAGCGGAACTGCCCCCTTCGGAGAGACTTTGTGTCCTAAAAAATCAATTTGTGACACGCTGAATTTGCATTTGGCTGGATTGATTATTAGCCCGTGCTCTTCTAGCCTCTGAAAAACCGTAGTGAGGTGCTGCTCGTGTTCTTCCTCAGACGAGCTGGCTACCAGCATGTCGTCGAGGTAGACGAAGACAAAAGGAAGGTCGCGTAGGACCGCGTCCATCATTCGTTGAAAAGTTTGAGCAGCGCCTTTGAGGCCGAAAGGCATTCGCAGAAATTCAAAAAGGCCGAAAGGGGTTATTACCGCTGTTTTAGGAATGTCTTCTGCTCGGACTGGGACTTGGTGATAACCGCGGACTAAGTCTATTTTTGAAAAAATGCGCGCACCCGCCAGATGTAGTGAAAAATCTTGAATGTGAGGAATTGGGTAACGGTCATGCGCTGTAGCATTGTTTAATCTGCGGTAATCTCCACACGGTCTCCAAGAACCGTCGGATTTCGGAACCATGTGAAGTGGTGAGGCCCAGGGGCTCTTCGAGCGTCTAACAACGCCCAATTTTTCAAGAGTTGTAAACTCGTCCCGTGCTATGTTGAGCTTGGCCGCGTCTAAGCGGCGAGCTTTGGCAAAAACGGGTGGTCCCGTTGTGGGAATGAAGTGTTCAACCCCGTGTTTAGCCACAGTGGCTGAGAATTTGGGAATTGTGAGTGCTGGAAATTGGGTGAGGAGTTGCTCAAACTTACCTCCTGCCGTGGTGACATTGGCCTGCACAGGTGGTGGAGAAACTCGGGCTGAGCATGGAATAGAAGCAAAGGACAGTGCATTAACCAGGCGCCTATTTGCTAGATCCACTAATAACCCATGTGCACACAAAAAATCTGCGCCTAATAAGTTAAAACTCACCGCCGCTACAACAAATGTCCATCTGTAGCTGCGGCCGTGGATGAGGAGGTGCAGGTTCTTTTCGCCAAACGTGTCGATGCTAGAGCCGTTGGCTGCCACTGCTCCGTTGCCCCGGGTGCCCATGGCTCGATCTGCGTGGGAGGGCATGACGAAACTCAGCTGGGCTCCTGTGTCGATGAGGAACTGCTTGCCTGTGTATCCATCCGTCACGTACAACAGCTTATTCTTCTCGCCGAGAACCGCTGCCGTTAACGGCTCTCGGCTTTGGCGTTTTCCCGAAATCGCAAATTTGCAGGGGGGAACGCATTTGTGGGCCTTCTCGGCGAAGCGGTGGTGATAATAACAGACGTCGCTCTGTCTGTTTTTGGCCGTGTCGCTGTCACCGTGGGCTGGGTCTGCTCAGTGGGTTGTGGCTCCTCGTGGCTCGGGGCGTCAGCTTTGAGGTCTGCGGATGCTGCTGTGGGTGTCAGCTCCTTGCAGGCGTTGACGAGCCGATGAGCTTCGTTGGCCAGTGCGCGGAAGTCTTGGTGGTTGTTGCATTTCATGCTGGCGAGTGTCCCTCTCATGTGTGGCGGCAGCGTGCTGAGGAATATAAACTGGAAGAGGAAGTTGTCATTGTCCTCTTCTTTGAGCTGTAGCAAATCCTCCATGAGGGCCTTCGGTTTGCACCCTCTGTGGCCGTAGACCACCAGGATCTTCTCGGCTCTCTCTTCCGCTGATGGGACGTAGTTCGCCACGATGGTTGCTTTGAGTGTCTCATATTTGTCCCGGGCCGGTGGTCGCCGGATCATGCTCCGCACACATTTCGAAGTGGCGGCGTCGAGTTTGGAGACGATATGGTAGAATTTGGTATCGTCAGCCGTGATGCCCGCCAGTGTAAACTGGGCTTCAGCCTGCTGAAACCAAGAGGCGGGGTCTTCTTGCCAGAAGTCTGGCAGCTTGACGGCGACGACATTCGTGCATACCATCACTGCTGTGCCCGCCGGGTGAGAGTGCCTTGCCTCGGCTCTCACGGCGGTGCTGGTGCTCGGTTGAGCCCTCTCAATCTCTTCTGCCGGGGGGAACAGTTGTCCATCTGTTCCCTCGTCTGCGTGGTTGCTGGCGTCTGCCTGGGTCGCCACGGATGAGTCGATTGCGGGGGTATGCCTCAGGTCCATACTCGCGTCAGGGGTCACCAGTGTAGAAGAGCTTGGAAATGAAGAGGCGATTTGATTTATAAACAAAGTTTAATAATCAGCTGTCCTAACAAGTCTCATCTGGTGCAGAGTGGCAGAAGGGAAAAGAGGCAGAATGTCTCCGGCTCACTGGCTTTATACTTGCACACAACAAAAGACATGCATAACAAAGGCTGACATCCCTCATTATCTTAATCCCCCCATTGTCTTGGTATTTCCTCTCCTCGCCTTAGGGGGTGAGGGTGGCTCCTCCGGTCTCCTCCGCCGTGTCTGGGAACGTCTTTGTTCTTCACTCGGCGGTTGAGAGCCTTTGTCCTTTCAGAGGTGTGAAGTCCTTTACATATGTAATTACTAAACATTTCAACATGCTTCAACATATGTAGGTTATGGAATATATGATTAATATAGACCCCATAAGTGACCATTTGCCAACCTTTGCACTTATCCATGGCCACACGGAGGCCAGTACAGAAAAAAATTTAAAATCGTTCAGATACAAATCACAAAAGGCAATCAGTTCTTTTCAAGAAGACTTGCTGAAGCAGGACTGGACAAAATCAGAATCAGAATCAGATTCATTGCCATTGTTCATGTAGTACACAAACTAGGAATTTGTCTCGGTGCCATGCTACAACATTAAAAACATGATGAGATAAAGAGATAAACTAAAAAACTAAAGGACTAAAAACATGCAATAAGTGTAGAATAATAAGTAATAATAATAATAATAATAATAATAATAATAATAATAATAATAATGAGTAATACTAGTCAAGGCAGTTTTAAATAAATTAGCAAGTAGCAGATAATATGGGTACCACAGTGCAGTCGATAATGCAACAGAAAAACAGTGATGAATGACATGAGTCTGGTTGAGCTGCTGTATATAGTGCACGAGAGTCAATAAGTCACTTAATGTTCAGCAGTCTGATGGCAGAGGGGAAAAAGCTGTTCATGTGCCAGGAGGTTTTAGTCTGAATGGACCGAAGTCTTCTACCTGAGGGGAGGGGGGCAAACAGTATGTGACCAGGGTGTGAAGGTTCGGCTATGATCCGGCCAGCACGCCTCCGGGTCCTGGAGATGTATAGGTCCTGGAGAGATGGGAGCTTGCAGCCGATCACCTTCTTAGCAGTGCGCACGACACGCTGCAGCCTTAGTCTGTCCCTGGCAGTGGCTCCTGCATACCACACAGTTATGGAGGAGGTGAGGATGGACTCGATGATGGCCGTGTAGAACTGCACTAACATCTTGGTGGGTAGCTTGAGCTTCCTCAGCTGCCGCAGGAAGAACATCCTCTGCTGGGCCTTTTTGATGAGGGAGCTGATGGTTGGCTCCCATTTGAGGTCCCGGGTGATGGTGGTGCCCAAGAAGCGGAAGGAATCTGCAATGGTGATAGGAGAGCCTGTGATGGTGAGGGGGGGCAGGGGGGTTGTGACTTTCCTGAAGTTCACAATCATCTCCGCTGTCTTCAGAGCGTTCAGCTGCAGGTTATTGTGGCTGCACCAGGACACCAGCTGGGCCACCTCTTTCCTGTAGACGGACTCGTCGCCGTTGGAGATAAGCCCAATGAGGGTGGTATCGTCCGCAAACTTAATCAGCTTAACAGACTGGTGGGAGGAGGTGCAGGAGTTGGTATAAAGGGAGAAGAGTAGGGGGCAAAGTACACAGCCCTGGGGTGATCCGATGCTGATGCTAACAGAGTCCGAGACAGACTTCCCCAGCCGCACATGCTGCCTCCGGTCTGTCAGGAAGTCGGTGATCCACCTGCAGAGGGAGTCAGGCACGTCGAGTCAGGCACGTCTGCTCCAGGACAGCTTGTCCTGGAGCAGAGCGGGGCGGATGGTGTTGAATGCAGAGCTGAAGTCCACAAACAGGATCCTGGCGTAGGTTCCCGGGGAGTCCAGGTGCTGCAGGATGGAGTGGAGGGCCAGGTTGACTGCGTCGTCCACAGACCTGTTGGCACGGTAGGCAAACTGCAGCGGGTCCAGGAGGGGAGTGGTGATGGACTTGAGGTGAGACAGGACCAGGTGCTCAAAGGACTTCATGACTACAGAGGTGAGCGCTACAGGTCTGTAGTCGTTAAGTCCAGTAATCCGTGGCTTCTTGGGGACAGGGATGATGGTGGAGGATTTGAGGCAGGTCGGCACGTGGCATTGCTTAAGGGAGGTGTTAAAAATGTCTGTGAAGACAGGAGCCAGCTCTTTCGCACAGTGTCTCAGGGTGGAGGGAGACACACCATCCGGCCCGGGGGCCTTGCGCGGGTTCAGTCTGGAGAACTGTCTGTGCACGTCCTGCTCACTGATGACAAGGGCAGGGGGGGAGGAGGAGGAGGGGGGGACCGCTTTTGATGAATTAGGGGCCGAGGAGGCAGTGGAGCTGGGTGGAGGGGGGGAGTTGGACACAGCTGACGAGGTGTCAAAACGGGCATAATGTTGGGACAGTTTTTGACAAAGGGCTTTGTCATCCTGACCTTTAGAAGCCTGAGGCCGATAGTTGGTGATTTGCCTCAGTCCTCTCCACACAGAAGCCGAGTCATTAGCAGTGAACTGCTGCTGGAGTCTCTCAGAATACACAGATTTAGCTCTCCTCAACTCTCTGTTAAACCGATATTTGACCTCTCTGTAGCGGTCCCTGTCTCCACTTTTCAACACTGCTTCCTTCTCCTTCCTGATCTGTCTGAGCTTGGCAGTGAACCAGGGCTTATCATTAGAGTACCTCACCCTGGTGCGCGATGGAAGAATGCTCTCCTCACAAAAGTTGATATATGAGTTCACAGTGTCTGTGTACTCATTAAGATCATGTGTGACTCCTTTAAACATGTCCCAGTCAGTTACTTCCATGCATGTGTTCAGTTTCTCTCCAGCTTCACTGGTCAATTTCTTCATGGTGGTCACAACAGGTTTAGTGAGTTTCAGTCTCTGTCTGTATGTGGGGATGAGGTGGACCATCACGTGATCAGATAGTCCGAGCGCAGCGCGGGGAACAGCGCGATACGCGTCCTTAACTGTCGTGTAACAGTGTAAGGGAAAATGGGAATATTAATAAATAATAAATATGATCCGGTATGAATTATTTAATTTATATTGATGTATTGGAATCTGAGCTCAAATCTCATTTCATATACATCAGAAAAGTTAATAACACTCGTAAGGGGCACCAGCTTCTATCTTTAAGAAGCAATTTGATCTTTAATTTCACTTTATACCTGTTTGATCACTCAATAAATTAATCAATAATCAGTCTCAAAAATTTTCCATGAATTCGATACCTGGGCTTGAAACAGACTCAGAATGAAATAAATTCCCAACAACTTCTCTCAATTTTAAATATTTATTAAATGAAATGATTAACAGACATTGCAGGAATTTCATTTAATTATAAAATCAATCTTGTAAATGATAGATTAACAATGTCAATATTTTCTGAACCAGGGTTAAACTGAGAAATGAATTTCTACCAGTTTGAGTTAACAGATTATAAAAAAAAAACAACGCAAATTTATGGAGAAAGTTTATTAATTATATGAAAAAGTCCTTGATTGATCTTAAGAAAATAAAAACGGAATTTTAATGAAAGGAAGAGTTATGTTAAGGGCTTCTTAATTTGCATCTGATTAGATATACAAATTATTACCGAACCTCAGACGTTAATTCAGCAGTGGAATTAAAGTTTGCAGCTCATGTGCTCCTCGGTCGATGATAGTTCTGTCGTCGTCCTCAGCCCAAGATTTCGTGGATGTTAGGGGAAATATCTGCCCGCAGATATTTCAGCATCCACAGTTCGACCTTTAAATTCAAGCAGTCGAAGAGGCTGGATTTTGGCTGTATGGCCCAGAGTTGCAACTGGGCTCGGAGCCAGATGGGGACGTTTCTGCAGCGCGATGGACAGCTGCGCGTTGATTCCTCAGCTGCGTCTTTTCTTCCTGGTAGACAAGCAGCTGTAGAGGTTTTCGGGAATAATTAATGATATCTAATCCGATCTCAAATTAAAAAAAAAAAAACTTTCGGACTTTAGATAAAAATAGTAGCTTCTGGTGGGTGCTTGGTCAAGAAAAATATTATAAAATAAAGTCAAGATTAAGTTTACATTAAAATCAAACAAACGGTGGTTTTACAGAAAGTTTAACAAAGAAAAGGTGATGAATAAAAATTGGAGTTTAACTCCGATTAAGAATTGAGCTCAAAGAAATAGGAATTCCTAGGCATTTAAGAGATAAAGAAAATACAAAGTTACATAAATTACGAGTTATCTGCTCTGTGTTCAGAAAAGCGACACATGGTCAGACGGTCCTTTGTTCTTCCTTGCTGTGTGTAGACAAATGGAGGAGATCAGAAAAAAGGGATGACGAAAAGAGCAGGTGAAAAGAGAGTCCGGAGCAGAAAAAGGGATGAAAAGAGTCTCTCTCCTTTATATAAGCTCTGTTGAGTTTCGCGGGTTTCCGGCCTGACCGGAATCTCAGCCAATGAGCGTCCTTCGTGGGCGGGCTCGATGAACTTTTAGTCCAATGAACAAACAGTCTATTGTTTGGAGTCCTTTGGGAAGAAGAGTTGTCATGCAGAGATTGGCTGTGGGAGTTACATGGTTTTAGAGGCAAAACTTTGATACATACTGGAAGTTAATATTTCCCTTTATGTATTAAACTAAGATAACTTTAGTGATTAGTATAAATTATAAGCAGTGCTTCTAAATCAACATGCAGGAATAAACATTCATTTAAACATTAGCATGCATATATATAAAATCACAGATTAATGCATTTCACACATATTGATTTTCCACATCAAAAACATCAGAGTCCATCTGCATTTTCATAGTTCTGAAAAGAATGAAGGTTTAGAATTGAGTTTGTAATAATGTACTTTAAAGTTCACTGGTTAAATCCAGCGTTTCCCAGAATTTAAGGAAATTTGTGGGTCTGTGTGGCCAGGTCTGTTGCATGTTTATGGGGGCAATAAAAGCAAAGCCGGACATTGGGGAAAATTCCTCAGGCTGGTTTTAACAAAGGAATGGGATTTCAGCTGTGGCCTGGAGGAAGAAAATCCATTTTTTGATTGTCTTACTCCTGGGTGAAAAATGTCTTTAAGCAGCAGAATAATTATTGCTGAGCCAAAGTGAGATGATGCTACAACAGTGATCCAGCATGTTATTTCCTCTGGTTGGACATTTAATAAACTGTTTGTATCGGGGGAGCTCGTGACTCAGATTGCTCTGGTTAAAGTCGCCTACCACAATAATCAGAGAGTCTGGAAAAGTTCGCTCCGCATGTAGGATGTGATCTGCGAGCGCGCGCTGGGCCTCGCGCGCGTCCGCGTCGGGAGGGGCGTACACAGCGATCAAAACGAATGATGCGAACTCCCGCGGGGAATAAAATGGCTTGCAGTTGATAGAGAGAAATTCTAGATCGGTAGAACAGTGTTGTGAAATCACCGTTACATCAGAGCACCAGCTGCTGTTAATGTAGAAGCAGACTCCACCTCCAATAGACTTACCGGAGAGCTCTGTGACGCGATCAGCACGAAACAGCTGAAATCCCTCGAGGCTGATCGCGCTGTCCGGTATGTTCCCTTTAAGCCAGGTCTCAGAGAAACAGATGACAGACGAGGAAGCGAGGTCCTTAAATCGCATCAGCAGTCTTAATTCTTCTACCTTGTTAAAGAGAGAATTGGCATTGGATAGAAATATGCCAGGCAAGGCTGTTCGCGTGCCTCTCCTTTGCAGCCAAGCGAGAACCCCCCCTCGTTTTCCTCTTTTTCACCGTCTTACTTTTTGAGCCAAACAATGAATCAGATCGGCGGCAGGAGCTAAAAAAACTGGGAGAAGGTCCGTGGGAGTGACAGTCCTGATATTTAATAGCTCTTCACGGGTGTAAGAACTGGCAGACACACAATCGATGAACAGAAACAAACAAATTAAAAAAGTCTATGTATCAGATGTAAATGAAGCCTACAACACATTTATGAACATAGTAACCACTCTTTATGAAAAAAATTGTCCATTAGTAAAGAAAAAGCTTAAATATAAATTTGTCGATAAGCCATGGTTAACCAAAGGATTACAAAAGTAAAAAGAAAAATTTGTTATATAAAGCTTTTCTAAAGAAAAGGACAAAAGAAGCAGAGCAGCGGTATAAAACATACAAAAATAAGTTAACATATATAATGAGATGTAGTAAAAGAGACTATTACAGTAAAGAACTGGAGAAAAACAGAGACAATATTAAAAATACATGGACGATACTTAACAATATTCTTGGAAATAAAAACAGAAATACAAGCAACCCAACCAACTTTTCAAAAAATAATACCACTCAGAGTGTGAATGCAGTTTCACCTGCAGATGAATTTAATAACTTTTTTGTTAACATTGGTCCTAATTTGGCGCGAGAAATACCCATTACGGCACCTACGGGTGATACAATAAGCAAAAACACTGCTATAAAAGACTCCATTTTTATAAAGAACACAGACGAGAGAGAGGTCATTGAAATTGTTAAATTGTTTAAAAGTAGAACATCTACGGACTGTGATGGTATTGACATGCTCTTAGTCAAAACTATTATCGAATGCTTAGTGAAACCACTGACGTATATTTGTAACCTGTCTCTCCAAACAGGTATATTTCCCAATGCAATGAAAATAGCTAAAGTAATTCCGATATACAAGGCGGGTGACAGAGGGGAACTTTCAAACTATAGACCAATTTCACTATTGCTGCAATTTTCCAAGATACTTGAAAAAATATTCTGTGAGAGAATTGACAACTTCATAATGAAGAATAATTTATTGTGTGAGCAGCAATATGGGTTCAGACACAAGAGGACAACTGCATTTGCTCTAATGGAATTTATAGAAAAAATATCAACTGCCGTTGAAAATAAAGAGTATTCAGTTGGGGTATTCCTGGATCTTAAAAAAAGCATTTGATACAGTGGATCACAATTTATTATTAAAGAAACTACAAAATTGTGGTATTAGGGGGGTAGCACTGTCCTGGTTAAGTAGTTACTTAAAGAATAGATATCAGTATGTATGTGTTGGTAACAAAAACTCACAGTTACTGAAGGTTACTTGTGGAGTCCCACAGGGTTCAGTTTCGGGGCCATTGTTATTCAATACGTATATAAATGATATATGTAAAGTCTCGGAAAAAATGGATTTAATATTGTTTGCCGATGACACTAATCTATTATGCAGTGGAAGCAATTTGGAACAACTTTTGGATACAATCAGAAAGGAATTAGGAAAGCTTAAACTGTGGTTTGATTCAAAGAAATTAACGCTCAATTTAAGTAAGACAAAATTTATAGTTTTTAACAACCATCACAACAACTTAGTATCTAAACTCAGTGTAAATGGTGTAGAGATTGAAAGGGTATCTGAAAGTAAATTTCTTGGAGTAATAATTGATAATAAACTATGTTGGAAGTCACATATTAATTATATTAAAGGTCCATCCATCCATCCATCTTCTACCGCTTTTCCGGAGGTCCGGGTCGCGGAGGCAGCAGTTCAAGCAGAGAAGCCCAGACTTCCCTCTCCCCAGCCACCTGCTCCAGCTCTTCAGAGGGGATACCAAGGCGTTCCCAGAACAGCTGGGTGACATAGTCTCTCCACTGAGTCCTGGGTCTGCCCTGGGGTCTCCTCCCAGTGGGACATGCCTGAAACACCTCAAGTGGGAGGCGTCCAGGAGGCATCCTAATCAGATGCCCATACCACCTCAACTGACTCCTTTCAATGTGGAGGAGTAGCGGTTCTACTCTGAGCCTCTCCCGGTAAAATATTATATTATATATATTATATATATATATATATATAAGGTAAAATATCTAAATCAATCGCAATACTACACAGAGCGAAATATTTGCTGAATCAACCCACATTATATACTTTGTATCATTCATTAATACTTCCATACATGACATATTGTACTGAAGTATGGGGAAATACATATAAAACAAACATATATCCAGTCTTTATGCTTCAGAAGAGAGCTATTAGAATTATAAACAAAGCTGCTTATAGGGAACCACCAAACCCACTTTTTCTTAAATTAAAAGCTCTCAGGTTGAAAGATCTGGTTGACTTTAAAACTGCAGTAATAATGTTTAAAGTGAAGAATCTATCACTGCCCGCAAATATCCAAAAGTTGTTCCAAATAAGGGAGAAACAATATCATTTCAGAGGAACTGTGGTATATATGACTCTTATATCCCATATCTACATATGTTAGAACAAGTGGAAATGTTTTGTGACAGCATATGTAAGGAGCTTCACACCTAGAAAGGACAGAGCATCCCCCACGCCGGGTTAAAGACAATGGACCTCCCAAGACGCGGCAGTGGAGATGGACTCGACACCTTTACCCCTAAAGCGAGAGGGGGAGTTCCCATCACCTCCCAAGACAGGGAGAGGGGATGGCAGGACAATGGGGGTTAAGATAACGGGGAGATGTTACCTTTTTCAATGAGTGGCTCTTACGTCAGCTTTTTCAATGAGTGGTCCTATGTGTGCTTGTATTTAACCAGCGAGCGAAGCAGAGATCTGTCTCTTGCCTTCTGCCAAGCTCTACACCTGATGAGATTTGATAGAGGAGCTATTCATTAACAACCCTGTTTTTAATACAAAGCCGCCTCGTTATTTCAGCTCCACTACACTGGTGACCCTGACGCGAGAATATGGACCGGAGGCGTTCTTCAAGCTGCTCATCCATGGTGACTCCGGCATACGCCAGCGACGACGCAGACGAGGGAACAAGCAGACAGCTGTTCCCCACAGCAGAGGGCACTGAGAGAGCTCAACCGAGCTCCAGCACCGCCGCGAGAGCCATAGAAACGCACTCTGACCCGGCGAACACGACAATGATGGTGTGCACGAACGCCGTCGCTGTCAACCTGCCAGACTTCTGGCGAGAAGACCCCGCCTCTTGGTTTCAGCAAGCTGAAGCCCAGTTTGTACTGGCGGGCATCACAGCAGACGATATTAAGTTTTACCATATCGTCTCCAAACTCGACTCCTCCACTTCGAAGTGTGTGCGGAGCTTGGTCCGGCGACCACCAGCCCGGGACAAATATGAGACACTCAAGGCGACCATCGTGGCGAATTATGTCCCGTCAGTGGAGGAAAGAGCCGAGAGGATCCTGGCGGTCTACGGCCACAGAGGGAGCAATCCGAGGACCCTCATGGAGGATTTGCTACAACTCAAGGAGGAGGATAATGATAATTTCCTTTTCCAATTCATTTTCCTCAGCACGCTACCACCGCATTTGAGAGGGACACTCGCCAGTATGAAGTGCAATAATCATCAGGATTTCCGCACACTGGCCAACGAGGCTTACCGGCTCGTCAACGCCTGCAGAGAACGGACACCCACAGCGGCATCCGCAGATCTGAAAACTGACACCCCGAGCCTTGGAGAGACTCAACCCACGGTGACAGCGGCGCGGCCCAAGCGCAACGAGCAGAACGATGTCTGCTATTATCACCACCGCTTCGCAGAGAAAGCCCGCAAATGCGTTCCCCCCTGCAAGTTTACGATGTCGTGGAAACGCCAAAGCCGAGGGCCATTAACAGCAGCGGTTCTCGGCGAGAAGAATAAGCTGTTATACGTGACGGATGGATACACAGGCAAGCAGTTCCTCATCGACACGGGAGCTCAGCTGAGTTTCGTCATGCCCTCCCACGCAGATCGAACCATGGGCACCCGGGGCAACGGAGCAGTGGCAGCCAACGGCTCTGACATCGACACGTTCGGGGAAAAGAGCCTGCACCTCCTCATCCACGGCCGCAGCTACAGATGGACATTTGTTGTAGCAGCGGTGAGCTTAACTTGTTAGGCGCAGATTTTCTGTGTGCACATGGGTTATTAGTGGATCTTGCAAATAGGCGCCTGGTTAATGCACTATCTTTTGCTTCTATTCCATGCTCAGCTCGAGTGTCTCCACCACCTGTGCAGGCCAACGTCACCACGGCGGGAGGTAAGTTTGAGCAACTCCTCACCCAATTTCCAGCACTCACAACCCCCAAATTCTCAGCCACTGTAGCCAAACACGGGGTTAAACACTTCATTCCAACAACGGGACCTTCCGTTTTTGCCAAAGCTCGCCGCTTAGACGCGGCCAAGCTCAACATAGCAAGGGACGAATTTGCAGCTCTTGAAAAATTAGGCATTTGCCGACGTTCAAAGAGCCCTTGGGCTTCACCACTTCACATGGTCCCGAAATCCGACGGTTCTTGGAGACCGTGCGGAGATTACCGCAGGCTAAACAACGCTACAGCGCATGACCGCTACCCCATTCCTCACATTCAGGATTTTTCATTACACTTAGCAGGTGCGCGCATTTTTTCAAAAATAGACTTAGTCCGCGGTTATCACCAAGTCCCAGTCCGAGCTGAAGATATTCCTAAAACAGCGGTTATAACCCCTTTCGGCCTTTTTGAATTCCTAAGAATGCCATTCGGCCTCAAAGGCGTGGCTCAAACTTTCCAACGGATGATGGACGCAGTCCTACGCGACCTACCCTTTGTTTTTGTCTACCTCGATGACATGCTGGTAGCCAGTTCATCCGAGGAAGAACACGAACAGCACCTCACTACCGTTTTTCAGAGGCTGGAAGAGCACGGACTTATAATCAATCCAGCCAAATGCAAATTCGGCGTATCACAAATTGATTTTTTGGGACATAGGGTATCCCCGGCAGGGGCAATTCCGCTTCCAGACAAAGTTCGTGCGATAGAAAGTTTTCCACGGCCTCAAACGGTTAAGTCGCTACAGGAATTTTTGGGGATGGTTAATTTTTACAACCGTTTCCTCCCCCACGCAGCTCAGCTCATGCAACCCCTATATGACGCGCTCAGAAAAAAGAAAGCTTCCAACGCGGTCGAATGGACCCCGGAGCGCGAACGCGCTTTCGCGGAAGTAAAAAGCGCCCTAGCTAACGCCACAATGTTAGTCCACCCAGATCCCTCAGCCCGCATTGCTCTAACCACAGATGCTTCAGACCTGGCTATAGGGGCAGTTGTAGAACAACTTGTCAGTGGGGTCTGGCAACCTTTAGCATTCTTTAGCAAATCGCTAAACCCAACTGAACGCAAATACAGCACTTTTGACAGAGAGCTGCTGGCGCTTCATTTGTCCATCCGCCACTTCCAGTTTTGGTTAGAAGGGCGGAGTTTCACGGCTTTTGTGGACCATAAGCCGCTCACTTTTGCTATGGCTAAAATTTCAGAACCATGGTCAGGCAGACAACAAAGACAGCTAGCTGCGATTTCAGAGTTCACCACAGACATTCGACACGTAGCAGGCAAACTTAACGTAGTAGCTGACTGTCTCTCTCGCGCTGTGACACCACCAGAGCACGAGGAGACAGATTACACCGCCTCAGCAGCGGAACTCTTCACTAACGCACACACATACGCAGCACCTATCCAGGATGGGATAGATTATGCAGCCATGGCGGAGGAACAAAGCAGTGATGCAGACGTGCGCGCGCTCCTGTCCGGACCAACAGGGTTAAGGCTGGAGAAAAAAGAGTTGCGCGACAGCGTGCCTCCCCTAATATGCGACGTTTCAACCGGCCGACCTCGCCCGTTAGTACCAACTGCTTGGCGCCGCCGTATTTTCGACGCAATTCACGCCCTCGCGCACCCAGGTGTGCGCGCCTCGGTCAAAATGGTTGCTGAAAAGTTTGTGTGGTCAGGCCTGCGCAAAAACGTGAGAGAATGGGCAAAAACTTGCATTCCTTGTCAACGTGCCAAAATACACAGACACACAAAGGCCCCTCTGGAGCCTTTTCCAATTCCTGCTAGAAGATTCGACCACATTCACGTCGACCTCGTGGGGCCTCTACCTTCCTCCCAAGGTTTCACACACCTGTTAACAATGATAGACCGCACCACGCGCTGGCCAGAGGCAGTCCCTCTAGCGTCAACCACAGCGGAGGAGGTCGCTCGCGTTTTTCTAGCAAACTGGGTGGCACGTTTCGGTGTTCCATCAGACATCACGTCAGACAGAGGGCCTCAGTTTATCTCAGACCTCTGGTCAGCCATGTCTAACAGTTTAGGGGCAACAATTCATCGCACCACCGCTTATCACCCTCAGGCTAATGGGTTATGCGAGCGTTTTCACAGGTCCTTAAAGGCTGCCCTCAGGGCCTCACTAACGGACACAAATTGGGTTAATAAACTCCCCTGGGTTTTATTGGGGTTGCGTGCAGCACCTAAAGAGGATTTAGACGCTTCTCCTGCAGAATTAGTTTTTGCCCAGCCTATCAGACTCCCAGGAGAATTTTTACCAGAGAACCCAGAACCAGGACACTTTCCCGTCCCAAGGTTTTTAGGCAGCAGCGGACCGGTTTCCCTCCACGGTCCAGCTCATCACTCTTTTCCACGAGTTTTTCTTCCTCAAACTTTGAAAAACGCGGAGTTCATTTTTGTTAAGCATGAAGCTATTAAACCAACGTTACGCCCAGTTTATGATGGCCCGTTCAGAGTGCTGGAAAATGGTGACAAACACTTTGTGCTTGATTATGGGGACAGAAAGGAAGTGGTCAGTGTCGACAGACTCAAACCTGCCTTCTTGCTGAGAGACGAGCCTACACAGGTGGCACGAGCGCCTCGGCGTGGTAGACCCCCCAGAGGAAAAGTCTCAGCCCCCAGGCAGGGAACAAATAATCTCTTTCCTTCCCACAATGCAGATTCACCACGAGAAGGTCCCAGCGGGACACCTAAGCCAACCTACAGCAGTTTTGGGAGAAGGATAAAGCCCAAACAGCACAAGGACTGATACCAACCACCCCGCAATTATTCACTAATTGTGCTGCAACAGTTTAAGGCAACTTATGATTTCACTATGCTGTTATGTTTACCACTGAACTTTCTTAGGAGCATGGCTGCTAGAAAACTTCTCCGGTAGCAACAGTTGTAACACGTAGTATTTCATAGTTGTTTATCTTAGACTGTAATTCTTTCTGTGTCCTTTCCTAGTGTTTGGGGGGCCTGTGGTATATATGACTCTTATATCCCATATCTACATATGTTAGAACAAGTGGAAATGTTTTGTGACAGCATATGTAAGGAGCTTCACACCTAGAAAGGACAGAGCATCCCCCACGCCGGGTTAAAGACAATGGACCTCCCAAGACGCGGCAGTGGAGATGGACTCGACACCTTTACCCCTAAAGCGAGAGGGGGAGTTCCCATCACCTCCCAAGACAGGGAGAGGGGATGGCAGGACAATGGGGGTTAAGATAACGGGGAGATGTTACCTTTTTCAATGAGTGGCTCTTACGTCAGCTTTTTCAATGAGTGGTCCTATGTGTGCTTGTATTTAACCAGCGAGCGAAGCAGAGATCTGTCTCTTGCCTTCTGCCAAGCTCTACACCTGATGAGATTTGATAGAGGAGCTATTCATTAAAAACCCTGTTTTTAATACAAAGCCGCCTCGTTATTTCAGCTCCACTACAGAACATGTATATTTCAAAAACCTTCAGTGAGAACTGTGGTGTAAACAAACGACACAGTATTATCTTGTCTGTAACTAGTGATCTTTGGTCACGCACCTGACGTCGTGACGTAATTTATATGTGCTGTCTCTTTTACTCATGCAAGCTGCCAAGTAAAGTTGATGTTCAACAGCACGCAGTTGTCCCGCGTTATTTCGTTCAACTAAAGAACACGACATGGTGTCAGAAGTGCTGCGTAGCTGTGAAGACAGACACTAAAAGTCATTCTAGTGGGAAGAGGGAGAAAGGTGAGCTAAGATGCCCGAAGATAGAGATGATGAACCGGCGAGAGCAGGAGTTAGCATCGCAGCTAGCACGCCCAGCGCCACGTTTAGCATCCAGCCACCGGAGCCCTTTGATTTCTCCAAACCACATGAATGGACCAAGTGGATTCGGCGCTTCGAAAGATTTCGCCAGGCAAGCAATTTGTCTTCAAGTTCAAATGAAAATCAAGTCAATACATTAATATACTGCATGGGAGATGAAGCGGATGATGTCCTGAGAGGCTTAAAGTTAACCGAAGCAGAGCAGCTCGAATATAGCAAAGTGAGAGACGGCTTCCACAGCTTTTTCATTGTAAAGAAAAATGTTGTTTATGAACGTGCACGTTTCAATATGCGCAAACAAGAGCCAAATGAAACCGTAGACGCATTTGTAACGGCCCTGCATGCATTAGCGGAGCACTGCAACTACGGTCAGCTTCACGATGAGCTCATAAGAGACAGAATAGTAGTGGGCTTGGTCGACACAAAGCTGTCAGAGCGCATGCAAATGGAAAAAGACTTGGACTTGGAGAAAGCCGTAAATATGGCAAGGCAATCAGAAGAGATCAAAAAGCAACAAACAACTTTGAGGAATGAAGGAAACCTGATGCAGATGAACGTGAACTCTGTGGATAGAGTTACTAAAGCCAAATACGATAAGACAAAGTTTAAGTTCAAAAGCGAAACAGTGAACGCACGCCAGCTGTCTAAAAGTAAAAGCAAAAGTACACCAAACACATGGTGCTATAAATGCGGTGGCTCTCCTCACCCTAAATACGAGTGCCCTGCAAATGATGCCAAATGTCATGCATGTGGAAAGAAAGGCCACTATCAACGGGTCTGCAGGCAAAGTAAGAATGTCCAAAGTATTGAGGAGGAAGAGGAGCGAAGTTTTTTTCTCGGCTCAGTCACAACAGACCACCAGGTATGGACAGCTGATATTCTGGTGAGGGACACTAAAATGTCTTTCAAACTCGACACTGGAGCCGATGTCACTGCAATAGCGGAGTCAGACTTGGAACAAATATTTCCAAGAGCAAAAATGCCTGTTCTCCAGCAGCCGGAGAAACCATTGTTGGGTCCTGGAAGGAAACCACTGGAGGTCGCAGGTTTCACAAAGCTTCAGCTCAGCTACGGGACAAAACAGACAACAGAAAAGGTCTACATTGTCAAAAATCTCAGCACGCCACTGTTAGGCCTTCCTGCCATCATAGCTCTAGGCCTTCTTGTGCGAGTTGATGTTATTTCAATGGACACTCTGAAAACATCCTACCCCAAACTGTGCAGTGGTCTGGGTGAAGTGCAGCAGCCCTACCACATAAAACACAAATCAAACGCTGTGCCATACTCATTGAAAACCCCAAGGAGGATTCCAATGCCTCTAATGGGTAAAGTCAAGGAGGAACTCCAAAGGATGGAACAGCTTGGAGTGATCACCCGAGTGGAGGAACCTACAGACTGGTGCGCCGGCATGGTCGTTGTTCCGAAGAAAAACAGTCTGAGGCTGAGACTGTGCGTGGATTTTACCGGACTAAATGAGTATGTGTGCAGAGAAAAGTTTGTGCTGCCTTCTGTCGAACAAAGCCTTGGGATGCTAGCAGGAGCCAAAGTGTTCAGCAAGCTGGACGCCAACATGGGCTTCTGGCAAATTCCCTTGTCGGAGGAATCTGCCAAACTGACCACATTCATAACACCCTTCGGGCGGTTCCACTTTAACCGCCTCCCCTTTGGCATCAGCTCTGCGCCCGAGCACTTTCAGCGCAAAATGTCGGAGGTTATCGAAGGAGTTGAAGGAGTGGTCTGTCATGTTGATGATGTGCTGGTATGGGGACATGACCAAGAGGAGCACGACGCCCGACTCCATACCACCCTGTAAAGACTGGAAAAAGCAGGTATAACTCTGAATGTGGAAAAATGTGATCTGTCACAGACCAAAGTGACTTTCCTTGGCCACATCATTACGGACACTGGCATAAGTCCTGACCCAAAGAAAACAGAGTCCATCACAGAGATGAATGAGCTATCAAACGTGACAGAGCTAAGAAGTTTTCTGGGCATGGTCAATCAGGTGGGAAAGTTTATCCCCCATTTAGCAGAGAAAGACAAAGCTCTGAGAGATCTTTTGTCCAAGAAGAACAGCTGGTATTGGGGTGTAGACCAAGCTAAAGCATTCAAAACGCTCAAAGATGCTCTAACTTCACCCCCAGTGCTTGCTATGTATGACCCAAACAGAGATACTAAAGTATCGGCTGATGCTTCTTCTTATGGTCTAGGTGGTGTTCTCCTGCAGCAGTGGGAAGAAGGATGGAGACCAGTCGCCTACGCTTCAAGGTCGCTGTCTCCAACAGAACAACGCTATGCACAAGTGGAAAAAGAAGCCTTAGCATCCACATGGGCATGCGAGCGATTCCGTGATTTTCTAATAGGCAAACACTTCTGTCTGGAAACTGATCATAAACCTCTTGTGTCACTCTTAGGAGCTCAAGCCTTGGATCTACTGCCACCGAGGATCCAGCGCTTCAGGATGAGACTCATGCGTTACTCGTACAATGTACAGTATGCCCCAGGTAAATCACTCTGGACAGCAGACACTTTGTCTCGCTCACCATTGAAAACAAAACTGACAAAATCAGACGAGGAACTCATGGAGAGCACAGACATATATGTGGACATCATCATTGAAAATATGCCTGTCAGTTCATCATATATGCAAACACTCAAGGAGCAACTGAAAATGGACAGTGTGTGTGCTCGTGTAATGGTCATGTGCAGTCAAGGTTGGCCTGAACATGCAAAACGAGAACCTCTGTTGAGAAACTACTGGCCCGACCGAGCCACGCTTACCGTGAAAGACGGCTTGCTGTTGAAGGATTCAAGACTTGTTATCCCTTCAGCAATGCGAAACGATGTCTTAACAAAACTACATGACGGACACCAAGGAGTTGTAAAACGTAAAGCCCGAGCTCGCCAGTCAGTATGGTGGCCTGGTCTCAGCCAACAGATAAGTGAAATGGTGTTAAAGTGCAGAACATGCGTACAAGAGAGATACAACCACAGTGAGCCATTAATGCCAACCGAATGCCCTGACCGCCCGTGGCAAAGAGTGGGTACAGATCTGTTCGAGCTGGGAGGGAAAACTTACCTTCTTGCTGTGGACTATCTTTCCAGGTTCGTTGAGATTGCCCTGCTGAACAAAACGAAATCCAACGACGTCATTACTCACCTGAAGTCTTTCTTTGCCCGTCATGGCATCCCTGAGGTCCTGATGTCTGATAATGGGCCCCAGTTCTCTGGTCGGACTTTCACAGACTTTGCGGCTGCCTATGGCTTTAAACACATCACAAGCAGCCCAAGGTTCCCGCAAAGTAACGGAGAGGCGGAACGTGCTGTACAGACTGTGAAAAACTTACTGAAAAAGGCTGCTGATCCATATTTAGCTCTTCTTGCCTATAGAGCTACTCCTCTCCAAAATGGTTACAGCCCTGCTGAACTCCTCATGGGCCGCCGCCTGAGGACGACACTACCGACTCTTCCCTCTCAGTTGGATCCGATACTGCTGGACAGCGTCACTCTTGCTCATAAGGAAAGGGAGAAGAGGATGTCGGACATTTCAAACTACAACAGACATCACCGAGCAAAACCCTTGTGTAACTTGTCACCAGGAGAACAAGTGTGGGTGACAGATGCTAAAACACCAGGCACTGTTATCCAAAGTCACTCAACACCGAGATCTTATACAGTGGACTTACCACAGGGGACAGTGAAACGCAATCGCATGCATTTGATTCCTCTACACTCACCTTTGCAACAATGTACCAAACAGCAGAGTGGGTCAGATGAACCTTCAGAGCAGGTGAAACAAACGCCTATTGTACCTCCTGTTACTCCTATAAAGTCTGATGTTGTGAGAACTAGATCGGGAAGAACTATTGTCAAACCTAAAAAGTTAGATCTCTAAAGAATGGTAAAATGTACAAACACAGAATGTTCTTAGTTGTGGTATTGTTAATGTTTGGAAAATAATAAGCGAAGGTTTAAAAGTACATGCTAAGTTCAGAGAAAATGTACACTTGAATACTAGTTACATGTATGCATACTCTCAAAAAAAAAAAGGGAAAAAAAGGGAGATGTGGTGTAAACAAACGACACAGTATTATCTTGTCTGTAACTAGTGATCTTTGGTCACGCACCTGACGTCGTGACGTAATTTATATGCGCTGTCTCTTTTACTCATGTAAGCTGCCAAGTAAAGTTGATGTTCAACAGCACGCAGTTGTCCCGCGTTATTTCGTTCAACTAAAGAACACGACAAGAACTACCACCAAGCAACACTGTGTTTCAGTGCAAGGAGTCAGATTATGGAACGATTTTGGACCTGAATTAAAATCATGTACAACGCTTGGACAATTTAAACAAAAACTAAAGGAAGAAATACTCCAAACATATATCCAAGATGACATGTAAAATCACATAAGGATTGTCATATCCAGTCTGTGTTGTGTTGTTGCTTAGTGTTTTTTTTTTTTGTCACATTTTGTCTTAGCTTTGTTCCGAATTGTAATCGCTCTTGTTTTGTTTTTCTTTTGAATTCTTGGATAAGATAAGCCTTTATTAGTCCCACAACGGGGAAATTCCAGGATTGCAACAGCACAGGGATAGCAACACTCAGAGCATCAAAAGAGAGAGGAAGGGGAAAAAAAACTCGGAATCGAGCCGCTGTTGCAAAAGGCAGCCGACTGGTGTGGCGCCGAGAGACTATTAACAGTGGTATACAAACGTTATAAAAATTACCTCGATAAATCAGTGTGTTAAGTATAATTTTAAAAAATGAACTTATGATATAATGCTGTTTACACTGAAATGAGCTGCCTTCATATTCTTCCTCCTCATTTTGTACAAGTGTAAAAAATAATTTTCATATGATAAGTTGATATATTAATTATCCTTAGAGGCCTAGTGAATTTACACTGAAACGATAATTAAACTGGACGTCTGTCGTAAGCTAGTCATGCTACAGCAGAGCGACGCCGCTCAGTTCAAACCAGACCACGCTTCCTCAATGTCAGCCATCTTTAACAGTTGTCAACGTGTCGTCAGTGAGGTTACACAGCTTCTCTTCAAATGCACAATTGCAAAAACCCCACTTTATAATCTATATTATTCCCATAAAAAATAAGATTTAATTTATAGCAATAATGTAAAATGAATCTCATCTCCCATCTGTTGACGCCGTTAACATCTGTATGTACACAAAAAAAATAGAGTAAACTGATGCTACAGTCTCTTTTTGTTACAGTACACTTTTCTTCTGCTAACACTGAATGGACCAATCGGTGCACTTCTTTCAACAAACAACACAAAAGTCAATTTTAAAAAATGTGCTAAAAACTCTCCACTAGCATTAATATATTAATAATTTATCTTATAGTTTGATTTTAGCTTCCGCCATCCAAACTCCTGATTATAGCTAGCTCGACTCCACCTTGTCCCTTTTCGCTCCCTGAAGACCAACACTTCCTGACATCGCTGAGATCCCCGCACTTAAATTAAAAAAACAAAAAAAAAACAAAAACAGGAGCAGTTTACGACGGCAAGCCATTGGTCCTTTAAATACTGTTCAGTACTGGAATGTTTTTAGACTCTAATACCTGATACGAGTAAGTGAGCCATTAAAAAATACAAACAAGAATAAAAACTCCTTCTGGACACAATAAATAGCTATCCTTCATATAGTGCAGTAATACAGTACTCACACTACACCTACAGTAATTGCACATGCAACTGCCCCCCCCCCCCCGCTGCCATCTTTATCATTCCCGTCACTTCCTATTTCCAAAATCAAATTTCCAAAGTCTGTTCTGGGACTTCCCTGCAGCTAAAACCAAGGGGTTCCCAGCATGGAGCCCTGGGGGATGCCATCCCATGCTGAGGCAGAGCTTGCAGTCCAAGGCGAAATGATCTGGGTTACAGGTAGTTTGGTTAATTCCAGTTAATAACACGAGCAGTAACATCTCTACAATTCCTTCTCCTCCATCATCAGATACTCTGCACTGGTCGTCAGAAGTCGTATCAGTTTCAGTCATGGCGAAGACTCTCGCGGCGTCCATGCTGGAATGATCCTTGGGTTGTTAATGGTGGTGTCTGTTGCTCCACCCTCCCCCAGCGCTCCTACAGGTCTCCATCTGAAGGCGGCAGACACAGCTTGTAGAGCCTTGGAGCTGCTGAAGGCATCTGGTCCATCACCTTCAGGTTCTTGGCAGAGAGCTCCACCCGTGCTCCCTGTTTCCTCATGATGTCCATGGTCTGCATGATGCAGCGTGGCATCAAGCCATGGTTCCGGGCCAGGATCATGGCCTGCTCCAGGGTCACGGTCAAGGTACACCTCTGCATGCCGGTGCCACACAGGGTGACGTGGCAGGCCCCCAGGCGATTGCACAGCTCCGAGGACACACACAGCACGCTGACGCCCGATGGGTGGCCCTGGGCAGCGGGGCGGACGTTGACATAGGACTGCATCAGTCTGCACAGGTCGTCCAGAGTGTTGAGAGGACGCAGCAGCTGGTCTATCTTCATGGCCGTGGTGTTGGAGTCAGATGGAATATGGGTGGGCAATATGAGTTGTGGCTTCAGCCATCACCCATTTCGAATAACTTATGTTGAACTGTATAATCAGAGGAGTTATTTTTTAATTTGACCTTGTTGGATTTTTTCGCCTTTGTTATATTATTCTGTTTCTTTTTAATCTTTACTTTTAATCTATCCGAAATAAAGATGCATTCATTCAAATCAGACTAAATTTCTCCTGTTTTAGGTCAGTTAGGATTACCAAAATTATTTCTATTTGCTAAATACCAGAATAATGAAGTTTTTTTTTTTTTTAGAGAATTCTTTTACTTTCTTCTTTAGTATTTGGTTGCATTGCCTTTTACTGGATGACTTGGGTTAAATTGTTTTGGGTGTCCTTCTACAAGCTTCTCACAATAGTTTGCTGGAATTTTGGCCCATTCCTCGTGACAGAACTGGTGTAACTGAGTCAGATTTGTAGGTCGCCTTGCCTGCACACATCTTTTCAGCTCTGACCACAAATTTTCTATGGATTGAGATCAGGGCTTTGTGATGGCCACGCCAAAACATTGACTTTGTTCTTAAGCCACTTTGTAACTAATATAGCAGTATACTTTGGGTCATTGTCGATTTGGAAGACCCGTTTTCGCTGAAGCTTTAACTTCCTGGCTGATGTCTTGAGATGTTGCATCAATATTTCCACATAATGTTCTTTCCTCATGATGCTATCTATTTTGTGAAGTGCACCAGCCCCTCCTGTAGCAAAACACCCCCACAATATGATGCTGCCACCCCCTTACTTCACAGTTGGGATGGTGTTCTCAGGGTTGCAAGTGTCCCCTGTTTTTCCTCCAAATATAACATTGGTCTTTATGGCCAAACAGTTCAATTTTAGTTTCATCAGATCACAGGACATGTTTCCCAAAATTATTCTTTGTACCTGTGTGCATTTGCAAACTGTAATCTGGCTTTTTTATGTTGCTTTTGGAGTAATTGCTTCTTCCTTGCAGAGTGGTCTTTCATCCCATGTCTGTACAGGAGTTGTTTCACTGTGGATAATTATTCTCATAGATAGATAGATAGATCAACTTTATTAATCCCCAAGGGGAAATTGATTTGTCTCAGCCAACAACACACAAACTCATACACACAACCGCCCCCCCCCCACACACACACATAAATATCCCTAAACAGTTCCACACATAGGGAGTTGTTCAGAACTCCTTATAAGAACTCCTGATACAAAGATATACAGTGATGATATAGAGTGAAGTATGTGGCGGTAATGCACCTGTAAGCTGGTTGCCAACCGCCCATCAAATCTAAAAGAAGAAGAAAAACAATCACTAAATTGCAATATTTTAAATAGAAGGGAAGTCTGGGCTTCTCTGCTTGAACTGCTGCCTCCACAACCCGGACCTCCGGTGGATGGATGCATGCATAAAATAAGAGTTCAATGCACAGTTCTGGAGGGTATTGTAAAGCCTGATCGCCTCAGACAGAAAGGACTTGCTGTTTCCATGGTGTGGTAGAAAAAGATGCAAGGGATGGGGTGAGATGGAAGCAGATGATTGTCTATGTTGACCCAAGGGGAGCAGCTGAAAGATGATCGCTGAGGAATGTTTGTAGCACCTTGTCGAATATATGTAATGAAGAAATGAGGCAGTTCTGAATGCCATAGGGAGAGATCCCAGTAATGGTAAAGTGTACCTAATAAAATGGCCGGCGAGTGTTCGCTCTCCAGATTTTATTTTGAAAAGCTGTCTTCCGGAATGGGGGCGGGAACAGTTGTAGCTATCGTGCGCCTGTAGTTTTACTGTAGCCCTCCAGAAAAAAAGATACAATAAACGAGTACTGCCAAACCACACCAGGTAGTGTGCAATAAACCCGGATAAAATACTTGACCATTCCTGTTAATATGTTTAGTGTGTACTAGCGGTGCTGTGTTTAGGTAGCTGCACGCTGTAGCCGTGTGTCTGTGAGTGTAGCTAGCTCCAGTTTGTTGACAGGATGCTGCTGTGGGGACTAAGCTAAACAAAGCGTAGGGCTAGAATGCTTCCTAAACCTGAGGTTGTACAAGTCCTATTATGTTGTTTACAAGAAGCAATAAGTAACATTTAGCTTTATCCTCTCACTAGAATTTTTACATTATTAGCAGTGTTAGCCATCGGTTAACTACGCTGAGCAGTGGTTTTACCAGTTGTTTACTTCCATTTTTTTTTTATCGATCAGACTCCGATCTTTATTCAATCTGTAACTACACATATATTTTTTTTTCTTGCCAGGTGTTGATAGGATGGAGGAAGATGAAGAGCAGTCGGGGCTCTGTGTGATAAAGGGAAACTGTGACGAGGACAGCTTCAGGTTGGACTCTATCCCTCTCTCTGCTTTTAAAATATTGTGACGGTTTACGGCCCCGTCTATCACTTTTCACTCTATAAATTCAAGAAATCTGTGTGTGTGTGTGTGTGTGTGTGTGTGTGTGTGTGTGTGTGTGTGTGGGGCACGATCATAGGACGGCTTATGATGTCCCTATGCTATGATGTCATATAGACCATCAGGACTCGCGATGCCATCATATACACAATAGGACTGGCTACCTATGATGTAGGAGGCATGAGGTCCTATGATGCCTGCCTTGATGTCTTTATTGTGACGTTTGCAAGGTTCACACAAAGAAAGAGGAGCAAGATGGTTGTGATGAACAGGCTTTATTTACACACCACCGACCCCCAACTTACTTCTGAGCACAGAGAGGAGGGGAGGTCATTCTCCCAGACCTCCGTTTCAGTCATGGTTACACACACATGATACATCTTGCCCTAATCCTGCTAAACACTGTTGGGTCATTATAACGGAGTTATAATGACACAGCAGTATAACTCAGTAATAACACATTTAATACACACACACAGTAACGTTTTCAACTGGCAACGCATGCTGGGAAATCCCTGCCCCCTTAAAATGGCCCCAACGTTACACTGCCCCCCCCTGGACTGGTTTCTGTCCCCAGAAAATTCAAAGTCCACTTTCAGAAATCCACTGCGAGTCAGCCCGGTGCCGGGGTGGCATGCACGGGCCATCTGAGTCTCGGTCGGAGTATCTGGTTGGGGTAGGGTTCCGGTTTGGCCACCAGCGGGCGGATGGACACATCTGACAGCCTCTTTAGGACCACGCACGGTCCCTTCCCTGGCAGCGGGAGTCCCATGCCCACTCCGGCCGACTCCCACCGCTGCCAGGTCTCCCAGGCGGCCGCTGGCCCGCGTCCATGCGTCCAGCCCTTGCCGTGCCTGGAAAAATGGCCGGATCTTCGTCCTGCTCGCTCCGCTGCGTCACCGAAAGGGAAAGCATCTGCGGGTGGCGGTAGGACACGCACAGTTCCTCCTCTGGCAGCGGGAGTCCCATGACTCCCACCGCTGCCAGGACCTCCCAGGCGGCCGCTGGCCCGTGTCCCGGCGTCCAGCCCTGCCGAGCCCGGGAAAAGACCGGATCTGTCCTGCTCGCTCCGCTGCTGCTGCGCTCCAAAGGCCTCTGTGACGTCACTGCCGGGGGAAGCATCTGCAGAAGGCGGCTTTTTCTCCCTCCATGCCACCTCACTCTAATTTAACGTCGGCGATGGGCCAGTTTGTCGTGCGCTGTGTGTGGGGCAGTACCGTGTGATGTACCCTGGCTCTGTGCAGCGGAAGTCACCTCCCGGTCGATCGCCGCTCCTAATCGCTCTGGAATCGCCAGCCCGTCCTGCCCTGAAAAGGGTGGAAAACGGGGCTGGTTTGCTCTGCTCAGTCCTGTCGGGTCCGCTGCTCCGTCCATCTCGGCGAGCCTCTCCGGGGGCTGGCGTCTCAGCTCTACGCTCCGTTCCCAGCCGAGCGATGAACCACTCCGGCCGCAGGACCTCCGCCTGGATCCTCATCTTGCTCCATGCCCACTCCTGACACCAGTGTGACGTTTGCAAGGTTCACACAAAGAAAGAGGAGCAAGATGGTTGTGATGAATAGGCTTTATTTACACACCACCGACCCCCAACTTACTTCTGAGCACAGAGAGGAGGGGAGGTCATTCTCCCAGACCTCCGTTTCAATCATGGTTACACACACACATGATACATGTTGCCCTAATCCTGCTAAACACTGTTGGGTCATTATAACGCAGTTATAATGACACAGCAGTATAACTCAGTAATAACACATTTAATACACACACACACAGTAACGTTTTCAACTGGCAAAGCATGCTGGGAAATCCCTGCCCCCTTAAAATGGCCCCAACGTTACACTATGATGTCATATAGACCATCACTCACCAAAGAAGAGATACTCATCACCCGATTACCAATTGGGGAACAGGGAAGGCCTTATATGCAGATGATGGGGCCTTATGGATAAGGGGACGTAATCTTGTGTACATTCAGAGGAAAATGTAGGCAGCAGTAGACCAAGCTGAACAATGGGAAAACCGGTGGGCTTTTCAGTTTTGTTGGGTTCCTGCACATGAAGGGTTGAAAGGGAATGGCTGTGCAGACAAATTAGCAAAAAGTGCTCTTGGAAAAGCGATAACTATACCAGTGTCTCTTGGAAAAGATGAAGGGAAAGCAGTAATCAAGAAAAAAGGAACTGAACTAGGGCAAAAAAAGATGGGATGGAGATCATAAAGGTAGATCATATTACAAAATACAAAAATCTATTGCAATAAAGAATTTCATAACAACCAAAAGGAGGGAAGACATCATTATGGCAAGACTCAGACTGGATCACACAGGTTTAAACGGCACTTTATTCACCATGACGAAAAGCGAAAGTGACAAATGTAGAGAATGTGGAGTAAAAGAAAATGTCGAGCACATCTTATGACACTGTCATTCATTCATTCATTCATTCATCTTCTTCCGCTTAATCCTTTTTGGGTCGCGGGGGGGCTGGAGCCTATTCCAGCATCTTTGGGCGAGAGGCAGGATACACCCTGGACAGATCGCCAGTCCATCGCAGGGCCAACACAGAGAGACAGACAACCATTCACTCTCACAGTCATACCTAAGGACAATTTAGAATCCCCAGTTTGATGCCAACTAGCTAACTTGCATGTTTTTGGCATGTGGGAGGAAACCGGAGAAATCCCGGAGTAAACCCACGCAGACACGGGGAGAACATGCAAACTCCACACAGATCACTGTTGGTCGGGGGCTGGGATCGAACCCAGGATCCCCCGGCTAAGGGTGAGTTGCTGTGCTGCTGCAGTGCTAACCACTCCCCCACCGCGCCGCCCCTATTACACTGTCACAAATATGGGAATGAAAGACAGATAATGGAAAATGAAGTTCAAGAGGCCGGTAGGGAATGGGATTTAACTGGGATTCTGGGAACAGATGGAGATGGAGAGGCAATAAGAATAACGAGAAAGGCTCTTTTCTCTTTTTTAAATAACACAGGATTAAGTCATAGAATTTAGGGGTCGGGCTCAGATGACATAATGTTTCACACTCTTGTACAGTAGGTGGCGGTATGCACCTTTCACTTGTTTGCTATCCGCCAGTAACGAAGAGAAGAAGAGATCACATACACAGTAAATATTGAAAAGGAATGACACATCCAATATGAACGACTGTTTCAGGTCCCTTGTTTATTTGTTTGTCAGATCACTTATTTGTCTGATCTTTAATCACTTATAGTCAAGATAATAGTGTATCTTGCACTTTGGAGAATGGGAGTTGTTCAGTCATCATTATAATTATTTTAGTTTATATCACTATTCAGTGATGGAGTTCAGTGTAGTATTGAATTTCTTTTGTGTGTCGTCAATAAACTCATGCAGTACTATAACAGGACACGTTTACAAATACTTGAGACCCATTGTAGTGCATCATTTTATATTGTAGCAATATTTTGTTATTAAAAGATTTTCTAAAATTTTAATGCTAAGATTGAGGCAGTGCTTATATCGTTGCACTGGGGCGATACTGAGGCCAAATAATGATCTGAACCTTGAGGGCGTAACTGGCAAAGACTAACAATGTGAGTGCCACCACTCTATTTGTAAACATTTGGTTTTTATTGATGCGAGAAGATTACACAGGGTTACAAAAACAATTTTTTTGTAAGTTGTCTGTGTTTTTTCGACTGATTTAAGACCATTTTGCACCGCTGAATCCGAAAATAACATCCATTTCTCTCAATCAGGTGCTAAGTAAAAACCTGTATTTACTTAGTACTTACTTTGCACTGTGCATGTACTTACCTTTATATAAAGGTAAGTACATGTAAATTGAGTGTTATGTCATCATTGTTCAACGTTCAGAGAATTTCAAGACATAAAAAAAAGAATTTTGCGTCATATAAAGCAAAAATACCTGTACATGTAAACAAAAACATATAAAACAACATGTGGCCATAATTCAAAAAGTTGACCTGATTGAGCAAAACCAATGTGATTTTTGGATTCAGCACATCAAAATTTTCCTAAGTCAGCTAAAAAAAACTTAGACAATAAATTTGGTGTTGACCAGTGTTATTTATTATTATTATTCCGCCTAAATGATCACATTTTTAACCCTCTAAACGTTAACCAAAGCACAATTTTTTTTTCGCACACACCTCAGACCTGGTGAAAAATTTTATAAACTGGAAAAAATATGTGACCCATGCTGAAAATTTATCTTTTCCTTTGCAGTCTGTACCATCACCTGTCTAGTGCTGTTCTGATAGATATGCCAAAATGTTAGAACACCGGAGGAGGTGGATCCAATCAGATGATTGCTCAAACCACAGAGCTCAGCTCTTTTCTATGATAAATCAGCCTCAGGGCAAAAGCACACTCCATGCATTATCTTTTTTCCACTTTATTGAAAATAACTTTTTTTTTATCATCATCAGTTAGCGTGCCTTTGAGCCAGGTTGTGTCTGACTGCTGCTTCTCCTGGTATATTCTGTGTTGATTTGTCAGACCCGGTCCCAGCTGACGCTCTGCCCAGTCTGCTTGCGCACCTCATGTTCTCCACATATGTCAAATTATCCTTTAGACCTACGCAATCATGGCAATTTTACGGTCTTAATTTTTTTTAAGCATTCAATCTTCAGTATTATGTTTGTCTAGTCACATTTGTTGTTTTTCACTTCCTTGTTTTGTCCAGGGAACACTGTGGTGACTGACAGGTCGTGATGCTGCGTATTATCCAATCAGCACAGAGTCAATCCAAAACCCTGGCCACACTTCTTGAAGCCAGGCCATGAAGAGACACAGAGCAGTGACTAAACTTTTATTGAAAAAAAAAAAAAATACATATTTTGACTGAATGACTCCATATTTGGGGATGCACACTCTCATAACCTCAGCAAAACGCGTTTAAAATCTTAGGCCAGTCTGACGAACGGTTCAAGAGATATGCGTGGAACAGACAGACACACAGACAGAGATTTCTTTCATTTATATATAGATTTTTTTTTTGTTTATTTGGTATAGGTAATTTTGTAATTTATTTTTATTAAAATCAAGTACTTTGGGGGGAAAGCAAATACCCAAATGCCAAATCTGAACTCTGAACATCAGTGTAATGAACAAATAACCTGATAGCCAAGTATTAGGGTATAGCCCCACTCACATATTTCCATTTATTTCTTGTAAAAATTTGTCTTTGCCAGATGTTGGTCTCTGAGCTCCCAAGCTTTTCTGACAGCATAATAGTCTGTCTAATCTAGACTTGAATGTGCTCCAAGACTAGACACAGTGCAATGTTAGCCACTGTACCAATCCGACTGCATTCTGGGAGGCAGATTAGGTTGCCCAACAATACATACCTAATGCGGATTTGAGGAAAATAACAATCTGCTGTAGTCCTTCCTGTGGAAAGGGCAGCTTGTTTTTACGTCTCACACATGCAAGTTAGTTTCTCAATTTTTAATAGGCCTATTGTGAAAAAATTCTACAATGAGATTAGAAAGTAGTTTTTAGAATACAAAGACAACTTGTGGGCTAATGAGCCAATTTCTTAATAACTCTGGACCAACCAAATCCTCGAGCCAGGAGTTTTACTTCACTCTGTGCTCTGCTTTTAAAAGAGCAAGGACTGATGCTCCTTTCCTTTCATAATTGTAGTTTTTTTAAAAAAAAATTTTAATCACAAGCATTTTCTTATCTTTTAGCATAAACTTTAAACAGTTGACAGTAACAGTTTAAAACAGCAGCTGGAGGAGCTCAACACTGTGTGGAAGAATGGATGAAGTCAGTCGGCTGTTGGGCACCATAGAGCGCTCCCGCACGGAAAGCGTCTCCACGCAGTCAACAGGGAGCAAGCTGGCTCTGCGTCACCGGCTTTACCAGCTGATGACCTGCGTCGAAGACTTGAACCCCAAAAATGAGCTGCACGAGAAAATTGTTAGGACCCTGGATAACGCCTTCCTCGTCTGTGGCCAGAGGGCCAACAAGCCCAAAAAGGATAGCTGCAGGTGGAGAATGGTGCTGCCTTCTCGCTGGTGTTTTCTGAGGGCTCGGGTCAGATGTTTTCTTAGGGTTTCTCTTGACTTGCGTTCTGCTCATCTGGTTGTCCATCTTAAATGTGCTTGTCCACAATTAATCCACCTTAAAGGTCTTAAAAATAGCATGGATACAATAGATGCTGTGTTTTCTGGTTTTGTGTTGTGAAATCCTTGTGGGTTTCTAGTTATTGTTTTTGTGTTTTAACTTAATGGAAAGTGAAATGAATGAACAGCAATCATCTATCATGAAGTTGCATCTTTTCCTTAAAACTGTATATGACTTTTTTTTTTTCTCAAATTTGTATAAAAATCTGTGTTTTTTTGGTACATTTATTTTTTTTCTTGTTTATTTGTGATTTTGGTTATGGGATATTGGTGGTGGTGGATGGCGTATCCATCAATTGCACTCGTATAAATGTAGCAAATAAAAGTCACCCAAACAGTAACTTGGGTAAAAGAAAAAAGTATCGACCATAAAAGTTACACGACTAGTGAGTAACGGCTTAAGCCTCATCAGTTTGTGAGGTTTTTCTCTCAAATGTGACTTTCATCTTGTAGTTACTCATTTTTCTTACATTTTTTTAAATTTGTAACTTTTGTTGTTTCTTTTTTGTCAAAGATTTCCAATCTTTTTCTCGTGACTTTTAAAAAAAAATGTATAAATTTGCAACATTTTACTTCTAAATGTGCACTTTCTCTTTGTAAATTTGTTTTTAATGATAAATACTTTTTTTATTAAAATTGTACAACTTTTTTGATTAATTTGCTCTTTTTTCCCCATGTAAAACTTTTTTCATAATTTTTTAAAGCTTCCCCCCACATGAATTTTATCAGGGATTTTTTCCGTTCCTCTGCAACTTTTTAATCATAACTTTACAACTTTTGTAAATTTGACACTTTATTCTTGCTAGTTGGGGATGTTTTTCTCTTAAATGCATCATATAGAACAGTCAAGAGAAATGAATTGAATATTTCTTGAGCCAAATATTTTAAACTTTTATTTCAGTGAAATAAAATTGTAAATTCAGTAAAATAACAACAAATTTTTGGTTAAAAAGTTATTACAGTATAAATAGAAATATTTATAACCAGTTTTCAAATTGTTGAAATCAAAAGTGACTCACTGAATACAGTCGGATGTACATGAGTTGGGATGATTTTTTCTTCCTTCATAAATGTACTCAAGAATTAGCACTGCGGCAGCACAGCAACTCACCCTTGGCCGGGGGATCCTGGGTTCGATCCCAGCCCCCGACCAACAGTGATCTGTGTGGAGTTTGCATGTTCTCCCCGTGTCTGCGTGGGTTTACTCCGGGATTTCTCCGGTTTCCTCCCACATGCCAAAAACATGCAAGTTAGGTAAATTGGCATCAAACTGGGGATTCTAAATTGTCCTTAGGTGTGAATGGTTGTCTGTCTCTCTGTGTTGGCCCTGCGATGGACTGGCGATCTGTCCAGGGTGTACCCTGCCTCTCGCCCAAAGATGCTGGAATAGGCTCCAGCCCTCCCGCGACCCAAAAAGGATTAAGCAGAAGAAGATGGATGGATGGATGGATATCCTACAACAGTAAAACTGCCAAGTGAAGTAAAATTTAGTGGAGAAAAAGTTACTTGAGCAGTTGTATCTAGTTCCTTCCCACCTGTGGTTGGAGGCTAGTTTCAAGTACTTTGTAAATAACTTAATTATCTAATGGCAGCATTGATCCTGGGAAATGCAAAATTTTAATGTGAACTTTATTTATAACTTCTCAAAATACTATTATTTCAGTAACTATGACTTTTTGCAAATGAGGCCTTCAAATGGGTTTTACAGAATTTTAAATGTAACTTTCTTACAGCTGCAGATACTGTGTTTACTTGTTTTACTATCATAGAAGGTTTTTGATGAACTTTAGCTTTTTGACTGTTGCATGTGGATCTTTAGAGCTTTGCAGTTAAGACCAAAATGAAACGCTTGATTTGAGAAGGGTGTTTTTCAACCCATAAATTACTAGTTTTAGTCTGGTTTGCCTGTTGCTGCACATTAGCAAATAATTTATTCATAAATGAAACCCCGCAGAAGAGCAGAATCTTTTTAATTACTGTCAAACACATTAGAGCCCTTTTACACAGCACAGAGATCGCTGAGAGATTGGGCCAATTTTTGATCTTTGGGATAGTTTGGGAGATCCTTGTGTGTTTTGGACTGAGTCAGAACTTTGAGGAGACCATGGCAACTGTGGAGATCATTGAAGGTCATTGATAGATCACAACTTGGCCAGATCTCTCAGTTATTTCTCAGTGACCTCCACCCCTGTGTAAAGGGGGTATTACTGTCTTAGCTGAGCAAAGAAAATTGAATATTTTGTTTATTATGCAGCCTTACTTGCTTGCAGTGCTGCATAATAAACCATTTTAGCTTTAAACCATGGTCATTTTTTATTCAGAGCACTAATTATAGTTTGAGCAAAGACCTGAGTGTTTTGAAGTGGGAGATTGACCCTCTGCATTTTTAGAATCACTTGATCAGTTTTAAATGTTTTGACAATAGCTATTTTTTACACTTGTCTCTAAAGACGGGGCGTGTTATGGTCTTGATGATGTCTGTCTGTCCGTCCATCCATCTGTACGAATTGTTTGGCGAACTCTTCCCACAGTTTTCGGGCTATGAAGTTTTTATTTCCCACAGTGCTTTGTACATGTATTGAAAATGTGCACATTACAAGGATTTTGATTTGGGATCATTTTTGTCAAAATTACAGGTTTGATAACTTTGTCACATTTTGCATGTATTTAGAGGGTACATGGTTTGTCGAGTTAACTCCTTCCACAGTTTTCAAGCTGGGACATTTTAATTTCACACAGCATTTATACATGAATGAAAAATGTGTACATTGTTGGGTTATTAAGCAATTTTCTGGTAGTTTCTCTAAATTTGTTCCACTTTGAATTGTCGTTTGTTAGCTTTGCGTAAAGTCCTTGCAGCTACTTGATTGTTTTATTACTGATCTACACTATATTGAATCATGAATTTGTAATAGATTTCTGGTTGTTCATGTGCTGCTTATGTACTATGCACAAATTGATAATGGTTATGTACATTGTGCGGGGCTCATACTTTGTATACTTTGTCATTTCTGAAAGGCTGCACATGGTGACATGGAACGTAGCCACAGCTGACCCTCCAGACGACGTGACATCTCTGCTTCAACTCAACTCCCCAAAGGCCCCTGACCTCTACGTCATTGGGTAGGTGGGGACCATGAAACAAGTAGTGGCTTCAGCATTGTAATTTTGTAACTAAACTGAGGCTGATCATCAGATTGCTGTGTGTGTTAGTCTGCAGGAAGTGTACTCAGGGCCACTGAGGTTTGTGTCAGACATTGCTTTCGATGATGCATGGAGTTATCTGTTCATGTCCGTTTTAGCACCACGGAAATATATAAAGGTACAGAATCCCCAAATACATTCACTTGTGGAACAGTACAAATGATTTAAATGCTAACAGCAAACTGATCTTTTTAAGGTTATTTAAAAAAATAAAAGTAATTTGGCATCTTCAGTTCTGTGTATTGCATTCTACTGTGTTTACTTTTTCCTAGGTATCATCTATAAGAATGCAAGGTCTGCTTCTGCTGTTCTTCTCCAAACTGGTACATGTCCCCTTCATCCGGGACATCCAGACCACGTACACACGCACAGGAATTTTTGGTTACTGGGTAAGTAACACACTCATTCACAAACATTAATGAGAACTGCACTGTGCTCAGGAACTGTTAATAGTTGAGCTGCATGGTGACAATAAATAAACAGCAGTATTCTGTGGAAGAACCATAAACAAAGAAAAATAGATTCCACTGCATTTTGTTGAAATTTGCATCGTTTTGTTCTTTCTTACATCCTCTGTAAACTGGATGCAGCTTGTAGCGCATCAAGAACAGAACAAAGAGCTACCAGTGTCAGAGTTGGTCTGATAGGGGAAAAGACAGAAGAGTTGGTTTGTATCAGTTGAGCTTCCAAAATAGGAACAACGTGATTGTCTAATCAGGCTGGGGGAAAAAAAGCAATGTAGCATAATGTTGTGATACTTTGTGGTGGTGATACTACATATACTGATTCAGGGGCACCAGTATTGTGATACTTAATAAATGTTTCACATACAGACTTACTGATTTAGATACCAGAGTAATTAAAACAATTGACTTTTCAGTCTGTTAGATGGTGGTAAATACTGTCTCGTTAGGTCACCACAGCAAAGTAGTGGCTTCTGAGATCTACCCGGAAGTTGAGCAAGACAAAGATTAGGATGAGAAATGGCAATATGTGAAATCACAATTTCACAGTTCTCAGCATATTGCAAGATCATGAAAATATCACATCGTGGCCCAAGTATTGTGGCAGTATTGTATTATGTGGCCTCTAGTGATTCCCTTCCCTACTGTCTAACAGTAAAGTGACCTGGGTGGCTTGCAGAGAGCCCAACTGATATACAGGTGCAGTATTTCCTCTGGCTTAAAGACCTTGGCGCGGTGGCAACATATTTTTCCTGGGGGGGATGACACTATTGTAACCGGAATATGTTAATTTTATACTATTTATTTCTTTTTTTTAAATTTTGCACAGTAACTTTGCATGTGGAACTTAACCATTTGAAGTATTGTACAACCAAGGCTTGAATGTTGGAATATTGGGCTAGTTGGGGTCCCACTCAGACGTCCTGTGTTTGGACTTTTTATCGGTGTTATCCTTCTCTCCTTCCTCTCTTGCACCCTCTGCCTGAACACTTTCCTCTTCTTGGCTCCTCTCCTCTGTCTCATCTTTCCCTCTCTGAGCTCTGTCTTATTCAGGTTCTCTCTCTGTCTATGGTGGTATAAAAACAGGTTAGAAAATACTATAGAAAAAGCGCTATATAAGTGAACGCCATACCAAGTGTCATGTTTTGTCCTGCATGATTTTTTTGTCATGATTTACATAAATGACACAGATATGTATATTTTTTGTATTTTTATTAATTTATTTTTTCCATTGAGAAAGAGTAGGAATGAGAATGGAAATCAGAGGTGGTTATAGTAGCCAGAAATTCTACTTATGTAAAAGCAGTGTTATCTTATGAAATTAATGCCTGTCCTTGCCACTGATAATACCTCTATCTGCCAAGAATGTGTCACTAGTCCAGCAAAAGCTAGTGGTACTCAAATGCTTTGCAAGCAGTTTCATGAAATGGTCAGTCATAGAGCAACTCATACTGGCTTGGACGTCGCCCGGGTTAACAAGGTCAAGAGTTCCTGGCAGCGGAAGGCGAATTACAGAGCTGTGTGGAGGAATCTGATCAGACCTAAATGAAACAGTCATTGTCGCCCCCGACAGACTGCTATGATGATGATGATGAATTAAAAGTATACATCCAAAAATTTCTAGTTGAGTTAAGTAAGGATACAAAAAGCACCCACTTAAAAAAATTAATGACTTCAGTCTTGAAGGTATGAGGTTTTTCTCAACAGTTTTCTTATAGTTTTCCTGTAAATTTATCTAAATTTGAAACCATATTCCTCACACTTGTAATTTCTTCTTGTAAAATTATGACTTTTCTTGTACATTTGGGACTATTATAGATTTGTGGATTATTTTATGGTGAATTTTTTAATTGAATTTTGAAACAGATTGTGGTAAAATTTTGACATTTGTTCTTTGTACAATTTAAACTTTTGACCATAATTTTGTAGAGCTTGAACAGAATTATTTAATGATTTCAAAGAAATATAATTATTAATAAAATGATAGTTAATTAACTAAATTAACTAAAATAACCAAAGATGCTATTATTTCTGTTATAATATTCCTATATTTTTACAGTTTTTTTTTTTTTTTATAACTCTCCTCACCATTCTGACAACAGGAAAAACTCTCATTTGGAAATTCAAATGTTGGCAGATTTAGTTTGTCTGAAGGCTGGAGGATGTTGACGGATTTAAGTCACTGACTTCATGAATTTCAATGATTTTAAATTGCCAGGTACATAATAATGAACATGAATTACTTAATATTGTAATGGTTGGTGAGGTAAATCCTCAGCAATTCAGTCACGCTTGCCTTTCCCTCAATTAGCCTGCATATGAAGCTGAATCACACCCATTTGCTAAGCGATTCATTGTTGTTCCCATTACCATTGGGTTAAAACCATGATAAATGCCTCCACTGCTTACATACCTCTTCTGCTTTTTTTCCTCGTTAAAGTACTGAAATAAGCTCATGCTTTACTCTGACGCGGAGTCAAGTCTGCATCACAGACAGCAATGCTAGCTAAGTCTGCCTGCCGACTGCAACGGTCATGCAGGCAGTGCGCTCCAGAACTCCCAACGCACGGGTGACCGTCACGTGCATTGTTCGCATGCACACTTGCGGAGCGTCATTCTTTCATTATATTATATATATACTGTATATACTAGATAGAAAGATACACTACTCACAAAAAGTTAGGGATTTGGGCTTTCAGGTAAAATTTATGGAAAATGTAAAAAGTTTACGCTATAGTGATATTATATCATGAAAGTAGGGCATTTAATTAAAAGCATGCAATGGTGATTTCCTCATCTCAAACAATTTACTGAAACAAAGCCAACAACAGTGGTGGGTATACCACAGCAAAAAACGTCAGTGTCTCAGTAAGTTGTCATGTGCCCTTGAGCATCAATTACAGCTTGACAACGACATTTCATGCTGTTCACAAGTCGACTTATTGTCTGCTGAGGCATGGCATTCCACTCTTCTTGAAGGGCAGCCCTCAGGTCATTGAGATTGTGGGGTGCAGGGTTACAAACCTCTGCACAGCAACTCAGCTGATCCCATAGGTTTTCTATGGGATTCAGGCCTGGAGATAGTGCAGGCCACTTCATTTGAGGTACCCCAGCCTCCAGCAGCTTTTCCCTAATGATGCGACCTCCATGAGCTGGAGCATTGTCATCCACAAAGATGAAATTAGGCCTGTGTTGTTTATGCAGGGGCACAATGACTGGATTTATGATGTTATTCAGGTAGTATCGGCTTGTCACTGTACCATTCACAAGGTGTAGGACAGTTCTGTATGGACTAGACACACCTGCCCAGACTGTAACACCACCACCAAAGGCTCGTCTGGTGACAACGGTGGCTGATGCATAGCGCTGTCCTTGATGTCTCCAATATCGTTGGCGGTTATCATTTCTGTTCATTGTGAATTGACTTTGATTAGAGAACAGCACTGAGGGCCACTGCTCCCATGTCTAGTGTAAATGCTCCTTGGCCCATGCAAGACGATGACACCAGGCACCAGAATATTGTGAAAAATTTCAATATTGTAGACTCATGGTGTCACATTCTAATCAGCTAATTAACGCCAAACACCTGCAAAGGTTTCCTGAGCCTTTACATGGTCTCTCGGTCTGGTTCATTAGTCTCCACAATCATGGGGAAGACTGCTGACTTGACAGTTGTCCAGAAGACCATAATTGACACCCTCCACAAGGAGGGTAAGCCACAAAAGGTCATTGCTAAAGAAGCGGGCTGTTCACGGGGCACTGTATCAAAGCATATTAGTGGAAAGTTGAGTGGAAGGAAAAAGTGTGGCAGGAAAAGGTGCACAAGCAACAGGGATAACCGCAGCCTTGAGTGGATTGTGAAGCAAAGCCCATTCAAGAATTTGGGGGAGATTTACAAAGAGTGGACTGCGACTGGAGTCAGTGCTTCAAGACCCACCACACACAGATGTATCCAGGACATGGGCTACAACTGTCACATTCCTTGTGTCAAGCCACTCCTGAACCAGAAACAGTGTCAGAAGCATCTTACCTGACTTAAGGAGAAAACAGACTGGATTGTTGCTCAGTGGTCCAAAGTCGTCTTTTCAGATGGGAGTAAATTTTGCATTTCATTTGGAAATCAAGATCCCAGAGTCTGGAGGAAGAGTGGAGAGGCACAGAATTCAAGTTGCTTGAGGCCCAGTATGAAGTTTCCACAGTCACTAATGATTTGGGGAGCCATGTCATCTGCTGCGTTTTATCAAGTTCAAAGTCAATGCAGCTGTCTACCAGGAAATTTTAGAGCACTTCATGCTTCTCTCTGCTGACAAGCTTTATGGAAAGGCTGATTTCATTTTCCAGCAGGATTTGGCACCTGCCCACACTGCCAAAAGTACCAGAACACGATTAAATGACCATGGTATCACTGTGCTTGATTGGCCAGCAAAGTCTACTGACCTAAACCCTGTAGAGACTCTATTAGGTATTGTCAAGAGGAAGATGGGAGACACCAGACCCAGCAATGCAGACGAGTTGAAGGCCGCTATCAAAGCTACCTGGGCTCCTTAACACCTCAGCAATACCACAGGCTGATCGCCTCCATGCCACGTCGCATTGATACAGTAATTCATGCAAAAGTAGCCCTGACCAAGTACAGTGATCCCTCGCTACTTCGCGCTTCACCTTTCGCGCCCTCAGTGCATCGCGGATTTTTCAAAAATATTCATCAAAAATTCAAAATTGAGAAATAATGGGCGGGCGCTAGCAGAAGGCAGGGAGACTACATTAGACCATCAGGTGTCAACACGGAGAGCCGCACAACTCTCTGTTCGCTGTTGTCGTGTTGGCTCGGCTCGGAAATCTCGCAAGCTGATTGGCCGAGACGTTTCACCCCGCAAGCTGATTGGCCGAGACGTTTCACCCACCTCCTCTCCCTGCCAAGCACCCATGAAGGGAAGGAAGACCGCATTCATTGCTTTTTATCGCTCGTGTTACTTAAGGCACTTTTCCACAAGTATCACCTTAGCTTTACTTACTTTTACTTTACTCAGTTTCTCGCTCTTTCCACAGTACCCTACACGCTTTAACCGATACGATTTTCGTGCCAGTTTAGGGGCAGGGGACAAGCGAGAAAAAGCGAGGTGTGATTTTTCGTCAATCGACTGCTAGCCGCTGATTGGTCAGCGCGTAACGTCACAGAGAGCGTCCGTTTTCAGTTTTCTGTTGAAGCTGCACGACCGCCATTTGTAATCTAACTAACTAACTACTAACTAACCTGCACTTATATAGCGCTTTTCTAGTCACAAAGACCACTCAAAGCGCTTTCATTAATACTAACCCTCTATTCTAAGGGCCTATAGGAAACAGATATCTAGGGACAATTTAGAACAGCCAATTAACCGGTCACGGAGTGAATATGATATTAATAGAGACAGCGTTGTAGGTTAGGTTTTGCGGAAATCTACACCGTGGTCCAACGAAGAGGTTTTTTTTTTTTTTTTTTTGTTACTTATTTGTACCCGTAGGTAGACTTGGTTTGCAGTCTGGTGACAAGCCACCGGCTGCTGGTCGCTGTGTGCGCGAGCGCCCTAAACCTACATGTTTTTGGTGTGCGGGAGGAAACCGGAGAAATCCCGGAGTAAACCCGCGCAACACGGGGAGAACATGCAAACTCCACACAGCTCACTGTTGGTCGGGGGCTGGGATCGAACCCACGACCTCATGATCCCCGCGATCCCCCGGCCAAGGGTAAAACTGTGCTGCCACAGTGCTAAACCACTGCGCCACCGTGCAGCCCGGTGCGGGGTTTTCTCTGCTTGCTGGCAGATCCACAGTCAGAAGAGTGATCCGGACCGTACAGATGACTGCGCAGAATAGAACCGTACTACTGACAAGCTGAATACGAAGTTGAGAGAACCATCCATGGTGAGTGATTTGTAATATTGTGCATCTGTTTGCTTATTTATCCTGTTGGTGGTAAGCTCACTTTTGAGCCATACAGCCCCCGTTCTGTGCTGGCTAACTCGTTGTAGCTAACGAATTTTGGCTAGTAGCTAGATAATACCAACTGTTGATTCGCGCTTGTTTTCTCCTAAATATTCGCTTGTGAGAGGAAAAGATGACATATATCAATCCTGGTTATAGTCCTGGTTTTTGTTTTGTATTGCACTTGGTGCTGCGCATTAAATTGTGTGCAATTTAATGCCGTTTTTTGCTGGCTAACTCGTTTTAGCTAACGAGTTTTGGCTAGTAGCTAGATAATACCCACTGTTGATTCACGCTTGTTTTCTCCTAAACATTTGCTTGTAAGAGCAATACGCTGAAATATATCAATCCTGGTTATAGTCCTGGTTTTTGTTTTGCATTAAATTGTGTGCAATTTAATGCTAGAATGTGTTTCCACATGCCAGGGTTAGCTTCCCTGTTTATAGTGGATACTGGTGACATAACAGGAGCCGAAATCTCAACAATATAAAAGGGCTTTTTCAAACCAGTGATTTATAAAGTCATTCATATAATTTTCTAAAGCGTCAGAAAGAGAAATCCATATATTATATCATTCATTACACAGACCATGATATATTTCAAGCATTTATTTATTTTAATTTGGGTGATTATGGCTTATAGCCCCTGAAAACCCCAAATTCCATTTGGCAAAAAATTAGAATATTACATAAACTTTAAAAAATAGTTTTTAAATAGAAATGTGGGCTGATGAGGTGTTGGTTAATATGGGCTGTAGCCATAATCATCAATATTAAAATAAACACTTTCAATATATCACTGTCCCTGTAATGAATCTATATATGGGTTTCACTTTCTGAAATGAGTGACAAAAATATTGAACTTTTTCATGATATTCTAATTTTTGAGATGTGCCTGTATAAGTGTTGAACTTGCTTGAAAAAACTAAACACCATCCATTTCTATTGTTCGTCTAGGCAGGAGGGAATCAGCCGCTCAACAACGGACGTCGCCACTGTGGAAAGTACTGAAATCCTTTGCTTTTATAGGTAAGTGACAAACTTTTATTGATAAAAACTCCATATTTTGACTGAGCGACTCCATAATCTGTGATGCACACCTTCAGTTAAAGTACTAGATTCCATTCCACTGAATGTATTAATTCATTCTGATTGCTGAGGCCACAGTAAAAGCAGATGACTTTAAATGCAACCCAGCCCTTGTAAAATCGACTTTACATCAGTGCATCTATATGAAAATTATGGTTAAATACAACAACGAAGTACTTTATTGTCACATTGGAATCGCTGCTGTTTGGTTTTTCTTTTGAATTCTTGGATGGAATATGGTGGGCAATATAAGCTGCATCTTCAGCCATCACCCATTTCAGATAACCTATGTTGAACTGTATAATCAGAGGAGTTATTGTTTAATTCGACCTTATTAAATTTTTTTCCCCCTTTGTTATATTATTGTATTTTCTTTAAATCTATCCGAAATAAAGATTCATTCATTCACATTCCACCACTGGCTTTTAGTAACAAGTGTATTTCCCAAATATGTTTTAAACTTCATTTATTTAACCTCCACACATTTCTGTCTTTTGTCTAGGCAAGAGGTAAACGATCGATCCACCCCAAACTGGACCTTGCGTCACTATTTACAGAGATGCAGGCCTAAGATCTGCTGATCTGAGACCAGTGTGAGCTGCACATCCCAGCTGCTGAGTGACCCAGTCTTACAGTTTGAGTTTTGCACATTCTGAATAATCTGGAATTTGCTGCTGATTGTAATAAACAATTTAGTGACTTGTGTTTGCATCATGATTTCTATTTTTGTCTTGTAATACACTGGTGGGAAAAGAGTCAATAGTACAAACCATTAATGGGTGACCTTGAAAATAATGACTCATTTTTAAGAAATTTATGTCACATGGTGGTAACCTTCACATATAAAAAGACATCTGCAAAAACTTCAGAGGTTTGTCAGTGCAATACTACATGAATGCATGTATAGTACATTGTTGATGCAGAGAATATATATTTCTACAGTATATGTATCGAGTAAATCAAGCATTTTCCATGTAACCTTGTGACTGCATTATTTTAATTGCTTTTAATGCTAGATCAAGTTTGTTTTGGCCTAAAATGCATCATAACTGTCAAATACATCTTATTATACCGAACTCAGTAATGTTTACTTTTGAATATACATTTTGTGGCTAATATAGTTATTAACCTGGCGATTGAGTTGTGTCAGCTGATCATTTTTTGCTATGACACCACCTCAGACTCAGTGCAGCTGAAGCAGGTACGTCCATGATGTCTCAACAGTCCAGGATTTTCACGCAGATCAGAGCAATTTTTTTCCCCACTATTTTTATTGAACCTTTTTTTTTTTTTTACAAACAGCACACACAGTCAGACACTAACACAAAAGTAATTTAAAAACTAAACAATAAAATGACAAAAAAAGGTTAAAAAACAGAAACCATTAACAAAAACAAGTCAACAATGTTTCTCTGTTTAGGTAATCTATTACATTAGAATACATAATATACATTCACCAGCTTGGAATTTGCAAGGTCCACACATATCATTCACCTTCAGAAGTTACGTTTACTTAATTTACATAATCAATGAAAGGTCTCCATATATTCTCAAACACATTTCCTTTGATTTCAGTATGTATGTTATTCTTTCTAGTGGAAACCAAAAGTGAGTTGGTTGTAGTCATTTTTCTAAGGTGTTTTGACGTGTAATTACCCATCCCTGAACACATATGCCTTATAAATATCAATAGATGGGAAAATGATACTCAAATGACACTCAACATGCAAAATGGTGCTACAGTTGGATTGCCTTTCTTTAAAATTTTTAAAGTTATTTTGTAAGTAAAAGTGGGCTAAGATTAACTGGAAATATAACAAGTTTCCACATATAATTCCAAGGTCAATTGGCAATTCAATCAAACCAAAAAGGAGTTGTTCAGCTGCTGCATTTTTCTGCAGTCATTTTCTACGGTGTTTTAGCGTGTAATTTCCCATCCCTGAACACATATCCCTTAAAAAGAACTATCAATGGGAAAATGATACACAAAAACAAGAATTTTACTACAGTTGAATTGGCTTTTTTTAAAGTAATTTAAATTATTTTGTACGTAAAATAGGGCTATGATTAATTGGAAATATAACAAGTATCCACATATAAGTTCTTCATATAAGTTATAAGGAAGTTCTGCAACCACTGTGTGCTTGAGAAGCTGGGGACAATATTCTCCCACCACTGCGAGCTACGGTTTACTGCCCAGGTCCATGGTCTGCAGCGTTGATTTTGCAACAACGCAGCCAACTAGAACACACACACAGCATACATATTAATACTGATAACCTGGCGACATCAAAATGCTGTACACAACAATGACATGATGATAAAATGACAATAGAAAGCATTAAATTACCAAAAACTTTTTCCTCGTGTGCCTGATGTGCCTGATGTGCTGGGTAATTAAGCTCTCTGCTTCATATTCCCCAATGCAACAACGAGTCTCTGGTACTGCTCCAACGTGTGTTCTCTCAATGCACGTCGTCTTCTCCTGTAAAACTCTCTTCTCCGCTTAAAAACATTCATTGTGTTCAAAAGCCAGAGAAGAACCAACGTGGAAATCCTCCGCTCGTAATCCGCCATTTTCTTTGTTGTGAAGACGTCGGTCGCCGGAGATGACGTCAGCAGAGTATGGGGCCGCCTCAATCCCGCCCACTACAGAGTTTACGCGGCTTTACAGGGTTGTAATGGGTTAACAACCCAGGGAGAAAGAAGTAGTGGAGAATCGAAACAAGTAAAAAAGAACTGTGACTATGGAAAAGAGCCATTAGTCTCGCCGCGTGGAACTTTTTGCTGTTCTCTTGTGCCATTTTGTGCGAAATAGTCTTCCCGTCGAGGCACTACGCCGCCTCCTGCAGCTTCAGCTCTATCGGAAGCTGCCCTCGATGATCCTGCGCCTCCAGCATCTCACTATGAGGCGTCACCTGAGGAGCAGTAAAGCTCTCATTAACCTGTGCAGTAAATCATTTTCATCTTGAGTTACGTATCTTGTTACAAGAATAAAAGAGTTCTAAAAACATATTTATGTACACTTTGTTTACATCTACGTATGTATGTACACGTACACACACACACACATATCATATGAGAGAGAGAGAGAGAATGAACGTACGTATTATTTATGGATGACGTCATTAGGGGTGACGCTACTTCGTGGTTTTTCACTTTTCGTGGTCGGTTCTGGAACCCATTAACCGCGATAAGTGAGGGATCACTGTATTGAGTGTGTACATGGATATATTTTCCAGTCAGCCAACATTTATGCAAAAAATCATTACTTAAAATTCATTTTATGTAATATTCAATTTTTTTGAGAAAGTGAATTTTGAGTTTTCATTAGCTATAAGCCATAATCATCAAAATTCAAAGAAATAAACGCTTGAAATATATCACTCTGTGTGTAATGAATCTATATATGAGTTTCATTTTTTGAATTGAATTATTGAAATAAATCAGCTTTTTGATGACATTCACACCTGTAATGGTTCATATGACCCATTTGCAAGTCTATTGGTGTCGGGACGGGGGGTGTCAATCTGATCATTTTTGTTAACTACATAAAAATCTGCTCTTTTTGTTGAATTTGCAAATAAGAAAAATTTATTTTTAAAGTGTTGTTTACAGTTTGTTGTAATCTTACTGAGTCTAAATCTAAAACCTTGATAAAATTGTATTTTCATCCAGTTTACTGTTATTTATCAAAATGTTAACCCCAAAACAGAACTAAAAGTGTCAAAAAATGACTCAGTAGTGACTAGTCCCGTTCTTGTTGATCACTTTAAAAATTCATTTAGGCATGCTTGATGTGAGTGTTTCCAGGAGGCTGGTGGGAACGTTGCCAACGAAGGGCATCCGTGGTCTGGAACTGACGTCTGTTTTTGTAAACTTCCCTTGCTATCCATCGCCAAATGTTCTCAGTGGGATTTAGATCAGGGGGACACACAGGATGGTCCAAAAGAGCTGAGCCAGAGGATCCGACTGGCTGTCTGTGAAGACACAAGCTGATCCTGGACCCAAATTAAGGCTGTTACTCATGCTGACTGCAGCCAAATAACCATAAGATGGCATCTACACAAGAAGGGCTTTAAGTACAAAAAACATATTCAAAGGCCATGTCTTGAATATGTTCTCTTCTCCCACGCCCCAATCTTGCCCTTTGGGACTTTGCAAGGGAGCACCAAACATGGGGCACTGAAATGTGGAAAAGTTTTATTCTCAGACGAGAGAAAAAATGAACCTGTACAGTCCTGATGGTTTCCAACGTTACTGGCATGACAGGAAGATCCCACCGGAGATCTTGTCTACGCGGCACAGTGGAGGAGGCTCCATCATGACCTGGGCTGAATCTTCCTTCAATGGAACAATGGTGCTGCAGGTTGTGCAGGGGCGTTAAACAGCAGCTAACTAGAGATGTTGCAGCGGGCATCCCTCTTGACTGAGGGCCTTCTTCTGTGCGATTATGACTGGATATTTCAACAGGACAATGCTGCAGTTTACAACACCCACCTGACGAAGGACTTCTTCCAGGAGAATAACGTTGCTCTTTTGGACCATCCTGCATGTTCCCCTGGTGGTGGGGATGGATGCCGAAGGAAGTTTACGAAAACAGACATCAGTTCCAGACCATGGACGCTCTTCATGAAGTCATCTTCACCACATGGAGCAGCGATCCCACCAGCCTCCCAGAAACACTCGCATCAAACATGTGACACACACACACATGCACACAAAACAGGAAGAACACCATGGGGTGAATGCTTTTGCAAGTCCCTATAAATGTGTAAAATTATCCCACTTCCTCTTAAAATAAGGAAATAAAATAAAATGTGTCCAACTGCATCCCACTTGGTGTCTCATATTTGTGAACAACACCACAAATAGAGAAGTAAATCCTTAACTGTTCATTTTAATGCCTTTTTTTTGGGGGGGGGGGGGGTCTCTGACATACAGGTGTGTCTCACTAAATTAGAATATCATCAAAAAGTTGATTGATTTCAGTAATTCAATTCATAAAATGAAACTCATATTTTATACAGATTCATTACAGACAGAATGATATATTTCAAGTGTTTATTTCTTTTAATTTTGATGGTTATGGCTTGCAGCTCATGAAAACACGAAAATCAGTTTCTCAAAAAATTTGAATATTTCATGAGATCAATTTTAAAAAATTGAAATTTTTAATAGAAATGTTGGCCAACTAAAAGTATTTCCATGCACACAGTCAATGCTTGGTTAGGGCTCCTTTTGCATGAATTAATACTGCATCACTGTGGCATGTAATGAAGGTGATCAGCCTGTGTTACTGCTGAGGTGTTATGAAGGCCCAGTTTGCTTTGATAGCGGCCTTCAGCTCATCTGCATTGCTGGGTCTGGTGTCTCTCATCTCCCTGTTGACGATACTTCATACAGGGATGGCAATTTTCCCCCGATCTGCGGATTTCCACCGATTTTTATTTTCAAATTGATCATTTCTGTGAATCGTCTAAATCCGTTGAGAAAATTTTAGGGGGGGTAAGGTACCTTATTGTTATCAATTTTAGCGAAAATCAACACGATTACATAAGCGCTCGGCGCTTCCCCAGGTCAAGTCTCCTGCGATAACCCGAATGTGTTGTGTTCAAGCTACTGCTGTATTGTAAACAGCCCTGCGATTGGATAGTTGCAAACGATTGGACCAATCAAATGGCTCGTTGTATGCTTTGTCAAAAATTCATGGTGGCGTGTTCTCAGGGATGTGATTTTCTGCTAATTCGCCGAATTCCGCTTTATTTTATCTTCCAGGAAGATAAAGTACGTTAGTACGTTAGCGGCTTGTGGTCCACAAATACAGTGAAGGTGCGCCCTTTCAGCCAGAACTGGAAGTGGCGTATGGCCAGGTGGAGAGCCATTAACTCTCTGTTGAACACGCTGTATTTACGCTCACTGTCGTGCAAAGACCTGCTGAAAAAGGTGAGCGGCTGCCAAGAACCGGCAACGCATTGCTCCACGACGGCCGCTATGCCCATGTCCGAGGCGTCGGTAGTGAGCGCTATCCGAGCCGCCGGGTCTGGGTGCACCAGTAGTGCAGCGTTTGCCAGAGCTGTTTTAACCTCAGAACGCCTGCTCCCGCTCAGGAGTCCAGACGACTCTGTCCGCCGGTTTCCGTTTCTTGAGTGCGGCGTACAACGGCTGTATGAGCTGGGCTGTGCGGGGGAGGAAACGGTAATAAAAGTTAACCATCCCCCAAAACTCCTGCAGCTCCCTGACATTGATGTTGAGGAGAAAAAAATAGCAAAACAATTTAGTTACATTACTTTTATGATTCCATACAGTTTGAAATTGACAGTGCACAGTGGACATTGACTCATAACTTTTGAATATTTCTAAGACTCGGCTACATCAGTGATTGTGCAAAATGAACTGCTCAAGACTCAATGGAGATTGAAACTGGTGATCTGAAATGAATGCTGAAATTATAAAAAGTAATGGTATGTTGGAATTTTATTTCTATTATGGAATAGATAAAATTAACTGATTTTGATTTGATCAAGTGTTTAAAGCATGTGATGGATAATACTTGGTGGAATATTTTAGGAATGCTATCTTCTTGGAACATAAGTCAATATTATACAGTAATAAGTGGCATTCAGCTGTTTGTTTTATGTCATTTAAGCACAGTTCTGGTACTTAAAAATCATAAAAACCCAGGAGCTTCGGGGGACTTCGCCCCCTGCTAAATTTTCAGATAATTTCCCCAACCCCAAATTACATCCCTGGTTCGTGTTGGAATTTTGAGCTTTCGGTATTGTTTTCAGCGGAATTATGAGATTTTTATCGAAGGATCAGGAGTCATCAGTGCTAGAAATAGACAAAAATGTCAAAAATAAGTTCCGATGGAATTGGCTTGAGAGAAAAGTGACGGTAAAGGTGAAAATTGGCTCAAAGTTCGACGAGGTAACAGAAACACTCGGACAGTTTCTGAAGAAACCAGAAAAGGAGATGAAGTTCAAAGTTCAGAGACTGACACAGCTTGCTGCCAAAAGGAAGAAAGTTTCACATAAGAAGTGACTTGGTGACCAGTGTAAATAGTGTAATAAACTCTTATAGAACTGTTAAATATGTTGGACTAAAGACAGTGAGACAACATTGAAGAAAAAGTAAGTTAACTTTTCATTAAATTTAATGATTTATGTAAGTCTAGTATTTCATTTTTTTTAATCATTTTTTTCAGTCTAAATTACTTCTGTTTTACTGAAAACCTCCCAGCTTCAGGGGGGCTACGCCCCCCCGGCCCCCCCATAAGTCAATCGACCAAATTAGATTTCAGCTGAAATCAGAATTTCCTGTTGCCATCCCTGTTCATAGATTCTGTATGGGGTTTAGGTCAGGAGAGTTTGCTGGCCATCTAGCAGGAAATTTTAGAGCACTTCATGCTTCCCTCTGCTGACAAGCTTTATGGAGATGCTGATTTCATTTTCCAGCAGGACATGGCACCTGCCCACACTGCCAATAGTACAGATACCTGGTTTAATGACCATTGTATCACTATGCTTGATTAGCCAGCAAACTCTCCTGACCTAAATCCCATAGAGAATCTATGGTGTATTGTCAAGACGAAGACAAAATACACCAGACCCAATAATGCAGACGAGCTGAAGGCTGCTATCAAAGCAACCTGGGCTTCCATAACACCTCAGCAGTAACACAGGCTGATCGCCTCCATGCCATGCTGCACTGATGCAGTAATTATGCAAAAGGAGCCCCGACCAAGTATTGAGTGTGTACATGGACATACTTTTCAATCGGCCAACATTTCTATTAAAAATCTTTTTTTTAAATTAATTTTGTATAATATTTAACTTTTTGAGAAACTGAATTTGGGGTTTTCCTTTGCTGCAAGCCATAACCATCAAAATTAAAAGAAATAAACACTTGAAATATATCACTCTGTGTGTAATGAATCTGTATGATACATGAGTTTCACTTTTTGTATTGAATTATTGAAATAAATCAACTTTTTGATGGCATCCTAATTCATTGAGATGCACCTGTAGGTTACAGTTTAAATGAAGGGGCAGATTACAGAGGCCAACACCAGTGAAAAGGCAAAGAAAAAATGGTTAGAAAAAAATCCAACCTTTTAAATGAAATAAATTTGTCCAGAATTGTTGGTAGTTTCTGAGCACTGAGGCAGCGGTGTAATGAGTATGAATGGAGGGAATGGGGCTGAACTTCACTTAGTGACCACAAGGTGTCACAAAAACAACTTTCCAAAAGTTCCGCACAGCTTCTTCAATGGTTTGATTTTGTTCTTTCACTTTTCTCTGCTCTTTAGAAGGGGTGCCAGTACTGCAGTTGAAGTGATTAAGTGTCTGCTGTCTCTTCGTGTTTGTCCCTCAGGGTAATAAAGGTGGTGTGTCCATTCGGTTGTCCTTTTACGGCCATACAGTCTGCTTCCTCAACTGCCACTTGGCTGCTCACATGAATTATGCCACAGAGAGAGTGGATGAGTTTGAGTCTATCTTGGATGCACAGACATTTGAGTGTAAAAAGGCACCAGCAATTGTTGACCACAGGTGAGAAGATGCTCCGGATACAGACTTCTCTTAACTCAGATGTTCTTAGTGTCCTTGCACCAACAGCTCTCAGTTTCTCATTCTTTTGTGCACTTTCTCTTACTCTTTCCTCTTTTTCTTCCAGGCTGGTGTTCTGGTTTGGTGATCTCAACTTCCGAATTCAGGACCACGGCATGCACTTTGTCCGCACCTGTATCAACAACCAAACCTTCAACCTGCTGTGGAGCAAAGACCAGGTCTGAGGGCAGACAGATGTTTAGCATGACACGATGAATGATTAAGCCATCCTTTGAGTGATTCAGCTTTGTGGTGTTTTCAGTTGATCATGATGAAGCAGAAGGAGCAGATGCTGCAGGAGTTTGAGGAAGGGCCACTGGACTTTCAGCCGACATACAAGTTTGACTTAAACTCTGATACTTACGACAGCAGGTAACACTTGAGATGATAACACCTTGTCAGTTGTAGCCACACCTTTAAATTGCTGGTGTGCAATATATCCATCTTTTATCTACACCTCTTTCCAACAGGCTCTACAGGACAAGGTTTGGCTTTAAGTAAGATTTCAAAATTGATTTGTGTCCACACTTCCTCTACAGTGTGTCCTGTATTTAGTTCACTTAACTGAACTTCATTATGTCTGTACCACCTACTTTTATCAAGCTGATAAAAGTAGTATCATGACTTAAAATATTAATCTTTTCTTAATAAAGACTATGTAACATGTACATTAACAAACAAGCAGATAAACTAACTGTCAGACAACATCAGACTGTCTTTGTGGTATAAAGACTGAAATGCTTGTTTGCTGTATGAAATACTTATGCAGATAAAGGTGCCCTCTGGATTTTTTTGATCAGCACCAGTACTATGACGGTATTTGTATTGTTTGCTTTAGAATTTGTAGAGAAAGCTGAAGAACACCTCGTGGCAATAATGCAGCTGCCATAGACTGTATAGAAAAGATGAACTTTGCTTCCTGATCTGATAAGTGAAACCTTTGCAGAGGTGCCAAAAAGCTGCATTCTAGCTAATGACCAGCAGGTGGCAGAATGTCTATGGGTCAGTGGGACTTACAGCTTTAAAGTATGAGGGAAAAACACTATTATTATTATCATTATGTTTGATAGTCTTCAAAGATGCACGCCCACACTATTTATGCCAATATACTGTATGTTCATTACAAAAAAAAAAAATCCACAGAGTGCCTTTAGCTTGCAAAGTCATAACCCACATTTAACCTACACTGTTAAAAGCCCTGTTACTGCTTCATAAACCTCTGTGGTTTGTAGATGGGTGGCTGGATAGCTGCTAACATGCATGGCCAGAATATGATGTTTTGTGATACAGGTATTAAAGCAACACTATGGAAGGATTACTCTTGGGGTCCCCCTACAGTTGTGAAGCTTAATTGTCTGTTGTCTCAGTTATAAGTAGTAGGATAAGCCAGGTGCATTTGTTTACAAGCAAATTTAGAAGCCACTGTGTCTTCAGAAAACAAAAAAACAGTGAATTAAAAAAATGTGATGTACTCATCCAATAACAACAAGGCAAGTTTACCATCAGTCTTGTATCCTTTTGTCTCTCACTAACTAATGTAAGTCAGTCCAATATTCGCTCTTGTCCGGACTCTTACTCCGTCACTCTGTTGGTTTCTTTTCATCGTTTCCTGATATGGCTGTAACAAATAACCAGCTCACGTGCGCGATGCACCAACAAGAAAGGACAATCAAACAGTAATACACGTTTGAGGGTTTTTGTTAAATAGCAAATCTTCACACAGCTACAGAAACAGTCACTCGCCAGAGGAAGGAGCCTGTGGAGAGAAGACGAGAGCAGTGTGAGGAGGAATGGAGTAAGGGAAAATGGGCTAGCCAAATCACCACTTAAGGGAGCTCCGAGGGAGAACCGTTAGGGCCCCAGCGGGGAATAGACAAACCAGCAGGGTGAGGGAATGAGCTGGTGGTGTCTGACCGGGTGGAGGTTGCTGAGGATGAGTGGAGATGTGGCAGGAGAGCACGCGCAGTCCCGGTGACACACCCGCACGATGGCAGCAACCTTGGGAGGGGAAAAAGCACACAGGTTAATAACTTTTTAACTAGTGTGAATCAAATACTTGCTGTCTTGATCAGCAGTATACCCAGACGAGCCAGCGTTGAATCGCTGAAGGATTCCTCCTTATGAACGCTGGTTGATGAGTGGGCGCAGGTGTGTCCTCTCACTCAGGTACGCTGATGACCTGAGGAGAGATGAACGGGAAGGAGGGGGCGCGCTCTCGCTGCCCATGACAGTTTCCTCCAACAAGATCATCTCTGATTTTTTTGCTGGCTCTGCCATGACATCTCTTCAGGAAATATTGAGCTAGAAAGCTTCATCTTATAAGTAGTGACTGGCCGACAAACACCACAGCTATGACTGGCTGAAAACTGTGCCAGTTGTAGTCTTTTCAGTGTACCTACTACTTAGTGTTGTTGTAAACAATGCGGGCTGCTCAGGCTGTGGTGGAAGTCATGATCACCAACTCAAAGGTTGATACACCCTCATAATTATTTTGGAAGCATTATTTTAAGGTGAAACTATTACATTGTGTTGTTTTTAGTCAGTATGTATTCCGTATGGTGACATTTACTCAGATTTCGCCAAGTATAACAGAGTTTTCAGGTTGACAAATGCTACTTTCAAGGTTTACTCTTTTTTTTTTTTCTTAAATTGTCATAGATAGGGATGCACGATATATATCGGCACATTACTGCTATCAGCCAATAAAGCATTTCAAATTATTTCTCGGCATCGGTAAAAATGTATATTTACAGCCAAAAAAATATTACAGTGGAGTGACGTTCCATCTTCTTAAAATCTAGAGCAATGCTCTGCTGGTGACGTTACGCTTTTCCCTCAGCACGTTACGTTATTCCAGCGTATCACAACTAACATGGCTGCCCCCTCACACTCATGCTGTAGCTCCGTACTCCCTCAAACAATGCTGCGTGTGGTTGTTATTTGTATTACTTTTTGTGGTTCAGCGCTGTTGAAGTATATCAAAGATCTTTTCCAGCAGAGAGAAATTACTGCACGTTGGGAGAATATGCCAAGTTCCCCTAACAGCACCAACATTTACGTTCTCCGGACACGGAGGCAAGAACATAAACAGAAGCGGGGTAGCCAGTCTGGCTACTTGACTCGGCTAAAACGTCTCCAAACAGACCAATGCTGCCTAGCCTTTTTGTCACAAATTCCCGGTCCCTTGGAAACAAGATTGACGAACTAAAACTGGATCTATAACCCAACCAACTGTAGGAGACAGCTCTGTGACAATCATCATTCAACGCTGGCTACACCAAGATGCTGCAGTTGAGCTAGCATGCTGCTAACTACACCGAAGCAGCAGGACAGAGGAATCTGGTAAGAGCTGTGGAATAGAATTTGCATATATGTGAATAAGGGCTTGCTTACAAAGTCTGTGGTCACCAATAAGTACTGCTCACCAGACCTGGAGCTGCTGGCAGTTAAATGTAGACCTTTGTGTTTGCCACAAGAGTTTTCTGTTGCCGTGGTAACAGATGCTAATTTAGCACTTGGCAATGTGCTAGCAGCCATTGACAAACAGCAGTGTGCAACATAACATACTGGACTGTGTGTATTCTAATACAGTGGTACCTCTACTTACGAAATTAATTGGTTCTGGAAGTAGTTTCGTAACCTGAAAATTCCGTAAGTAGAGACGCGTTTTCCATGTAAATGCCCTAATCCGTTCCAAGCCCCCCAAAATTCAGACATAAATTTGTTATAAATCATAAAAATGCATCAAAACATGTAACAAATACATGTTACAATTAGATTACTGCACAATAAACATAAAATGAGAGTTGTACATAATGTAAAAAACAAAGAATAAAGTAAAGAATAAAAATTATTGTAACGTGCTGCTCGACATGGCGACGTCCCACCGGGAGGTTCGAACTCACGCCTCCCGCTCCGGAGTCCCGCACTCTACCTGTGTCGCCAATAGGGTCAACCCGCTTAGCAAACCAAGTAGGGTGCTTACATTGAGTTCGCTACACTCTCCCCTCCCATACTTGACATCGTCCCGATGTCAGCGCCCCATTACGGAGCTGCGAGTAGCAGCGCGTACTGTATTTTTGCCTTTCGTATCCTGAAATTTCTTTCGTAACAAGAGGCAATATTTTCCCGTTGAGGCGTGTCGTAACCTGAAAATTCCGTATGTAGAGACGTTCGTAAGTAGAGGTACCACTGTATTATAAAGGGATGCAGAGCCCCTCTCCCCTCGTACATTTGTCTGAAAATACATAACATTTTTTTTCATATCAAATTGAGGTTGTCTTATTTTCCGTGGGGAATGTGGCTTGATATGCCAGTTAGTCATCACTGTAAGACAAAGGAGATGTAAATAGATGGGGAAAATATGTGCATCTATTGTCATTGGCAATCGGCAAAAACTAGTTTTAAACTATCAGCATATCGGCTATCAGCAAAAATTCAACTATCGTGCATCCCTGAATTTTATGATCAGTGTCATCAATGATGTCGAGTAATGGTTGCAGTCCTAGTACAAACAAATTCATCCACATCTGTAAATGTGTGGAGGATGGTCTCTTCTATAGGATGTAAAGAATGAATGAATGAAAGCACCAAGGTGCTATACCTCGGTGCCTCTGGCATGGTAGCATGGGCGGCTGTAAAAAAGTGGCACACCGACTTCTACTGGCCCGGGATAGTTATTACAGTTCCTTTTTTGCTGTGGCATTGACAGAAATGGTGAGTTAAATTTGTGTTTATTTCAAAAACAAAGTGTTATTTCGAAATTCTGGCAAATTAAAAGTCAAGAAAATATAGTAATACAATAATACAAGCCTTTAGTTCCGCTTAATTTTGACCGGACGAGCAGAAACAGAGAGACGGACGGACGGACAGATACACACATCCACAGACACACTAACCGATTACAGTATGCCTCCATTTCACCAAGGCATAATAACAGCACAAATGAGAGATTTGTGAGAAATTATCAAACAGTTGCAAAATAAACAAAACCTTATACCTACAGCAGGGGTCCTGTCATCTTGTTCTAGTGACAGTTTTCAAAGTGAAGTTAGAGTGGTGTGGGTGCTTTGGAGATTTTTTGTCTTCATTGCCTGGAGTTCCTAGCATCAAAGAGCTTTTTTTGTGTACTGGCATCCATATTGATTTTCCGGTATTATCCCCCATCATTGCTTAGACCCATTCCTTTTATCTTGTTCATCGCCCAACACAGATGCTGTCTATGATTGGCATGAGTGTCACATACTAAATCTGCCTCTCTTCTCTTCATAATCACCTTTTCAGTGGTAAGAAGCGAAAACCCGCCTGGACAGATAGGATTCTGTGGCGCCTCCGACCCAAAGTCCAGCTCCAAGGCAAGCAAGAGGAAAGCAAGGCTGAACTGGACACAAAGCAAATCAAACAGCTGGAAGAGGATGTGGAGTACCCCCTGAAGGTCAGGCAGGACCTGTACACCAGTAGCATGGAGTACGGCATCAGTGACCACAAGCCCGTCATCGGCATGTTCACACTGGAGGTGAGATACCAGACCTCTTAAGAACATTCAGGGCCCTGTTACGACGACCTAGTCAACAGTCTATTGTCTAAGGTGCAGAGCGCAGTTATGGGCATGTTCAAGTTCCTTTTTCTATTTAAGCAGTGCAGAAACAAACTGTATGCCAGGTGAAAAGTACAAAGAGGCTGACCTAATGCTTTTTTTTTTTTCCACAATATCTTTATTGAACCTTTTTTTTTTTTTTAACAAACATGATACAAACAATCAAACACTAACGCTAAAGTACTACAAAAAAAAAAAAATGCACTAAAAACACCAACAACCACCAACAAAATCAAGTCTTCAACAATGCTCCTCTGTTTAGTCTAGACAATCCAATACATAAGTATACATATTATGTTCACCAGTTTGGAATTTACAAGGTCCACACACATCATTCACCTTCTTCTTCAAGAGTTATGTTTAAATTTTTTACATAATCAATAAAAGGTCTCCATATATTCTCAAACACAATTTCCTTTGATTTCAGTATATATGTTATTCTTTCTAATGGAAGGTTTGTTAACATCTGTCTTAACCACTGAGTCACATCTGGTCTATGAGTCTTTTTCCATAATAGTGCAATACATTTTTTGGCATTAAGCAAACTGAGGTCTATGAATGTTCTTTCACTTTTATTAAAATTATGCTTTTCTGGGTACAGACCCAACAAAAACAGTTTAGGATTCAGTATGATTTGTTTTGAGATTATTTTTTCAATTGTTACCCTCACCTCTTCCCAAAACATTCTTATTAATCTACATTCCCATAAACAATGAAATAGGGTTCCTTTACTTTCCATGCATTTTGTGCATGTATCTGGTATATTTTTGTTATATCTATTTAACTCCTCCGGTGTAACATACATCCGCATTAACCATTTGAAATGTATCAATTTAAGGCGTGCATTTATTGATTTGGTTTGAGCTTCTGTACAAGCCAATTCCCATTGTTCCTCCGAAATTTCAATTTGCAGATCTTCTTTCCAGTAGTTTAATCTTTTCAGTGAATTTTCACTTGAAGATAGTGTCAATGAGTTATAAAACTCTGAAATAATACCCTTTCTTTTACTATCTTTCATCATCATTTTTTCCAAGGATGAATAAATAGGTCGAGTGAGAGCTTTATTTTGATTTGATCGAATAAAGTTTCTAAGTTGAAGATATTTAAAAAAATGTGTTCTATTGAGATTAAATTTGATCCTCAGCTCTTCAAAAGACATTATGTTGTCTGCACCTGGCAAATATAAATCCTGAATCTTTTGTATCCCTTTTAAATTCCATACTTTAAATACAGCGTCCGCTCTCCCTGGTTTAAAATATTGATTACCCCATATTGGACTAAATTGTGACAATAACTGTGGTTCTTTTAAATAGTTTTTAGCTTCACACCATATTTTGATCATATGCTTTACAAATGGATTTTTAACTTGTTTTTGTAATTTTTTTGCCGAATCTGAGTATATGAATATGGGAAGAGGTAAAGGTAAATTGTATGATTCCATTTCAGTCCAGTGAGGGAGATCATTTGATGAAAAATAATATGTCATAGACCTCAGTTGTGCCGACCAATAATACAACATAAAATTTGGACATTTCAGACCTCCACGATCAAATGGTAAATATAATAAAGACAGACGTAATCTAGCCCTCCTGTTGTTCCATATAAATTCCACTAACTTTTTTTTTATTCTTGAGAATAGATCTAAAGGTGGTGATAAGGGAATGTATTGAAATAAATAAAGTATTTTAGGTAAAATATTACTTTTAAGTATATTGATTCTCCCGATCATCGACATTGGTAGTGACATCCATCTCTGAGTTAACTCATTGATATCTGACATTAAGGCTTCATAGTTGACGCTGGCGACTGATTCTAGCTTAGGCATAATTTGGATTCCTAAATATTTAAACTGATTTACAACATTGAATTGATTTGCCTCAGGGGCTGGGTAATTTCTCTGGGTCTCATTTAGCATTAATATTGAAGATTTAGTTTTATTTATTTTATATCCTGATATTTCCCCAAAATTCTTTATTAAATTCAACAAGGTTGGAATTGATTTTTTTAGATTCGACATAAACAAAATTATATCATCGGCGTACAGGGAGATTTTATGTTCTGTTGGTCCAACTTTAATTCCATATATTTGTGAATGTAAACGTATCGCTATCGCTAAAGGTTCAATTGCCATAGTAAACAGTAAAGGTGAAAGTGGACAGCCTTGTCGACATCCTCTATTGATTTTTATTGGTTTTGAAATATTGTTATTTGTTAGGATTTCTGCTGTAGCATTATTGTATATTATTTGAACCCATTTTATGAAATTATTTCCAAGTCCAAACCTTTGTAGGACTTCAAAAAGAAAGGGCCATTCAACTCTATCAAAGGCCTTTTCGGCGTCCAATGATAGGAGAGCTGTATCCGGTGCTTCTTTATTAAAATAAATAATATTAAATAGTCTTCTTACATTATGGAAGCCTTGTCTACCCTTTATAAAGCCATTCTGATCTCGATTAATAATATTTGGTAAAATTTCTTGTATTCGTCTTGCTAAAATTTTACAGATTATCTTAAGGTCGGCGTTTAATAGGCTTATTGGTCTCATATTTTCACATTTATTAGAGGGCTTACCTGGTTTTGGCAACAGTATAATTAAGGCATTATTTATGTATGATGGTAAATTATTATTTTGAAATGCTTCTAAAACCATTTCCAAAAAAGGTTTTATTAATTTATTCTCAAATTTTTTATAAAGGTCAACTGGAAGACCATCTGGTCCTGCACTTTTTCCTGATTTCATATTATCAATGGCTAGCCCAACTTCTTCTTGACTAATTTTAGACTCCAATATCTCCCTGTTTTCATTTGGTATACACGGTATAGATAGTTCGTTCAAAAACCCATTTAGTTTTGTTAAATCAGGTTCATTTTTGGTATCATATAATTTTTCATAGTAATCTCTAAAGGCTCTATTAATTTCTAAAGGATCTATAACTACCTGTCCGTTACTTATAATACTGGTAATTGGTGTTTTAATTTCCAATTGTTTAATCTGCCATGCTAATAATTTTCCTGATTTTTCACCTTGTTCATAAAAAGATTGTTTCAATCTTAGAAGACTCGAGGCAGCTCTATTCGCTGATTTTTTGTCGTATTCAGCTCTCAAAATCAGTAATTCATTCTCCAACCTTGGGTCACTTCCTGCATACACTTTTTCCTGAAGACTTTTTATTTTATGTTCCAATTTAGCTCTCTCCTCTCGAGTCTTCTTAGATTTTGATCCTGTATAACTAATAATATGTCCCCTAATAAAAGCTTTGAAAGCCTCCCACTTTACACATGCTGATGTTTGTGTAGTATTGATGTCAAAGAACTCGTCTATCTGTTTTTCTATATACTTGACAAATTCCTCATCCTGAAGCCATTTATGCTGAAATTGCCATCTACCTGATTCCTTTGTCAATTTTTTATCTACATATATTAGACAACAGGGTGCATGATCAGAGATCACGATGTTATCATAAAAGCAGTTTTGAATCTTGGACCTTAATTCTGTGGAAATCAAAAAATAATCAATACGTGAGAATGTCTTGTAGGTACTGGAATAACAAGAATAGGCTTTAACTTGTGGTTTCATTTCTCTCCATATATCTAACAATCTCAATTCTTTCATAAAATGATTAATAGTCATCCTACATCCAATGTGCGTACAATCCAGTCCTGTTGATCTATCCACACCTGGATTCAATGTACAATTAAAATCCCCTGCTATTATATGTTGCCCTGTAAGTGATGATAAGATGAGAAATAAATTAGCAAAGAACTTCTGATCATCTATATTGGGACCATATAAGTTCACAAGATTTATATTTTCTAATAGCAAAGAACCTTGAATGATTACATATCTTCCAAATTTGTCTCCAATTACATTTTTCACTTGAAAAGGAACTGATTTATGTATGAGAGTCATAACTCCCCTGGCTCGGGATGAAAATGAAGAGGTGAATACACTTCCCTGCCATCTACTCCTAATTCTTTTAACATCCTCCTCTATCAGATGAGTTTCTTGTAAAAACACAATTCTTGAACCCATGTCCTTTATTTTATTCATAACTTGTTTAAGTTTTTTTAAATTTTGTAGACCTCTGCAATTCCATGAAGTTAAATTAAGATTAACACTTTGGTCCATGATCAATAGAGAGTTTGGGATTACCTTGCAGTGTAAACATGCTCATACAGAGAAGCAAAAACATGAGTGGTTGAACATTCATCCTACAAACTACACACAAACAAATTTCCCCTTCCCACACTTGTGGCAAACCCCCCAAAATCAAAAGAAAAATTCTGTCTCCCGATATAGCCATCGACCGTTCCACACCCACGGGGAACAGCCTAAGCCACTCCTTCTTCATCCTCCCAATCACCCTAACTCTACTGCTTTTAATGACGTAGCATTAACTCTCCTCTGTAGTTTTCCAACTTAACTCCAAAATTTTTAACAACTTTGTACATCATAGTTTTTTTTTTTTTGTTTGTTTTTTTTTTGTTTTGTTTTTTTAATATATAATACAATCTATATTTTGTAAACTTACTATTTACTTCAAGTCAGTCAGATGCCTGTGCAAATGCTTAATTATTCTACCTTATATTTTGTTCATGCTTAGCTCCCACCAGTCTCTTCTTCTTCTTTGATCTTTTTGATGAACTCCTGCGCCTCCTCTGGGGTCTTGAAGATGTGGGTTCTGCCCTCATACGTGGTCAGCAGTCTCGCAGGATAGATTACACCATGACGAATCCCAAGGTTGCGCAGCTCCTTACGTACGGGATCAAACTGCTTCCTCAATTGCTGGATTCCTGTGGCCAAATCTGGGTAGAACCGCACCTGCTGGTCCTGGTGTTTAATCTCTCCTTTTTTAGCTCGTGCAGCGTTGAAGATCTTCATCCTGTCTCTGTTGCTAAGAAACTTCATAATTAAGGTCCTCGGCGGTCCCTTATCTCTCCGTGGGCCAATACGATGTGCTTTTTCCAGAACCACTGCTGATTGCAACTCCTCGCTGCCCAGCACCTCCGGAATCCACTTTTCCAGAAAGGAACATACGTCCCGACCTTCTGATTCCTCTGGAAGACCCACCAGCCTCAAATTATTCTGTCTCGACCGAGATTCCAAATCCAAAATATTATCTTCCAGAGATTTATTTTTTTTTTCCAAAGTGCGCACCTTTAATTGAAGACGGGTGACGTCATCTTCAGCACTAGCGAGACGGAGCTCCATCTGCGCCGTTCGTTCTACACAGTCACCCAATTCCTTTCTTATTCCTTCCAACGCTGTCATAATCCCATCAAATCTAGAGGAAAAGTCCGCTCTCATTGAACTCATGGCAGCCATCAGCGCATCTGCGCCATTCCCCGCAGATATCGCAGCGTTGCCAGCCTCCTCCGCCATATATGGAGTTTTGTTTGCTGCGTCACAGACCTGAAAGTCCGTTAATTTGGACTGTTTCGGCGGCTCGCTTTTTCCTTTTCCTGGTTTTCCAGCCTTAGGCTTCGCCGACATATCTTCGCCCAAATGCTGGGATACGTTCTGTCCCAAATGAGAGAGTTATTTGCCGATTTTTTTTTTTTCCAGGAGCAGAGCAGAGCGAGACACGTCCGTCCTACGTGGCAGCCATAACCGGAAGTTGACCTAATGCTTTTAATTATTCAGAGGTGTGTTTTAGGCGTAGCATGCAATTAACCGTTCACGGTCTTTCTTCTCCTCTCCTTTAATAGACAGGGGTGTACGAACTAAAGCATAATACCAGTATGACAGTGTTTAAATGTGAGGACAAATCCGTTTTGCGCTGGAGACCTGCATGCTTGTTCACTAACTGGAAGTCCACACCACTGGCCCGATTTACTACAATTCTGATCAGCGAGTAGTATCTGCAGAAGCAGAATGGAAAGTTGTGTGTTTACTTAGTGGGTGATTTACTGAGGGAAAATTACATCTTTGAACACAGGTATAAACTTGTGGAAAGGGGATTTTTTTTGTGTCTTGTGTTTCTTCCTTCAGAGTTCAAAAACTAACTTGCAAACACAAGAGGAAGTTAGATCCAGGAGAATTAATGGTGTATGAGGAACCGGCAAATAATCAGCAGAATGAATAAAAAATGACCTTTCTCCCCCATAAACACCAAGCACAGTTGCATCACTCCTTCTCTTGTGTGCACTGAGGATCAAGGTTCATTCTCTGTGATGCACAGTGGAGTATATCAGAGGTTGATTTGCTAATTGCCAATCTCACCGTGCGACCGTTCACTCATTGATAAATCTGACGGATGGATTGGAGTGTCATTTGAATTCCATGCCCATGTCTCGCCCTCAGAACTTACAATACATTGGAATATGAGATGGCAAAAAGAGAAACTATTCAAAGTAGAAATTGGCATTATTATAAGAGAAGTGGAAAAATAATAAAGTAGTATGGGCTGTTAATCTCCGAAGTCACTTTAAATGCAAAAGAACCACGTTGTGGATGAGATATCTGGTTTGATATCTCCAGCTGAGGATTATAATATATACGGTATCTGTAGCCTGTTGTTTGACTTGGATTGCTGTTTCACTAAATGTTGTTCAATTCAATTCAATTCAACTTTTTTTTATATAGCACCATTTCACAACAACAGTCATCTCATAGCACTTTCAACTGTAGGGAAAACCCCCACAATTGCAGAAAGACCCCAGCAATCAGGTGATCCCCTGTGAGCAAGCGCTTGGCAATGGTGGAGAGGAAAAACTCCCTTTTAACAGGAAGAAACCTCCAGCAGAACCAGGCTCAGGGAGGGGTAGTCATCTGCTGCGACTGGCTGGGGGGTGAGGGGATAGAGAAGATGAAAAGAACAGACATGTAGAGAGCAAACAGCACGATGGGGACTCAATCTATGGGAGAGAGCAAACAGATGTTAATGACCAGCAAAAAAAAATATTTCATTGAGAGTGAAGAAAGGAGTGAAGCCCAGTGCAATTATTGGAGGTCCCCCGGCTGTCTAAACCTATTAGCAGCATAACTAAGGGAGGGTTCAGAGACACATGATCCCTCCCTAATTGTAGGCTATATCAAAAAGGAAGGTTTTAGCCCTATTCTTAAAAACAGAGATCGAGTCTGACTCCTGAATCCAGATTGGCAGCTGGTTCCACAGGAGAGGAGCTTGATAACTGAAGGCTCTGCCCCCATTGTACTTTTGGAGATTCTAGGTCATGGATGTCCAATCATGTGCCATGGAGGGCCAAGACCCTGCAGGTTTTCTCTTCTACCCAGTCTCTTCAGCAGGTGTTTTCACTGATCAGCAGTCAGTGGGAGAAATTCAGTGGAATCTGGTGATGAAGACACTGGTTGGAGGTAAAGCCTGCAGGGTCTTGGCCCTCCGTGGCACATGATTGGACACCACTGTTCTAGGTATTACAAGTAATCCAGCATTTTGGGAGCGTAGTGCTCTGTTACGATAATAGGGTAGTATCAGATCTTTAAATTAAAAGGGCCCTGATTGTTTAGAGCTTTGAAAGTGAGAAGAAGGATTTTAAACTTAATTCTAAATTCTATGGGAAGCCAATGAAGGGAGGCCAGAACAGGAGAGATATGATCTCTCTTTCTAGTACCTGTTAAAACTCTTGCTGCAGCATTTTGGATCAACTGAAGACTTTTTAAAGATGTTTTAGGACAACCTGATAATAAAGAGTTACAGTAATCTAATCTAGAGCTAACAAAAGCGTGGATCAGTTTCTCAGCATCACTCTGAGACATGATGCTCCTAATCTTGGCAATATTACTCAAATGATAGAAGGCAGTCTTAGAAACAAATTTAATATGTGAATTGAAAAACAGATCTTGATCAAAAATAACTCCAAGGTTCCTCAAAGAACTATTAAGAGTAACTGCATCCAAACTAAAAGTTTGATTTGTAAAGGTATTTCTAAGGTATTTTGGACCAACAAGAATGACTTCAGTCTTATCGGAATTTAATAGCAGGAAATTACAAGTCATCCAAGCTTTGATTTCCTTAAGACAGGCTTCTAACTTGGCTAATTGATTACTATCATCTGGCTTCATTGACAGGTATAATTGTGTGTCATTGGCATAACAATGAAAATGTATACAGTGCTTTCTAATAATGTTGCCTAATGGAAGCATATATAAACTAAAAAGAGTAGGGCCTAGCACAGATCCCTGTGGAACTCCATGACTGAGCTTTGAGTTGGAGGAAAACTCATTATTGACATGAACAAACTGGAGCCTATCAGATAAATAAGATCTAAACCACTGCAACGAAGTTCCATTAAGTCCAACATAGTGTTCTAATCTATCAAGTAGAATATTATGATCGATAGTATCAAAAGCTGCACTAAGGTCTAAAAGGACAAGTACAGAAACAAGTCCATTATCAGATGTGATAAGGAGGTCATTAGTGACCTTCACTAAGGCTGTTTCAGTGCTATGATGGATTCTAAGCCTAGATTGAAACTCTTCAAATAAACCATTTCCCTGCAAGTGGTCAAATAATTACGTAGTGTGGAGGAATAAGATCAGGCGAGATGCGACAAGCTGGAAGGTTGCAGAGTTTTATTTTCCTTCATCATAATGAGACACACTTGTAGCGCTGAGCACTACTGTGCTATTGAGACATGTCACACAAGCTCTTTTATGCAGTGATACAGGAAGAGAGAATGTATGGCACATTAGCATCACAGTCAATACACATGATTAGCATGACACTGGTTGGCTCGAGGACACATGCATACAGTCCCGTCTGACTGCCTCCTGTGGCTTTTGGTCCATCTGTGCATTGTCCTCTGTATGCTAATTGTCTTCTGTTTCCTCCAGCCCCGCTGAGTGTGAATAAGAGTCAATCTGCATTGTGCTGGGTCACCACAGGGCTCCCCCCAGAACGCTCAGAAGGGGCTGTGACCCCCCCCCACCCCCTGTTGTTTGGGCTCCAGCTCTGGATCCAACACGTTGAGTGGCTGTGGATCGTGGGCACACGGGGCCGGTGCGCTTCGTGCGTAATGGAACAAGACGACGATCGGCCAGCTTTAGGGAGTGAGGTGCGGGAAGAGCGCTGTGGGGGGGTGGGGAGTAAGTGAGTGCCGGCCTGGGACATCAAAGGTGTCTGGGCTGCACAAAAATTGCGTGTGGATCCACGATGGTGAGGGACTTTCCCAGTAAACCTGGCGGTGATCCACAGCGGCTGTGAAAAAAAATTAAGTCTCTGACTCCTCTCGCGGCTCGATTCCAGCGAGGATGTGGGGAAAGCGAACGGCCAAATTCCCCGAGAATGCGTAGCGGCTGTGAAACAACTGCAGCTGTGTGAGGGACTTGGCGGTTTGGCTTTTAGGTTCGGAAGCAGCCCTAACGCCATCGGGGACAGCAATGTGGAGGAATAAGATCAGGCGAGATGCAACGAGCTGGAAGGGTGCAGAGTTTTATTTTCCTCCATCATAATGAGACACACTTGTAGCGCTGAGCACTACTGTGCTATTGAGACAAGTCACATAAGCTCTTTTATGCAGTGATACAGGAAGAGAGAATGTATGGCACATTAGCATCACAGTCATTACACATGATTAGCATGACATTGGTTGGCTCGAGGACACATGCATACAGTCCCGTCTGACTGCCTCCTGTGGCTCTTTGTCTGTCTATGCATTGTCCTCTGTATGCTAATTGTCTTCCGTTTCCTCCAGCCCCACTGAGTGTGAATAAGAGTCAGTCTGAAAGACGATAAGAACAACACACTTGGTATGCCTGCTTGCACCTTTATTGCCGACCACCAAAGTTACTGGAGAACCCCAGAAAAAAAACATATCCGCAACCCCGCCTTCTGCTCGCTTTTACAATAAAAGCCCTGCGGATAACAGTACAACAAACATTTGATAAATGACAGTTATATACAATATATTGTATCTGAAACTTAACAATCTCCCTGTCCTTTTTTTTTAATCAGTCATATTCAAACAAATTACGTCCAACAACATAAACATATACACATGTGCTCAAATAAACCCTGAGCCTGAAGACAGAACATAACTGTTAAACAGAGCTTAAATATGAATAGAACTGTATGTTCTCAAGTTTTCATTTTTTTTAGTAATACTCTGACCCCCTATTAACCAACAGTCCATTGCCCTTCACTCAGCGCCTTGAGCAACTGGTGAGCTGATGCACCCCTTTTTGTGAGGCAGTCTGTGAGTTGTTCTTTTGTGCTCTGCACCAGTATTTGTTCAACTTTCTGCATCTGAATAAGCATTTTGATGCTACTAATCTCCAAACGAAGTCTTTTCTCAGAAACTGACTTTGTTAATTTTAGTGCATCAGTTAGCAAATGGTTGTCTGTTACGCAGATTATTGGAGGGGCATGTTTTGTGTCTCCTGCAGCCAACTCAGAAAACAGTGTAGCTAGAAAAAGTCCATTGTCAACTCCCTCGGACATAGCCAGGGTTTCACCAGCTAGAGTACTTCTCACTACCCTTTTTACTCTCTTTGATTGCCAAGAAAGAGGTGAAAACTTTCCCTTTTCTCCCATGAGAACAATGAAATGTCCTCCATGAGTGCCTCCATCAGACAGGTTTCCATATGAGCCATCACTAAACACAGTTATTTTTAGTGCACTGTCTTGTTCCAAATGTGAAAAGTTTAACACAACCTTCTTTGACTTTATCTTGCACACTATTCTGTTTGCTTCATGGATCGTGTGTACAGTTGCATCTTTCAGTGTTGATGCCAGGTTACTAGCGTCAAACATCACATCTGGTCTACTCTGCCTGGCAACCCAGAGAATCTGACCAACCTTTGATCTGAGTTGATCTTTTTCCTCCTCACAGAGAGGCGAATCTTGCTGTGCTGCTCGCGATGGGTCAGTGTGTACGGGCTGCATGTGCTGAATGTATTTCTCCTGGTGCATTTGTACCTTTCCATCGAGTCACAAAGTCTACTCCCACATAAGAAAAGTGTTTGTGTGCTTCACGCCCAACCTGAAAAATAGATTTCAGGTGAGGTATGACTGTTGTGGCGAATTTTTGTGTGCCTCCCCATATGAAATCATTTACCGTACATGACAGGCGAGCACCCCAGACATGGTGCAGTCTTGATCTAACCAATAGAAAACAGCCGGCTCGACCTTTGACATTTGTCCACCTGCTTTCAGTACCATCTCTTTGACTCTGCTGTACCAGTATAATGATGCATCTGTTAAGCCATATACACACTTTTTGAGCTTCCATAATATTCTATTACAGTTGGCTTCAGGAGGTGGTCTAATGTAAATGTCATGTGACATCTCCATTCCCTGAAGGAGGGCTGATTTTATGTCCATAGAATGAAGTGACCATTGTTTTTGACAAAAAACTGCTGTCAGTAGTCGTAAGGACTCTGAAGCACAGGTGGGTGAGTCCTTTTGCAGCTCAGACTTCTCCATCTCCTCAAAACCTCTTGCCACCAGACGAGCTTTTTTTTTTTATTTATTTATTTTTTTGATTTTGTATACTTTATTGATCCCCAGAGGGGAAATTGAGGGCATCCACATGAATGGATGAAGCAGCCACGGTACGGTGCTATCGCTTTACCATTCACACACACATTCACACCTAGGGCCACTTTAGAAACTCCAATTAACCTAACCTGCATGTTTTTGGCCTGTGGGAGGAAACCAGAGAAATCCTGGAGTAAACCCACACAGATACGGGGAGAACATGCAAACTCCACACAGATCACTGTTGGTCAGGGGCTGGGATCAAACCAGGGATCCCATGGCCAAGGGTGAGTTGCTGTGCTGTCACAGCGCTAACCACTGCGCCACCGCACTGTCCGATTTTGGCACTAATCCTGAGACGGTTTCTTTGAGAGTACACTCCCACCTTGTTGAAATACACTTTTGTCCCTCATCCTTCATTTCTACAAACACACTGTTATCGCTCCAGCATTTTATTTCCTCATGTTTGGCTTTGTCAAATGATAAATCATTAGCCACGAACACACCTTCATTAGTGTTAACATCAGTGACAGTGGGTTCAATCTCAAGACTCTGTACCTGTGTTAGATCAACAGATTTTGTGTTACCATCTAGACCAGGGGTGTCAAACTCATTCCATGGAGGGCCAAGACCCTGCAGGTTTTACCTCCACCCAGTGTCTTCAGCAGGTGTTTTCATTGATCAGCAATCAGTGAGGGGAAATTCAGTGAAATCTCCTGTTGAAGACACTGGGTGGAGGTAAAACCTGCAGGGTCTTGGCCCTCCATGGAATGAGTTTGACACCCCTGATCTAGACGATCAGGCTCCATAAAAAGCAAGGTATACCAATTGTTATATTTCCCTGTTGCTTTGCCTGCACGCCCCAAAACTTTGGCTGTGTGTTTAACCCCACTGTCATTGTCTATGTATTTCAGGATCTGTCCCGTTTTCAGACAAACACTGGATGTTTCAACTGTGTTTGTTTCTCTGTTCGGCATTTCTGGTTGTGTTTCATGAATCCCTCTGTCACCATTCGTGGAAAGTGAAATCTCACTCTGAACTCCAGTAGCTTCTTCGGTGCGATGGGGCTGAAGCATGTTTTCTTGAACCTCCATTTCGTTTTCTGTGTTCTCTATGTTTTCAGCAGTTCCTGTCATTCCTTGTTTTTCACCAATGTCTGTGTTGTTTTCTGGATTTCCATTTGTTGTCTGATGTTCACCACTTTTAGGATTCACTTTTCTCAGTCTGAGATGATGCACTCTTACGCAGGTTCCTCCGTGTCGAACGAACACCACTGCACCATCCTGGCCAATAACAACTGCTGGCCCTTTCCACTCTGGACAGTCCACTCGTTTATAGTAGACTTTATCACCCACTTCATATGTTTCATCTGTGTGACGGATTTGTTTGCGTAGTGCTCTCCGTATTCTTTCAGAACATTCTGCTTCTGTGAAAGCTCTTCTTGCAGTGTGCAAAGCAGAGATGTGTTTTGCAACCCATTCACTCTTTGTAGTGCCCTCTAAGGCTGGGAGTTTATCATTTAACACAGAGGGCATGTTAGGATTCTGTCCAAACACCAGTTGATATGGGCTGTATCCATGAACATTGTGCATAGTGTTTTTTGCCATGAGTGCCTAGTCAAGAGCAGTGTTCCAGTCACAGCAGTTACCAGCTTTTATTTTCATTATGATCTCTGTAAGTGTTTGATTATGTCTCTCTAGAAGTCCACTGCTCCACGGGCTATAGGCAGCTGTTGTCTTAATTTCTATGTTGAAATTCTCTGCCATATCTCTCACCTCATCATTATTGAACTCTCCTCCATTGTCACTAAATAGTTTTTGTGGTGGTCCATGTACACTTACCCACATATGAATGAAGTGCTTCTCTATTTCTGAGGCCTTTTTTGTAGTGAGAATGCTGCCTGCACTGAATCTTGTGAATTGATGAGATGAGATGAGATTCAACTTTATTGTCATTACACATGTATGAATACAAGGTAACGAAACGTGACTTGGCATTTGGGCACGCTCTGCAGAGCGCATCCAAGGCCTAGCTGCCCCGGCCTAATTGATCAATAATGTGAAGATACCACAGGCCTGGCTTCAGTTCATGTAGATCAACTGCCACAGTTTCATTATATTGAGATGCTAGTGGCAATCCATCTGCAGGCCTTGGTTTGGTCTTACTGTACCTTTGGCAAATGTCACATTCACTGATGATTTTTTGCAGGATCATGTTGCATTCTGTATCTTTATTTCCAGAGCTATCGAGCAGCTTCTGCAATTTGTCAGCAGAAGCATGGCCAAACTGTTTGTGAAGCTTCACCAGGATTTTGTGTTTTTCAGCCACGTTCAAATTGTCTGTGATTGTCAGGATCTCCTCATCCCATTGCTCTTGATTCTCATCTCCATTTTCATGTTTTGTGACATCATCAGTTGCAAAATCCGATCATCACTCTGACTGTGTCTGTTTTTTCTGTCCATAATGTTCACACAGTAATGACCAGAGCAGGTAAAGTCAAGTTTCACTGGTCACTGAAACATAACTGCAGTCATTTTCCATGTCCAACACTGTTCCTGCTCTTTTCAAGGATGTTTTGCTCGGAAGAAGTGGGATTTTGACGGGAACAACCTCAGTTTCAATACTATATCTTGTCTGTCCAATCTTTGCAGGTATTTTCAACCTTTTTGTGGAATGAATCACTTTTCCATCACCAAATTTAAATGGTTTGTTACTCTGCTTCTCCGTTTTTCTCATATTATTTATCTCACTCAGACCCAGCCTTGTCATATAATTACCGAGCCATTCTTGTCCACACACAGTCCGAGTGCATGCAGTGTCGATTATTGCAGAATCAAAACACTCAGTCATAAAGATTTCTGCTTCATTGGGTGACTCTTTAGTAAACAGGGTAAAGTTACACTCCTCTGTGTTACTTACTTCACTTGCTTCTTTAAGTTTGACTTCTGTGTGGACAGTCTTTAGCCCAGTGAAATGTGCTTTGGCAGATGGCACATCTTTGATCTCCGGCCATACCTGTCCAGGGGGGTTGGTGCCTGCTTGTGGTGTTCTTTGTTTACTATTCCAGGAGGAAGACTTTCTTGTTTGCCAGTTTTGTTCTGTGATATAGGCCGTTTCCTGATTAATGCCCGTGGTTAAAACAGATGAATTTTCACCAAATATTCGCTTGAGTCCTGATTTTATCGAGGCAAAAGTTAAGTCTGTACACGCAGTCAAGGCGAGCTGCCGATCTTTAACATCCAGGCATGCAGTGTGTAACAACTTAAATGCTAGCACAGCATCAGAAAGCTCCATTTTATATTTACGCATGAGGGAGTAGCACTGCTCAAAGTCTGTTATATAGTCTGCCATAGACACACCGCTGTCTTTCTTTAGCCAGTCAAAATTGGAGTAGGCCTCATAAACTTGGTCTTCTTTCAAAAATAAGTTATCAAGATTCAAAAGCAAAGTGTCCATACCAGTGTCTCCATTCATGTCATCTATTGGTATCTCCATCGCCACTTCCCGCGCTCTTCCCGATAGTGCCAAAGCCACAGCGAGTGCTTGTTTCTTTTTTCCAGCTCCGTGACTCAGGTCCAAATCGTGACTTCATTTTTCCAACTTTCATAGGGCTTCCCCTCATCAGACGTCGGCGGAACTCTATAGTTGGTAACCATCTTCTGCTACCATTGAAAGACGATAAGAGCAACACACTCGGTATGCCTGCTTGCACCTTTATTGCCGACCGCCAAAGTCACCGGAGAACACCAGAAAAAAAATATATCTGCTCCCCCGCCTTCTGCTCGCTTTCACAACAAAAGGCCTGCGGATAACAGTACAACAAACATTTAATAAATGACAGTTATATAGAATATATTGTATCTGAAACTTAACAAGTCTGCATTGTGCTGGGTCACCACAGTAGCAACAACTCTTTCAAAGATTTTTTTAAATGAAAGGCAGATTAGAGATTGGTCTATAGTTGGCTAAAACTCCTGGATCCAGCGTTGGCTTTTTGAGTAAGGGTTTAATTACAGCAGTTTTAAAAGCCTGTGGTACACGGCCTAATGTTAATGAAGAATTGATTATTTGAAGAATAGAGCTACCAATAAATGGAAAGACTTCTTTAGATAACCTGGTAGGAATAGGGTCTAAAAGACAAGGTGAAGGCTTGGATGAGGAAATTATTTTATCTAACTCTAAAAGGTCAATTGGAGTAAACTCATCCAAACAGATATCAATTGAAGGAGTTGTAGTAGTTAATGTATTTAACGGTGGGAAGAATCTGACTGCTTTTATCTCAGATAGATGAAATTTTATTATTGAAAAGTTCATAAAGTCCTGACTAGTAAGCTCTAAGGCAGGGGTCGGGAACCTTTTTGGCTGAGAGAGCCATGAACACCACATATTTTTAAATGTAATTCCGTGAGAGCCATACAATATGTTTAAAACTAAAAATACAAGTAAATGTGTGCATTTTATGTAATTTCAACACTTTTAAAGTACAATAAGTCTCTGAATTCTTTTTAATAACATTGTTATGCTGTTGCTAATCAATGATGAGTATTTCTTACCATTAATGCGACTTCTGGTGCTCAATATTGGCTGAGCCTGGAGTACCCGGATGTGCAGCGGCTTTTGGGATATTCAAATTCAAAAGTTTATTTCAAACTCAGGGTTCATATTAAATGCAGAACTGAAACGAGTAGAAAATAAATAAATAAATGCTTAAATTCAGCGGGCCGTCTCGTGTGATCTGAGCTCGTAATGGCCGATGATTCTAAAACTGCGATCTGGATCAATATTGGCTGAGCCTGGAGTACCCGGATGTGCAGCGGCTTTTAGGATATTCAAATTCAAATTCAAACGTTTATTTCAAACTCAGGGTTCATATTAAATGCAGAACTGAAACGAGTAGAAAATAAATAAATAAATGCTTAAATTCAGCAGGCCGTCTCGTGTGATCTGAGCTCGTAATGGCCGCAACACGGAAGATGATTCTAAAACTATATACAGAGCAGCAGACACTCGGCGCTCTTGTAAAAACAAAATCTTTAAAGTTTAAAGATTTGTCTGCGAGCCAGATGCAGCCATCAAAAGAGCCACATCTGGCTCGCGAGCCATAGGTTCCCGACCCCTGCTCTAAGGGAATGCTAGGATTGACAGAGTCCTGACTCTTTGTCAGCCTGGCTACAGTGCTGAAAAGAAACCTGGGATTATTCTTGTTCTCTTCTGTTAATGCAGAATGATAACTCGTTCTAGCTTTTCTAAGAGAGAGCTGTCCATTTTGTCATTTTAAAGCATACTTGTCAAGCATGAGGATTTATGACTTACTATGTAGAAAGATGTCCCCTTTCCAGAAGAACTGTCTGATGCACCCTGTGTGCACTGGCTCAGCGCAGCCACCCTCTCTGGCATCTCTCAGTAATGTGTAGAAGTGCACAGGTAAAAAAAAAAAAAATCCCCACACCTTCTCTGCTACTCCGAATTTCTGTTGCTAATCTGGAGCAGTGTTTAACAGGTGCATCTGAATAAATTAGAATGTCGCTGAAAAGTTGATTTATTTCAATAATTCAATTCAAAAAGTGAAACTCATGTATTATATAGATTCATTATACACAGAGTGATATACAGTATTTCAAGTGTTTATTTGTTTTAATTTTGATGGTTATGGCTTGCAGCAAAGGGAAACCCCAAATTCAGTTTCTCAAAAAAAAAAAAAAAAATAGAATATTAAATAAAATTAATTAAAAGATTTTTAATAGAAATGTTGGCTGATTGAAAAGTATGTCCATGTACACACTCAGTACTTAGTTGGGGCTCCTTTTGCATAATTACTGCATCAATGCAGCATGGCATTGAGGCGATCAGCTTGTGTTAATGCTGAGGTGTTTTGAAGGCCCAGGTTGCTTTGATAGCGGCCTTCAGCTCTTCTGCATTATTGGGTCTGGTATATTTAATCTTCCTCTTGACAATACTCCATAGATTCTCTATGGGATTTAAGTCAGGAGAGTTTGCTGGCTAATCAAGCATAGTGATGCCATGGTCATTAAACCAGGTATTTGTACTTTTGGCAGTGTGGGCAGGTGCCATGTCCTTCTGCAAAATGAAATCAGCATCTCCATAAAGCTTGTCAGCAGAGGGAAGCATGAAGTGCTCTAAAACTTCCTGTTAGATGGCTGCACTGACATTGGACTTGATTAAACACAGTGGAAAAACACCAGCAGATGACATGGCTCCATATATCATCATTGACTGTGGAAACTTCACACTGGACCTTAAGCAACTTGAATTCTGTGCCTGTTCACTCTTCCTCCAGACTCTGGGACCTTGATTTCCAAGTGACAGGACTTGGCACCTGATTTGGGGAGCCATGTCATCTGCTGGTGTTAGTCCAAAGTGTTTTATCAAGTCCCAAGTCAATGCAGCTGTCTACCAGGACATTTTAGAACACTTCATGCTGACAAAGTTTATGGAGATGCTGATTTCATTTTCCAGCAGGACTTGGCATCTGCCCACACTGCTGCCAAAAGTACCAACGCCTGGTTTAATGACGACTATATTTTACTGACCAGCAAACTCCCCTGACCTAAAACCCCATACAGAATCTATGAAGTATCGTCAACAGGGAGATGAGAGACACCAGACCCAACAATGCAGATGAGCTGAAGGCCGCTATCAAAGCAACCTGGGCCTTCATGACACCTCAGCAGTAACACAGCCTGATCACCTTCATGTCAGGCCACAGTGATGCAGTATTAATTCATGCAAAAGGAGCCCTGACCAAGTACTGAGTGTGTGCATGGAAACACTTTTAGTCGGCCAACATTTCTATTAAAAAAAAAAAAAAAATTAACATTGATCTCATGTAATATTCAAATTTTTTAAGAAACTGATTTTTGGGTTTTCATGAGCTGCAAGCCATAACCATCAAAATTAAAAGAAATAAACACTTGAAATATATCACTTTTGTCTGTAATGGATCTACGTATATAAAATATGAGTTTCATTTTATGAATTGAATTACTGAAATAAATCAACTTTTTGATGACATTCTAATTTAGTGAGATGCACCTGTGTTTTATTTTTTAACCCCAATGCAGCGGATCACTGCAGTGGCCGGGCACTTCTATGAGAATAGTTCTGTTGTGGTTTAGTTAACGAATAATTTGTAAGGCATAACTATTATGAGATACTTACAGAAAATTAGTCAAAAAAATACTTTATAGAATATCATTTTAACATAGTGCTCACACAGGAAGCTCTTTACAATACAGATATACAGTGGGGCAAAAAAGTATTTAGTCAGCCACCAATTGTGCAAGTTCTCCCACTTAAAAGATGAGAGAGGTCTCCAATTTTCATCATAGGTATACCTCAACTATCAGAGACAAAATGAGAAAAAAAAAATCCAGAAAATCACATTGAAGGATTTTTAATGAATTAATTGGTAAATTCCTCGGTAAAGTAAGTATTTGGTCAATAACAAAAGTTCATCTCAATACTTTGTTATATACCCTTTGTTGGCAATGACAGAGGTCAAATGTTTTCTGTAAGTCTTCACAAGGTTTTCACACACTGTTGCTGGTATTTTGGCCCATTCCTCCATGCACATCTCCTCTAGAGCGGTGATGTTTTGGGGCTGTCGCTGGGCAACACGGACTTTCAACTACCTCCAAAGATTTTCTATGGGGTTGAGATCTGGAGACTGGCTAGGCCACTCCAGGACCTTGAAATGCTTCTTACGAAGCCACTCCTTTGTTGCCCGGGCTTTGTGTTTGGGATCATTGTCATGCTGAAAGACCCTGCCACGTTTCATCTTCAATGCCCTTGCTGATGGAAGGAGGTTTTCATTCAAAATCTCACCATACATGGCCCCATTCATTCTTTCCTTTACACGGATCAGTCGTCCTGGTCCCTTTGCAGAAAAGCAGCCCCAAAGCATGATGTTTCCACCCCCATACTTCACAGTAGGTATGGTGTTCTTTCTCCTCTAAACACGATAAGTTGAGTTTTTACCAAAAAGTTCTATTTTGGTTTCATCTGACCATATGACATTCTCCCAGTCCTCTTCTGGATCATCCAAATGCTCTCTAGCAAACTTCAGACGGGCCTGGACATGTACTGGCTTAAGCAGTGGGACACGTCAGGCACTGCAGGATTTGAGTCCCTGGCGGCGTAGTATGTTACTGATGGTAGCCTTTGTTACTTTGGTCCCAGCTCTCTGCAGGTCATTCACTAGGTCCCCCCCCTGTGGTTCTGGGATTTTTGTTCACTGTTCTCTTGGTCATTTTGACCCCACGGGGTGAGATCTTGTGTGGAGCCCCAGATTGAGGGAGATTATCAGTGGTCTTGTATGTCTTCCATTTTCTAATAATTGCTCCCACAGTTGATTTCTTCACACCAAGCTGCTTACCTATTGCAGATTCAGTCTTCCCAGCCTGGTGCAGGTCTACAATTTTGTTTCTGGTGTCCTTTGACAGCTCTTTGGTCTTGGCCATAGTGCAGTTTGGAGTCTGACTGTTTGAGGTTGTGGACAGGTGTCTTTTATACTGATAACGAGTTCAAACAGGTGCCATTAATACAGGTAACAAGTGGAGGACAGAGGAGCCTCTTAAAGAAGAAGTTACAGGTCTGTGAGAGCCAGAAATCTTGCTTGTTTGTAGGTGACTAAATACTTATTTTACCGAGGAATTTACCAATTAATTCATTAAAAATCCTTCAATGTGATTTTCTGGATTTTTTTTTCTCATTTTGTCTCTCATAGTTGAGGTATACCTATGATGAAAATTGGAGACCTCTCTCATTTTTTAAGTGGGAGAACTTGCACAATTGGTGGCTGACTAAATACTTTTTTGCCCCACTGTATACAGCCGTGGACAAAATTGTTGGTACCCCTCTGTTAATGAAAGAAAAACCCACAATGGTCATAGAAGTAACTTGAATCTGACAAAAGTGGTAATAAATAAAAATTCAAGGAAAATTAACCAATGAAAATCAGACAATGCTTTTGAATTGTGGTTCAACAGAATTACTTTAAAAAACAAACTCATGAAACAGGCCTGGACAAAAATGATGGTACCCCTAGAAAAGATTGAAAATAATGTGACCATAGGGACATGTTCAACCAAGATGTGCCCTCTAATTAACATCACAGGTGTCTACAAACTTGTAATCAGTCAATCGGCCTATTTAAAGGGTGACAAGTAGTCACTGTGCTGTTTGGTGACTTGGTGCGTACCACACTAAACATGGACCAGAGGAAGCAAAGGAGAGAGTTGTCTCAGGAGAATAGAAAGAAAATTATAGACAAGCATGTTAAAGGTAAAGGCTATAAGACCATCTCCAAGCAGCTTGATGTTCCTTTGACTACAGTTGCACATATTATTCAGAAATTTAAGCTCCACAGGACTGCAGCCAACCTCCCTGGACGTGGCCGCAGGAGGAGACGGATAATACGAATGGTAACAAAAGAGCCCAGAACAGCCTCTAAACACATTCATGGTGAACTCCAAGGTCAAGGTACATCAGTGTCAGATCGCACCATCCGTCGTTGTTTGAGCCAAACTGGACTTCATGGGAGACGACCAAGGAGGACACCACTGTTGAAAACAAATCATAAAAAAGCCAGACTGGAATTTGCCAAAGTGCATGTTGACAAGCCACAAAGCTTCTGGGAGAATGTCCTATGGATAGATGAGACAAAACTGGAACTTTTTGGCAAGGCACATCAGCTCTATGTTCACAGACGCAAAAATGAAGCATACCAAGAAAAGAACACTGTCCCTACTGTGAAACATGGAGGAGGTTTTGTTATGTTCTGGGGCTGCTTTGCCGCATCTGGCACAGGGTGTCTTGAATCTGTGCAGGGTACAATGAAATCTCAAGACTATCAAGGTAGTCTAGAGAGAAATGTGCTGCCCAGTGTCAGACAGCTTGGTCTCAGTCGCAGGTCATGGGTCTTGCAACAGGATAATGACCCAAAACACACAGCTAAAAACACCCAAGAATGGCTAAGAACGAAACATTGGTCTATTCTAAAGTGGCCTTCTATGAGCCCTGATCTAAATCCTATTGAACATCTGTGGAAGGAGCTGAAACATGCCGTCTGGAGAAGGCACCCTTCAAACCTGAGACAACTGGAGCAGTTTGCTGATGAGGAGTGGGCCAAAATACCTGCTGAGAGGTGCAGAAGTCTCATTGACAGTTACAGAAATCGTTTGATTGCAGTGATTGCCTCAAAAGGTTGTGCAACAAAATATTAAGTTAAGGGTGCCATCATTTTTGTCCAGGCCTGTTTCATGAGTTTGTTTTTAAAATAATTCTGTTGAACCACAATTCAAAAGTGTTGTCTGATTTTCATTGGTTAATTTTCGTAGAATTTTTATTTATTTCCACTTTTGTCAGATTCAAGTTATTTCTGTGACCATTGTGGGTTTTTCTTTCATTAACAGAGGGGTACCAACAATTTTGTCCACGTGTGTAAATACAGTAATAAAATGACAACTTAAAAAAACCCTGCAGCTCAACTGCAGCGGTAAAAAAATATTTTAAAAACTAAATTCAATTTTATTCATTCCTCAAATAACTATTTTTTTTTTTAAATTCTGCTTAAATCTGTTTTAATATTTGCTGCAGTGATCTAAGTGGATAAAACATTTATAATTACTAAGTAAATTGTTAAAACTCTCTTCTAACTATAATACAAGGCAAACATATCACCTGAAAGGTTGCACTGCTTATTATAGATTTGATAATTCTCCCGCACAGCAGGTTTCTCTGCTGCACTTCAAAAACTTGTGTATTCAAATGCAGAGCTGACGTGAGAGTTGAGCGCACCATACGATCACTTTCAGGTTGATGAATACCAATCTCTGCATTGAAATGATCATATGACCACTTTTCTGTCTTATGCACATTTGATAAATGAGGGCCACTGTGGGGTCATCTGTGCAATGGGAAGCAGATTCATGTGACACCGGAGACATGAGAATACATCGGAGCAAGAGTGCGGCCCACCCACCACAGCTGTCCTCCGAACTCCTCTGTGATCTTGCCCTGAGCAGTCAAATCTGCTAATGTTCTCTTTGCTGAATGCAAAACTGTTGCATTTAACCAAAAAAAAAAAAAAAAAGAATCCCAGTGAGTCCAGTGCCTTTTTAACTATCTTTATTTACAATTTTTTTGTTAGAAAAAATATTAAAATTCGTTTGTATCAGATATGATCATTTTATTAATTAAATAGGCAGAGGATAGTTGTAATTCAGTGCTGAGGCTGTTTCAGGTGCTAGTTTGCTGGTTGTATAATTGCATCTCAATAAATAAATTAGAATGTCATCATCAAAAAGTTGATTTATTTCAGTAATTCAGTTCAAAAATAAAACTCATATACTCATTACACATGCAGTGATATATTTCAAGTGTTTATTTAAATTATTATGGTTATGGCTTGTAGCTCATGAAAAGTCAAAGTTCAGTTTCTTGAAAAAAAAAATCACATAAAATTAAAAAAAAAAAAGATTTTTCATAGAAATGTTGATTGAAAAGTATGTCCATGTACACCCTCAATACTTGGTCAGGGCTTCTTTTTCATGAATTACTGCATCACTGCAGCGTGGCATGGAGATGATCAGCCTGTGGTACTGCTGAGGTGTTATGGAGTCCCAGGTTGCTTTGATAGCGGCCTTCAGCTCATCTGCATTGTTGGGTCTGGTCTCTCTCATCTTCCTCGACAATACTCTGTAGATTCTCTATGGGGTTTAGGTCAGGAGAGTTTGCTGGCCAATCAAGTACAGCGATACCATGGTTATTAAACCGGGTTTTGGTACTTTTGGCAGTGTGGGCAGGTGCCAAGTCCTGCTGGAAAATGAAATCAGCCTCTCCATAAAGCTTGTCAGCAGAGGGAAGCATGAAGTGCTCTAAAATTTCCTGGTAGATGACTGCACTGACTTTACTTGATGTAAATAGTCTGTCCAGTTGGGAACACTGGAGGATTTCCATGAGCCACGCTCCTTTCCGTGGCTGAAAAGAGGACCCTTTGTGTGCGGTGTCCTTAAAGAATTGAAGTGAAGATAGGTGCAGACTGGGAAGGTTTGCAAAGAGCCATGGAGAGTAGAGAGTGGAGCTAAGGTGACTGGGGTCACAAAGAGGCCTTCATTCCCTCATGCAGTTCATGTAAGGCCATAAGGTTTCCCCCATGCCACTCTCAACTACTGCATACAAACTAAAGCTGACACGTGTTTGCCACTCAGTGCCATGTTACTATAGTAACTGCCCTGTAGCTCTCAAGAGTTCTGTTCCAGTGCATTTACAGTGGGGCAAAAAAGTATTTAGTCAGCCACCAATTGTGCAGGTTCTCCCACTTAAAAGATGAGAGAGGTCTCCAATTTTCATCATAGGTATACCTCAACTATAAGAGACAAAATGAGAAAAAAAAATCCAGAAAATCACACTGAAGGATTTTTAATGAATTAATTGGTAAATTCCTCGGTAAAGTAAGTATTTGGTCACCTACAAACAAGCAAAATTTCTGGCTCTCACAGACATGTAACTTCTTCTTTAAGAGGCTCCTCTGTCCTCCACTCGTTACCTGTATTAATGACACCTGTTTGAACTCATTATCAGTATAAAAGACACCTGTCCACAACCTCAAACAGTCAGACTCCAAACTCCACTATGGCCAAGACCAAAGAGCTGTCAAAGGACACCAGAAACAAAATTGTAGACCTGCACCAGGCTGGGAAGACTGAATCTGCAATAGGTAAGTAGCTTGGTGTGAAGAAATCAACTGTGGGAGCAATTATTAGAAAATGGAAGACATACAAGACCACTGATAATCTCCCTCGATCTGGGGCTCCACGCAAGATCTCACCCTGTAGGGTCAAAATGATGATGAGAACGGTGAGCAAAAATCCCAGAACCACACTGGGGGACCTAGTAAATGACCTGCAAAGAGCTGGGACCAAAGTAACAAAGGCTACCATCACTAACACACTACGCTGCCAGGGACTCAAATCCTGCAGTGCCAGACGTGTCCCCCTGCTTAAGCCAGTACACGTCCAGGCCCGTCTGAAGTTTGCTAGAGAGCATTTGGATGATCCAGAAGAGGATTGGAAGAATGTCATATGGTCAGATGAAACCAAAATAGAACTTTTTGGTAAAAACTCAACTTGTCGTGTTTGGAGGAGAAAGAACACCATACCTACTGTGAAGCATGGGGGTGGAAACATCATGCTTTGGGGCTGTTTTTCTGCAAAGGGACCAGGACGACTGATCCGTGTAAAAGAAAGAATGAATGGGGCCATGTATCGTGAGATTTTGAGTGAAAACCTCCTTCCATCAGCAAGGGCATTGAAGATGAAACGTAGCTGGGTCTTTCAGCATGACAATGATCCCAAACACACCGCCCGAATAATGAAGGAGTGGCTTCGTAAGAAGCATTTCAAGGTCCTGGAGTGGCCTAGCCAGTCTTCAGATCTCAACCCCATAGAAAATCTTTGGAGGGAGTTGAAAGTCTGTGTTGCCCAGCGACAGCCCCAAAACATCACTGCTCTAGAGGAGATCTGCATGGAGGAATGGGCCAAAATACCAGCAACAGTGTGTGAAAACCTTATGAAGACTTACAGAAAACGTTTGACCTCTGTCATTGCCAACAAAGGGTATATAACAAAGTATTGAGATGAACTTTTGTTATTGACCAAATACTTATTTTACCGAGGAATTTACCAATTAATTCATTAAAAATCCTTCAATGTGATTTTCTGGATTTTTTTTTCTCATTTTGTCTCTCATAGTTGAGGTATACCTATGATGAAAATTGGAGACCTCTCTCATCTTTTAAGTGGGAGAACTTGCACAATTGGTGGCTGACTAAATACTTTTTTACCCCACTGTATATGTATGTGTTTGAGTAAAATGAGCAATTTAATTTTATTCTCTAACCTACTGTAAAGAACTCACCCAAATTCCTCATGCAAAATTGTTGCACTAAGAACTATTTTGCAGTCAAAATATTGTTATTTAGAGCATTTATTTACAGAAAATGACAGCTCGCCAAAACAACAAAAAGATGTTACTTTTAGATGTACTTTTTGATGTGCATTCAGATCAAATAACGCAAAGAAAACAAGTTCATGTTCATTAAACACTACAATACTTTAGTTTTAACTTAAGATGAACTCAGAAATCTTTATTTGTGTAATATCCGAAGACAGTTTGAACAGTTCTCTGCTCCAGCAATGTGGGAACAGTTGGGAAAGGCCCTTTTCTGTTCAAACATGACTGCCCTAGTGCACATACACGGTCCATTAAGGTACATTTGGATGAGTTTGGTGTGGAAAGATGTGACTGGCCTATGCAGATCCCTGACCTCAACCAAATGCTCTTCTGGTGAATGGGCAAAAAATATTCCCACACACTCCAAAATCTTGTAGAACACCTTTGCAGAATAGTTAAAGCTGTCATAGCTACAAAGGGTTGATCAACTCCATATTAATGTCTATGGGTTTAGAATGGGATGGCATCAAAGTATTGTATAGGCTGTCCACAATCTCTGTCTATATAACCGAGATGTTATGTAACCAAGATAGTTTCAACTGATTAATCAATCTCTCGGTTTCCTCCAGATGAGGAAGATGTATGACACTCCTCTGGTGCGCCTGCAGCCTGAGGGTGACTGGAGTGCAGATATTGACGCCATGGTGGTCTACAGCCCTCTGCAGCCATTTCCCTCCAGTACATGGGACTGGATTGGACTCTATAAGGTTGGACCAGTAGCTTCTGTTCACCGGCAGCTGTGTAAATGTACTGCTTGAGTGCATGAGTATTTCTGTTTTTCATTATGAATTTCAGGTTGGATTCAGCAACGTGTCAGACTATATCACCTACACGTGGGTAAAAGACAATGAGGTGGCCTTCATTGAGGAAGACATACAGGTGTGTAATTCATCTCCATATTAGTCTGATAAACCAATAAAAGGAAAAAGTATTTCAACAGTGCTGCAATCAGTATAAATATCTCTGTGATAGGTGTATGTTGGCAAAGAGGAGATCCCTGTGAAGGGAGGAGAGTGCCTCCTGTGTTACTATAGTAACGCTCTCAAGTGCATCATTGGAATTAGTGAACCATTCAAGGTCAGTAATCAGAATATGTGTATGACAGGATGCATTTCTTCATTGTATTTGACAACATAATTTGACTACCTTTTTCAGATCCATGCATCCAAGGTAGCCATTGAGGAAGGCAGGCAGCCTGAAAGAATCAACGGACTTGACAGAACTGTAGCAGAGGATGATTTTTGGAAATGATCAATCAGAAGTCAGAGATCATTGAATCTGTGCGGGCCTGGCTTTCTGCATTTCTTATCCTGAAAGAGCAGACTAGGAAACGCTGCATAGTGGTGCTGTTGCACATTCCCACTTAACCACTGATTTCCCCAGTGAGCCTGTTGTCAACTAAATTGGTCCAGTCAGTTAACTTTTCTAAGCAGAGCGAAAGTTTGAAATTAAGAGTGACAATAGGAACAATCCCATCTTAAGAATCTGAGAGTGGCTAGAAAAAAATTGAAGCTGAAATTTAAGTTGCTTTTATGATGAGGAAAGAAATGTTTGAAGACCGTGTTTTTAATATACTATTTATTAGATTGTAGAAAAACATGGAATGATTTGAATTAATTTTGCTGTTTAAGGAGTGGACAGATGTGTTGAAGTAGCAGAAGTGTGTTGGTGGAATTGGTAGATTATTTTAAGATTTGCTACTTTAAGGATGAAAATAATTCATATGTAGCTGTCACAGTCAGAAAATTAAAAGGGAACATTTTTGTTTACATGGCAGATTCATTTAAAGAATAAAAGCACCAGGGGGTGCTGATGCCTCTGTGTATACAGTGGGGTAAAAAAGTATTTAGTCAGCCACCAATTGTTCAAGTTCTCCCACTTAAAAGATGAGAGAGGTCTCCAATTTTCATCATAGGTATACCTCAACTATGAGAGACAAAATAAGAAAAAAAAAATCCAGAAAATCACATTGAAGGATTTTTAATGAATTAATTGGTAAATTCCTTGGTAAAATAAGTATTTGGTCAACAACAAAAGTTCATCTCAACACTTTGTTATATACCCTTTGTTGGCAATGACAGAGGTCAGACGTTTTCTGTAAGTTTTCACAAGGTTTTCCACACACTGTTGCTGGTATTTTGGCCCATTCCTCCATGCAGATCTCCTCTAGAGCAGTGATGTTTTGGGGCTTTCGCTGGGCAACACGGACTTTCAACTCCCTCCAAAGATTTTCTTTGGGTTTGAGATCTGGAGACTGACTAGGCCATTCCAGGACCTTGAAATGCTTCTTACAAAGCCACTCTTCGTTGCCCGGGCGGTGTGTTTGGAATCATTGTCATGCTGAAAGACCCAGCCATGTTTCATCTTCAATGCCCTTGCTGGTGGAAGGAGGTTTTCACTCAAAATCTCACGATACATGGCCCCATTCATTCTTTCCTTTACACGGATCAGTCGGCCTGGTCCCTTTGCAGAAAAAACAGCCCCAAAGTATGATGTTTCCACCCCCATGATTCACAGTAGGTATGGTGTTCTTTCTCCTCCAAACACGACAAGTTGAGTTTTTACCAAAAAATTCTATTTTGGTTTCATCTGACCATATGACATTCTCCCAGTCCTTTTCTGGATCATCCAAATGCTCTCTAGCAAACTTCAGACGGGCCTGGACATGTACTGGCTTAAGCAGGGGGACATGTCTGGCACTGCAGGATTTGAGTCCCTGGCGGCGTAGTGTGTTTCTGATGTAGCCTTTGTTACTTTGGTCCCAGCTCTCTGCAGGTCATTCACTAGGTCTCCCCATGTGGTTCTGGGATTTTTGCTCACCGTTCTCGTGATAATTTTGACCCCATGGGGTGAGATCTTGCGTGGAGCCCCAGATCGAGGGAGATTATCAGTGGTCTTGTATGTCTTCCATTTTCTAATAATTGCTCCCTCAGTTGATTTTTTCACACCAAGCTGCTTACCTATTGCAGATTCAGTCTTCCCAGCCTGGTGCAGGTCTACAATTTTGTTTCTGGTGTCCTTTGACAGCTCTTTGGTCTTGGCCATAGTGCAGTTTGGAGTCTGACTGTTTGAGGTTGTGGACAGGTGTCTTTTATACTGATAACGAGTTCAAACAGGTGCCATTAATACAGGTAACGAGTGGAGGACAGAGGAGCCTCTTAAAGAAGTTGCAGGTCTGTGAGAGCCAGAAATCTTGCTTGTTTGTAGGTGACCAAATACTTATTTTACTGAGGAATTTACCAATTAATTCATTAAAAATCCTTCAATGTGATTTTCTGGATTTTTTTTTCTCATTTTGTCTCTCATAGTTGAGGTATACCTATGACGAAAATTGGAGACCTCTCTCATCTTTTAAGTGGGAGAACTTGCACAATTGGTGGCTGACTAAATACTTTTTTGCTCCACTGTATCTGCAGACAGAAACACACACACATACAGACACACTGACAGACTACTGCATGCCTTGTTTCACTGAGGCATAATGATTTATTCTGCAGTGGTAAACCAGTAGGGACTCTCCACTTCTTGCTTACTAAATATTGGTATTAATGATGCCAAACTGTGGTTGCGCACTGCACTGAACACTGGAAAATCGCCACTTTGCTGGCAAAGCTAACATAACACTGAAGCAGGACATTACACAGGGAATACCTTTATTTATAATTGTATATTGGCTATATTTTCCATATTTAAATTTCAGTCCAACTTTGAGCTTTAAAAAAGGTATTCATCAAACCCTTTTGGAAGCAATAATGAAAGGAGCTTCATTTAAATGTCAGCTTTAGTTACTGAAAGCTGCCACACTGATACTCTATTTACATACTACCTTTCCATATACTGTCAAATGGTGCTGTGTGTAACATCTGGAGACTCGCACTTTAGTGACACCTTGTGGATTGTTTCTGAGAACTGCATAGCAACGTTTTTCTCTGAAACAGGACTCTGACCAGAGAGGTGTTTCTAAAAATTTAGAAGTGATTAGAAAATGGTCCATCACAACTTTGACTTGGGAGGCTTAGTCGGGACTGTGCAGCTCTGTGATGGGGCTATAGCACCCCTATCTCCAGTGTAGTGTAGTGCATGATAAAACCAGAGTTCCAAAAAGTTACATACAAAAACAAAACAGTGTTAACTTAAAACAAAACTAAGCATATGTTCTGAAGGATTGATCTTCTCAGTGTACTGTCCTAAAAACATTGCTGTGGTACATAAGCTGGATCTATTCATGGTTTGTAGTTTTTTTTAATGTTATTTAAAGCACACAGGTCCCATAAAATGGAGTGAATGGATTGCTGAAGAAATATGATAGCTGATTTTGGAATTATGCATTTTCCCTCCCAGTATTTGACTTTGCTTTAGGTGTTCCTGGAGGACTTGAAAACAGAGCTGTATAATGTTAATGTATTTGTGTTGCAGATTACCTGTGGCCTACTTTCAGCTTCATCTCATTTTCCTATTGAATCCTTGGAGTTTTTAAATGTACAAAACATTCGTTTTGATGCTGAACGTGACCTCATGGTGAAATGCAGAACGTAAATATTGCACTGTGTTGTAAAGAATTTGTAGTAGTTTGACATTTTAAGTGTGCTAAGAAATTTAATTAAAAAATTTAAATATTAAGCTTGTAATGAAGTGTATGGATTCAGCAAGTGCCTTTGATTGCTGCTTTACATTTACTGTACTTTTTACTATGCTGCTTAATTTTGATAGAAAGATTAATGTTCATTAAATTTATTGTAGCATGGCTGCTGGTTGCTTACATGGCCTCTTGTTTAAAGATACTTTGAATTTTAAAGGTTTCTCTTCTAATAATATTTGAATGTTATTATAGACTTATTAGATCAAATTGTTATGTAAGACAGTTTGTTTCCATATTTGACTTTATTTCTTTGGCTTACTTTCTCAAACAGCAGTGAAACATTGTACTGTAACAAGTTATTGATAGCTTTGAAAATGCAAATATTAATGTAAATAAAGTCTGAATATTATTATGTGATTCAGTGACTTTTGTGTCTTGAATTCTGAGCTTTTTATTAGTTATAGTAATGACATTTACAATCGAAACCAGAAGTTTACATTCTTTGTATAAAAAGACACACAATCATTTTTTTTCCTCACTGACATTTGTTTTTGGTCAGTTTGAAGCGGATGATAAAATAAAGGCAGCGATGAGAGGTTTTAAGTAGGTTTATTATCATACCGCCGTCACGAAGCTCGCCCAATGGGCGGCTCGGAGGCTCTTCAGCAAAGAGACACAAGATGTGTGTGTCAGCAGCAGTTGAAGGAATGAGAGAGAGCATGGATTTCAGTCAGCTTATATACTCAGTTACAAACAATACATGAAAGAGCATTCACAGCAGTTGGTATGGGCATTTGCATATGAGAGACAGTAGGGACAGGATGTATGAACACAATGCATGAATGGCACATTACATCACAATAGTGCAGCGGAAAAAAACAGAAGTAGCGAGCTGTCTGTCCCAGTCTGTTGTGGGGGTTAACCAAGCCGCCACACTGCTCCCCCCTAGAGGGCTCGGCAGGGGGCCAAGACCTTGATAGTTCAGCTTTGGCAGCGAGCAGGGAAAGCTCTGTGCAGGCGAAGGGGGAGGGGGGTGGGGGGTAGTAAATGCCGGCCGGGGACGGTGAAATCGTCCGGGCCGCACAAAAATTGCTTGTTGTTCCGCGATGTCGAGGGGCTGTCCCGTTGAACGTGCGGAGATCACAAGAAGAAAAATTAGTCACTGGCTCCTCTCGCGATTAAGTCCTGCAAGGATTAATAGCGGCCGTGAAGAAAAGACGAGGCTGCGTGGCGGCTGTAATAAAAGCAGCGGGGCTGGCGTGTTGACTTTAGGTGCAGGCACAACCTTAAAGCTCTCGGAAGCCGCAAACCGCTGAATTTCCCTTGTGCGCCGTCCTCGTAACTCCCCGGTGCGTGTGCCAGGGCTCCGTGCGTGGGTGGGCCAGCTGGAGAGGAGACAGGGTCAGGGAGCTTAATCATCCCTGTTCAATGTGTTGGAGCGGTGAAAGGAAATAGACGATCTTTGTCCCTCGGGCTCGTGCAGATGCGTTGTAGTGGTGAGAGGGAGGAGACGATCTTTGTCACTCGCTCGGCCATGGTGCGTTCAGGTCCACGCGCTGCATTCTCCGTCGGCCATGGAGGTCGCCGTCGTGGAGAGGGGACGAGGTGCATGCGCTCTCGTGTGGAGGAGCTGTGAGCGTGGCCGGTCCAGCGTGGATGTGCCGATCTAGGCGTGCAGATCCCACCATGAAGTTTGCTGCGGCTTTCCCGGTCGTGGGTGATGTCCGGAGAGTTTACTGAAGCAGAAGGGAGCTGCTGCGTTCGCTTGTCGTGGGAGCATCAGCGCCGGGTGCTGCGTTCGCCGGCAGCGTGGCTGTCTAAGCCAGAAGGTTGCGATGCACAAAGCGTGTGCATCCTCGGGGTCACCAGTGAAGCGGATGATAAAATAAAGGCAGCGATGAGAGGTTTTAAGTAGGTTTATTATCATACCGCCGTCACGAAGCTCGCCCAGTGGGCGGCTCGGAGGCTCTTCAGCAAAGAGACACAAGATGTGTGTGTCAGCAGCAGTTGAAGGAATGAGAGAGTGAGCATGGATTTCAGTCAGCTTATACTGTATACCCAGTTACAAACAATACATGAAAGAGCATTCACAGCAGATGGTATGGGCATTTGCGTATGAGAGACACAGTAGGGACAGGATGTATGAACACAATGCATGAATGGCACATTACATCACAATAGTGCAGCGGAAAAAACCAGAAGTAGCGAGCTGTCTGTCCCAGTCTGTTGTGGGGGTTAACCAAACCGCCACAAGTTAAGATTATCAACATTATTGCTATTTTTATATTTGCTAAATATTTTTTAGAGATTTTTTTTTTTTTTTAACTTTCATTGGCATACACCAATACCAGGAAGAGAAATGTAGACCTCTTGAAGTCTAGTTTATCCTTGGTGGAATAGTTGGCCTATTGTGGCAGGAGGCACAGTAGCACAATAATCAGGAGGCAGACAGTGGCTTCACAGTGTTTTTTGATTTTTTATATCAAGTAGTAGCAGCAACCCACTGCATTGCACTGTTGGAATACACACCAGAGATCTGACCAGCGTCAGACAGATGTGAAGTGGCATCTGTAGCGTCAGTCCCTTTGGCTCCAATCTAGTATAAAATCACTCTTCACCTTGAAGAAATTGTTTCACCCAAAAGTCTGGTCAAGAATTGATTCCTTCACCAAAGAACCACAGTTTGAAGACACATTCTATCGTAAAAGGGATGATAAGGATCCTATTTCGTGCCAGGAACGGATTTGTCTACAATCATAAATCCCGGAACTTCCTCCTCAACCAGGCAGTTTTATGCTTCAAGAAGTGTTTGAAACCTTCCAGATACATTGGACCATATTCCACAGGTCTCTAGAAATTATCCACAGCTCAACATTACCCCCTGGTGGACAACTCCGGAATATGTTCGCTGTTGCCTCTGCGAGCTGAACTGGGGTTAATGAATGAAATGATTTCTTTTTTTTAAAAAACTCTCAATTCTCAGATTACTTTCTTTTTCAGGACACCCTGGAAAATCAAGCGGGATTCTGACAAACCATTCTGGTTTGAAATGTTTCATTAATCATTGGTTTAAATGTATTGCATGTTTGAAAATGCTTAAATGAACCTTATTCTAATGCATGTTAATTAAAGAAGGACAAGCATATGAAAGTGCATGTTCAAAGCAGCAAGAATAAAAATTAGTTATGAATCACTTAAGTTAGTTTAGCTTACACACAAAGTGAATTTTCATTTTAATCAAGATGTGTTTCATCCTATTGGAAAAGCTTACTCAAGTCATCGGACTGGCTCAGCCAATCACCAGCCAGTCTCTGTTGGACAACGCCCCCTTTCATTCTATTGGTTACAGACAAAGGACTGCTTTCTTATTGGACCAGAGTTCATTCAATTCTCCCGTGATGGGAGACAATTAGTTCCCTTTCATGTCAGTCAAGTTTTTCCCCTGAAAAAAAAATACTCAGTTTAAGTGAGGAACGCTCTAGTTCAGGCAGTAGTTCTTTCTGAAAGTTTGTCTAAGTTGTCTGTGTCCTGCCTTGAATTCTCTCTTTCCTTTAAACATCTGGGGAAAAATACTTTTTCTTCTGTTTTGAGCTCAAACTTCTTTTATATGGAGTGAAACTTTGTGTTCACATACATTTTTTTCTGTTTTATTTTGTTAAACTTTTTCTATTGATTTTTCTTAACTCACCATGTTTTAACCTGTTGAACTCTGGTCAATTTCCCTAAAAACGCCTAAAAATAACATACCCAAAGTAAATCAAAAGCTGTTCTTCAACCCTTTGCAGCATCTTCATGGGGTTGGTCTCATTTAAAAGAAAACACTCTGAATTTTTTGGCAAAACAGTCATGATCTCTCTAAGTGCTCCTGCCACTGAGTAACAGTCATCTAAACATACTGAATTTGAAGAAAATAAAGTTCGCCTGGGTGGTTTTTTTTTTTAGATACAAATGCTCGCAAATAACACACAGCTGTCAGATACTGGCTGGAAAATGCAACAGAAATGTAGAACCAAGTGTTATCAAGCTGAGGTCAAAATTTTGTAACAATACCACAAAAAATGAATATATTACACAGCTTTTTTTTCCAGGTTGTTCCCAGGCGTTTTTGAACTGTGCCAAATGGCACAGTTTGGAAAAACGTCTATAACTTTTGAATGCTTCAACATAGAATCATTCATCTTGGGCTCTAATGAAAGGTGACACTCAGGGCTCTGTGTGTGTGTGGGGGGGGGTGTTTGTTCATTCATGAATGAATGAATGAATGAACAAACAAGCCCCCCACACACAAACATGCCATGTAAAAAATGTCTGGCTTTTTTTACAAGAAAAAATAACCTACAGTGCAATAAAAATTATACTAAAATATCTACAATGTAGAGGATAACAACCCCCCCCCCCCACCACCACAGACAGCGGCTTAGGCAAAAAAGATTTTACGCACGGGGACGCACGCATTTCAATCGTTGAACTTCTCTGCTTCAATTGGCTCGTTGTATTGCCGGTCGTTGGTAGGCAGGTCCTTCTTGCTAGGTTTTGGTTCTTCAAGGTTTCAGAAACTCAATTCAAGGCTCTTACTAGTCGAATGAGAGGTCAATCAAATCTAAACCAATCAACCACTCCTTTGGCTTTCTGTTTGTGGCTGTGTCTGTACTGGAAGAACGGAAATGCAGCTTTTTTTTTCAGTGCGCACTGAGACGCACTATGACGCAGAGACGTGACCGCCCGCAGAATCCCGGAGTTCAACAGGTTAAAGTGGACTGTTTTTCTCACACTGAAAGCTGTTTTTGCCAATCACCACGACATCTGAAGAACTCAGATTTCGTGGCTTGAATAACTTTTTTTTATTAATCTTGTCTCTCCAATTCTGTGCCTTTGATCAGACTGAACTATCTCGTCAATTTATTTGGACCCGGGAGAGCTGCTGAAAAAACCCTCTCGTGTTGGCCACATGACATTCTGCGTCAGTGGCCAGCAGCCTCTCATCATTGTCACCAGATCTCAGCGCCTGATTGCTTGCCTCTGAGAAGAAATTATCTGCTGGCAGATAATTTCCAGTATTATCAAATAAAGCTTCAGCGGAGGATCCAGCTAGAAAGCTAATGCAAAGGTCACATGAGCAAGATTCCTTTGTTTCATCTGCTGAGCTAGTGCGATGGCCATCGCCTTAAAGTATGTCATAATTTGTCTCAGGTTTAAAACTAGTTCATAACTCTGATCGGAGCTATAGAATTAAAGAGAAATAGTATCCCTCTTTTCAATAACTCCCGTTTTTACTTTTTAGAGTAACCTAGAATTTCTTTTCCATATAATCAGCTTTTATAATTTTCTTCATAAAATTTGAGTCCAATTTTCTTCGTATTTTGGGTACAGTTATTTCAATCTCCATTTTTATCACGGTTACAAATTCACACTAAGGTTTCCTTGGTTCCACAAATGTGATTACACGCTTTTGCTCAATAATCAGTTTCAAGTTGAATGTGATGCTTGATACGTGATCATTTCACCTTACCAATAAGTCCGTTGAATGCAATGTCATTTAATCTGAATCTAATCATTAAAACTGTAAATGGTATATGGAAGTTTCTGTTGATTTCTTTTTCCAGTGTCTGTTCCTGAAGTCACCCAGGAGAATTCACTAATATTTGAGACTGAGTGATTGAAGGTATTATGGCGATGCATATTGGGATATAGCAATGTATATTGTGGTTGTGTCAGCAGACAGCGTCTCAGTCAGGAGGCAGTGGTTAGACACAAGAGAACAATAGGCAGGGACCTCATGAGGAGTTGGCAGGAAGAGAGAGCTGGGGGTTTAAGGAGAATGTATGGTGGAGGTGAATTGTCATGCAGATGTGAGATGATCTGTGGAGTTTTAAGGGATAAGATAAGATAAGATAAGCCTTTATTAGTCCCACAACGAGGAAATTCCAGGATTGCAACAGCACAGGGATAGCAACACTCAGAGCAACAATCAGAAGGCAAGAAAAAAAACAAGCAAGCAAGAGCAGCTAATATACATATGTACATATTACTATAAAATATATATATACACACAGACACACAGTGCAGAGCATTGTAGCTGGATGGAATAAATATATGAATATATGAACACACAGTGCAGAGCATTGTAGCTAGATGGAATAAATATGTAAATATATAAACACCCACAGTACGGAGCATTGCAGCTAGGTGGAATAAATATGCAAGTATATAAACACACACAGTGCGGAGCAATGTAGCTAGATGGAATAATATGTAGATATATAAAAACACAGTGCGGAGCATTGTAGCTAGATGGAATAAATATATAGATATATAAATATAAACACACCCAGTGCTGAGCATTGTAGCTAGATGGAATAAATATGTAAATATATAAACACACACAGTGCAGAGCATTGTTGCTAGATGGGATGAAACAGCATAACCATCTACTTAGTTATCCTACATGGTATGATTATGTGCCCATACATATTCTCACCCTCCATAGCGACCGGTATGTTCCTAGTTGTATGCCGGAGAGGACCATTGTGTAAGTCTATTGCATCTTTTGCATTCAAAAAACTATTAGTTTGTTACGTCTTTTTGCTATCTCTGCGAGCAGCCCTGCTTAGGTTGTACAGTCTGACAGCCGTTGGTAGGAAGGACCTACGAAACCTCTCGGTTGTGCACCTGGGATGATGTAGTCTGCTGCTAAATGAGCTCCTCAGTGCATCCAGTATGTCCTGCATAGGGTGGAACTCGGACTCAGCAGCTCAGCAACTGTCATCACAGCAGAGATGACAGTTTAGCCACCATCCTTCTCTCTCCTATCTCCTCCATCGGATCAAGGCGCTGCCCCAGGACAGAGCTAGCTTTCTTAATCAGTTTGTTCAGTCTCTTCCTATCGGCTGCAGTAATGCCACTGCCCCAGCAGACCACTCCAAAAGTGATGGCTGATGCCACCACCGTGTCATAGAATGACTTCAGCAGCGCCCCTTGTACACCAAAAGACCTGAGTCTCCTCAGCAGGAACAGCCTGCGCTGTCCCTTCTTGTAGAGTGCGTCAGTATTGTGTGACCAGTCTAGTTTATTGTTCAGATGAACACCCAGGTACTTATAGGATGTCACCATCTCGATGTCTGTTCCCTGTATATTTACTGGTGCTGTGAGGGGCTGCCCATGCCTGCGGCAGTCCACCACCAGCTCCTTAGTTTTCCTCGCGTTGATCTGGAGGCAGTTCCGATGGCACCAGTCCACGAAGTCCTGGATAAGCCCTCTGTACTCAGCTTCATCTCCGTTGGAGATGAGACCAACGATCGCAGAGTCATCAGAGAACTTCTGTAGATGGCAATGTGTTGTGTTGTGTGAGAAGTCCGCAGTATAAAGAGTGAACAGGAAGGGAGCCAGCACCGTTCCCTGGGTGGCCCCCGGATGAAGCCTGGGTTGGCTATTCAGTGCTTTCTGTGTATGATGTTGTGAGAGTGTGAATAAACTTCGTTTGATCGTAACTTGGCCTCATCATTTCCACACTCTCCACACTGGTGACCCTGGACGTATTATGGAACACGAGGCAAGAACCCCGGAGTCGGCCCGAACGGGAAGCCCCAACAACGTGGTAGGCATCCCATAGACGGCCCGGATAGGAACCCCCAGCAACGCATGTGCTGTTGCAATCAAGCTACCGGACTTTTGGCAGCACAACCCGCGCTCTTGGTTCCACCACAACGAGGCCCAGTTCGCCCTCCAGGGAGTAATGACAGATGACACCAAGTTTTTCCATGTGGCTGCAGCACTGGACGCTCGCATAGCTCAGCAGGTAGCGAGCCTGCTCGACCAGCCCCCAGCCCACGGCAGATATGAGGCTCTCAAAGCTGCGCTGATTCGGCACTACACGCTCTCGGACTGTGAGAGAGCAGAGAGGCTCCTGAGGCGCTCCGAGTTAGGAGATGATTTGGCCGTCGATCTGATGGAGAAGATGTTGGCGTTAATGGGCACGGACGATGGGCATTTTCTGTTTGCCCACCTCTTGCTCCGGAACCTTCCAACAGAGGCGAGAGTGGTCATGGCTAATTCGCCGCGGCTGGCCGCGCATGACTACCATGCGCTAGCCCAGGAGGCAGACTGGATCATCCTCACCACCAGAGCGCTCATGGTGAATGCAGCGGCGTCGGAACCCAGCGAGACGACCAGAGGAGGCGAGGAGCCACCGACGGTAGCGGCAGCGGGGGCTAAGGAGCGCCAGAGAGACACGCTCTGCTTCTACCACCGCCGTTTTGGAGGGAACGCATGCAGATGTACGCCACCATGCCAATTCAAGCGCTCGGGAAATGCCAGAGCCGGCAGTCGGTAGCAGCTGCGACCGCCAGCGAAGAGAACAAGCTGCTCTATGTGACGGACTCGCGCTCAGGGAGGCGTTTCCTTGTAGACACCGGAGCCCAGAAGAGCATCATCCTGCTGACCTACGCTGACTGGCTGGCAGGACCCAGCGGCCCCGGGCTGGTAGCAGTAAACGGCTCGGTCATTAAGACCTTTGGTGAGAGAACACTGGCTTTATCTCTACACGGCCGCACATACGAGTGGACTTTTGTCATAGCAGCACTGAGTTTCCCGATCCTGGGAGCTGATTTTCTGTGTGCGCATGGTTTATTAGTTGATGTTGCTAACAGGCACCTGTACAGCTCGAGGGGCCGGGCCAGTAACACAAGCCAACGTCACAGCTCCAGGCAGTAAGTTCCACACACTGCTCACTCAGTTCCCAGCACTCACGGTCCCGACGTTTTCAGCGGCCATCGCTAAACACGGGGTGGAGCACTTTATCACCACCACTGGGCCGCCTGTTTTCGCACGACCTTGGCGCTTGGATGCAGCTAAACTGGCCATAGCGCGCAAGGAGTTTGCCAACCTGGAAAAGTTGGGCATCGTCAGGCGATTGAACAGCCCATGGGCATCCCCGCTACACATGGTCCCTAAGGCTGAGGGATCGTGGCGACCGTGCGGCGATTTCCGCAGGTTGAATAACGCCACAGCACACGACCGCTACCCGATCCCCCACATTCAGGATTTTTCCATTCACCTTGCCAGAGCGTGCATTTTTTCTAAAATAGACCTGGTCCGCGGTTACCACCAGGTCCCAGTGCGCGAGGAGAACATACCCAAAACAGCGGTAATAACTCCGTTCGGCTTGTTCGAGTTTCTGCGCATGCCTTTCAAATTAAAAGGAGCGGCACAGACGTTCCAGCGCATGATGGACGCTGTACTGCGCGATCTCCCGTTTGTGTTCATCTACCTGGATGATATCCTGGTAGCCAGCGCATCCGAAGACGAACACATAACCCACCTCAGGACGGTTTTCCAGAGGTTGGAGGAGCACGGGTTAATAATCAACCTGGCGAAGTGCCAGTTCGGCGTGACGGGGATTGATTTTTTGGGGCACCGCGTCTCACCGGAGGGAGCGATACCCTTGCCCGACAAAGTGTGCGCTGTGGCGAACTTCCCCCGGCCTCAGACGGTCAGGGCGCTGCAGGAATTTTTGGGGATGGTTAATTTTTATAACCGTTTCCTCCCTCGTGCAGCTCAGCTCATGCAGCCACTGTACACCGCGCTCAAGAGATGGAAACCCGCGGATGGAGTCGAATGGACTCCAGAGCGAGAGCGGGCATTCTCTGAGGTGAAAGCAGCTCTGGCAAACGCCGCACTGTTGGCGCACCCAGACCCGGCGGCCCGGATAGCGCTCACTACCGACGCCTCGGACGTGGCCATAGGGGCCGTCGTGGAGCAACGTGTCGCCGGTTCTTGGCAGCCGCTTGCTTTTTTCAGCAGGGCTTTGCGCGACAGTGAGCGTAAATACAGCGCGTTTGACAGAGTTGCTGGCTCTCCACCTGGCCGTACGCCACTTCCAGTTCTGGCTGGAAGGGCGCAGCTTCACCGCGTTCGTGGACCACAAGCCGCTGACGTTCGTGATGGCCAAGGTTTCGGAACCATGGTCGGGCCGGCAGCAGAGACAGCTGGCCGCGATCTCGGAGTTTACGACCGATATTCAACATGTGTCAGGTAAACTGAATGTGGTGGCAGACTGCCTCTCGCGCGCGGTAGTGGCCCCGGTCTGTGTAGGGATAGATTATACAGCCATGGCCGCAGAGCAGATTAGCGATATGGACGTGCGCACGCTGCAGTCTGAACCAACAGGGTTAAGGCTGGAGAGCAGAGTGCTGCAAGACAGCAGCCCCCCCCCCCCCCCCCAATCTGCGACGTCTCCACAGGACGCCCGCGCCCGGTGGTCCCGGTCGTGTGGCGCCACCGCGTGTTTGAGTCAGTTCACACTTTGGCACACCCAGGAGTGTGCGCGTCAGTCAAAATGGTGGGAGCGAAATTTGTGTGGCCAGGCCTGCGCAAACAAGTGAAAGAGTGGGCTGCAGCCTGCGTAGCATGTCAACGAGCCAAAGTGTACAGACACACCAAGGCTCCTTTGGAGCTGTTTAGGATACCGGCTAAAAGATTCAACCATGTTCACGTGGACCTCGTGGGCCCACTCCCGCCGTCGCAGGGGTACACGCACCTTCTAACAGTGGTGGACCGCACCACACGCTGGCCAGAAGCAGTCCCGCTGGTGGCAACCACGTCCACGGACGTGGCGCGCACTTTTTTGAAAGCATGGGTGGCGCGTTTTAGAATCCCGTTGGACATCACGTCCGATAGGGGCCCTCAGTTTGTTTCCGAACTTTGGTCCGCGATGGCCCGCAGCCTGGGTGTTGCAATTCAACAACACAACCGCGTACAACCCACAGGCAAATGGGTTATGCGAGCATTTTCACAGGTCACTGAAAGCAGCACTCAGGGCTTCGTTGACGGATGCAAATTGGGTTGACCGGTTACCGTGGGTTTTATTGGGGTTGCGTTCTGCACCAAAAGAGGATTTGGAGGCTTGCCCGGCGGAGCTCGTTTTTTCTCAGCCACTGCGGCTGCCCGGGGAATTTTTGCCAGATAATCCCGCTCCGGACAGCTGCACGTCGCAGCGTTTGCAGCGTAGTGCAGACACAGGAACGCTGCCCGGCCCGGCCCATCACTGTTTTCCACGCGCTTTTGTGCCAAAAACTTTGAAGAACGCGGCGTTCATGTTCATCAGACACAATGCCCACCGCCCTCCATTGCGCCCACCCTATGATGGCCCGTTCAGAGTGCTGGAAACAGGGGACAAGCATTTTTTGTTAGACTTGGGGGGGGCGTTGGGAGAAAATATGCATAGACAGACTTAAGCCCGCCTTTGTAGTGGCGGACGAGCAAGTGCTGCTGGCTCGGACCCCTCGGCGTGGAAGACCCCCACTGAGAGCTCCCCAGGCAAACGATTCACCAGGACAGCCACACGGGCAGAGCGAAGTTCCCTCCCCTCCCCTTGGCTCACCCGCAGTCAGATACACGTCCAGCAGCCCCCCGCTGGTATAGAGACCCCCGTTACAGCAGATATGGGAGAAGATTGAAGCCCAAAAGACGTGCTGACTGAAACTCTGTCTGGGGGGGGGGGGTGATTATGGTGATGCATATTGGGATATAGCAATATTGTGGTTGTGTCAGCAGACAGCCTCTCAGTCAGGAGGCAGCGGTTAGACACAAGAGAACAATAGGCAGGGACCTCATGGGGAGTTGGCAGGAAGAGAGAGCTGGGGGGTTAAGGAGAATGTATGGTGGAGGTGAAATGTCATGCAGATGTGAGATGATCTGTGGAGTTTTAAGGGATGAAACCTGGTTTGGCTATTCAGTGCTTTCTGTGTATGATGTTGTGAGAGTGTGAATAAACTTCGTCTGATCGTAACTTGGCCTCATCATTTCCACACTCTCCACAGTATAAAGATTAGTTATTAATAAATTGTCCAAGTTTTTGACTGGTGCCCCAAAAATGATTTTTTTTTCCCCCAGTGTGTGTGTGGACCCGAAGCAAACCTTCATTTCCACACACACCTATAGGTATAAATTAAATAATCTTTGTACCTTATAACTAATTTCCCCTACACACCTTTTATACTGTGTCAACAGGTGATCTCTGGACAAACCCATATATGGGGTAATTCAAATTGCTATCCCATAGTAAAATAAACAAATTATAATTACAATTTAAACACACACACACACACACACACACACACACACACACACACACACACATATACAGTATATACAGTATATATATATATATATATATATTTTTATTTTTTTTTTCCTTTTTTTTTTTTCCTTTGAAAGACAAAAGTAAAATAGAAAGATGTCTTTACCTTCTTTACATGTTTCAACTGCACTGCAGCCTTCATCAGAAGAGTCAGCTGATTGCTGCCAGGTGACATTTATCAGCTGATTTTCATAGGCGGGGCCAGCTCAGCAGATCTGTCAGATCCACCGAGCCGGCCCCGCCTCCCGCCGTCAGATGGTCTCTGGAGAATGTGGTCCCAGGTGTGAGAAAGCATAAAGGCCCCCTCATCTCGGTTCATGGTGTCTTTTCCCCGCTTTCTGATCTCTATTGCCTCCTTGATCCAACGTTTGTGTCTGTTGCTCTCCGATCCAATAATTTTTGTGTTGTCCCAGTCCATGATGTGATTATTTCTTTTGCAGTGGTCCGATATAGCTGATTTTAATGTTTCTTGTTCTGCTTTTTCTTTTTGTGATCTTGTGAGTCGTCCTTGCGTTTCCTTCTCACATTCCTTTTGGTGTTCTTTTTTTCTTGTGGTGAATAATCTTCCGGTTTCTCCAATGTAGGTTTTGTTACATGATCTGCATGATATTTCATATAATACATTGCATTTATTGTCTTGTTCTATTCTGTCCTTGGGGTGTACTAATAACTGTCTTAATTTTTTGTGTGGTTTGACTGCTGTGTTTATTTTGTATTTTTTCATGATCCTTTGAATTGGTTCCGTGATCCCTCGTATGTATGGTATAGTTATGGTTTCCTTGTTTTTGATTTCAGCTTTTGTTCTGTGTCTTGTGTCCTGTTTATTTTCTTTGTTTTTGACTTGCTGTTTCCCTTTGTTTATGGCCCATACTGGATATTGGCAGCGTATAAGTGCATGTTTTATGTGTTTTTCCTCTTCCTGTCTGTCTTCTTGTTCCGTGATGATGGTGGCTCGTTCATATAATGTCCTGACGACTGATAGCTTGTGTGCTGTGGGGTGTTCCGATGTCCAAAGTAGGTATTGATCTGTGTGGGTTGGCAGATCAATACCTACTTTGGACATCGGAACACCCCACAGCACACAAGCTATCAGTCGTCAGGACATTATATGAACGAGCCACCATCATCACGGAACAAGAAGACAGACAGGAAGAGGAAAAACACATAAAACATGCACTTATACGCTGCCAATATCCAGTATGGGCCATAAACAAAGGGAAACAGCAAGTCAAAAACAAAGAAAATAAACAGGACACAAGACACAGAACAAAAGCTGAAATCAAAAACAAGGAAACCATAACTATACCATACATACGAGGGATCACGGAACCAATTCAAAGGATCATGAAAAAATACAAAATAAACACAGCAGTCAAACCACACAAAAAATTAAGACAGTTATTAGTACACCCCAAGGACAGAATAGAACAAGACAATAAATGCAATGTATTATATGAAATATCATGCAGATCATGTAACAAAACCTACATTGGAGAAACCGGAAGATTATTCACCACAAGAAAAAAAGAACACCAAAAGGAATGTGAGAAGGAAACGCAAGGACGACTCACAAGATCACAAAAAGAAAAAGCAGAACAAGAAACATTAAAATCAGCTATATCGGACCACTGCAAAAGAAATAATCACATCATGGACTGGGACAACACAAAAATTATTGGATCGGAGAGCAACAGACACAAACGTTGGATCAAGGAGGCAATAGAGATCAGAAAGCGGGGAAAAGACACCATGAACCGAGATGAGGGGGCCTTTATGCTTTCTCACACCTGGGACCACATTCTCCAGAGACCATCTGACGGCGGGAGGCGGGGCCGGCTCGGTGGATCTGACAGATCTGCTGAGCTGGCCCCGCCTACGAAAATCAGCTGATAAATGTCACCTGGCAGCAATCAGCTGACTCTTCTGATGAAGGCTGCAGTGCAGTTGAAACATGTAAAGAAGGTAAAGACATCTTTCTATTTTACTTTTGTCTTTCAAAGGAAAAAAAAAAAAAAAAAAAAAAAAAAGGAAAAATAATTGAAAGAAGACAAAATGAACCTGTTTGACGTATATATATATATATATATACACACACATTCAGACTTCTGCACTAAACATCTCTTCCTATCCTACCAGTTAATCCCTCCCAGAACCATTATTCGGGCAGCCATGCTGCAAGGAAAATGTTTTGGCTGGACACCCTGGAGCAGACAAAGGACAGCATAGGTAAGTGCTTGTAAAAACAACTCAGATTGTAAACCAAATTAGTGCAGTAAATATGGTCATAATGGTTATACGTAAATGTAGATCAGAGAAATAATTGCCTGTTTTGTTTGCTCTTCCATTATCAGTTAACAGTTAATTTGCACCTCTCTTTTAAGTGGAGCAGACCTTTCTCACAACCACCTGTTGGAAATGGCACAATCAAGTCACAATCAATAAAGGTTACATATCCAATAAATAAATCAATAAATACTAGAACAAAATGTGCAAATATGCAGTGTATAAAATTGTTTGTGCAAATCCAACAAAGTGTAAATATGACTAAAGTGCCGTGTCATTAAATGTAATTAAGTTGTTTGTCAAAATGTATACAAAAATCCAAATGTACAAACTGACATAAAAGCAACAGTCACAAGTAATCAAGTTATCTTCGTTTCTTCTCCCAAAGGAGAAACAGTACCTCAAGTCTCTGCCATCCTGGACAGTCTGCCACCACATTGGACTTCCCTGATCTGTATTGAACAGTCGCGTTATATGGCTGCAGGCACAGATACCATCCAGCAATGCACATTTTCATCTTTCATGCAATGAAGCCACTGGAAAGTGTGATAGATGGAAAGACATCTGTCATATAAGATACTGTTACTATATTTGTATTTGTTACTCAAGCATTCAAGATAGATATTTGTTGCTTAAAGTAGAACTGAACCCACCTTTTTGCGCAAAAAGTAGAATAGCGGATTAATTCCTTATTACCTATTGTATTTTTCAACACATAAAAGAAATTTTTAGGCCGTGCGATGGCCAAGCTATAAGCCGATAAACTTTTGCCTCTGGCTGGCAGTGCCAAACAAACCGGAAGTAGTGCAGACGACACTGCGTGACGTCACGAGTGTGACCCTTAGCAAAACAACAATGGCAGATGATAGCAGTTCCAGCAGTCAAGAAAACCAGAGTTTTCAGAGTAAAGAGGCATTCAGGATTGGTGATGAGACAGAGGAGGATGCAGGAGTGTCAAGTGAACAGGAAGAGAGCAAGGGAGGCATCGAACCGTACAGATTCGAGCCAGAATTGTAGGGGGATTCCGGCAGGGATTCCGACTCAGAGTCAGACCGCAGCGGTGATGGGGAGGAGAGTCGCTTATTGAATACAGAATGGTGAGTCTTTACTTCTCTACTTTTTTTTTGGCATGTTTGGGGTGTCAGGATAAGGAAAATTAAGTCTGGACTGCAGACGATTTTTGTGTTTCAATAACAATAATTCCAGTAGAAAAGGGACAATGCGGTCCGAGGGTGGTGCCAGTGGTCTGATGCAATCAGTGCAGTGACCAGCTGGTGACCATGCAATGCATCGCTTCCCGGTCGCTTTTTTTTTTTTTTTTTTTTTTTTTTTACTTATTTGTACCCGTAGGTAGATTCGGTTTGCAGTCTGGTGACAAGCCACCGGCTGCCGGTCACTGCGTGCGCGAGCGCCCTAAACCTACATGTTTTTGGTATGTGGGAGGAAACCGGAGAAATCCCGGAGAAAACCCATGCAACACGGGGAGAACATGCAAACTGCACACAGCTCACTGTTGGTCGGGGGCTGGGATCGAACCCACGATCTCATGATCCCCGCGATCCCCCGGCCGAGGGTAAACTGTGCTGCCACAGTGCTAAACCACTGCGCCACCGTGCAGCTTTTCCTCCCCCTTTCTTTTCTTTCGTCGCCATGACAGCTTTCCTTGGCCACTGAACAGATCTTCCCAGGTGCTGGAAGTGTTTTGTAGTCGACTATCACGACAAAATGCACCAAAAACAACCAGTGTCGATGTCCTCGCAATGGTAAACATGGAGGACTGGGCCCAATTCGTGACGTCACACGGAACTCCGGCTGCACTTCCCGATAATCGGCGGATTCGTCGGATTTTTCAGGGCGGGAAATTCAAAATCGCGATTTTCTCCAAGATTCCGGGATTGGTGGAGGGGGTGCCAATGATAAATTATCTTTATAATTGTATGTACTATCACCCAGTGCCGTTCAATGCCGTTCACTTCAGTTCTACTTTAAGCTACTGTTATTTGTAATGGATTTAGCTGTTTATTTGGTCATTCTTGTATTTGAATGAGAGTTATTATTGATTATTCAGCAATGCTATCGGTGTTCGATTTAGAGACTGCGATCATGAAACCGTCATTCTATTAGTTACGCCTTAGAGCTCCAGCAAGGGGAGTGCGCGTGCAACTTCCTCACTTTTAATACAAGCGAGTGAGGAGACGCACACACTGTGTTCACCCTTGTCATTTTTTCCCTTTTTAAGGGGCTTTACATTTGGAGGCACTGCTGGGGTGAAAAACGTGAGGCCGACACCGCAACATGAACAATGTTGCGGTGTTACTTTCTTCATCCCGAAAAACAACCCAGGCAGGGGAGTGTTTCAGCAGAACAGATCGGTGGTAGTTACGAGGCCAGCGAGGAGCAACACGCATCCTGAGGTGTAGAACAGCCACCGAGGAGCTGCAAAGTTTTCAGCATCATGTTTCAGCACCACGTGTCCACACTGTCTGTTACTCACTTACCCAAAATGGAGTCGGAAATTGAAAATCTGTTGTTTGAAATGAAAAGAGCTCTATTCCAGCTTACCACGGATCAGCTAGTGAAAATATGTGATTTGATTGAGATCTCAGGAGACAATCGAGAGAAAATAACAAGAAAAACCTGCTGTGCGTTGGTGTCTTATATCAGTCAGCACGTCGAACGTGACGAATTAAAACAACGGGAAGATGAAGGTATGTCAGAACTGTTGAGCATACAAGATACAATAAAAAGTGTGAACCAGAGTAATATAAATGATGTGTCACAAACAACGCATGCAAAGGAGAATGTAATGAAAGAGTTGGAGCAGCTGAAATTGGCAGTGCAGCGAAAAGAAGCTGAAATGCAAGTTTTAGCAAATAATGAGACTGCCCCACGCCACACAGCCCCGGTTGTTGTAACCAATCCACTCTGGCATAAAGACTATAAGATTTCTGGTCAGATTGGTGAACCTGGACAGAAAGACTGACTCACTTTCTCCAGTTTAGCCCGCCAAATTGAGAACGGCCTCAGCAAAGGATATCCTCAGGGATGGCAATTTTCCGTCGATCCGCGGATTTCTGCCGATTTATTTTCAAATTGATCATTTCTGTGAATCGTCTAAATCTGTTGAGAAAATTTTAGGGGGGTAAGGTACCTTATTGTTACCGATTTTAGCGAAAATCAACACGATTACATAAGCGCTCGGCGCTTCCCCGGGTCAAGTCTCCCGCGATAACCCGGATGTACTCAAGCTACTGCTGTATTGTAAACAGCCCTGCGATTGGATAGTTGCAAACGATTGGACCAATCAAATGGCTTGTTGTATGCTTTGTCAAAAATTCATGGTGACTTGTTCTCAGGGATGTGATTTTTCCGGTAATTCGCCGAATTCCGCTTTATTTTATCTTCCAGGAAGATAAAGTACGTTAAGTACGTTAGCGGCTTGTGGTCCACGAACGCAGTGAAGGTGCGCCCTTTCAGGCAGAACTGGAAGTGGCGTATGGCCAGGTGGAGAGCCATTAACTCTCTGTCGAACACGCTGTATTTACGCTAACTGACGTGCAAAGACCTGCTAAAAAAAAAAGGTGAGCGGCTGCCACGAACCGGCAACACATTGCTCCACGACGGCCGCTATGCCCATGTCTGAGGCGTCGGTAGTGAGCGCTGTTTTAACCTCAGAACGCCTGCTCCCGTTCAGAAGTCCAGTCGACTCTGTCCGCCGGTTTCTGTTTCCCGAGTGCGGCGTACAACGGCTGTATGAGCTGGGCTGCGCGGGGGAGGAAACGGTTATAAAAGTTAACCATCCCCAAAAACTCCCGCAGCGCCCTGACATTGATGTCGAGGAGAAAAAAATAGCAAAACAATTTAGTTACATTACTTTTATGATTCCAAACAGTCTGAAATTGACAGTGCACAGTAGATATTGACTCATAACTTTTGAATATTTCTAAGACTTGGCTGCATCAGTGATTGTACAAAATGAACTGCTCAAGACTCAATGGAGATTGAAACTGGTGATCTGAAATGAATGCTGAAATTATAAGAAGTAATGGTATGTTGGAATTTTATTTCTATTATGGAATAGATAAAATTAACTGATTTTGATTTGATCAAGTATTAAAGCATGTGATGGATAATGCTTGTTGGAATATTTTAGGAATGCTATCTTCTTGGAACATAAGTCAATATTATACAGTAATAAGTGACATTCAGCTGTTTGTTTTATGTCATTTAAGCACAGTTCTGGTACTTAAAAATCATAAAAACCCAGGAGCTTCGGGGGGCTTCGCCCCCTTGCCCTCCCCCAACGGAGCTCTGCCCCGGACCCCGCTGGGGGACAGCGTCCCCCGGACCCCGCTGGGGGACAGCGTCCCCCAGACCCCCTGCTAAATTTTCAGATAATTTCCCCAACCCTAAATCACATCCCTGGTTCATGTTGGAATTCTGAGCTTTCGGTATTGTTTTCAGCAGAATTATGAGATTTTTAATGAAGGATCAGGAGTCATCAGTGCTAGAAATAGACAAAAGTGTCAAAAATAAGTTCCAATGGAATTGGCTTGAGAGAAAAGTGACGGTAAAGGTGAAAATTGGCTCAAAGTTACGGGCTGCACGGTGGCGCAGTGGTTTAGCACTGTGGCAGCACAGTTTACCCTCGGCCGGGGGATCACGGGGATCATGAGATCGTGGGTTCGATCCCAGCCCCCGACCAACAGTGAGCTGTGTGGAGTTTGCATGTTCTCCCCGTGTTGCGTGGGTTTACTCCGGGATTTCTCCGGTTTCCTCCCGCATACCAAAAACATGTAGGTTTAGGGCGCTCGCGCACGCAGCGACCGGCAGCCGGTGGCTTGTCACCAGACTGCAAACCAAATCTACCTACGGGTACAAATAAGTAACAAAAAAAAAAAAAAAGTTCGACGAGGTAACAGAAACACTCGGACAGTTTCTGAAGAAACCAGAAAAGGAGATGAAGTTCAAAGTTCAGAGACTGACACAGCTTGCTGCCAAAAGGTAGAAAGTTTCACATTAGAAGTGACTTGGTGACCAGTGTAAATAGTGTAAATAGTGTAATAAACTGTTATAGAACTGTTAAATATGTTGGACTAAAGACAGTGAGACAACATTAAAGAAAAAGTAAATTAACTTTTCATTAAATTTAATGATTTATCTAAGTCTAGTATTTCATTTTTTTTAATCATTTTTTTCAGTCTAAATTACTTCTGTTTTACTGAAAACCTCCCAGCTTCAGGGGGGCTGCGCCCCCCGGCCCCCCCATGAGTCAATTGACCAAATTAGATTTCAGCTGAAATCAGAATTTCCTGTTGCCATCCCTGTATCCTGAGTCAGAGATAGTGGATGCGGTCATCAGAGCCATTGTGCCAGGTTTGCAATTTAGGAGTTACCTCAAAGGTAAAAGCGACCTGTCTCTCCCTACCCTTAGGAGAATTCTTAGGTTGTGGAGAATGTGGAAGGACGAGGCTGAGTTTATTTCACAAGTCAGGTTTATTCACATTCTCCAACATCATCCAAAAACACCGACATCTGTCCCTTTTATACCCCAGGACATCAACATTGTCTTTTAGTCCCAAGTCACAATGCGTCTTCTTCCAGGTCTTCTCACCTCCACCTAAAGTCACTGGTGGTCAGGAAATCCCTCAAGGTCATCTCTTTGCATAAAAAAGGCCACATTTCACATCCTCCTGTTATCTCCTAGGAGGTTCAGTCCTTTTGTTCCTCTGAGACGTGAAGCATACAATAAGCATACAGTAATATACATGTGAAGCATATGAAACCCACATATGTGTCCCACATGACCCCCCCAAACGTCTAAGATGGAGCAACGTAATAACAGTTTGCATGTCATAATAAAATCACTACACATCAGTCCACATGCTGCTTGGGCCTCAGTCTTCTCCCGTATTTGCTGTAAGCAGGCTTTACCACCTCCGCGGCGCCCTCCTGCTGGGGAGCTGCTGTCTGAGGATGAGAACTGTTAGTCAATCTCTGTGGGTGCTCTGGGGAATGCTCTCTAGGGGGTCTGCCGCGCCGAGGAGCCTTAGCCAACTGCACACCTTCGTCAGCCACCGCAAAAGCGGGTTTGAGCCTGTTTATGCCAATCATTTCTTTTCTGCCCCCCAAATCTAGCAAAAAATGCTTATCCCCTGTTTCCAGCACTCTATATGGTCCATCATAAGGTGGTCGTAACGGTGGGCGATGGGCATCATGTCTGACAAAAACAAACTCCGCATTTTTTAAAGCCTTAGGCACAAAAACGTGCGGAAAACTGTGGTGAACGGGGCCAGGTAGCGTGCTCGAGTCCGTGCTACTCTGTAACCGCTGACCTGGGGAGCACTCTGGCGCCGGATTATCGGGGAGAAATTCCCCGGGCAGTCGAAGTGGCTGTGCGAAAACTAGCTCAGCTGGGGAGGCTTCTAAATCCTCTTTAGGTGCAGAACGCAACCCCAATAAAACCCATGGTAGCCTGTCCACCCAATTTGCATCCGTAAGCGACGCTCTGAGGGCCGCCTTCAATGACCTGCGAAAACGTTCGCATAACCCGTTAGCCTGTGGATTGTACGCAGTCGTGCGGTGGATCGTTGCCCCCAGGCTGCGGGCCATCGCTGACCAAAGTTCAGAAACAAATTGAGGGCCTCTGTCGGACGTAATGTCCGACGGGACTCTAAAACGCGCTACCCATGCCGTTAAAAACGCACGCGCCACCTCCTCGGCTGTGGTTGACGACAGTGGGACCACTTCCGGCCAGCGCGTGGTGCGGTCAACCATTGTCAGAAGATGTGTGCATCCCTGTGAGGGCGGGAGGGGGCCTACGAGGTCCACGTGAACATGATCAAACCTCTTAGCCGGAATGTGAAACGGCTCCAAGGGAGCTCTCATGTGTCTGTGTACCTTGGCTCATTGACAAGCCATGCAGGCTGCTGCCCACTTTCTAACTTGTTTGCGCAGGCTCGGCCATACAAATTTCTCTCCCACCATTTTGACCGACGCACGCACTCCCGGGTGCGCCAGAGAATGGATCGAATCAAAAACGCGGCGGTACCACGCGGCCGGTACCACAGGACGTGGTCGCCCAGTGGAGACATCGCAGATTAGGGGGGGGCATACTGTCTTGCAGCACCCTGTTCTCCAGCCTTAACCCTGTTGGTCCAGACTGGAGCGCGCGCACGTCCGCGTCGCTAACCTGATCCGCGACCATGGCTGCATAATCTATCCCTACGCGGACTGGGGCCACGCGCACTTCTGCGTCGCTAACCCGATCCGCGGCCATGGCTGCAAAATCTACCCCTACGCGGGCTGGAGCCACCACGGCGTGCGAGAGGCAGTCTGCCACTACATTAAGTTTACCCGCCACATGCTGGATATCGGTAGTAAACTCCGAGATCGCGGCCAGCTGTCTCTGCTGCCGGCCCGACCAAGGTTCTGAAATCTTGGCCATCGCGAAAGTCAGCGGCTTGTGGTCAACGAACGTGGTGAAACGGCGTCCCTCCAACCGGAACTGGAAGTGGCGAATGGCCAAGTGGAGAGCTAACAACTCCCTGTCGAATGCGCTGTATTTTCGTTCACTATCGCGCAAGGTCCTGCTGAAAAAGGCGAGCGGTTGCCAGGCTCTGGCTACATACTGTTCCACGACCGCCCCTATGGCCACATCTGACGCATCAGTAGTGAGCACCATGCGGGCCGTTGGGACTGGATGTGCTAACAACGCAGCGTTTGCCAGGGCTGTTTTGACTTCCGAGAATGCGCGCTCTCGCTCCGGAGACCATTCGATTTTATTTGTGGGTTTTTGTTTTTTTAGTGCAGCATACAATGGTTGCATGAGCTGCGCTGCGCGGGGGAGGAAACGGTTATAAAAATTCACCATTCCCAAAAACTCCTGTAACGCTTTGACCGTTTGTGGCTGGGGAAAATTTGTTACTGCGCGCACTTTGTCAGGCAGAGGAACCGCTCCTTCTGGAGAGACGCGATGCCCCAAAAAATCAATCTGCGTCACCCCTAACTGACACTTCGCTGGGTTGATTATTAACCCGTGCTCTGCCAACCTCCGGAAAACCGCCGTGAGGTGGCTTTCGTGTTCGTCTTCGGACATGCTGGCTACCAATATGTCGTCCAGGTAGACGAACACGAAGGGGAGATCGCGCAACACCGCGTCCATCATGCGTTGGAACGTCTGCGCCACGCCTTTAAGCCCAAACGGCATGCGCAAAAACTTGAATAGACCGAACAGAGTTATTACCGCTGTTTTGGGTATGTCCTCAGCGCGCACTGGGACCTGGTGGTAACCGTGTACCAAGTCTATCTTAGAAAAAACGCGCGCCCCCGCCAAATGAACTGAAAAATCTTGGATGTGTGGGATCGGGTAGCGGTCGTGCGCTGTAGCATTGTTCAACCTGCGGAAATCACCGCAAGGTCACCACGAGCCATCAGCTTTCGGGACCATGTGAAACGGTGAAGCCCATGGGCTTTTCGAACACCTGATGATGCCCAACTTTTCCAGGTTGGCGAACTCCTCGTGCACTATGGTCAGTTTAGCTGAATCCAAGCGCCGAGCTTTTGCAAAAACGGGCGGTCCGGTGGTAGTAATAAAATGTTCCACCCCGTGTTTAGCCACGGTCGCCGAAAATGTTGGGACCGTGAGTGCTGGGAACTGAGTGAGAAGTGTGTGGAACTTACCACCTGCAGCTGTGACGTTGGCTTGTGCTGTTGGCAAGGCCACTCGAGCTGTACAGGGAATAGAATAAAAAGAGAGTGCATTAACCAGGCGTCTGTTAGCAAGATCAACCAACAAACCATGTGAGCACACAAAACTAACATGTTGAAATTGACTGCAGCTATGACGAAAGTCCACTCGAATGTACGGCCGTGTAGGGACAGAAGCAACATCCTCTCACCGAAGGTCTTAATCTCTGAGCCGTTCGCTGCTGACACCCCGGGACCACTGGAAGGCGCCAGCCGGTCAGCGGAGGAAGGTTTGATGAAACTCAGCTGGGAGCCTGTGTCCACGAGGAAATGCCTCCCCGAGCGCGCATCCCTCAAGTAGAGCAGCTTGTTCTCCTCTCCGAGGGCTGCAACTGCTACCGACCCCCGGTCTTAGCGTTTCCCGAGCGCTTGAAATGGCACGGTGGTATACATTTGCGTGCCCTCTCTGCGAAGCGGCAATGGTAGAAACAAAGGACGTCGTCTGCTCCGTGTTTCCTGGCCCCTGCCGCCGCCGTCGTTGGTGAGTCTGGTACTGCAGCCTCTGGCATCCTGCCATCTCCGGACGTTGCGCTGAGCTCTGCTGCCGCAGCCGTGGCCGCACGCCGTTTATTGGCGTAGACGAGTCGCTGCGCCTCCTGGCCCAGCTCGCAGTAGTCTCGTCGGGCCAACAGTGGTGAACTGGCCAGGGTCACTCTCACCGCTGACGGTAGGGTCCTGAGGAAAAGGTGGGTGAAGATGAAGTGATCATCGTCAGAGTCTTTCAACCTCAACAGCTTCTCCATCAGGTCCGCAGGCCTGTCGCTTTCAAATTCAGTCAGCGCCAGGAGCCCCTCTGCTCGCTCCTCCACCGAGGGGGTGAAGTAACGGATGAGTGCAGCCTTCAACGCGCTGTACTTGTCGCTGTCCGGCGGCTGGTTGATCAGGCTGTCCACCCGCTGGGCTGTGTGGTTGTCCAGCTTTGCAACCACATGGTAGAACTTTGTGTCATCTACCGAAATCCTCCGGAGGGTGAACTGCACCTCGACCGCGTTAAACCAGGAGCGCGGATTGTTCTGCCAGAAGTCTGGTAGCTGAACTGTGGCTGCATTCGTTTGGCTGGCTCCTGACGAGTCTGGCTCGGGAGAATTTCTTCCAACTATGATACGTCTTAGGGTCACCAGTGTGGAGAATGTGGAAGGACGAGGCTGAGTTTATTTCACAAGTCAGGTTTATTCACATTCTCCAACATCATCCAAAAACAGAAAGAGAAAGAATCCCCCGACATCTGTCCCTTTTATACCCCAGGACATCAAAGCACACAGTCACATTGTCTTTTAATCCCAAGTCACAATGCGTCTTCTTCCAGGTCTTCTCACCTCCACCTAAAGTCACTGGTGGTCAGGAAATCCCTCAAGGTCATCTCTTTGCATACAAAAGGCCACATTTCACATCCTCCTGTTATCTCCTAGGAGGTTCAGTCCTTTTGTTCCTCTGAGACGTGAAGCATACAATAAGCATACAGTAATATACATGTGAAGCATATGAAACCCACATATGTGTCCCACAAGGTCACATTATCAAGAGAGAAGTGCCACAGAGCTTTACAAGCAGTTGACTGCAGAGGTCCAGAGCAGTAGGGAGACCCCACAGAACTTCTTAATTCAAACAATGGATTTAAGGCAGAAAATATTGTTTGCATCACAGGAAACCGAGTCTAGTCTCAAATATGACCCACCTCTCGTGCAAAGCATGTTCATGCACACAGTATTAACAGGGCTGCAAAATGATAGCATCGGGAGCGACCTTCAGCCCCTCCTTTTGTAGACAACAACCTCAGATGAACTGTTGTTAGAAAGATTGAACATAGCATGTGCACATGATAAAGAGAGGCAGGATAAAAGGAGACAGTCCGTGCCACAGCGACCAATTAGTGTACACACTATCCAGTCCAGTGATAACAGCAAAGATAAGTGTGTAGCCCAGCAAAGTGTAGTTACACTTCCTCCAAATGTGTTGTCTGACCTGAAAGAAATGAAAGCAGACATGACACTGTTAAAAGACCTTAAAGCACAGGTGTCACAAATAACAGAGTCCATGAGTAAGACAGAAAACATACCAAAGATGTATCCTGATGTAACCAGAGAATCCAACTATGGAGTCACTTACCCCCCGCTATATGTCCAGCCACAGTACCCGTCCCTGAATGACCAAAGTGCCCCCCCCCCAACTTTCAGGTGGACCAGTTCAGGAATCGTGGTTCCCCAGGGGTCCAGTGTTCCACAGAGGAACAGCGCAGTTTCAACAGAGATTTGCACCCCAGAGATATCCAATGCCACATGTGCGGCCGAGGTGCTCTTCATGCCAGCAGAGGGGTGAGGAATACTGCCAACGTTGCTATAGGTGTGGGAGTAGTCAGCATTTTCAGGCAGGCTGTAGAGCATATAGGGGGCATAATGCTGCAAGAGAGAGTTCTTTAAATGGAGAGCGGTTGCCCCCGAGGGACAGGGAGTGACCGGCTTTGTTAGGAAGTCCCAAAGTCGTGCTAGCTGGGGGAGAAGAGAGAGGAAAGCAGAGAGCCCAAAAGACAGTAGCCCATCCAGCCCAGCAGCCGCAGCCCCAGCGGGGAATAAGAAGGTCATCGCAACAAAAGTCTTGGGTACAGTCAAATGGTTCAACGTCTGAAATGGATATGGTTTCATCAATAGGAATGACACCAAAGAAGACGTTTTTGTACATCAGACAGCCATCAAAAAGAACAACCCGAGGAAATACCTTCACAGTGTTGGAGATGGCGAAACTGTGGAGTTTGATGTAGTTGAGGGAGAAAAGGGAGCAGAGGCGGCAAATGTTACCAGCCCAGGAGGCACTGCAGTTCAGGGAAGCAGGTATGCCGCTGACAGGAGCCGCTATAGGCGCTACCCCAGGAGGAGAGGCCCTCCCCATGGAGGAACTGGTAAGCTGCAAAATCACTGGGAAGACACGATTCATACTGTGGTAAGGCAAGTTGGGCAGGATAGTCCCATCTATGAACTGAGGCCGGAGCAAGGGAAAGGGAAGCCCAGGACCCTGCATCAGAACCTTCTTATGCCATGTGATCACCTGCCGCTGGAGACAAGAACGCATTCACCTGTAAAACAAAAAAAAAAAAATCAACAGCACAGACTGCAAAAGCTAAGGACAGCCCCGAGCAAGAGGAAGATGACGATGATGATGATTATTTTCCCATACCACCTCAGTACCCACCTCAGTCGTCAGGACCATGGACAGCGACTCCTGCCAGTACAGAAAGAGCAGCTGAATTTGACTGGAGAGAACTTGCTCCCCAGCTAGAAAGCAACAATGATAATCCCTCAGCAAGCCAGGAGCCACACAGTGACACTCCATTAGACACAGGAGAAGACCTGACAGAAGACCAGCCTGCCAAAGACACCCCTTTCCTGTCAGTTGAAAGGAACGAGAACCAGAATCAGGAACAGCAGCGGCCTCAGAGGCCACCAAAGATCTTCAGGTATGATCAAATAGGAACTCCATCCTGTTACAGTGCCGCTGCATCACGCCTTTATCCAAGGGTTCATTACTCAGTGTAGCCACATCACTACCAGCCCATATGTGTAAACGGGATGTAGACTGGTAAGTTGCATTCTGATAAAAATTGAATGTATCAAAAGAGTTCCAGCCCATCATATACATGTTATTTGGACTCAAAATTGAATGTATCAAAAGAGTTCCAGCCTGTCATACATGCACTACTTGGACTCAAAATTGAATGTATCAAAAGAGTCCCAGTCTGTCAAATGTGTTATTTGGACTCAAAATTGAATGTATCAGAAGAGTTCCAGTCTGCAACAAAATGCATACACAAGAAACACTGGACAATGAGTATTTGTTACTTGCATGACAGAGTGTATGAAAAGAGTTCTAGTCTGTAACAATACATTTCTGAATGTTAGATGTTGCAATAGAAGCATTGAACTAATATGTGATTCGAGTATTTTGGTCATGAGAAGTTTGAATACCTGATTTGCACTAGGGGTCGAGGGTTTTGATGTTGAGGACAACATTTAACATTGAGGGGGAGTATGTGATAGATGGAAAGACATTTGTCATATACGATACTGTTACTGTATTTGTATTTGTTACTCAAGCATTCAAGATAGATATTTGTTGCTTAAGATACTGTTATTTGTAATGGATTTAGCTGTTTATTTGGTCATTCTTGTATTTGATTGAATGAGAGTTATTATTGATTATTCAGCAATGCTATCGGTGTTCGATTTAGAGACTGTGATCATGAAACCGTCATTCTATTAGTTACACCTTAGAGCTCCAGCAAGGGGAGTGCGCGTGCAACTTCCTCATTTTTAATACAAGCGAGTGAGGAGACGCACACACTGTGTTCACCCCTGTCATTTTTCCCTTTTTAAGGTAATTGTTTAAGTTGTGATTGTTAAAATGTTTGACTTTTAATACAAGCGAGTGAGGAGACGCACACACTGTGTTCACACTTGTCATTTTTCCCTTTTTAAGGTAATTGTTTAAGTTGTGATTGTTAAAATGTTTGACTTTTAATACAAGCGAGTGAGGAGACGCACACACTGTGTTCACCCTTGTCATTTTTCCCTTTTTAAGGGGCTTTACAAAAGCCCTGTGGTCTCTCTCCAAGAAGAAATGTTGGCCCAGCAGATACAATAATATCCAAGGGTGTTGATGGCCCACTTCATTGTCAAGCACTTCTCTACAACAGAGTATCTCATCTCCCTGTCAAGAAGCTTATAGCTGAAAAACTGGTTTCTTCCTCCTGCAACAGCACTGCCAAGGCCCACTCCAGAAGCATCAGTCTGCAGAGTGAAAGGCTTGCTGAAATCTGGGCAATTGAGAACTGAGTTCATGCAGACAGACTCCTTAAGATCTCTGAAGGTCTGATCTCACGGATCCATCCATTGCACTTTGTTGGGGTTGAGCCTTTGGTGAGGTCATTCAGTATAACCACCCTTTCAACAAAATGGGGTAAACTTCCAGTACCAGCCCATCAAGGCCAGCAAACTCCTCACCCTCCTCTTTGTTGTGGGAACTGAAAAAAGAATGGCCTCCACCCACCTTCCCAACACCAATGATATAGTTCAGGTACTGCACCCTTTGGGTGACCACACAACTGAAAGGGTTGATTGTTAGACAAGCCTCTCTGATTCGCTGTAGTACCTGATGCAGATGTGATCTGTACTCTTCCCATGATGGGCTGAACACCATCCATTGGGCAGTGCGGTGGTGCAGTGGTTAGCACTGTGGCAGCACAGCAACTCACCCTTTGCCATGGGATCCTGGGTTTGATCCCAGCCCCTGACCAACAGTGATCTGTGTTGAGTTTGCATGTTCTCCCTGTGTCTGCATGGGTTTATTCCGGGATTTCTCCGGTTTCCTCCCACAGGCCAAAAACATGCAGGTTAGGTTAACTGGTGTCACGACTCGCCGCTCATCATCTGCCTCAGCTGCGCACACACCTGCGCCTCGTCAGCCGCAGGCTATTTAGCCCACTCAGCCCAGTGCAGCGGTCTGGAGCCATCTGTTCGCATCGGCACATCTTCGCAGCTGGATCGTCACTCAACGACAGCTAAGCCACGCTTCTATGTAAGCATCTTATTCCTTTTTTGCAAGTCTTCTCCCCTGTGCACAGGTGGATTCCTTGGCGGCGGATACCCCGTCATCACCATCCAACCCTTACCGTCGTCACAGGCTCTGCAGGACGCTGTCTCCCGGGCTTCTCCCTTGGCCAACGCCAGCCACCTGTCGCCTACAAGTAAGCAGCACTCTGCTCATTATACCTGTCTAGGTGTGGTGCCCTTTACCCCTGTCCTCTGTTCTCTCCATAGGGTTGCCCGGCTGTACGGCGCACCGCTCTGCTTCCTGTGCATCGGCGTTCACCCTCATCACATATTCATATCTCACACATCCATCCATACACGCCTGCTTGTTGAATAAAGCTGTTAAATCTACCCTGAGCCTGCGTGCATGTTTCCTGAGCCGGACATTATGTCAGTACGGCTCCAGCAGAGCGGCTCAGCAGACAGCGGGCTCGCACGCCGTCTTAACACCCTTGAGGCTCGGGTGGATTTAATAGCCCACCAACAGCAGGTGATTTTAAATCAATTCACTAACATCACTCATCGGTTAGACCGCTTGGACCCCCAGCAGGTGTCCCCCCCGGCTCGTCAGGGAGGGGTACCTCCTGCCGCTCCTGTGGCCGGCCAGTCTGCCGCGGGAACGCCAACCCGACTCACGCCAATCCCAACCTCCGCCCGCTTCAGCGGTAAGCTCGGCGGAGCGCGGGGGCTCATCATGCAGTGCGAGTCGGTGTTCCTGCGCGTTCCCGGGGATTTTCCCTCGGACCACAGCCGAATTGGCTATATAGGCAATCTCCTGGAGGGGCGAGCGTTAACTTGGGCTTACGCCGTTATGGCGAAGCCCAGTTACACAAACCTCTCCTACAGCCAGTTCGTGCAGAGTTTTCTCGAGGTGTTCGATCATTCCCGGCATGATAGCATCCTCGCTGACCATCTCCTTGGTCTCCAACAGGGAAGCCGGTCAGCGGCGGATTACGCTATCGACTTCCGGGTTGCAGCAGAGGAGGTGGGCTGGGGTGAGGCGTCACTCTGTAGCATCTTCCTACGCAGCCTCAGCTCTGGTCTGAGGGATGAGCTGGCCAGCCGAGATCTTCTGGAGACGCTCTCGGAGCTAATCTCCTTAACAATTAGCTTGGATAACAGGTTGCATGAACGGTCCGCCGAGCGGAAGTTAATCGGCCGCTCGCGTGGAGGTTCCGTCCGCACGCCTCAAGCTTGCCCCCTGGCGTTACCTCCTCCGGAGTCTCCCGAGGAGTCGGAGGCAATGGTAATTGGTCGGTCAAGGCTCCCCCTAGCAGAGAAACAGCGCCGCCAGGAGCTGGGCCTCTGCATGTATTGTGGAGGCGATCAGCATACCGTGGAGCATTGTCCGGAGAAGCCAAATGGGGGGGTCCGTGAGTCACTGTAGGGGGCCTCGCGGACTCTAACCGGTCGAATCCCCTCACAAGTCTATCTCTGCCCATTCGATTCTGTCACAATGCCACGGGGCACCTCACACACGCACTGGTGGACTCAGGAGCAGAGCAGAGCTTCATTTCAAAGAGCCTGGCAACCCAATTGGGCATCCCCTGCCACCCTCTGGCCACTCCTCTCAGCCTGGTCACCCTCTCCCGTGCGCCCCTTGGACAAGTGACTCATCGCACCCAGCCGGTCCCTGTGATAATCTCAGGTAATCACCGGGAGGATCTTACCTTGTATGTCCTATCCTCTTCTGTGTCGCCTGTCATCTTAGGCTACCCCTGGTTGCGCCTGCACAACCTAGTGCTGGATTGGCAGACAGGAAGAATCGCTGCCTGGAGCTCCTTCTGCATGGGCACCTGCCTTCAGTCCGCAGCCTGCGCCCCGTCCTCTCCCCCTCCGGCCTCGGACGCCGCGCCTCCGGATCTCACCCTGGTGCCCTCGGAGTTCCATGACCTGGGCCTCGTGTTCAGTAAGTCCAGGGCGATGTCTCTCCCCCCTCACCGGCCTTACGATTGCGCCATCAACATCCGCCCAGGGGCACCCTTGCCATCCGGACGCCTTTACAGCCTGTCAGCGCCGGAGCGGGAGGCCATGGACAGCTACATCAAGGAGTCACTCACCGCTGGAATCATCCGCCCTTCTTCGTCTCCGCTCGGCGCAGGGGTTTTCTTCGTCTCGAAGAAGGATGGGTCACTCTGCCCCTGTATTGATTTCCGGGCCCTTAATGACATCACGGAGAAGGACCGCTACACCCTGCCATTAATGGACACCGCTTTCCACTCCCTCTAGGGGGCAACCTGGTTCACCAAGTTGGATCTCCGCAGTGCTTACCACCTCGTCCGGATCCAGGAGGGGGATGAGTGGAAGACGACCTTTCGAACACCTAGTGGTCACTTCGAGTATCTGGTAATGCCGTTTGGGCTGACCAATGCCCCCGCTGTGTTTCAACGCCTCATTAACGATGTCCTACGTGATTTCCTAGGCCTCTTCGTGTTCGTGTACCTGGATGACATCCTCATCTTCTCCAGGTCACGGGAGGAACACCAGGTCCACGTGAGGCGGGTCCTACAATGGCTGCTGGAGAACAGGCTGTATGTCAAGGCCGAAAAGTGTGAGTTTTACGCCAAGACCACCTCCTTCCTAGGATTCGTAATCTCGCACAACCAAGTCCTTCCCGACCCCGCGAAGGTTAAAGCAGTGGTCGAGTGGCCCACGCCGACCTCCAGAAAGCAGGTGCAGCAGTTTATTGGGTTTGCCAACTTTTACCGCCGTTTTGTGCCCAATTTCGGTGCCATCGTTGCCCCTTTGACCCGCCTCACTTCTCCCAAGACCCCCTTCCGGTGGACCGAAGAGGTTGCAGCGGCTTTTCAGGCGTTGTAGACGGAGTTCTCCTCCTCCCAGGTCCTGACCCAGGTTGACCCCGTGCTACAGTGCTTGGTAGAAGTTGACGCGTCTGATACGGGAGTGGGGGCGGTGCTGTCCCAGCGATCACCCATCGATGGGGTCAAGTGACCCTGCTCCTTCTTCTCACGGCGCCTGTCTCCGGCTGAGCGCAACTACGACGTCGGGGACAGGGAGCTTCTCGCCATCAAGCTCGCCCTGCAGGAGTGGCGCCACCGGTTGGAGGGGGCTGCCCTGCCATTCGTGGTGTTAACGGACCACAAAAACCTGGAATATCTAACATCTGCCAGACGACTGAATGCCCGCCAGGCGCCCTGGTCCTTGTTCTTCGCCCGGTTCTGTTTTACTATCACCTACCGCCCTGGTTCTAAGAACGGCCTGCCCGATGCCCTGTCCAGGCAGTTTGCCCCTGAGACTTCGGAGGAGCCGGGTCATACCATCCTGCCTAGCTCGTGTGTTGTGGGGGCGATTTCCTGGTCCATCAGGGACAAGATCTGGAGGGTGCAGGAGACCGAACCGGACCCTGGCGGCGGACCGGAGGGGAAGCTGTTTATTCCATCAACTGTCCGGGGGGAGGTTATTCATTGGGTTCACACCTCCAAACTCGTCTGTCACCCTGGTGTCTCCCGGCTTGTGGATCTCCTTCAGCATTCCTTTTGGTGGCCGGGGCTTCAGAAGGACGCCACCAACTATGTCCGGGCGTGCCCTGTGTGTGCCACCGGCAAGTCAGGTAATTCCCCCCCGCGGGTCTTCTCCAGCCCCTGCCAGTCCCTGGCAGGCCCTGGTCTCACATAGCCCTCGACTTCGTCACCGGTCTTCTGGTCTCCAACACCTATGATGCTGTGCTGACCATCGTGGATCGGTTCTCCAAGGCTGCCCATTTCGTGCCGCTCCAGGGCCTCCCTACGGCGCGGGAGACAGTGGACCTTCTAGTCCAGCACATGGTCAGGCTGCATGGGATACCGGTGGATGTCGTCTCTGATCGGGGGCCCCAATTTGTCTCTGAGGTATGGAGGTGTTTCTGCAACGCTCTGGGGGCCACGGTAAGCCTCTCCTCCGGCCACCACCCGCAGTCCAATGGGCAGTGTGAACGTTCCAACCAGGAACTGGAAGCTGCCCTGCGCTGCGTCACCTCCTCCAACCCGTCGTCCTGGAGCACGCACCTGGCCTGGGTGGAGTATGCCCACAACACAGCACGGTCTTCTGCCATGGGGATGTCCCCCTTTAAGGCGTCCTTGGGGTACGACCCACCTTTATTCCCGGAGCAGGAGGGCGAGCTGGCCGTTCCCTCCATCCAGGCGCACCTGAGACGCTGTCGGAGTCTGTGGACCAGAGTGCGCGATGCGCTATTACACACTGCACGTGCAACAGCTGTTGCACGTGCAGTGTGTTTTTTTTTTTTTTTTTTGTTTTTTTTTGTTACTTATTTGTACCCGTAGGTAGACTTGGTTTGCAGTCTGGTGACAAGCCACTGGCTGCTGGTCGCTGCGTGCGCGAGCGCCCTAAACCTACATTGTTTTTGGTGTGCGGGAGGAAACCGGAGAAATCCCGGAGTAAACCCGCGCAACACGGGGAGAACATGCAAACTCCACACAGCTCACTGTTGGTCGGGGGCTGGGATCGAACCCACGATCTCATGATCCCCGCGGTCCCCCGGCCGAGGGTAAAACTGTGCTGCCACAGTGCTAAACCACTGCGCCACCGTGCAGCCCCAAAAAAGTGTTACACTGCACGTGCAACAGCTGTTGCACGGCGGCGTGCAACAGCTCCACGGCGAACCGCCACAGGAGACCGGCCCCTGCCTACCAGGTGGGCCAACGAGTCTGGTTATCTTCTCAAGACATCAACCTCAAGGCTGAGAGGAGGAAGCTGGCCCCACGCTTCATTGGCCCTTTTACCATCTCAAAAATCATCAACCCGGTGGCTGTGCGTCTGGCCCTCCCCCCCTCCCTCCGCATATGTCCCACCTTCCACGTGTCAAAGATCAAGCCCGTGGTCTCTGATCCTCTCTGTCCTCCGCCCGCGGCGCCGCCCGCGCCTCTGATGATCGACAGCCATCCGGCCTGGAGAGTCGCCTCCATCATGGACTCCCGGCGCCGAGGTCGCAGGCTGCAGTACTTGGTGGACTGGGAGGGATTTGGCCCTGAGTGGAGGTCTTGGGTGCGCTCTTCCTTGGTGTTGGACAGGAGTCTCATCACGGAGTTCCACCGGGCACACCCGGACAAACCAGCGCCAGGAGGCGCTGCCGGGGGGGGGGGGGTACTGTCAGGACTCGCCGCTCATCATCTGCCTCAGCTGCGCGCACACCTGCGCCTCGTCAGCCGCAGGCTATTTAGCCCACTCAGCCCAGTGCAGCGGTCTGGAGCCGTCTGTTCGCATCGGCACATCTTCGCAGCTGGATCATCACTCAACGACAGCTAAGCCACGCTTCTACGTAAGCATCTTATCCCTTTTTTGCAAGTCTTCTCCCCTGTGCACAGGTGGATTCCTTGGCGGCGGATACCCCGTCATCGCCATCCAACCCTCACCGTCGTCACAGGCTCTGCAGGACGCTGTCTCCCGGGCTTCTCCCTTGGCCAACGCCAGCCACCTGTCGCCTACAAGTAAGCAGCACTCTGCTCATTATAACTGTCTAGGTGTGGTGCCCTTTACCCCTGTCCTCTGTTCTCTCCATAGGGTTGCCTGGCTGTACGGCGCACCGCTCTGCTTCCTGTGCATCGGCGTTCACCCTCATCACATATTCATATCTCACACATCCATCCATACACGCCTGCTTGTTGAATAAAGCTGTTAAATCTACCCTGAGCCTGCGTGCGTGTTTCCTGAGCCGGACATTATGTCAACTGGAGACTCTAAAGTGGCCCTAGGTGTGACTGTGTGTGTGAATGGTGAAGGGATAGCGCCGTATAGTGGCTGCTTCATCCATCCAGATGGATGCCCTGAATTTCCCCTCTGGGGATCAATAAAGTACACAAAAAATATATATACAGTATATGCAACAGAGAAGTTCACTGTGCAGGAAATATCAGAGCTTATTATTCAGGAACAGTTCCTGAGAACAGTTCATCCAGAGCTTGAAATCTGGATCAGAGAACATGATCCCAAGATAGCAGAGGACACAGCTCCCCTGACAGAGGTCTTCACATCAGCCAGGAAAGGGAGCCAGAATGAGACACTCAGCTGGGAGTCCTCACACCCAACCAAGTAAATCTGCTGGTGAGGAATGGGGGTCTGGTCAACACCAGGGAAAGATTTTGTACGCAATAAGCAGTTCACTCCCCAAGCCATTAGCCGCCCAAATACGTCTCCAATTAAACCAGTTAAGCAGGAAGTCAAGTGCATGGTCCACATGCCTGAAGGTGCCACATTCATCTGTTCAATTATACTTAAGTATAAACACCATGGGGATGCCCAGCCATCATACCGCTCAGGAAGAAGATGGGTTCTGTGTCCCAAAGATGATCTGAAGCTGGTAAAAATGTCATTATCCACAGTGAAACGAGTCCTGTACCAACATGGGCTGAAAGGCCACTGAGGGAGGAAGAAACCATTACTCCAAAAGCAACATGCAAAAGTCAGATTACAGTTTGCAAATGCACATGGGGACAAAGACCTTAATTGTTGGAGACATGTCTTGTGATCTGATGAAACTAAAATTGAATTGCTTGGCCATAATGACCATTGTTACACCACGTTCCAAATTATTATGCAAATGATATTTGTCGATGCAAATGACAGTATAATTTTCAAGTCATCAACCGTTAAGAGCATAATTCAAATTTTACTGAACAAACCTCCCAATGATAACTATTTTTTTTTTTTGCAAAAATAAAAAAAAACCCCTCAAAATGCACTGTTTCAAATTATGCACAACAGAGTTTTGAAACATTGTATTGGTTGTAAAGAACTGAAAATGGTCATTTGTTAAATTTGCAGCATTAGGGAGTCTATTTACTGAAATCAAAAGCTATTTCAATCAAAAACTTCTTAACAGGCCAAGTTACACGTTAACATAGGACCCCTTCTTTGACATAACCTTCACAATTCTTGCATCCATTGAACTTGTTTGTTTTTGCAGAGTTTCTGCTTGAATTTCTTTGCAAGATGTCAGAATAGCCTCCCACAGCTGCTGTTTTGATGTGAACTACCTCCCACCCTCATAGATTTTTTGCTTGAGAATGCGCCAAAGGTTCTCAATAGGGTTTAGGTCAGGGGGGGATGAGGGTCACACCATTAATTTCTCTTCTCTGTATGCCCATAGCAGCCAATGACACAGAGGTATTCTTTGCAGCATGAGATGGTGCATTGTCATGCATGAAGATAATTTCGCTATGGAAGGCAAGGTTCTTCTTTTTGTACCATGGAGAAAAGTGGTCAGTCAAACTCTATATATTTTGCCGAGGTCATTTTCACACCTTCAAAGACCCTAAAGGGGCCTACCAGCTCTTTTCCCATGATTCCAGCCCAAAACATGACTCCACCACCTCCTTGCTGACGTTGCGGCCTTATTGGGACATGGTGGCCATCCACCAACCATCCACTACTCCATCCATCTGGACCATCCAGGGTTGCACGGCACTCACCAGTAAGCAAAACTGTTTGAAAATTAATCTTCATGGTACGTACCTTGGTTTTAAGGTTCAGTTCATTTTCGGTACAGGAAGGAAACAAAATGCAAAACATAAATCTGCTTATCTTCTGTATAAGCGGGAACAGCTTTGACAAAAAAAACCTCCAAAAACCTACAAACTGCCACCAGTAAATTCTCCATGTAGCATCAGCTTCTCCTCAGGCTAATTCAGGAAGTCACTCTTCTTCATCTTAAAGAAACTCTCACTCAACTCTGGTCAAGAATTGCTGTGTTTCTTCATCATCAGGACCCCAGTGTAAACAATTTCCCTTTTGTAGAGAAACACGATAAGGGCTTGCTTTTAAAGGATTAAAAAGTATGTCATAAAATTCTCCAGTTTCCCCCTAAGCAGATCAGAAGCCTTCGTAGCAGGAACTGATCCTCTTAAAAAAGTCATAAACTCCTTAAGCTGACAGATATATGGTTGCCTCCTTCTTTTAGACATATAGCAGAAGCCTCATAAAAACTCTGGGTTGCCTCTCTTCACGTACAAAGACTTAAAAAATTATCTACAGCTCAACAGTACCTCCTAGTGGACATCTATGGAATATGTTTCATTACTTGTGCAACCTGGAACTTTGCTATTTCTGACTGAACATTAACACTTTTTATAGTCTACATTGCCCAGGATAACTCTGGACAGTATGAAGATAATCACCCTTTTTGATGGACAATAATGGTGTGCAATAATTCATTAATCCTTGATTTAAATGTGGAGTGCATGTCTTAGGAATTGTTTTCATGAATGTTATTCAAATGAATGTTAAACTTATTAGTAACAGTATAAATGCATGGTCACTGAATATTAGCCTTGAGTCACTTAATTTAGTTAGATTTTATATTGAGTATATAATGAATTTCATAGGAACTGAATGAATGTTTCTCAAACTCTGTTGTCTCTCTTCCCACTCGTGATAACCAATCACCAGGCTGCCTCTTTGTTGGATAATGCCCTTGCATTTGATTGGCTGTTCACAGACAAATAACTGTTCCCTCATTGGACAAAAGCCCATTCAAACTCCTCTTTATGGAAGATAATTGGTCTGTCTTGCTGCCAGTCACATGTTTTATGACCCAGCAGCATGCTTCAGTTAAATGCAAATAGAGCCGCCCCGGTTTTTCAGTCTTCAAGTAGTCTTTCAGTTTTCAGTTGGCCACAGAACGTGCAGATTGGCAGCAACGCCTCCAAGACCATCACACTGAGCACAGGGGCCCCACAAGGGTGCATGCTCAGCCCGATGCTTTTCACCCTACTGACCCATGACTGTATACCAGCCTACAGCACCAACTACATCATCGTTTGCGGACGACATGGTGGTGGTGGGTCTCATCACAAACAATGAAGAGGCCAACTACAGAAATGAGGTGAGCCAACTGGACCAGTGGTGTAAAGACAATTTCTTCCTGAACGTGGGAAAAACCAAGGAGATTGTGGTCGACTTTAGGAGAGAACACACACAGCATCCCCCTCTGATCATCAATGGGACAGCTGGAGAGGGTGAGCAGCTAAGTTCCTGGGGGTACACATCTTTGAGGACCTCTCCTGGTCCAATAACACATCACTGGCCAAGATGGCTCAAACTCGCCACTATTTCCTCCACAAACTGAGGAGCGCACAAGTCCCACCCGCCATCATGTGCTCATCTACTGTGGCACCATTGACAGGATCCTCACCAGCTGCATCACAGTGTGATATGGAAACTGCACCGCCTCCTGCCAGAAGACACTATAACACACATGTAGCAGGCAAGATCATCGGTGCCCCTCTGCTCACCCTCTCAGACATCTACCTCACCCACCTCACCCACAGAGCCATCAACATTGCAGGTGACATCTTCCACCCCTCACACCCTCTTCAGTCCTCTGCCCTCAGGGAAAAGGTACCGGAGCCTCCAGGCCTGCTCCACAAGACTGCTAAACAGCTTTGTTCATCAGGCCATCAGGACCCTGAACTCTGTCCACCCCCCCACCCCACCCCCTTCCAGACCGTAATGCATTCACCCGCACAATAACTACCTCAGCTGTTGGCACAGAAAGACTGGCACACCAACAGTAATACATTTGCTGCTGTATGTCTCTGCACTTTACTGCAACCATTTGCACAAATGTCATATCTGCTGCCGTCTATCATTGCAATATTGATCATGTCCAGTCCTATCTGTCACTGTGCAACTACACTACTGCATTGAATTTGGTACTATGAGTATTACTGCTCTACTTTTCTGTATATAAGATTGCTGGGTCTCATTTATCATTTATCTTTATTTGCACTATGGGAGGTCTGGGCCTATCTTTTGTCGTCATTTGCACTACGGGTAGCATTACTGTACATAGACTGCTGTTTTTCCAGCCTTATTCCTTTTTCTTTTTTATATTGTGCACACCACTGAAGAAAGAGAGGAACGCCATTTCAATTCTCCTGTATGTCCTGTACATATAGTAGTACTGACAAATAAAATTTTTGAATCTTTGAATCTTGAATATTTGCTTGACGTTAAGGCACAATATTTTAGTACTAACAACTAGATCCCAACCATAAATTACTCAAGGTTCCATACACCATAACCATTACTTTTAAACCATTATATGAACCTGGGCAACCGGGTAGACTGCCAGTAACTCCCTGCATGGTTGAGTGGTTGAGTGCATTATTCTGCCACTGTTACCACCCATGCTGTGTTTAAACATTTCAAAAACAGAGTCACTTTCTTACTGTCCAACCTCAGGCAAGCCAGTGGTGGGTGTGGCCCTGGCGGCGCCGGCCGCAGCAGACTTGGGTGCCATCTCACTGTAATCATGGCTCACTCATCAGCAAAGTCCCAGTTTGGGGCCCACACTGAGCTCTAGCGTCACGTCTTGATCCGGGGCAGCTGCTGAGTTTACCATCTGCAGACCGCTGCCATGCTTTCTTGACCCATCGGCCATGTGGAAGGTGGCTGGCCCCAATTGTGCGTTGATCTGCATCGGCGATGACAGGAGCATCCATAGGTCATCTAGGCATTCAGATCAGCGGGTCCAAACCCAATCGGGCACCATGAGTCCGGACCTAGTCGACTTGAAGCGACTAGGTCCAGACTGGGGGGGGGGGACGAGAGGGTGGATCGTCACTTCCTGTGTTGGTGGCTGTCGTGCAGTTGCTCTGTGGTTAGCTCTCCTCAATCTCCTGAGGATTATTGCCTTTAATTTATTTTAATCCCTTTTTTCCATCTACCATCACCTCTCTCTTCTGTATATCAAACCTCTTGTACCTATGTGTGCATTCAGTGTCATCTAATCACCCTCTTTAGCCTTCTGTTTACCTTTCATCTGTGTTTGTGTTAGCTTTGGGTTAGCCACAAGCTATGGCTACTAGCTCTCCTTCCCCTTCTCCTCTGGTGTGCTCTCTGTGTCAGATGTTTAGCTATACCTCTGCCTCTTTTAGTGATAATGGTAAATGTAATAAATGCTATCTTTTTGAGGCGCTCGAGTTGAGGTTGTGTGATTTGGAATCCCGGCTTCGCTGCATTGAAACACCATCTGCACCAGTTAATAATGGCTGATGTCCCTTAACTGCAGTGGAGCACCCTAGCATAGGGCGGCCTGCTAGCTGTCCCCCGGCTTCCACCTCTCCTGAGCAGCCAGGAGAGAACGGGTGGGTGACGGTGAGAAGGAAGCATAGTCGCAAGCCGCTGGTTCACCACCAACCTGTTCATGTTTCTAATTGCCTTTCCCTGCACAGCAACGCACCCGCTGAAAAAAACTGATCATTGGCAACTCTGTAGTCAGAAACGTGAATCTAGAGTCTCCAGTGGCCATAGTCAAATGCATTCCTGGGGCCAGAGCAGGCGACATCGAGTCAAATTTGAAAATGCTGGCTAAAAGTAACTAAATACTCCACAATTGTTATCCACGCCGGCATTAACGACATCTGACTCCGGCAGTCAGAAGTTACAAATCTTAATGTGGAATCAGTGTGTGACTTTGCAAAAACAATGTCTGCCTCTGTAGTATTCTCTGGGCCCCTCCCCAATCTGACCAGTGATGACATGTTTAGCCGCGTGCCATCCTTCAACTGCTGTCTGTCTGTGTGGTGTCCTGCAAACGATATGGGCTACATACACAATTGGAACTCATTTCGTGGAAAACCTGGTCTTATTAGACGAGATGGCATCTATTCCTCTTTGGATGGTGCATCTCATTTAGCTAACAATCTGGCATCATTTTTATCCAAATTTCCAAAACCTTGACTACTCAGAGTTGGGACCAGGAAGCAGAGTCGCAGTCTTACATGCCTCTCTGCAGCTCCTCTTCGTCTTCCACCCCTCATCTTAGACACTCTCTTCCCCATCAGAGAATCATTGTCTGCTCCCTCCAAAGTAAATAAAAATATAACATATAAGCATCCCAAAGTGATTAAACAAAAAATTGGTAAATCTCAAATTAAACATAAAGCCTCTAAATTTGACTTGGCCTCTCTTCCTCCTCATAATTTAAAATTTAAATGCAGTTCGTTAAATATTTGGTCTCTAACTCCCAAGTCTCTGCTAGTCCATGATCTGTTAATTGATCATCAATTAACAATTAATTAATTGATTGATTTAATATCCATTAGAGACTTGGTTAGGGAAATGGAAACTCTGGTAGTGTCTCCTCATAACCCTGTACTGTCAGACCATTGTCTCTTAACCTTTGATTTTGCCATTTCTGACTATTTGGCTCCTAAAGAAAAATATTACTACAGTAGATGCCTCTCAGATGATGTAACCAAATTTATGCAGATTGTTTCCTCTATGCCATGTGTCAACACAACGGAAAAAAAGCTATGGAGAGCTTGTGCCTTCTGTAATTGACAGCATGGTAGATAGTGTTACAGCTTCTCTGCATCAGACTCGACATGTTGGCCCCTTTAAAAAAGAAAAAGTCTAATCAGAGATTCCTAACTCCTTGGTTCAACACAGAAACTCGTAGCTTAAAACAGAAGACTCGTTAATTAGAAAGAAAATGGTGCTCCACTAAGTAAGATGAAATCTATTTAGCTTGGAGAAATAATCTTTTAATTTATAAAATAATCTCTTAGAAAAGCTAGAACAAGTTATTATTCTGCATTAATAGACGAGAACAAGAATAATCCCAGGTTTCTTTTCAGCACTGTAGCCAGGCTGACTAAGAGTCAGGACTCTGTCAATCATAGCATTCCCTTAGAGCTTACCAGTCAGGACTTTATGAACTTTTTCAATAATAAAATTTCATCTATCAGAGATAAAACTCGACATACCAGGAGAAATAAGATGAAAACAGCGTGGGTGTCAAGCTGGAGTAAGACGGTGGGCGAGGAATATGAGGTACAGACCCATCCTCCCATCCGTTATTATGGGGAATGTTCGATCGCTACTCAGTAAGACTGATGAGCTAGCGGCTATCTCCCGCTACGAGAGTGTCTTCAGGGAGAGTAGTTTGATGCTGTATACTGAGACGTGGCTATCAGAACTAGCAACAGATGCTAACATTGAACTGGAGAGTTTCCACGCAATACGGGCAGATCGAACACCAGACAGTGGGAAGACAAGGGGCGGAGGAGTGATAATGTATGTCAATAACAACTGGTGCAGACCGGGACATATCACGGTTAAGGAACAGCACTGTAGCAAAGACACTGAGTTGCTAGCTGTTAGCATGCAGCCTACATATCTCCCGAGGGAATACTCACATGTGATCTGCATTGTTATTTATGCAAATCCGACGGCGAACGCTGGGACAGCGCGTGACGTCATCCACTCAGTAACTGGCAGGCTGCAGACAGAACACCCAGATGCTCTTCTCCTCATCTAAGGTGATTTCAACCATATTTCACTGTCCCCCATTCTACCCACGTTCACCCAGTATGTCACATGCCACACTAGAGACAATAAAACACTGGACTTATTCTATGCAAATACTAAGGAGGCGTACACCTCATAACCACTCCCCCCACTCGGGAGTTTGGATCACAACTTGGTTCATCTTCTGCCGGTGTACAAACCCTTAGTACACAGACAACCTCCGGTCATGCGCACGGTGAAGTTATGGTCTGAGGAGGCAATGGACGCGCTAAAGGACTGCTTTAAAATCACTGCCTGGGAGCAGCTCTGCGATCCACATGGTGAGGACATCGATGGCCTCACTCACACCATCACGGACTACATCAGCTTCTGTGTGGACAACACCATACCCACCAAGACCATACGGTGTTGCTCGAACAATAAACCCTGGATCAACCCTGAGATAAAAACACTTCTGAGAGAGAAGAAGAGGATCTTCAGGTCGGGGAACAGGGAGATGCTGAAGTACGTACAGAGGGAGCTGAGGAGGAAGATCAGAGAAGGCAAGGACAGCTTCAGGAAGAAGATGGAGGACAAGTTGCAACGGAGCGACATCGGCGGGGTCTGGAGAAATCTTAAAACCGTTTCTGGGCTCCAGAATACCTCCCCACAGGCCACGGGGGGCAGGGAGTGGGCGAACAATCTGAACCTGTTTTTTAATAGGTTTGACCAATCACCCCCCCCCCCCCCACCGACTGCACAACAACCACTGCTGCCTCTAAAGTCATCGAGACCTGCTGTCCACACCCCACTCCACCAACACCCCCCCACTCCCAGCACACAGCCCCCCAACCTGACCCTCACTAAGACCCAGATGAGGATGGAGCTGAGGAAGATTAAGGCGAGGAAGGCCTTGGGACCGGACGGCATCAGCGCAAAGCTCCTCAAGTCCTGTGCAGACCAGCTGTGTGGGATTGTGGAGCATATCTTCAACCTGAGCCTGAAGCTGGGGAGGGTACCACAGTTGTGGAAAACATCTTGTGTGGTACCTGTACCAAAGACTTCCCACCCCAAAGATCTGAACAGCTACAGACCAGTGGCCCTGACGTCTCACATGATGAAGACCCTGGAGAGACTGCTCCTTGATCACCTCCGCCCCCTGGTGGGACCAGCGATGGATCCATTCCAGTTCGCCTACCAGCATGGCATTGGGGTGGAGGATGCAGTGATCTTCCTCCTTCACCGTTGTCTGTCCCACCTGGAGAAGCCCAGGAATGCAGTGAGGATCATGTTCTTTGACTTCTCCAGTGCTTTCAACACCATTCAACCAATGATCCTGAAGGACAAGCTGCTGTGCGCAGGGGTGGACCAGCACCTGTCATCTTGGATCCTGGACTACCTCACTAACCGGCCACAGTTTGTGAGAACCCGAGATTGTGTGTCTGACACGATCATCGGTAGCACGGGGGCCCCCCAGGGAACGGTTTTGGCTCCCTTCCTGTTCACCCTTTATACTGCGGACTTCTCACACAACACAACACACTGCCATCTACAGAAGTTCTCTGACGACTCTGCGATCGTCGGCCTCATGTCCAACAGAGATGAAGCTGAGTACAGAGGACTTATCCAGGACTTCGTGGACTGGTGCCATCGGAACTGCCTCCAGATCAACGCAAGGAAAACTAAGGAGCTGGTGGTGGACTGCCGCAGGCAAGGACAACCCCTCACAGCACCAGTAAACATACAGAGAACAGACATTGAGATGGTGACATCCTACAAGTACCTTGGTGTTCATCTGAACAATAAACTAGACTGGTCACACAATACCGACGCACTCTACAAGAAGGGACAGCGCAGACTGTTCCTACTGAGGAGGCTCAGGTCTTTTGGTGTACAAGGGGCGCTGCTGAAGACATTCTACAACACGGTGGTGGCATCAGTCATCACTTTTGGAGTGGTCTGTTGGGGCAATGGCATTACAGCAGCCGATAGGAAGAGACTGAACAAACTGATCAAGAAAGCTACTGTAGATCTGTCCTGGGGCAACGCCTTGACCCAGTGGAGGAGATAGGAGAGAGAAGGATGGTGGCTAAACTGTCATCTCTGCTGGAGTCCGAGTCCCACACTATGCAGGACATATTGAACGCACTGAGGAGCTCATTTAGCAGTAGACTACATCATCCTAGGTGTGCAACCGAGAGGTTTCGCAGGTCCTTCCTACCTACGGCTGTCAGACTGTATAACCTAAGCAGGGCTGCTCGCAGAGATAGCAAAAAAACGTGACGACCTAGTAGTATTGAATGCAAAAAGATGCAACAGACTTACACAAATGGTCCTCTCCAGTATACAACTAGGACAATATCAGTCGCTACGGAGGGTGACAATATGTATGGGTACATATTCATACTATGTAGGATAACTAAGTAGACGGTTATGATGTTTGTTCCATTTTTGCTACAATGCTACGCACTTTGTATATATATTTATATATTTATGTGTACGTATGTATATCCACTGCTCTTATTTATATTTTTCGTATCTTCTTAATTATTGCTCTGAGTGTTGCTATCCCTGTGCTGTTGCAATTCTGGAATTTCCCCATTCTGGGACTAATAAAGGCTTATCTTATCTTATCGTATCTTATAAAATCAGTCAGATTCTTCCCACTGTTAACTTAAATACAGTAACTACTACAACTCCTTCAATTGAAATCTGTTTGGATGACTTTATTCCAGTTGACCTTTTAGAATTAGATAAAATAATTTCCTCATCCAAACCTTCAACTTGTCTTTTAGACCCTATTCCTACCAGGTTATTTAAAGAAGTCTTCCCATTGATTGGTAGCTCTATTCTTCAAATAATCAATTCTTGATTAACATTAAACCATGTACTGCAGGCTTTTAAAACTGCTGTAATTAAACCCTTACTCAAAAAGCCAACGCTGGATCCAGGAGTTTTAGCTAACTATAGACCAATCTCTAATCTGCCTTTCATTTCAAAAATCTTAGAGTTGTTGCTACACAGTTATTTGACCACTTGCAGGGAAATGGTTTATTTGAAGAGTTTCAATCTGGGTTTAGAATCCATCATAAAACTGAAACAGCCTTAGTGAAGGTCACTAATGATCTTATCACATCTGATAATGGACTTGTTTCTGTACTTGTCCTTTTAGACCTTAGTGCAGCTTTTGATACTATCGATCATAATATTCTTCTTGATAGATTAGAACACCATGTTGGACTTAATGGAACTTCGTTGCAGTGGTTTAGATCTTATTTATTTGATAGGTTCCAGTTTGTTCATGTCAATAATGAGTTTTCCTCCAAATCAAAGCTCAGTCATGGAGTTTCACAGGGATCTGTGCTAAGCCCTATTCTTTTTAGTTTATTTATATATACTTCCGTTAGGCAACATTATTAGAAAGCACTGTATACATTTTCATTGTTATGCAGATGACACACAATTATACCTGTCAATGAAGCCAGATGATAGTAATCAGTTAGCCAAATTAGAGGCCTGTCTTAAGGAAATCAAAGCTTGGATGACTTGTAATTTCCTGATATTAAATTCAGATAAAACTGAAGTCATTCTAGTTGGTCCAAAAAAACCTTAGAAATACCTTCCCAAATCAAACTCTTAGTTTGGATGTGGTTGCTCTTTCTCTGAATAGTTGTGAGGAACCTTGGAGTTATTTTTGATCAAGATCTGTTTTTTAATTCACGTATTAAACTTGTTTCTAAGACTGCCTTCCATCATTTGCGTAATATTGCCAAGATTAGGAGCATCTTGTCTCAGAGTGATTCTGAGAAATTAATCCACCCTTTTGTTAGCCCTAGATTAGATTATTGTAACTCTTTATTATACGGTTGTCCTAACACATCTTTAAAAAGTCTTCAGCTGATCCAAAATGCTGCAGCAAGAGTTTTAACAGGTATTAGAAAGAAAGACCATATCTCTCCGGTTCTGGCCTCCCTTCATTGGCTTCCCATAGAGTTTAGAATTAAGTTTAAAATCCTTCTTCTCACTTACAAAGCTCTAAATAATCAGGCCCCTTTTTATTTAAAAGATCTGATACTACCCTGTTATCCTAACAGAGCACTACACTCCCAAAATGCAGGATTACTTGTAATACCTAGAATCTCCAAAAGTACAATGGGAGGCAGAGCCTTCAGTTATCAAGCTCCTCTGCTGTGGAACCAGCTGCCGATCTGGATTCAGGAGTCAGACTGGATCTCTGTTTTTAAGAATAGGGTTAAAACCTTCCTTTTTGATATAGCCTATAGTAATTAGGGAGGGATCATGTGCCCCTGAACCCTCCCTTAGTTATGCTGCTAATAGGTTTAGACAGCCGGGGGACCTCCAACAATGCACTGGGCATCACTCCTTTCTTCACTCTCAATGAAATATTTTTGCTGGTCATTAACATCTGTTTGTTCTCTCCCATAGATTGAGTCCCTGTCGTGCTGTTTGCTCTCTACATGTCTGTTCTTTTCTTCTTCTTCTCTATCCCCTCACCCCCCAGCCAGTCGCAGCAGATGACTGCCCCTCCCTGAGTCCGATTCTGCTGGAGGTTTCTTCCTGTTAAAAGGGAGTTTTTCCTCTCCAAGCACTTGCTCACAGGGGATCGCCTGATTGCTGGGGTCTTTCTGCAACTGTGGGGGTTTCCCCTACAGTTGAAAGTGCTATGAGATGACTGTTGTTGTGAAATTGTGCTATATAAATAAAGTTGAATTGAATTGACACTGCTGCTGCTCCCTCATTCCTGATGCTGCTTGCTGTTGTGGTGGTGTGATGTTCTCGCCGGCAGCAGGATGCTCTCCGGGTTGGCGTTGTTCTGCAGGGTCCTACTCAGCCACGGACTCTCTCCTGCAGCTGTACGGTGGCTCCATGAGTCTTATGCCGGGTCAGGATCAGAGACGAGTCCAGATTATGCTCTCTCTCCTCTGATGCTGGTTGTGGTCGTGGCAGCATGTCATTCTCGCTGGCAACAGGACGCACTCCGGGTTGTCGTCGTTCACAGGGATTCTGCTTGGCCACGGACTCTCTCTCCTGCAGCTGTACGGCGGCTCCATGAGGCTTATGCTGTGCGAGGATCAGAGACGAATCTGGATTATGCTCTCTCTCTCCTGCAATGAGATGGCAGCTCGACAACACTCGTGGTGAGCCAGGCGCTTCTGTCGTTCTTCTGTCCCACTGCTGGGGAAAAGCGCTGTTACTGGGGTATCGTCTGGTGGGTCATCCAGTGGCTGACATGGAGGCAGATCGGTCTTGCCGCTGATGGGGCAGGTCCTACCCTCCTCCGAATCCTGCATGACTGTGGACCTGATCTCCTGCGATGAGGCAGCAGCTCGAGAACGCTCGTGCTGCGTGAGGACCAGCTCCAGGTCCCATGTGGGTGCAGTCTGGAGCTCCTGTAGTGGATCTGGGTCCTGCAAGGATGCGGTCTGGGGCTCCTGCGGCTGCTCTGGTTCTATTGGGTTATGTTCAGAGTGTGGTGCGAAGCAGGGAGTGGCTGCATCCACATCTGAGTGCAACGGACTCGAGCCGTAATCAGCCAAACTGAGTTTACTGCTGGGTTGGTGCGCTGTGGTGCCCTGCTGTCCTGCAATTCAATTCAATTCAGCTTTATTTATAATGCGCCACATCACAACAAAAGTCGTCTCGTGGTGCCACAGTGCAGAAAAACAAAAAAAACCAAAACACAGTCACAGAAAGACCCAGCAATCAGACGATCCCCTATGAGCAAGCACTAAGCGACAGTGGAGAGGAAAAACTCCCATTTAGAAGGAAGAAACCTCTAGCAGAACCAGGCTCAGGGAGGGGCAGTCGTCTGCTGCGAGTGCCTGGGGATGAGGGGATAGGGAGGATGGAAAGGAGAGACATAAAGAACATAGCAGTAAGATGCAAAGTACAATATTGGAGGTCAACCAGCAGTATGGATCAGATAACAATAGAACAAGAGTGGGGTTAAAAGACACAAAAACCCTCCTTAAACGAAAGCTATATTAAAAAGGAAGGATTTTACCCTGTTCTTAAAAACAGAGACCGACTCCCGGACCCAGAGTGGTAACTGGTTCCAGAGAGAAGGAGCTGGTAGCAGAAGGCTCTGCCTCCCACCGTACTTTTGGAGATTCTGGGCACCACAAGTAAGCCAGTATTTTGGGAGCGTAATGCTCTATTAGGATGGTAAAGTAATATCAGATGTTTTATATATTGGGGGCCAGATTGTTAAGACTTTTGAAAGTAAGAAGAAGGATTTTAAACTTGATTCTGAATTCAATGGGAAGCCAGTGGAGGGAGGACAGAACCGGGGAAATATGATCTCTTTTTCTAGAACCAGTTAAAACTCTAGCATTTTGAATCAACTGAAGATTTTTAAAAGATACTTTAGGACAACCAGATAATAGCGAATTACAATAGTCTAATCGCGAACTGACAAAGGCATGAATCAGTTTCTCAGCATCACCCAGAGACAAGATGCTCCTGATCTTGGCAATATTGTGCAGATGATATAAGGCGGTCCTAGAAACAGTTTTTTTTTTCCACAATATTTTTTATTGAACCTTTTTTTTTTTTTTACAAACATGACACAAACAATCAGACACTAACACAAAAGTAATTTAAAAATTAAAAAGAACAATAACAAAAAAAAAATTAAAAAAAATTGTGTAATAAAACAACAACAACCATTAACAAACACAAGTCAACAACAATGCTCCTCTGTTCAGTCTAGGTAATCTATTACATAAGAATACATAATATACATTCAACAGCTTGGAATTTGCAAGGTCCACACATCATTCACCTTCTTCTTCAGACGTTATGTTTAAATTCTTTACATAATCAATGAAAGGTCTCCATATATTCTCAAACACATTTTCCTTTGATTTCAGTATATATGTTATTCTTTCTAGTGGAAGGTTTGTTAACATTTGTCTTAACCACTGAGTCACATCTGGTCTATGAATCTTTTTCCACAGTAGTTTAGAAACAGTTTTAATATGCGAATTAAAGGACAAATCATGGTCAAAAATCACTCCAAGGTTCCTCACACAACTGTTCAGAGTGAGAGTGGCCGCATCTAAATTAAGGGCACGATCTGAAAAGGAATTTCTAAGATGTTTAGGGCCAACAACAATGACTTCAGTCTTATCAGAGTTCAATAGTAAAAAATTACAAGTCATCCAAGCTTTGATGTCCTTAAGACAGGTATCTAACTTGGCCAACTGATCACAATCATCGAGCTTCATTGACAGGTATAGTTGTGTGTCATCTGCGTAACAGTGAATATGTATACAGTGCTTTCTGATGATATTGCCCAATGGGAGCATATATAGATTAAAAAGAGTAGGGCCCAACACAGATCCCTGTGGAACTCCGTGACTGAGCTTAGAGCTGGAAGAAAATTCATCATTGACATGGACAAACTGAAATCTATCAGACAAATAAGATCTAAACCACTGCAACGGAGTTCCACTGAGTCCAATAAAGTGTTCCAATCTATCAAGTAGAATGGCATGATCGATAGTGTCAAAGGCTGCACTGAGATCTAAAAGAACAAGAACAGAGACAAGTCCATTATCAGATGCAGTCAGGAGGCCATTAGAGACCTTCACTAAGGCAGTTTCAGTGCTGTGATGAGCTCTGAACCCAGATTGAAACTCCTCAAACAAACCAATTCCCTGCAAATGGTCAGATAATTGCACAGCAACAACTCTTTCCAAGATTTTTGAAATGAAAGGCAAATTAGACATTGGTCGATAATTGTCCCAAACTCCAGGATCGAGCATCGGTTTTTTAAGTAAAGGTTTAATTACAGCAGTTTTAAAAGCCAGTGGAACATAACCCAGAGTTAAAGAAGAATTAATGTTAAGAAGAATACGGCTACTAATAATTGGGAAAATAATTTTAAATAACCTGGAAGGAACAGGGTCCAGAAGGCAAGATGAAGGCTTAGAAGAGGAAATTATTTTATCCAACTCTAAGAGGTCGATTGGAGTAAACTTATCTAAGCAGATATCAATTGAGGGAGTTGCAGTAGTTAATGTACTAGAGTTAACGGTAGGAAGAATCGGACTGATTTAATCTCTAATAGATAAAATTTTAAGATTGAAATGGTTCAGAAAGTCCTGACTAGAAAGCTCAGGGGGGATGCGAGGATTGACCGAGTCATGGCTCTTTGTAAGCCTGGCTGTAGTGTTGAAGAGAAACCTGGGGTTATTCTTGTTTGCTTCTATTAATGCAGAATAATAGCTTGATCTAGCTTTTCTAAGAGATTTTTTATAGATTAAGAGATGATTTCTCCACGCCAAGTAGAATTCATCTGAATTAGTTGAACGCCATTTTCTTTCCAATTGACGAGTTTCTGTTTTAAGCCACGAGTTTCTGAGTTAAACCAAGGGGTAAGAAATCTCTGGTTAGACTTTTTCTTTTTTAAAGGGGCTACCAAATCTAGAGTCCGATGCAGAGAGGCAGTAACACCATCAACCATGCTATCAATCACGAATGGAGCAGACTCTCCATCACTTATTTCAGGTGTTTCTGTTGTGTTGACCCATGACATAGAGGAGACAATCTGCAAAAATTTAGCAACAACGTCATCAGAAAGACATCTGCTGTAGTAGTATTTTTCTTTAGGAAATAAGTGATCAGAGATAATGAAATCAAAAATTAACAGACAATGGTCAGACAGTACAGGATTATGAGGAGACACAACCAGATTTTCGATATCTATACCATAAGTCAAAACAAGGTCCAATGTAATGTGGAAATAATGGGTAGAATTTTTTACTTTTTGGGAAAACCCCATTGAGTCTAAAATTGAATTGAAAGCCTTATTAAGACAGTCACTCTCAAGATCAACATGTATATTAAAGTCCCCTACAATAATTATTCTATTGGTTTTCAGCACTAAATCAGCTAAAAATTCGGCAAATTCTGATAGAAACTCTGAATAGGCTGTGGGAGGACGATAAACTATGGCAAAGAGAATTGGGTTCAAGCCAAGATTGCCAACAGGCCCCACACTGAGGACCAAACCTTCAAAGGAATTAAAACATAATTTCTGCTTAACATTAACTAGTAATTTAGAATGGAAAATTGCCGCCACTCCACCACCACGACCAGAACCTCTGGGATTATGACAGTTTAAATACCCAGTGGGAGTTGATTCATTCAAACCAACACAATCATCAGGCCCGAGCCAGGTCTCTGTGAGGGACAGCAGATCGATCTGGTGATCGATTAATAGATCTTGGACCAGAAGAGACTTAGAAGATAGAGACCTAATGTTTAATAAGCCACATTTAATTTTTAAACTTTGGGTGGGAACAGAGGCCAAATTATTATTATTTTTTTTAATTTAAGTTTTTGTAAAGGGTATACAGGTCATTACAGCATTGCATTGTTTACATTTTCATCACATGTTCCCTTATTTTTTGCTATTTGACAACATTGGTAGGATAATTATTACAACACCCCTTTTTTTTTTTAAATGAAAGAAAAAGTGAAAAGAGAATAAAATAATTAAAAAAACCGAACAAACAAACAAACAGAACAGCAAAAAACAAACAAACAGAAAATTAAGTAATTAAAAGTAAAAGAGCATCTGAGTAGCATTGGAACAAAGAGCGGGACCATTATTGAAATGGTATTTGTCAAAGATTAGATCTAATGGAAGACACATATGCGATCCAGGGTTGCCAAAAGTTCATGAACCCATCCATGTCCTGTCTCAGTGCGAATGTCAACTTTTCCATCGAGTAAATGTCTTGAATCACGTTAATCCAATCTTCAGGTGTAGGACAGTCCTTCAGCATCCATTTTTTAGTTAGGGCTTTTTTACTTGCCAATATTAGAATCAGAATCAGAATCAGAATCAGATTTATTGCCATTGTTCATGTAGTACACAAACTAGGAATTTGTCTCGGTGCCATGCTGCAACATTAAAAACATGATGAGATAAAGAGATAAACTAAAAAACTAAACGATTAAAAATGTGCAATAAGTGTAGAAAAATAAGTAATAATAATAATAATAATAATAGTAATAATGAGTAGTACTAGTCAAGGCAGTTTTAAAAAAAAAATTAGCAAGTAGCAGATAATATGGGGTACCACAGTGCAGTTGATAATGCAACAGAAAAAACAGTGATGAATGACTTGAGTCTGGTTGAGCTGCTGTACATAGTGCACGAGAGTCAATCAGTCACTTAATCTTCAGCAGTCTGATGGCAGAGGGGAAAAAGCTGTTCATGTGCCGGGAGGTTTTAGTCCGAATGGACCGAAGTCTTCTACCTGAGGGGAGGGGGGCAAACAGTACGTGACCAGGGTGTGAAGGATCGGCTATGATCCAGCCAGCACGCGGAACATTAAAACATTGAATAAGTATTTATACTTATTTATAAGTATTTATCTCCTCGTCTTTCCAGTGAGTCCGGTAGTAAACCCAAATACAAAGTTACAAAAGAAAAGGGAACTGTTATTTTGAATATTTTCCCCAATATTGTCTGTACATTGGTCCAATATTGGTGGATAACTGGGCATGACCAAAACACATGAAAATGATTTGCAGTCTTTTCACCACACAAGCGCCAACAGTTCAACCCCTTATGGGTAAATTTGTTTTGTGCAGGTGTTCTGAAAAATCTTACCAAATTTTTCCATCCAAATTCTCTCCACTGCAGGGATGAGGTACTTTTCCATTGCTGTTTATTTAGCTTTTCCCATATTTCCAATTGTAAAGTGAAATTCCCCTCTTTTTCCCATCTCTCTTTTATATATGATGTGTTGTCTCCTTTTAAGTCTTGAAGACCTTGGTATATTTTAGAAATGTATCTGATCCCTGGGATCCCTTTATATGCCATTAAGAAGACCTTCAGAACACCTGACTGGGCCCTTTCCAAATCCTCCTTTTTAAGTATATTGTTTATGTGGTGTCTAAGCTGAAAGAACCTGTAAAGATCTTGATTTATTAGACCTTGTTTTTTCAAATCTTCAAAACTTCTTAAAGTTTGCCCCTAAAAAAAAATTGTAATATTTTATCAGCCCTTTCTCTTTCCACTCTTTAAATCTAGTGTCTGTTTTATTGGGGGTAAAGTCTTGATCATAGGCAATCCATTGCAGAAGTCGATAGGGCTCTTTAGCTTGATTCTCTCTGACTAGCTTAAACCAAATTTTTAGCGGGGTCTCTATCCACGGGTTAGTGTTATTCAAGAGTTTAGGTAAGGCATTGTTCCCTATTATCGCCTGTAGGGGGATGTCACTTGTTATTTGGCATTCGATCTCCTTCCATTGTGCAGTGTAGACTGGGTTACATATCTCTATTAAAGTTTTAATTTGTGCGGCTTTAAAATAGTCCCTGATATTTGGCAGCGTGAGCCCACCTTTGTCTTTGTTTAGCTGTAAGGTTCTATATCTGATTCTAGGTCTCTTGCCCTGCCATATGAATCTTGAGATCCTTCTGTCCAGCTCCTGCCATGTTTTTTTGGGAGGTTCTACCGGTATTGTTTGGAAAAGGTATAGAAGACGTGGAAGTATATTCATTTTGACTGCTTCAATTCTTTGTGCAGTACCTAAGAATGGTATCATATTCCATCTTGCTAGGTCAGATTTTATTTTTGTCACCAGTGGATCATAGTTTAGTGTTATAATTTTGTTGAGTTGTTTCGGGATATTGACCCCCAGATATTTCATAGATTCCAACTCCCAGTTAGTTTTGAGTTCACTTAGTGAATAATGATTTGGGTCATAGTTGAATGTTAAAACTTGGGTTTTATGCATGTTTAATTTGTACCCTGATAAATCTCCATAGTCTGAAAAAACTGAGATTAGTTCTGGTAAAGAAGTGTCTGGCTGCCCTAGGTATATTAAAATGTCATCAGCAAAGAGTGCTATTTTATGTTCCTTCTGACCAAGTGTAATACCTTGAATTTCTTGATTTTGTCTTATCCATTGGCTCAGAGGTTCTATGAAGATTGCAAAGAGCAGTGGAGACAGGGGGCAGCCTTGGTGACATCCTCTTTCCAGCTCAAAAGATGATGATAAATTACCGTTAATCCTTATTTTAGCTGTTGGTTTTTTATATAATGCCTGTATAGTTCTAATGAAGTTGTTATGAAAACTGAAACTGGATAAGATTCTATATAGGAAAGACCAGTCAACTGAATCGAATGCATTTTCAGCATCTAATCCCAATATGACTGCATTCAAGTTATATTTTTTTATATGATGAATTATGTGTAAAGTGCGTCGAATGTTGTCTTGTGTCTGTCTTTGTCTTATAAAACCTGTTTGGTCAAAGTGAATTAAGTCTGTCAGTATGTTTTCTAACCTTTTGGCAAGGATAATGGTAAAAAGCTTATAGTCCTGATTTAATACACTGATTGGTCTGTAGTTGGAGCATTCTAGTTTATCCTTTTCAGGTTTAGGTATAACTGCAATGACCCCTTCTCTCCAGGAGGGGGGGGATTTCCCCTGTGTGGAGGACATAGTTAAATGTTTTCAGGAGGAGAGGAGATAGTTGCTGTTTAAAGGTTTTGTACCATTCTGCTGTATAGCCATCTGCTCCTGGGGATTTGTTAGCTTTAAGTTTCATAATTGCTTTTTTCCAATTCTTTAGGTTGTATTTCTGACAGTAGTGTTTTATTTTGTGGTTCTGTAAGTTGGGGAAGGTTTAATGTGTTTAGGAATGTCTCGGATGCGTTTTTATGTTTTTTGTGGGAGTATAAGTTCTTATAGTAATTCTCGAAGCTTTTAAGAATATCCTGAATTCTCAATTTTATTTCCTTTGATACTGGGTCTCTGATTTTGTAGATTGCTCTTTCTGTTTGTTGTTTCCTCAATTTATAGGCTAGTAATTTTGCCGATTTACTGCCTGCTTCATAGTGTTTTTGTTTCAGAAATGTAAGTTTCTTCTGGATTTCTATTGTGTAGATCTCATTTATTTGATTTTTAATTTCTTTAATCTTGAGCGAGCCATTAGAATGAGTGTTGTCTTTGTGTTCTTTTTCTAGGTTCTTGAGTTCTGACTCTAGTGTGATTAGTTTTTCTTGTCTCAGTTTCTTTTGGGTTGCCAGTTTTGCAATAATTTTTCCCCTTATTACAGCTTTGCACGCATCCCACAGTATTAAAGGGGATACTTCTCCATTATCGTTTTCTTCCAAATATCTGAGAATATCTGATTCCAATTCATCTTTCAGTGGTCCTTTCAGGACATTTGAATTCAACCTCCAGGAAAATGTATTATTTGTGTATTTTTGGATGTTTAAGTCCATATAGATCAGACTGTGGTCAGAGAGATCCATCAGTCCTATTTTACATGTTTTTACTCTTCCAATGTCTCTATTAAACATAAAAAAGTAATCAATCCTTGAGTAAGATGAATGTGGCGTTGAATAAAAAGTATAATCTTTTACATTGGGGTTGAATTCCCTCCATACATCACAGATTCCCATTTCTTTTAATAGCATCCGAGTTTTCCTATTTTGAGTGTTATTTTGATGTGAAGAATTACCTGTTGCATCCCAGTATGGATTCAGTCTTAGATTGAAGTCTCCACCACATATCACTAAACCTTGGGCTTTAGTTATCATTAGGTCGAATACATTTTTATAAAATTTCCATTTAGCCCCTGGTGGTGCATATACATTCAGCAGGGTGATATCTTCTCCCTCTAGCCGCCCAATTACCATACTGTACCTCCCTTCTTTATCTTTGTGTTCTGATTTTTTTTCAAATGTAATTTTGGTTGATATTAATGTCGCTACTCCCCTCCTCCTCCCTGACTTATATGAAGATGAAGAGATCATTTTAAACCCTTGTCTATTGAGTTTAGTGTGTTCCACGTCTGTTAGGTGGGTTTCTTGTAAAAATATTATTTCTGCTTTGTCTTTTTTCATTTTGCGTAGAATCTTGGATCTTTTAACTGGATTCAGGATCCCTTTTACATTATATGAGGCTATTTTGGTTACACCCTGTTTCTCCATTGTATTTTCTTATTTAGTATAACAGTGTGGTGGCCCTCTTTTTTGCTACTCAGAAACTGAAAGAACATTAAGAACATAAAAAACATTAAGAACATAGTGTACGAAACTTTAAAACAAAAAACTGTCAAAAAAACTTCTTGAGCTGGGGTCTCTTTAAAGACCCTGTAAGAGCCACATTAAGAACATAAAAAACATTAAGAACATAGTGTACGAAACTTTAAAACAAAAAACTGTCAAAAAAACTTCTTGAGCTGGGGTCTCTTTAAAGACCCTGTAAGAGCCCTGATGGAGTGTAGGCTCTGAGGGAAATTCCTCAAACTCTGTTACGTGTTGAGGGCCCTCTCTTACCCCTGTAAGTTGTCCCATGTTTTTAACGTGAATTTCAGATCCCAATCCGAATTTGTAATGATTTTTTTTTTTTTTTTTTATGTCTATACCCTATGAGATTGTGTGCACCCTCCCACCCCCATCACAGCAAACATTCACTCTAATACAGTATTTGTTAGTGTAGGGAGAGCATGTGGGTCATTGTTACATTTCTATTTTAACAAGATTTTTTTTTCTTTTAAATTAAGAAGACATTTGTTTCTAATGCTATAACTGCTCCATGAAAGGTTTTACCACATGCTGATTCTGCATCTCCTTTAATGTTTGTTACCTTGTAGGAGGGGGGATGGAAGTGCAGAATGACTGAAAAGAAAAAAAACCCCAAAAAGGTCGCTATTCCTTCCTGGAACTGGAAAGCTTATCTTTGTAGCTCTGGGGCTGGGTTTCCCGCTGCTGGCCCGTGGATTTTGAAGGTCTCTGAGTGGACCACGTTTGAGCTCTGATCTTCTCGCTCAGATTCGCTGCGGGTTTAAACACCGTTACCGGGAGCCCTCTTCTCGCCATGTCAATTGTTGCTTCTTCTGCTGAATTATAGAGACATGACTCTTCACCGTAAAAGACCCTTAACTTCGCAGGAAATGACGTCTGAAAGCGTAGATTCTGTTCCCGTAGAACCTTTTTGGTGTCGTTATATTCCCGTCGCTTTTTAAGAACCTCCGGGGCGTAATCATGCTCCACAAAGACTTTTCTCTCTTGATGCATAAATCCTTTTTTCTGCCAAGCCCGTCTTACAACCTCTTGTTTTATTTTGAAATCGGAGAATCTTACCACAACTGAACGTGGGGGCGCTTCTGCCGCTGGCTTTGCGGCTAATGTACGATGGGCCTTTTCTCTCTTCAAATCGGTGGTTTGTGGAATATCCAACTTCTCTCTCAATAAGGATTCCACGCATTCCGCCATTGTGTTGAAACTATCTTCAGCTCCTTCTTTCAGACCGTGAATTCTGATGTTGTCTCGTCTTTGTCTTCCTTCTTGGTCGGTTAGCTTAGCCTCCAGCCTTGTCTGTTTTTTGTGTAAATCCAGCATAGAATCTTCAAGCACTTTTATTCTTTCTTCAGCTTCCAAGATTCGGTTTTCGGCCTGGTCCATTCTGCTGTTCGTCCTTTTTAATTCCTCTCTGAATTCATGAAATTCGGCCTGAAATCGTCGTAATTCATCAAATAGCGATTTCAAGCTAACCTTTTTGTTAGCTAGGTCCAGCTCCTCGTCTTCTGAACGGAGGTCCTCCGGTTCAGATTCTGCGGCCGCTGCGCGTCCTGACCTGGGGAATGTCAGTTTCTTCTGTTTTTGGTTAGGCATGGTGTTTTTGTCTTTTGATTTTTATTCTTCCAAAAATCCGTTAAGTCTGATTTTGAAGATGTTTTCCTTGGATTGGGTCTGGGAGCTTCAGCGTTAAGTTGCTATCACCATGGCGTCCAGACCGGAAGTTTATTTCTTTTATTTTATCATGTTTAATGTTGCAGCATTGCACCGAGACAAATTCCTAGTTTGTGTACTACATGAACAATGGCAATAATTCTGATTCTGATTCTGATTCTGATTCTATTACTCATTCATATTCTACATTTTATTGCATGTATAGTTTTTTATTTCTATCTTTTATTTTTATCATGTTTAATGTTGCAGCATTGCACCGAGACAAATTCCTAGTTTGTGTACTACATGAACAATGGCAATAAATCTGATTCTGATTCTGATTCTGAAGTCCCAAATTATTAATTTTATTAATTTTAGAGACTTGAGGCTGGATTAGAATTTTACCAACATTTTGTTTAATCAATCTGGGAAGTTTATGCATTCTATTTTTTTTTTTAACTTTTTTATTAACTTTAGAGGGAGCAGAAAAAGGTTCTCTAAGGGAGGAGACAGGGGCTAAGTTGAAAGGTGGTTGAAGAGGAGGAGCTGCAGAAGTGCGAGTGTTTTTCAGGTTGTGTTGTATTTGTCCTGGGTTACAATATATAGGGCAACGGGAGACAGACTCAGTCTCTGAAGGATTATAAATCAAAGGCTGATCCAAACGGTAAAGACCACCCGAGTTAATGGGATCGATACAATACATAGGAACAGGACCAAAAAAGGGCAGTTGGCAAACCCAGAAACTTCAGAGTGAGTAAACACACCAAATTTCAGTCACTGTACCAGAAAACACCGAATAAAATAGAGAAGATTGTCTGTTAAAACACGTGCACCAAGTCTTTTTGGGTGGATGCCATCAGGCCTCATAAGTGATGGGCGATTCCAAAATAAGTTAAAATTGTCAACAAAACCAATGTTAAAAATAGGACAGGTAAAACACAGCCAAGAATTAAGACTGAGAGTTCTGCTGAAACGATTACAGCCTTGCCTGAGAGGTGCCAAAGGCCCAGAGATGAGCGCACATCTGCCACAGTTCATGAGAGTGGACAGAAGGCTCCTGAAGTCACTTTTTAAAATCTCAGATGCTTCATCTGGGATGTTATTGCATCCCATATGTACAACGACAGTATGAACGTGAGGGAATTCATTCAGCAGGTCAGGGATAAGAGCCTCAATATCAGAGACTCTAGCCCCGGGAAAAAATCGAGTCACACAATATCTGCTTCTGACGTTCCTCACGATCGAGTTACCAATTACCAGCGTCGTCTGGGGGGGGGGGGGGGGGGTTGTCGGTGGATTCTGATGTGGAGAGGAATTGTGAAGAGGATGATGTTGTTGTTACGAAGGCGGGGAGATGCGCTCTTTTCTTCTATCAGGAACAGGTGTGTAATTTGACACACCCTGGGTGGTCTTTATTCGGAGTTTGTGGACATGAGCCGCCGCTGAAGGAGAGGAGGGAGGATGGGGGCGTCCATGGGCGGGCGTCCAGCGTCCAGGTGGGGAAAATCCTCCAGGGAAAGGATATCAAATCTGTTTTCCAAGGACACCGGAAGAGAAGAGGCGCGGCCTATTCCGGTCAAACAACGATGGCCATTAGCTGGTCGAACCAAGGTCCAGGGCGCAGATGGAGGATGAGAGGGACCAAGTGAAGCTTTTGTTTTAGGCCCGAGACAAAACCAGTGTTTGTTGCTGAAGTCATGGACGTCTGCGGAGGCTGCGCAGGCTGGAGCAGGTGCTGGAGCAGGTGTAGAGGTAGGTGGAGACGCACTGAGCTCACCCAAATAAGTAGCAGTTTCCGCCAGCTGCGAGGCAGTGACCGGAGCTGATGATCGCCTGAGAATGATGGTGTCAATGTGGTCTTTGGCCTTCCGAATCTTGTAAAGATTGGAGAGCCTCATTTCCAGCTCAGAGACCTTATTGAGGAGCGATAAACAGCGGGTACATGACAGAGAAGGAGCCATGGCATTCCAGGCGCTGAGATGGGTAGCCCGCAGCTAGCCAAGAACAGCTACTCGTGCGTCCGGACGGACTTTTAGGCGAGGCCAATACAGAGGTAACAGTAAATAAAAACTAATAACAACAAACAGGGATAAAAAAAAATAAAATCAATAAAAACAAACAAAAACTGAGAAAAAAGTACTCTGACGCGTTGAGTGTCAGACGCAGCTGTCAACGTCAGAGCAGCGTCTGTCAACGCAGCTGATCCAATCAATAAGCAGCGTCTACCTTGGGCCCTCCTGAGAAGACGTGGAGTTGATGGGCTCAGCAGCCAGGGCAATCATCTGTACCAACGGCACTGACTGTGGAGACACGGGCCAGCAGCTCGCCAGCGAGGAGAGCAGCTCGGCTGGGGGCTAGCAGTCCAGTGCGCTAGCCCACTGACTTGCCTCCTTCACTCCCATGCGGGAGACTCTGTGTGAACCGGCGAGATCCTCAGTGAGTGGGCAACCAGAGACCGGCGGAGAACCCTCCAGCCTCCATGTGGGGCTAAGCAGCAACTCTCTGCTTCACTGAGAATGATCCTTCTGCAGGTTCACCTACAACTTTAACTTTCTCAAGTTGGATTGCCTTCTCGAAGCTCAATGTCCTGTTCTTTCCATTATAATCTGCCATCTTTCCGAACTAATAAAAACTGAGCTCCTGCTTGCTCCTCCCTCTTCCCCCGAGAGCGTGAACTCAGGTCTGTAGCCATGGCCAGTGCTTAGCCTGGTTGATTAATGTTATAACCAATCAGGCTAAGCACGAATGCTTGCATAGCTAGAAACGCTCTGTCCAAATTTGTATTTTTTTGGGAGGGGGTGGGTGGGGCTTGCTTAACTGGAAATTCACAGGAGAAAAGCACAGACTTGAGAGTTGGGACCGATTTTGCTCTAGATATGTCTTGTAAGTCACAAAAAACATGTTACAGACATGTTAACAACAGAAAAAATTGATTTTTGGTGAAGTATCACTTTAAATTATTCACAAACCAATCAAAAAGGTCTTAGCAAAAATAGTCAGGTACACTTGCATCTTTTCTTTTTCATTACTGTCATGGGCCGAGCTGGCTTGGGTTTCCCCGGCTCGGTCCTGATCTCTCTGTAGGTTTTGGCTCCTCTGTTTTGTATGCGTTTGTATTTTGCTTATCCTTGGCCACTGCCTGATCGTCAGCTGTTAGTCAGCCTCTGATCTTTTTCCCACACTGCTGATAGGCTGCCGGTCCTACCACGTCCCCTTGCGTTCAGTAATTCCATCAACTGTTCCTTCCCGGTAATTATCCTCGCCCAGGTGTTACGCATCTACCACGCCAGGAGTGTCTGTACAAGAGCAGCTCATTTCTGTACAGACGCCGCTGGTTCATTGTACTAGTCAGACGGTTGTTCTTCGCCGTTGGATCGTCCCGTCCCAAAGGAGTTTCTGTGTGTGTGCTCGCGGGTTGACTTGGATGACTTGGACAGGTCCTGCACGGTGAGTGGAGCTTTACTGCATTTCTGTTTTCAGCTGTGCTGCTACGCTGGTCTGTAGCATTCTCCCTTGCAGCACAACTGCTATGTTCAGGCACTGCTGCCCTGCTCTCCTCCTGTGCCAGTCGAGCGTCCTTGAGGAACTCTACGTTATCCGCGCATTTTGTATTTGTTTTTGTGGCCACGGTGCACAGTGGTCTGCCCGCTGCCCGCTATTTGTGTGCGCCGTTCTGTGCACAACTGTCTCATTTATGAAAGTCTTTATTTTTGAACTGGTTGTCAATAAATGTGTGTGTGGTAAACTCCTGCGTATAAATCCTCATTTTTCCTTCTCTTCCCCGTGCAGATAGTGGAGCGCACGACAGGCACGTGACAGAATGAACCAGCCATAAGAAGGATTTAGCGGGTTCACCCACACACCTGTTTTTCATTTTTTGTGACTGTTTTTACCCACTGGTTGTGAGGATTCATTATGCCTCCACCTGTTTCCTTGCCGTGTGTGGCGAGGCCGGCGCCCGCACGTAGAAGAATTCGGCGAGACAAGCCCCGTCTTGTTTCCTGCATGTCGGCTCTCGTCCCGCCGGCTTCATCCCTTCCACGGCACCGTGACCCAGCATTGGACTGCAGGAGGAACTCCTTCGCTCTTCTGCCTGTCTCCCAGTCTGTGGGAGCGGCCTCCGCTGGATTTCCCAAGTTACCCAGGAGTGCCGCAGAGGAGAAGCCGGAAGCTGGGTGTACTGCAGCCAAGACCACTGCTCCCGGGATTAACAGGCAAGTGTGTTTCCATTTGATTAATTTCTTTGATAAATCATCTTGCCTGATGCCCGGGAGTGAGGCCCAGTTGGTTCAGTCTACAGGGTCTTCACATACCGCTGCAGTAAGAATTAACCCCCCTGCTCTCCCCATTTCTCCTTCCATCTCCGTCGAGAGCCCATCGGCCCTGGAGCTCGATCTTCAGAGGAGGGAGGGGCCCACGGCGCTGAAGAATCCCACTCCAGACCCCGCAGAGCTGCCATGGTCAGAGGAGGAGCGCTGAGACCGACCTGAAACCTGCACCAACGGAGGAGCATCCCCTGGCTTCAGCTTCCCAGGGTCCAGCGCTGTGTGGGACTCTACCTCCAGCACCCTCACCGGAGGAGTCACCTGTGTTGGAGAACTCTCTGGAGGACTACTGGACTACAACTACCATTATGCCTGCTGTGGAGGCCGCCACAGCAGAGTCAGTGCCTGAACCATCACCCGCAGCAGAACTGGTCCGGCTGGGGCCCTCCATGGATGCAGTTAGACTCCTGCTGGAGTCCACCATGGGTGCAGCAGAGCCGGCCTGGTCAGGGGCCACAGTGGGTGCAGTAAGGCTCTCGCGAGAGTCCATCGTGGGTGCAGCGGAGTCGGCCCGGTCAGGGGCCACCGTGGGTGTAGCTAGGCTCCCGCTGGAGTCCATCGTGGGTGCGGCGGAGCCGGCCCCGGTCTGGGGCCAAGCTGGGCCTGGGACTCTGGGCGTCTTCCTGAGCCCCAACGCCTGTGGACTTGGGGGGGGGGGTGTTATCATGGACCCTAGGTGGGGTATTGTGTTCCCTCCTTCCTGTTCCCCCTACCTCCCACCCGAGTTTGTATTGTTTGTTGTTGTTGCTCCGGTTGGGGGTGGGGGGTTGATGTTATTGTGGGTGTCTGGGAATCCACCCCTTAAAAGGGGGGGGGGGCTCTGCCAGCTCGGTCCTGATCTCTCTGTAGGTTTTGGCTCCTGTTTTGTATGTGTTTGTATTTTGCTTATACTTAGCCACTGCCTGACCGGCAGCTGTTAGTCAGACTCTGATCTTTTCCCACGCTGCTGACAGGCTGCCGGTCCTACCACTTCCCCTCGCATTCAGTAATTCCATCAGCTGTTCCTTCCCCTTATTATCCTTGCCCAGGTGTTCTGCATCTACCATGCCAGCAGTGTCTGTACAAGAGTAGCTCGTTTCTGTACAGACGCCGCTGGTTCATTGTACGAGTCAGACGGTTGTTCTTCGCTGTTGGATTGTCATGTTCCAAAGGAGTTTGTGTGTGTGTGCTCGCGGGTTGACTTGGATGATTTGGACAGGTCCTGCACGGTGAGTGGAGCTTTCCTGTGTTTCTGTTTTCAGCTGTGCTGCTATGCTGGTCTGTAGCATTCTCCCTTGCAGCACAACTGCTACGTTCGGGCATTGCTGCCCTGCTCTCCTCCTGTGCCAGTCGAGCGTCCTTGAGGAACTCTACGTTACCCGAACATTTTATAATGTTTGTTTTTGTGGCCACGGTGCACAGTGGTCTGCCCGCTGCCCGCTATTTGTGTGCGCCATTCTGTGCACAACTGTCTCATTTATGAAAGTCTTTATTTTTGAACTGGTTGTCAAATGTGTGTGTGGTAAACTCCTGCGTATAAATCCTCATTTTTCCTTCTCTTCCCCGTGCAGATAGTGGAGCGCACGACAGGCACGTGACAGAATGAACCAGCCATAAGAAGGATTTAGCGGGTTCACCCACACACCTGTTTTTCATTTTTTGTGACTGTTTTTACCCACTGGTTGTGAGGATTCATTATGCCTCCACCTGTTTCCTTGCCGTGTGTGGCGAGGCCGGCGCCCGCACGTAGAAGAATTCGGCGAGACAAGCCCCGTCTTGTTTCCTGCATGTCGGCTCTCGTCCCGCCGGCTTCATCCCTTCCACGGCACCGTGACCCAGCATTGGACTGCAGGAGGAACTCCTTCGCTCTTCTGCCTGTCTCCCAGTCTGTGGGAGCGGCCTCCGCTGGATTTCCCAAGTTACCCAGGAGTGCCGCAGAGGAGAAGCCGGAAGCTGGGTGTACTGCAGCCAAGACCACTGCTCCCGGGATTAACAGGCAAGTGTGTTTCCATTTGATTAATTTCTTTGATAAATCATCTTGCCTGATGCCCGGGAGTGAGGCCCAGTTGGTTCAGTCTACAGGGTCTTCACATACCGCTGCAGTAAGAATTAACCCCCCTGCTCTCCCCATTTCTCCTTCCATCTCCGTCGAGAGCCCATCGGCCCTGGAGCTCGATCTTCAGAGGAGGGAGGGGCCCACGGCGCTGAAGAATCCCACTCCAGACCCCGCAGAGCTGCCATGGTCAGAGGAGGAGCGCTGAGACCGACCTGAAACCTGCACCAACGGAGGAGCGTCCCCTGGCTTCAGCTTCCCAGGGTCCAGCGCTGTGTGGGACTCTACCTCCAGCACCCTCACCGGAGGAGTCACCGGTGTTGGAGAACTCTCTGGAGGACTACTGGACTACAACTACCATTATGCCTGCTGTGGAGGCCGCCACAGCAGAGTCAGTGCCTGAACCATCACCCGCAGCAGAACTGGTCCGGCTGGGGCCCTCCATGGATGCAGTTAGACTCCTGCTGGAGTCCACCATGGGTGCAGCAGAGCCGGCCTGGTCAGGGGCCACAGTGGGTGCAGTAAGGCTCTCGCGAGAGTCCATCGTGGGTGCAGCGGAGTCGGCCCGGTCAGGGGCCACCGTGGGTGTAGCTAGGCTCCCGCTGGAGTCCATCGTGGGTGCGGCGGAGCCGGCCCCGGTCTGGGGCCAAGCTGGGCCTGGGACTCTGGGCGGCTTCCTGAGCCCCAACGCCTGTGGACTTGGGGGGGGGGTGTTATCATGGACCCTAGGTGGGGTATTGTGTTCCCTCCTTCCTGTTCCCCCTACCTCCCACCCGAGTTTGTATTGTTTGTTGTTGTTGCTCCGGTTGGGGGTGGGGGGTTGATGTTATTGTGGGTGTCTGGGAATCCACCCCTTAAAAGGGGGGGGGGGCTCTGCCAGCTCGGTCCTGATCTCTCTGTAGGTTTTGGCTCCTGTTTTGTATGTGTTTGTATTTTGCTTATACTTAGCCACTGCCTGACCGGCAGCTGTTAGTCAGACTCTGATCTTTTTCCCACGCTGCTGACAGGCTGCCGGTCCTACCACTTCCCCTCGCATTCAGTAATTCCATCAGCTGTTCCTTCCCCTTATTATCCTTGCCCAGGTGTTCTGCATCTACCATGCCAGCAGTGTCTGTACAAGAGTAGCTCGTTTCTGTACAGATGCCGCTGGTTCATTGTACGAGTCAGACGGTTGTTCTTCGCTGTTGGATTGTCATGTTCCAAAGGAGTTTGTGTGTGTGTGCTCGCGGGTTGACTTGGATGATTTGGACAGGTCCTGCACGGTGAGTGGAGCTTTCCTGTGTTTCTGTTTTCAGCTGTGCTGCTATGCTGGTCTGTAGCATTCTCCCTTGCAGCACAACTGCTATGTTCGGGCATTGCTGCCCTGCTCTCCTCCTGTGCCAGTCGAGCGTCCTTGAGGAACTCTACGTTACCCGAACATTTTATAATGTTTGTTTTTGTGGCCACGGTGCACAGTGGTCTGCCCGCTGCCCGCTATTTGTGTGCGCCGTTCTGTGCACAACTGTCTCATTTATGAAAGTCTTTATTTTTGAACTGGTTGTCAAATGTGTGTGTGGTAAACTCCTGCGTATAAATCCTCATTTTTCCTTTTCCCCGTGCGCATAGTGGAGCGCACGGCGGGCACATGGCAATTACTCAATTGATTTTTGAGACAACCATCCACCTGCTTTAGCAGTTCTCATGTATGATTCTACACTGGGCCTAGTGGGTGCTATAGTCATGTCATACAGTACATGTGCATAGCCCCTGCTTAGCCTCCCAAAGTTGAAGTTGTGATTGCTTGTCTTCTAGTAGAGAAATGGAGAGTGCAGACAGAAATGATAAAAAGAATTTTTGAATCCATGCAATTTTTAATTCAATTCAAGTTTATATAGCGCCATTTCATAACAACAGTCACCTCATAGCACTGCGAAACTGTAGGGGAAAACCCCACAATTGCAGAAAGACCCCAGCATGCAGGCACTCCTCTGATTTTAGCACCCATACTTATTGGTCAAACCCCTTCTTAGCAATGTGAGAAAAAAAAAGTCCTTGCACCGTATCTGCCATTTCCACTAGTAAACAGCTTACTTCAAATTTCAGGAGTTATTAATGCATTTATTAGTGATTCTTATGTATCAGATCCATTTTTAGATAAGCTACATAAAAATAGAGTAAGCTCAAAATATTCTACTTTCAACAACAGTAGCATGAGTGTATGGCAGCTGTGTTTGTTCACATAAATTTATTCTCAGCTGTCACATTCACTTCTGAGCTACAAACCCTCCATTTACAGAATGTATCTAAGGATAGTATCTCACTGGTCTGAGATAGCTTGAGACTGTTTTGCAGAGTTTCCAAAATGTCTCTAAACATTGTTGGCAGTTCTCATTTTCCTCTCCTGAGTCGCAGGGTCTCACACTCGTTTTGCAGGAATTTTGAACATATTCAAAAAAAATTTGTTACAGCTTTCTCAAAATAGTCTCAGAGTCATCTCAGGTGTCTCAAATGTGTCTCGACCTTGTCTCGAGTGTTGGGCAGCCATTACAGGACTGTCCTGAGTGCAAAAAAAACCCTACATTTTGTCTTGTGCATGTTGCAAGAATGTCCTGCAACCCGTGCATGACATGTATGCAAACACCTGGGAGTTTGTGCAACATTATTGCAACATTTGTAAGACAGTGTGATTCCAAGTGAAAATTGCCACAAATTCTCAGATTTGTCTCAATTTTTTTATTTTTTTATCTCCAACTAGTTGCAAGCTGTCTCAGCCCAGTGAGATGCCACCCTAAGAGTTAAGCACACATTAAAACTAATTAGAAGTGACACTGATACTCCATTATAAGCGGTTGATCTAATTGGTTATACCAACTTAATTTCAACCACAGACATGCTCTGATGTGCTGGTCAGATTTCTCCAGGGTACCACGTTCACAGTGAGGGGCTCAGTCTCTTCATTTTAGGAGAATGTGGCATCTACATTTTTTCTAAAACACACACAGAAGATGTGGTGATGTTAGCATAGCACAAGGTCAGCATTCACCTTTTTCATGCCAATTATGGCTCCATTTAAATCTGGCATTAGAATGCATTTTTAAAAAAAAATCAAACTACAATCATATTCATTGAATGAACACGGAGCATGTGTGTGTTCCAGTGTGGATGTGGTACATGGGGAGACATGGTGTGATGCTGTCAGTCTGAAGATTAAACTACAAACCTCTCTTCTGTGACAAAGCATTCTGTGTGCTAAGCTATCTTGTAATATCACATCGTCATATCTTGTGTCTGTTCATGCGCGTGTGTGCGTCCTGATTAATGAAAAACACACTCAGCTGTTGTCTGTTAAATGAGGGCAGTTAAATGTGAACTATTTGAAGACAGAGTTTTTCGCTGTACAGAGAAAAAAAAATGGTGCATGGGTTTATGATTCAACAGATCGCCCTCCTTTTAAGCAGGACCAGTCTGCTCTACCAGGAAAAGAGCTGTAACCATGGCCCCAGAAAAGAGCCAACAGGTGCACACAAAACTGACAGTCATTATGACTGTTTTTTTTTTTTACAACTTTTTTTAACCTCATCTACTGTCATTCTTTTAACAGAATGATTCAAAATGAAAGTATCCCAACAGCTGTTTTGAGTTGTTGCATCCAGCAGAGCAGATTAACGGACCTCAGGTCAAGATGAGTGGCTCCTCTTTCTTGGTTTAAAAGAGAAGTTTGGATGAATGATAGTATAACTGAAGTAAATTTTACAACTCTGTCAGAATCATGGACAAAGGGAAAGACTGGCATAATCTCTGAATTGTAGCCTACAGCTCTCATCTGTTTATAATTGAATCGGTGAATTCAAAAGGGGCCCACGTCCCCTTTGAAAAAGTGTGGACTTGGGCCCTTTTTGAATTCACCGATTCAATTATGATCAAGTTTCCTTAGTGCCAGCAGGGCTGTGGAGGAGGTTAAAAAGTTCCTTAAAAGCTCCTCGCCCTTAAACCCATTTTCATTTTGTGAACTAGTCCGCACTGTCCTCAGCACAAAACAGATTTGTGCTCCCATTTAAATACTGTCATATTAATATCAAGCCTTTGAAATTGCAGCCCTGTTTATTAAAGGAAATGAGTACAAAGACAGCAACTGGTTTATTTCACATTACGGCCCAAACACACCTCTGAATAATTATGAGCATTAGGACAGCCTTGTTGCACTTTTCACCCAGTGCATAATTGGTTTTTGTGTTGCAGTAAAAGTAAAATGAACTTGGAAATGGACATAAATGCACCCCGCACCTCTGAAAATTGGTTATGGACTGCCCTGATGTAATAGGGCCATTGGGCTTTGTACACTTTGGTCTTGTGTGGTCTACACTATAACACTACTGATTGCTATAAGATTACAGAAAATGCATTCTGATGTCAGGTAGAAATGGGGCCAGTGTAATAATCCAAGAATGTCACCTCATGCCAGCGTAGTATGGAGATGGGCAGGGCCAGGTGACAGTGTGGGCATGTGCTGATCTGGTTTGGGTCCTCTCTGCTATTCCAGGCAGATTGGCTATATCTGTCTGACAGGGACGCCTCCTTGAAGGTGTTGAAATTATGAAGTTGTTGGGAGACATCCTCTTCCCTGTCTTCATCCTCTTCTTCATCCTCATTATGGTCCCACCAGGAGGCTGGAACACACTCCAGCTGGGTGGTTGAGAATATAGACATAACCTCAGTGACAGCAAAATTGAAGATATTGATTTCATTGAAGATAAAGGATACATTATTCCGAAACTTAATAATATTTATATATACCGTATATGGACAAAAGTATTGCATCACATCTCTTAATCATTAAATTCAAGTGTTTCATTAAGGCCCCTTTACACAGCATGGAGATCATTGAGAGATCAATGATATTACTGAGTGGTCAAGAGAGCTCAAGGAGCACTCAACTATCTTGTCAATCTCCCAATGATCTCTCAGCGATCTTTCAATGAATGCCAAATTTTTCCAGCCCAAAAGCAGAAATGGTTGAGAGATCAGTGAGGGATTGATGACTGTTTGATGAAAGACTAATGGAATTCATTGAAAGATTACTGAGAGATCACTGGGAGATCGAGGAGATCGTTGAGCGCTCGTTGGACGCTCGTTGAGAGATCACTGGAAGATCGTTGAGTAATCACTTCCCTTTGGAGATTATTGAGAGATTATTTTGGAATGAGTCAAAACTTTGAAGACCCTGGAGATCACTGAAGATCATTGAGAGATCATTGAGAGAGCTTGGTGATTGCTTAGAGATCGTTGAAGGATTGTTCAAAGATCTGGCCATTTTGCCATAACTCAAGGATCTCTCAACAGTCTCTATCCCTGTGAAAAGGGGGTATTACATGGATGTCTGAAGGCTGTGTGTCTTCTGAGTGCGTAAAAATGCTCTACATCTGTTTTTGCGGGTGCTTCACAGGTGCTGTAAAAAAAAAAAGTATCTACCCTGTATCCTGGCAACTGCTTGATCCACCACTCAAAGCTTGCCATTGGGGTTTCACACATTTTGTCCTGAAATTCTCTACTGATTGCACTAAAATGCATCAAACTGATAAGAAAACATGCATCCTTCCAAGCTTCTGCTGTTAAATAATGATTATGGTGTTCTTTTAGTCTAATTCTGATTGGTTCATTAGAGACGTGTGCTGCTGATGAGTACTGCAGCACTCCAAAAGTTTAACTATTTCAACTTTCAGCGCTGTGAGCACAGCAACTAAAAAGCTTACTCTTTGCACCCAGGGTGCTGAGAAGCTGGGCTACCTAGAAAATGAATAGAAAATAGATGTTCAGAGTGAAGAAACGTGTGCTCGGTGGACACTCAGCCTGATGTTCCATCTTATCAAGACATTCTGGACAATTCTTTGCTCTCAGCTTGGTGGGAACAATTTTGGGAAATTCTTTTTCTTTTACAATATCACTGCTGCCCAGTGCACAAACCAAGTTGTTTCTCATAAATAAGAGGCTTAATATTTGTAAATTTTGAACTTCTCATAAACCTGAGACGTTTCACCTACAATTTTTGATGTTTCTTGTGACTTCTCATGAATTTGTGACTTTTTTTTTATTGTAAATTTGCATTTTTTCCCACTCATAAATGTGCAAGTTTGTCTTTTTAACAATGTCAGGGGAAGTTGATGATTTTGGGCAAAACAGCAGTTATGTACAGTGGTGTGAAAAAGTGTTTGCCCCCTTCCTGATTTCTCTTTTTTTTGTATGCTTGTCACACTTAAATGTTTCAGATCAAACAAATTTAAATATTAGACAAAGAAAACGAGTAAACACAAAATGTAGTTTTTAAATGAAGGTGTTTATTATTAAGGGGGGAAAAAAATCCCAACTGACATGGCCCTGTGTGAAAAAGTGATTGCCCCCTAAACCTAATAACTGGTTGGTCCACCCTTAACAGCAACAACTGCAATTAAGCGTTTGTGATAACTAGCAATGAGTCTTTTACAGCACTGTGGAGGAATGTTGGCCTACTCATCTTTGCAGAATTGTTGTAATTCAGCCACATTGGAGGGTTTTTGTGCATGAACCACCTTTTTAAGGTCGTGCCACAGCTTTTCAACCGGATTCAGGTCAGGACTTTGACTAGGCCACTCCAAAGTCTTGATTTTGTTTTCTCTTAAGCCAGTCAGAGGCAGACTTGCTGGTGTGTTTTGGATCATTATCCTGCTGCAGAACCCAAGTGCGCTTAAACTTGAGGTCACGAACAGATGGCCGAACATTCTCTTCAGGATTTTTTGGTAGACAGCAGAATTCATGGCTCCATTTACCACAGCAAGCCTTCCAGGTCTTGAAGCAGCAAAACAGCCCCAGACCATCATACTACCACCACCATATTTTACTGTTGGTATGATCTTCCTTTTCTGAAATGCTGTGTTACTTTTACGCCAGGTGTAATGGGACACACACCTTCCAAAAAGTTCAACTTTTGTCTTGTCAGTCCACAGAGTATTTTCCCAAAAATCTTGGGGATCATCAAGATATTTTCTGGCAAAACTGAGACGAGCCTTTATGTTCTTTTTGCTCAGCAGTGGGTGAGTTGTCGCTGCGCTCTTGGGGTAGTTTTGCCCTGGGAAGGTTCACCACTGTTTCATGTTTTGCCATTTGTGGATAATGGCTCTCACTGTGGTTTGCTGGAGTCCCAAAGCTTTAGAAATGGCTAGAAAATTGAACTGAGCTTTGTAAAGATGTGATAAACCACAGTTAATTTATGTTTTAACGGGGAGGGGATCACTTTTTCACACAGGGCCATGTAGGTTTGGATTTTTTTTTTTACCCTTAATAATAAGCACATTCAATTAAAAACTGCATTTTATGTTTACTTGTGTTATCTTTGTCTGATATTTAAATTTGTCTGATGATCTGAAACATTTAAGTGTGACAAACATACAAAAAAATGAGAAATCAGGAAGGGGGCAAACACTTTTTCACACCACAGTATTTTCCACGGATAGACATAAGATATTAGAAAGACCAATGTCAGAGCATTTGACTCTAGTCTGAATTTAGATTAGTGTGGTGTTTAAAAGTAAAGTGTAGGTGGCACAATACTTTTGCTCATATGTTGCATATTACCACACTTATCTTTTTTTTCTCATAAATTTGGGACTTGCTTATAGTAAATTTTTGACTTTTTTTAAATAGTAAATTACCATTTTAGCTTGTAATATTAGTTGTGTTGAGCTATTTAATTTGTTCTTGTTTGATTTCTTTATTGCAAACAGCTGCTAGTTTGTACATTTTGCCAATATAATTCAAGAAATCTCTGTCGAATCAGCTCTAGAAGAAGTAGAGTGATATAAAGTGAAGTATGTGGCGGTAATGCACCTGTAAGCTGGATGCCAACCGCCAATCAAATCTAAAAGAAGAAGATGAAGATATAGAGTGATGATGATCAAGTCAGTGGCAGTAATGCACCTGTAAGCTGGTTGCCAACTGCCAATCAAATCTAAAAGAAGAAGAAGAAGAAGAAATCTGCCACGATCACAGGACTTTGTGTTGCCGTGGTAACCATGTCAAAGATTAAAGGCAGGCATCACTGAATGAGTGGTGACATCAAAGATCAAAGGCAGGTTTCACAGGACTCACTATGACATCAAAGATCAAAGGCAGGCATCACTGAACGAGTGATATGACATCAAAGATCATAGGACTCGCTATGACATCAAAGATCATAGGATTCGCTTGCTTGCTTACACCTACTTTCTACGGGCATGCAGAAATACTTGCTTATACTTAGTTTCTATGGGCACGCACACGTATGTACGGGCATGCACAGGTATGCACTAGTGTAAAGTTTTTCTTTTAGATTTGATTGGCAGTTGGCAACCAGCTTACAGGTACATTACCGCCACGTACTTCACTCTATCTGGCCAGGAGCTGTCCTAGTGTAAAGTTAATGCGAACATGCGAGAAACACCCAAATTTGCATCCAAGGGAATTAATAGCTAGAATAGCATTAGCATACAAACATGTGGGCTCAGGAGGAATATTCATTCCAATCTGAGCCACTAATCAGCCTCAGAGTAAACATATTAACACTGCAATTAAACTAGTTTAAAAATAAGATTGACACTGTCCTGCTGACAAATGGACCAAAGCTCTGTAGAGCTGAAACAAAGTGTCGGGATTAATGAGTGTAAACAAACAGCGTTTCCCATACGGAGACGAGAAGCTGTTTTTCCTGTGAGCTCCGGTGGATACATTTTGCAAACCTAAACATGATGGCTTTTTGAGGATTTCCACAGCAGGTACAATTTATTTTCTATTATTAGAGTGTTCCGCCAATGTACAGCGAAGCTGGCATATCTATTCATAGTTACAAATATCAATAAATATTGTTTTGGGCCACTCTGTTGGATCATTCTTTCACATACTGGCTGGTAGATGGTAGGGGCACTTTTCTTCTTCTTTTAGATGCCAACCAGCTTACAGGTGCATTACCGCCACGTACTTCACTCTCTAGGGATTTGAGATCATCACTCTATATATTATTCAAGAAATCTCTGTCACGATGTCAGGATGTCACAATCACAGGACTCGCTATGACATCAAAGATCAAAGGCAGGCATCACTGAATGGGTGGTATGACATCAAAGATCATAGGACTCGCTATGATATCAAAGATCAAAGGCTTGCATCACTGAATGAGTGGTGACGCGCTTGCTTACGACTGTTTTCTACGGGTAAGCAGAAATGCTTGCTTATACTTGGTTTCTACGGGCATGCACTAGTACTGTAAATTTAAAGGTTTTGATCATATCTGATCTGATCTTGTGGTAAAAGCTCGTCATAATATTGATATGCTGTATTGTTTCAATGGTAAACTGCTGGTTTTTCTCACCTTCCCGCTCTCCTGGGTTTGCGCATTCATGTGCAAGTACCCGGATGTGTAGATAGCCCTATTCAGTCATTTACTGCATTCAACACGTCAGCCAGGACTTAAACAGCTCAGCCCTCAGCATTATGTTAGCTTATTGTCAAACAGATAAGCTAACATAAAACAGCATGTACTAACAGTATTGTCATTTTTCTAAAGCTTGAAACAGCTGGCCATTGAAAATAAGCAGCGCTAACTTTCTTTACTCACTAAAACTTACCAAGCAGAAGCAGCCGTTAATGTCGCAGCTCCCGGGTGCCGTTGTTTCAGATGCTCATGCATCACTGTAGTGCTGCTATGATAGGAAAGGTCTGCCTGGCAAAGTCTGCAGTTTACTTGTTTTGTTTTTTGTTTTCTGTGAAATTAAATCACCCTTTATTGTCATTCAACTGTACAACCAATCATGTACAGTAGAATGAGATTGTGTTTTACCTATCTACTGTGTCAATCACACACACCCCAAGTGTAGAATCAGAGGGCCGCTGCCATGCAAGGCGCTGCCACAAATTTCCCTCCATTATTGCTGAGCACCAAGCTGGACGGCAGGAAGTTCCACTTTTATATGGTCTTCGGCATGACCCGGCCGGGATTTGAGCCCCTGCCTCCCGGGTGTGGGGCGGATGCTCTACCAACTGAGCCACCACTCCGGTAAATGTTCCCGTACTACAAAAAGTTTGGGTCTGCTTTTTGTTTTAGCTCTGCTTCTACGTGTTTATTCTTCCGCTTCGCTATGCTGTGCTCTTCCTCTTTGTTGGAAATTGTTCACGCATGCCGGACAACAGAGGCGCTACTGCCTGCAACAGTTCCAGTTGCGCATTGCGGTTACAACTGAACATTTCCGCAGCATGCATATAAACTGTATAATTAAATGATTTATCGACAACAAAAATGTTTTTCGACAAATTTTTATTGTCGACGTTATCGACAGCGTCGACTAATCATTTCAACCCTAGTGTGAACATGGACATACTTTTCAGTAGGCCAGCATTTCTATTAAAAATCCACTTTTTTTAATTGATCTTGTGTAATATATAAATTTTTTGAGAAACTGAATTTTGGGTTTTCATTAGCTGTAAGCCTAAATATTAAAAGAAATAAACACTTGAAATATATCACCCTGTGTGCAATGAATCTACTGCAATATTTCACACATTTTTATATAAAAGAAATTGATTTAATTCAGTTCTACTTTGATTTTTCCTGTGTGTTCCAAATAATGTGATGTTTATCTTAGTGAACTGTGCAGGTAACAGATTAAAAAAATGATTAAACCTACCTCATGCTGTTCAACCTTGTCAGCTGCGAACAGGCCCATACACACGCTACACTTCATTTCCCTTTTTAATGCTGAGAGAAACACAACTGTGGTTCAACAGCTGGGAAAATGTACCTATTTTGGAGTCATCTTTGCTTTAGCTGAATCCACCCTCCCCTCACCTGTGTTAGGAGTCTTGATGTTGGCTGGTAGAGGTCTGGAGATGTCAGAGGCTGAGCAGGTCAGAGCGTGGTCAGGCTGATTTCTCAGCAGAACGTATTGGCCACAGTCCTCACATCGCTCTGTACGACTTCCACAAACATCAGTGTGTTCCTCCAGATCCTTCCAGGGCACCTCCAGCTCACAGAACACACAGTTCTGCAGTCGCTTGTTGCATGTGTTTTTCTGAGAGGGAAAGCAGAGGTAAGTACTGGAACCTTTTTAAAGTGCATAATGGAGGATAAAAACTTAAAAACATTTGTTCATAGTGAATACTTCCACAGGGATCTGTGCTTGGCCCTATTCTTTTTAGTTTATATGTGCTTCCGCTAGGCAACATTATTAGAAAGCACTGCATACATTTTCTTTGTTATGCCGATGACACACAATTATACTTGTCAATGAAGCCAGATGACAGTAATCAATTAGGCAAATTAGAGGCTTGTCTTAAGGAAATCAAAGCCTGGATGACTTGCAATTTCTTGCTACTAAATTCAGATAAGACTGAAGTCATTCTAGTTGGTCCAAAAAACCTTAGAAAGACCTTCCCAAATCAAACTCTTAGTTTGGATGTGGTTACTCTCTCTCTTAATAGTTCTGTGAGGAACCTTGGAGTTATTTTTGATCAAGATCTGTTCTTTAATTCACATATTAAACATGCTTCTAAGACTACCTTCTACCATTTGCGTAATATTGCCAAGATTAGGAGCATCTTGTCTCAGAGTGATGCTGAGAAACTAATCCACACTTCTGTTAGTTCTAGATTAGATTATTCTAACTCTTTATTGTTAGGCTGCCCTGAAATGTCTTTAAAAAGTCTTCAGCTGATCCAAAATGCTGCAGCAAGAGTTTTAAGAGGTACTAGAAAGAGAGATCACATCTCTCCGGTTCTGGCCTCCCTTCATTGGCTTCTCATAGAATTTAGAAAGAGAGTGGATTTAAAAGAAGACAACAGCAGATGTCTGAAGACAGAGTTGAGGTGTGATTGGACACAGCAATGATGATAGGACTACAGCTCCTGACCAGATAGTGATGATATCGAGTGAAGTACGTGGCGGTAATGCACCTGTAAGCTGGTTGCCAACCGCCAATCAAATCTAAAAGAAGAAGTAGTTTAAAATATTTCTCACTTACAAAGCTCTAAATAATCAGGCCCCTTTTTATTTAAAAGATCTGATACTCCCCTATCATCCAAACAGAGCACTACGCTCCCAAAATGCAGGATTACTTGTAATACCTAGAATCTCCAAAAGTACAATGGGAGGCAGAGCCTTCAGTTATCAAACTCCTCTCCTTTGGAACCAGCTGCCAATCTGGATTTGAGAGTCAAACTCGATCTCTGTTTTTAAGAATAGGGTTAAGGCCTTCCTTTTTGATATAGCCTATAGTTAGGGTGGGAACATGTGCCCCTGAACCCTCTCTTAGTTATGCTGCTAATAGGTTTAGACAGCCAGGGGACCTCCAACAATGCTCTGGGCTTCAGTCCTTTCTTCACTCTCAATGAAATATTTTTGCTGGTCATTAACATCTGTTTGTTCTCTCTCATAGATCGAGTCCCTGTCCTGCTGTTTGCTCTCTACATGTCTGTTCTTTTCTTCTTCTTCTCTATCCCCCCACCCCCCAGCCAGTCACAGCAGATGACTGCCCCTCCCCGAGCCTGGTTCTGCTGGAGGTTTCTTCCTGCTAAAAGGTAGCTTTTCCTCTCCACTTTCACCAAGTGCTTGCCCACAGGGGATTGCCTGATTGCTGGGGTTTTTCTGCAATTGTGGGGGTTTCCCTTACAGTTGAAAGTGCTATGAGATGACTTGTTGTGAAATGGTGCTATATAAATAAAGTTGAATTGAATTGTCTCCCAAAAGCCAGTTTAGAATGCTGGGGATCAGACCACCGAGGTCTCTGATCCACATAGCACTGGACCTCCATGATCCCTCCTGCAGGTGGTGAGCCCACTGGAGGGTGGACCCTAGGGCTGGGCAATATAGCTTAAAAAAAATGTATCATGATATAAAGAAATTATATTGCGATACACAGTACATATCGCAATATGTATTTTGTGTACTGAATGCCCTTTAAAATTTGGTTTTACTTATATATATACACACACACGCACGAGAGAAAGAGGAACATAAGGTGATTTACAAGAGTGGAGGAAGGTGCACACAGGTGGACTACATCTTATGCATAAGGAGAAATGTGAAAGAGATAGGAGAATGCAAAGTGGTGGCAGGGGAGAATGTAGCTAGACAGCATCAGATGGTAGTCTGTAGGATGACTCTGCAAAGCAAGAAGATTAAAACAGTGAAAGCAGAGCCAAAGATTAAGTGGGGGAAGTTACAGAAGGAAGAAGGTCTCACAGAGTTCAGGAAGGAGTTGATACAGGCTCTGGGTGATAGGGAAGAATTACCAGATGACTAGGAAATTACAGCAAAAGTATTGAGGGAAACGGGTAGAATGGTATGTGGTGTATCCTCTGGACAGAGGAAGGAAGACGAGGAGAATTTGTGGTGGAATGAGGAGGTACAGGAAAGTATCCAAAGGAAAAGGTTAGCAAAGAAAAATTGGCATAGTCAGGGACATGGAGAAAGTAGACAGGAGTATTTGGAATCTAGGTGCATGGCAAAGAGAGAGGTTGAAAAGGAAAAGGCACATCGTGAGTTGCATGAGAGGCTGGATACTAAGGAAGGAGAAAAGGAGTTGTATCGACTGGCTAGACAGAGGTCAAGCTGGAATGGATGTACAGCAGGGTAGGTTGATTAAGGACAGAAATGGTAATGCACTAACAAATGACAAGTGTGTATTGAGAAGGTGGAATGAGTATTTTGAAGAGCTGATAAAGAAAAAGAGAGAGGGGAGGATTGATGAAGGAAAGATGGTGAACAAGGACGTCCCGAGGATTAGCAAGGCAGTAGTGAGGGCAGCTTTGAAGAGGATGAAGAATGGAAAGGTGATTGGTCCAGATGACATACCTGTGGAGCTATGGAGATATTTAGCAGAGATGGTGTGGTGTGATGACAGTCATCTCATTTTGAATACTGATAAAACAAAGGAGATGGTGTTTGACCCTCGGGGAGTTGGTGACCACAGGCCTGTGGTCATCCACAACCACACTATAACACAGATTAGTTCCTATAAATATTTGGGAGTATTTATTGACAATTCATTAACCTGGAGCACACATATTGATTACCTCTGTAGTAGACTACAACAGCGGCTGCATTTCTTGCGTAGATTAAGAATACATGGCGTTGATAAAAGGATTATGCTAATATTTTACCAGGCTGTGTTGGAGAGCTGTATTAGATACAGCATTACAGCTTGGTTTGGCAACCTCTCTGTGAAACTAAAGAACAGAGTGTTGCATTTAATTCATACAGCATGGGAAATTATTGGAGTTAAAGAGTATTTACCCATGCAGTTCTTACACGACCAGGCAGCCTGTAGACAAGCTCAAAAAATAATTAGTGACATGAGTCATGTACTAAACAATGAATATGTGCGGCTGCCCTCAGGGAGGAGATACAGAGTCCCCAAGTGCAGGTTCAATAGATACAAGAACTCGTTTTTCCCAACGTCAGTAAAACTTTTAAACTCAGATAAATAGGTCAGGGACACTTATAACTCCCGTTCTTAATGATTGCTGTTATATATTTATGTATGTATGTACTTGTATTATTTATTGGGTTTTATTTCATTTATTATGTACTACATCCATTGTGTATGTGTGGATTGTGTGGTTGCAGCACGGATGTCAAGCCTAAGACAAATTTCCCCTTGAGGGACAATGAAGTTTATCTTATCTTATCTTATCTTATGACAGTGGACTTTTTAACCAGATTGTTTAACACAATCTTGGAGAGTGAGAGGATGGCTGAGGAGTGGAGAAGAAGTGTTTTGGTACCAGTTTTCAAAAACAAAGCTGATGCTCAGAGCTGTAATAACTATAGAGGGATAAAGTTGATCAGCCACACTATGAAAATCTGGCAAAGAGTTGTTGAAGCCAGGTTAAGAGGAAAGGTGACAATCAGTGAGCAGCAGTATGGTTTTATACCAAGAAAGAATACTACAGATGCAATGTTTGCTCTAAGAGTGCTGATGGAGAAGTATAGACAAGGTCAGAAGGAGTTGCACTGTGTCTGTGGATCTAGAGAAAGCATATGATAGGGTGCCAAGAGAGGAGAGAAGTATGTGAGGGTGGTGCAGGACATGTATGAGGACAGCGAGACGGTGGTGAAGTGCACTGTCAGAGTGACGGATAGATTCAAGGTGGGGGTGGGATTACATCAGGGATCACTTCTGAGCATCTTCTTGTTTGCCATGGTGATGGACAGGCTGACAGACAAGGTTAGGCAGGAGTCTCCATGGACCATGATATTTGCAGATGGCATTGTGATCTGTAGTGAGAGTAGGGAGCAGGTGGAAGAGAACCCGGAGAGGTAGAGGTATGCACTGGAGAGAAGAGGAATGAAAGTCAGTAGAAGCAAGACAGAATACATGAGTGTGAATGAGAGGGAGGCAGGGGCAACAGTGAAGATGGAAGGAGTAGCAGTAGTGAATGCAGATGAGTTTAAATACCTGGGGTCAACAATCCAAAGCAGTGGAAAATTCACAAAAGAGGTGAAGAAGAGCTTACAGGCAGGGTGGAGTGGGTGGAGACGAGTGTCAGGGGTGATTTGTGACAGAAAGGTAGCAGCAAGTGTGAAAGCGAAGATTTACAAGACGGTAGTGAGATCTGCTATGATGTATGGTTTGGAGATTGTGGTGCTGACAAAAAGACAGGAGGTGGAGCTGGCAAAGTTGGAGATGCTAATATTTTCATTGGGAGTGACAAGATTAGAAATGAGTATATCAGAGGGACAGCTCACATTGAGTGGTTTGGAGACAAAGTAAGAGGCAAGGCTGAGATGGTTTGGACATGTGCAGAGGAGGGATAGTGGATACAGTGGGCAAAGGATGCTGAAGATGGAGCTGCCAGGCAGGATTTAAAAAGGAAGACCACAGAGAAGATTCATGGATGTAGTGAAGGAGGACATGGAGACGGTTGGTGTTACAGAGGAAGATGCAAGCGATAGGGTGAGAGGGAGACAGATGATTTTATATATATATGTATATATATATATATATATATATATATATATATATATATATACTGTATATATATATATATATATATATATATATATATATACACACTACCGTTCAAAAGTTTGGGGTCACTTAGAAATTTCCTTATTTTTGAAAGAAAAGCACTTTTTTTCAATGAAGATAACTTTAAACTAATCAGAAATACACTCTATACATTGCTAATGTGGTAAATGACTATTCTAGCTGCAAATGTCTGGTTTTTGGTGCAATATCTACATAGGTGTATAGAGGCCCATTTCCAGCAACTATCACTCCAGTGTTCTAATGGTACAATGTGTTTGCTCATTGCTTCAGAAGGCTAATGGATGATTAGAAAACCCTTGTGCAATCATGTTAGGTCTGCAATGCTGTAATTGCTGCAAATGGAGGATTCTTTGACGAAAGCAAAGTTTGAAGGAAAAAATTATTATTTCAAATACAAATCATTATTTCTAACCTTGTCAATGTCTTGACTATATTTTCTATTCATTTTACAACTCATGGTGGTAAATAAGTGTGACTTTTCATGGAAAACACAAAATAATTGTCTGGGTGACCCCAAACTTTTGAACGGTAGTGTATATATATATACGGTGGGGCAAAAAAGTATTTAGTCAGCCACCAATTGTGCAAGTCCTCCCACTTAAAAGATGAGAGAGGTCTCCAATTTTCATCATAGGTATACCTCAACTATGAGAGACAAAATGAGAAAAAAAAAATCTAGAAAATCACATTGTCTGATTTTTAAAGAATTTATTTGCAAATTATGGTGGAAAGTAAGTATTTGGTCACCTACAAACAAGCAAGATTTTTAGCTCTCACAGACCTGTAACTTCTTCTTTAAGAGGCTCCTCTGTCCTCCACTCGTTACCTGTATTAATGGCACCTGTTTGAACTCGTTATCAGTATAAAAGACACCTGTCCACAACCTCAAACAGTCAGACTCCAAACTCCACTATAGCCAAGACCAAAGAGCTGTCAAAGGACACCAGAAACAAAATTGTAGACCTGCACCAGGCTGGGAAGACTGAATCTGCAATAGGTAAGCAGCTTGGTATGAAGAAATCAACTGTGGGAGCAATTATTAGAAAATGGAAGACATACAAGACCACTGATAATCTCCCTCTGTCTTGGGCTCCACACAAGATCTCACCCCGTGGGGTCAAAATGATCATGAGAATGGTGAGCAAAAATCCCAGAACCACACGGGGGGACCTAGTGAATGACCTGCAGAGAACTGGGACCAAAGTAACAAAGGCTACCATCAGTAACACACTACGCCGCCAGGGACTCAAATCCTGCAGTGCCAGACGTGCCCCCCTGCTAAAGCCAGTACATGTCCAGGCCCATCTGAAGTTTGCTAGAGAGCATTTGGATGATCCAGAAGAGGATTGGGAGAATGTCATATGGTCAGATGAAACCAAAATAGAAATTTTTGGTAAAAACTCAACTTGTCGTGTTGGGAGGAGAAAGAATGCTGAGTTGCATCCAAAGAACACCATACCTACTGTGAAGCATGGGGGTGAAAACATCATGCTCTGGGGCTGTTTTTCTGCAAAGGGACCAGGATGACTCATCCGTGTAAAGGAAAGAATGAATGGGGCCATGTATCGTGAGATTTTGAGTGAAAACCTCCTTCCATCAGCAAGGGCATTGAAGATGAAACGTGGCTGGGTCTTTCAGCATGACAATGATCCCAAACACACCGCTTGGGCAACGAAGGAGTGGCTTCGTAAGAAGCATTTCAATTCAATTCAATTCAATTCAACTTTATTTATATAGCGCCATTTCACAACAACAGTCATCTCATAGCACTATCAACTGTAGGGGGGAACCCCCACAGTTGCAGAAAGACCCCAGCAATCAGGTGATCCCCTGTGAGCAAGCACTTGGCGACGGTGGAGAGGAAAAACTCCCTTTTAACAGGAAGAAACCTCCAGCAGAACCAGGCTCAGGGAGGGGCAGTCATCTGCTGCGACTGGCTGGGGGGTGAGGGGACAGAGAAGATGAAAAGAACAGACATGTAGAGAGCAAACAGCACGATGGGGACTCAATCTATGGGAGAGAACAAACAAATGTTAATGACCAGCAAAAAAAAATATTTCATAGAGAGTGAGGAAAGGAGTGAGGCCCAGTGCATTACTGGAGGTCCCCCGGCTGACTAAACCTATTAGCAGCATAGCTAAGGGAGGGTTCAGAAACACATGATCCCTCCCTAATTGTAGGCTATATCAAAAAGGTAGGTTTTAACCCTAATCTTAAAAACAGAGATCGAGTCTGACTCCCGAATCCAGATTGGCAGCTGATTCCACAGGAGAGGAGCTTGATAACTGAAGGCTCTGCCTCCCATTGTACTTTTGGAGATTCTAGGTATTACAAGTAGTCCTGCATTTTGGGAGCGTAGTGCTCTGTTAGGATAATACGGTAGTATCAGATCTTTTAAATAAAAAGGAGCCTGATTGTTTAGAGCTTTGTAAGTAAGAAGAAGGATTTTAAACTTAATTCTAAACTCTATGGGAAGCCAATGAAGGGAGGCCAGAACCGGAGAGATATGATCTCTCTTTCTAGTACCTGTTAAAACTCTTGCTGCAGCATTTTGGATCAGCTGAAGACTTTTTATTTCAAGGTCCTGGAGCGGCCTAGCCAGTCTCCAGATCTCAACCCCATAGAAAATCTTTGGAGGTAGTTGAAAGTCCGTGTTGCCCAGCGACAGCCCCAAAACATCACTGCTCTAGAGGAGATTTGCATGGAGGAATGGGCCAAAATACCAGCAACAGTGTGTGAAAACCTTGTGAAGACTTACAGAAAACGTTTCACCTCTGTCATTGCCAACAAAGGGTATATAACAAAGTATTGAGATGAACTTTTGTTATTGACCAAATACTTATTTTCCATCATAATTTGCAAATAAATTCTTTAAAAATCAGACAATGTGATTTTCTGGATTTTTTTTTTCTCATTTTGTCTCTCATAGTTGAGGTATACCTATGATGAAAATTGGAGACCTCTCTCACCTTTCAAGTGTGAGAACTTGCACAATTGGTGGCAGATTAAATACTTTTTTGCCCCACTGTATATATACACATCCATCTTCTTCCGCTTAATCCTTTTGGGGTTGCGGGGGGGCTGGAGCCTATCCCAGCATCTTTGGGCAAGATGCAGGGTACACCCTGGACAGATCGCCAGTCCATCGCAGGGCCAACGCAGAAAGACAGACAACCATTCACTCTCACAGTCATACCTAAGGACAATTTAGAATGCCCAGATTTGATGCCAATTAACCTAACTTGCATGTTTTTGGCATGTGGGAGGAAACCGGAGAAATCCCGGTGTAAACCCACGCAGACACGGGGAGAACATGCAAACTCCACACAGATCACTGTTGGTCGGGGGCTGGGTTCAAACCTAACTGTAAAATTAGTGCCAGAATAATAATTCTGTAGGTAATCTCCCATTATGCTCTACACATATTCCATACAAATTCTGTTTGCATGCTTATGAACAATTATGTTATGGTAAACTGATAAAACAGGAATGAGACAAAGCTATAGAGCTCTCTCTTTTCTCTCTCTTTTAAGTCAGGTCTTTCACACTAGATACACACCCAGACTCAACACCCACGCACACTGTTGATAGCACATTCTAGAATGAATCGGCGCGTTCAGTGGATGGCCTGTTCTCGCCATAGGTAGATTAGCCAATCAGATAGTCGTGTATAAGTCCATCCTATTGTACTGGGTCGCCCCCACCCGAGAAGAGAATTGTAACCCACGCCCGGAAGTCAGGATCAGTCTGACGACGTTCCCAAGGGGACAGCATCAAACTGATCCAGCGCTGCTTGCTTTACATGTGACTTCTAAATAAATGTACCATTGTGGGATCACATGTGTATCACTATAAGCTTCACATCTCAGAGAGAACAAAGAACTGGGCCTCCTGTGAGATAACAGGAGGATGTGAAAAGTTAGTCTTTGGTATGCAAGAGACGACCTTGGAGGATTTCCTGGTCTCCCAGAGATTATGAGGAGGATGTTATAGGATTTAAGGAAAGATGTATTGTTACTTGTGATTAAATGCAATGTGACTGTGAGCTTTGAAGGTCCTGGATATATAAAGGACGAATGTCTGAGTTTTTTCTTTTTTTCTGTTTTGCTGATGTTGGAAGATGTGAATAAACCTGACTCGTGAGATAAACTCTGCCTCATCATTTTCACATTTCCACACTGGTGACCCTAAGACGTATCATGGATGAAAGAAATTCCCCCGGGCCAGCCGAGTCAGGAGCTCCCAGCCAAGCGTATGCCACTACCGTCCAGCTACCGGACTTTTGGCAGGACAACCCGTGCTCCTGGTTCCACTTGGTCGAAGCACAGTTCGCCCTCCGGGGGATAACGGTAGATGACACGAAGTTCTACCATGTGATCGCAAAGCTCGACAACCGCACGGCTCGGCATGTGCAGAGCCTATTGGAGCGGCCACCTGCCAACGACAAATACGGCGGGTTGAAGGCTGCACTTATCCAGCGTTTCACTCTCTCAGTCGAGGACAGAGCGGAGAGGCTCCTGGCTCTGAACGACTTGGGAGATGGCACGCCCATTGACCTGATGGAGAACATGCTGAGGTTGAGAGGCTCAGACGGCGACGATTTCCTCTTCACCCACATTTTCCTCAAGACCCCTCCGTCGGCCACGAGAGCGACCCTGGCCAGTTCGCCATTGTTGGACCAGCGGGACTTCCGCGCGCTGGCCCAGGAGGCGCACCGGATTCTCAACGCCAGCACACAGCGCGTGGCCACCGCGGCAGCGACGGAGTTCGGTGCGACGGCCGGAGATGGCGGGGGGCCAGAGACGGCGGTAGCAGACCCACCGACGACGGCGGCGGCGGGGGCCAAGGATCGCGGAGGAGACACCCTCTGTTTCTACCATCGCCGCTTTGCAGAGAAGGCACGCAAATGTATACCACCGTGCCAGTTCAAACGCTCGGGAAACGCCAAGACCAGGGGTCGGTAGCAGCTGCGGCCCTCGGGGAGGAGAACAAGCTGCTCTACTCGAAGGATGCGCGCACGGGGAGGCAATTCCTCATGGACACAGGCTCCCAAGTGAGTTTCATCACACCTTCCTCCGCTGACCGGCTGGCGGTTCCCAGAGGTCACGGGGCGTCAGCAGCGAACGGCTCAGAGATTAAGACCTTTGGTGAGAGGGCTCTGCTTCTGTCCCTACACGGCCGTACATTTGAGTGGACTTTTGTTATAGCTGCAGTGAATTTCAATATGTTGGGGGCTGATTTTCTGTGCGCACATGGTTTGTTGGTTGATCTTGCTAACAGGCGCCTGGTTAATGCACTTTCTTTTTATTCTATTCCCTGTACAGCCCGAGTGACCCCGCCCACAGCACAAGCCAACGTCACAACTGCAAGCGGTAAGTTCCACACACTGCTCACTCAGTTCCCAGCACTCACGGTTCCCACATTTTCAGCAGCCGTCGCTAAACACGGAGTGGAACATTTTATTACTACCACCGGACCGCCTGTTTTTGCAAAAGCTCGGCGCTTGGATTCAGCTAAACTAACCATAGCGCGCGAGGAGTTCGCCAACCTGGAAAGGTTGGGCATCATCAGGTGTTCGAACAACCCATGGGCTTCCCCACTGCACATGGTCCCGAAAGCTGACGGCTCGTGGTGACCTTGCGGAGATTTCCGCAGGTTGAACAACGCCACAGCACACGACCGCTACCCAATCCCGCATATCCAAGATTTTTCCGTTCATTTGGCGGGGGCGCGCGTTTTTTCTAAGATAGACTTGGTCCGCGGTTACCACCAAGTCCCAGTGCGCGCTGAGGACATACCCAAAACAGCGGTAATAACTCCGTTCGGTCTATTTGAGTTTTTGCGCATGCCATTTGGGCTTAAAGGCGCTGCACAGACGTTCCAACGCATGATGGATGCGGTGTTGCGCGATCTCCCCATTCGTATTCGTCTACCTGGACGACATCTTAGTCACCAGCGTGTCCGAAGACGAACACGAAAAACACCTCACGGCAGTTTTCCGGAGGTTGGGAGAGCACGGTTTAATAATCAACCCAGCGAAGTGTCAGTTCGGAGTGACGCAGATTGATTTTTTGGGGCATCGCGTCTCTCCAGAAGGAGCGGTTCCGCTGCCTGACAAAGTGCGCGCGGTAGCAAATTTTCCCCAGCCACAAACGGTCAAGGCGTTACAGGAGTTTTTGGGAATGGTTAATTTTTTATAACCGTTTCCTCCCCCGCGCAGCGCAGCTCATGCAACCATTATATGCCACACTCAAAAAGCAAAAACCCACAAATAAGATCGAATGGTCTCCGGAGCGAGAGCGAGCATTTTCAGAGGTCAAAACAGCCCTGGCAAACGCTACGTTGTTAGCACATCCAGACCCAACGGCCTGCATAGCGCTCACTACTGACGCGTCAGATGTGGCCATAGGGGCGGTCGTGGAGCAGCATGTAGCTGGGGCTTGGCAGCCGCTCGCCTTTTTCAGCAGGACTTTGCGCGATAGTGAACGAAAATACAGCGCATTTGACAGGGAGTTGTTAGCTCTCCACTTGGCCATTCGCCACTTCCAGTTCTGGCTGGAGGGACGCCGTTTCACCACGTTCGTTGACCACAAGCCGCTGACATTCGCGATGGCCAAGGTGTCAGGCCGGCAGCAAAGACAGCTGGCCGCTATCTCAGAGTTTACTACCAATATTCAGCATGTGGCGGGTAAACTGAATGTAGTGGCAGACTGTCTCTCGCGTGCCGTGGCGGCCCCAGTCCGCGTAGGGATAAATTATGCAGCCATGGCTGCAGATCAGGTTAGCGACGCGGACGTGCGCGCGCTCCAGTCTGGACCAACAGGGTTAAGGCTGGAGAACAGGGTGCTGCAAGACGGTATGCCCCCCCTAATCTGCGATGTCTCCACTGGGCGACCGCGTCCTGTGGTACCGGCCGCGTGGCGCCGCCACGTTTTTGACTCTGTTCATTCTCTGGCGCACCCGGGAATGCGTGCATCGGTCAAAATGGTAGGAGAGAAATTTGTATGGCCGAGCCTGCGCAAACAAGTTAAGGAGTGGACAGCAGCCTGCATGGCCTGTCAACGAGCCAAAGTACACAAACACACGAGAGCTCCCTTGGAGCCGTTTCACATCCCGGCTAAGAGGTTCGATCACGTTCACGTGGACCTCGTAGGCCCCCTCCCGCCGTCACAGGGGTGCACACACCTTCTGACAATGGTGGACCGCACCACGCGCTGGCCGGAAGTGGTCCCACTGGCATCAACCACAGCCGAGGAGGTGGCGCGTGCGTTTTTAACAGCATGGGTAGCGCGCTTTGGAGTCCCGTCGGACATTACGTCCGACAGAGGTCCTCAATTTGTTTCCGAACTTTGGTCAGCAATGGCCCGCAGCCTGGGGGTAACGATCCACCACACAACCGCGTACAATCCGCAGGCTAATGGGTTATGCGAACGTTTTTCATAGGTCATTGAAAGCGGCTCTCAGAGCGTCGCTGACGGATGCAAATTGGGTGGACAGGCTACCGTGGGTTTTATTGGGGTTGCGTTCTCAGAATCAGAATCAGAATCAGAATCAGGTTTATTGCCATTGTTCATGTAGTACACAAACTAGGAATTTGTCTCGGTACAATGCTGCAACATTAAACATGATAAGATAAGAGAAATAAACTATACATGTAATAAAGTGTAGGATAAGATTAAGTGATACTGGTCAACAGTTAAAATATACTGTATATTAGCCAGCAGCAGATACTGTGGAGAACTATATAGTGCAGTCGGTAATGCAGGAAGAAAACAGTGATGATTGACATGAGTCTGGTTGAGCTGCTGTACATGGTGCACGAGAGTCAATAAGTCACTTAGTGTTCAGCAGTCTAATGGCAGAGGGGAAGAAGCTGTTCATGTGACGGGAGGTTTTAGTCTGGATGGACCGAAGTCTTCTACCAGAGGGGAGGGGGGCAAACAGTACGTGACCAGGGTGTGAGGGATCGGCTATGATCCGGCCAGCACGCCTCCGGGTCCTGGAGATGTACAGATCCTGGAGAGATGGGAGCTTGCAGCCGATCACCTTCTCAGCAGTGCGCACGACGCGCTGCAGCCTTAGTCTGTCCCTGGCAGTGGCTCCTGCGTACCACACGGTTATGGAGGTGGTGAGGATGGACTCGATGATGGCTGTGTAGAACTGCACTAACATCTTGGTGGGTAGCTTGAGCTTCCTCAGCTGCCGCAGGAAGAACATCCTCTGCTGGGCTTTTTTGATGAGTGAGCTGATGGTCAGCTCCCATTTGAGGTCCCTGGTGATGGTAGTGCCTAGGAAGCGGAAGGAATCAGCAGTGGTTCTGCACCTAAAGAGGACTTAGAAGCCTCCCCGGCTGAGCTAGTTTTTGCGCAACCACTTCGGCTGCCCGGGGAGTTTCTCCCAGATAATCCTGCGCCAGATAGCTCCCCATCTCAGCGGTTGCAGCGTGGCACGGAATCGGGCACGCTGCCTGGCCCCGTTCACCACAGTTTTCCGCGCGTTTTTGTGCCTAAGGCTTTGAAAAGCGCGGAATTTGTTTTTGTCAGACACGATGCCCATCGCCCACCACTGCGACCACCTTATGATGGACCATTTAGAGTGCTGGAAACAGGGGACAAACATTTTTTGCTAGATTTGGGGGGCAGGAAGGAAAAGATTGGCATAAACAGGCTCAAACCCGCCTTTGTGGTGGCGGACGAGGATGTGCTGTTGGCCAGGGCTCCTCGGCGCGGCAGACCCCCCCGGGGACATTCCCCAGAACACCCACAGAGAGTGACAAACAGTTCTCACCCCAAGACAGCAGCACCCCAGCGGGATGGCGCCGCAGAAGTGGCGAAGCCCGCTTACAGCAGATACGGGAGGAGACTGAGGCCCAAGCAGCACGTGGGTTAATGTGTAATGATTTTATCATGACATGCAGACTGTTGTTCCATCTTAGATGTTTGGGGGGGGGTCATGTGGGACCACATGTGTATCACTATAAGCTTCACATCTCAGAGAGAACAAAGAACTGGGCCTCCTGTGAGATAACAGGAGGATGTGAAAAGTTAGTCTTTGGTATGCAAGAGATGACCTTGGAGGATTTCCTGGTCTCCCAGAGATTATGAGGAGGATGTTATAGGATTTAAGGAAAGATGTATTGTTACTTGTGATTAAATGCAATGTGACTGTGAGCTTTGAAGGTCCTGGATATATAAAGGACGAATGTCTGAGTTTTTTCTTTTTTTCTGTTTTGCTGATGTTGGAAGATGTGAATAAACCTGACTCGTGAGATAAACTCTGCCTCGTCATTTTCACATTTCCACACAATCCTTAAAATTGAAGAAATGTCCGGCATGTTCTTGGATCTTTCAATCAAAGAATCGGGTATTTTTCTAACAGGTTACAAGACCGAATAGGAGCTCTTATTTTGAAAGTTTGTTTGCTAAGTGAGCTTGATTTTACACCTGCAGAATTCAAACTGGAAATGTATATCTTCTCCTGCCCCCCCCATTTTCTGTGCTTAAGGTGGGCCTACTTTTATTCTGTTACCTTCCTTATTATCTCTGCTTGCTGAGTGCTCAGCATTGCGCAGCATTGCTCAGCAGCGGCAGCTGGGGACAGCATGAAGTCACTGCTCATATTAATGTGACAAATACTCAAATATGTGCGATACAACCATTTTATGTATCGTGGGAAGCCAAATGTACTGATACAATGAATATATTTGGTATATCGCCCAGCCCTAGCTGACCCATGTGGTTCCTTTGGGCTGAGCCTGGCTGGGTCCTATGACCAGAAACCTGGCCACCAGATGCTCGCCATCAAGCTCCTACCCCGGGCCTGGCTCAAGGGCGGGGCTCTGGTAAGAGGACTTTGTGTCCTCTCTGAAGAGCTGGAGCAGGTGGCTGGTTAAAGGCAGGTCTAGGCATCTTTGCTTGGACTGCTGCCTCTGTTACCCGGAATGCCGGAAATGTGGTAGAAAATGGACAGATGGAAAGACTTTTCAGAACTGCTCCTAAAACATCTCTTTTTTTTTCCCTCCCCAAAATGCATCATTTTACGATAAAGGAGGGAAACATCTGAGTCAGCTCTCTGCACAGCAGTGGTGATTGTAAAATATATTAGTAAATATTTACTGGTGGTAGTAACAATTAAGGTGTGTCTCAAGTCACCCCTTCACCCTACCTCTCTGTTTTACCTATTCACCGTGAATGTGCAAAACGGAGGGGTAGGGCTAAGGGGTTAGGATGAAGGGGTGAAATGGGATGCGCCCTTACTGTGTTTGAGCAGGTCATGCCAACCTTCGGGTCATCAAGATAATTGCCCTTTCATTTTCTGAACAGAAGCTTTTGCTTCAACACGGAGCAGTACAGAATTTTCTGCTGTTAGCAGCTGCTCCTGCTCACCTACAGGTTTCACTACAATTTACGTTATTTTTACATTATCTAAAGTGTGCAAATTGGGGAAAAAAGGGCATTATGGAGATCAGAACTACAATGTTTTTGTATTTAAGCCCAGAGACAGCCCTGATAATGTTTACACCAGGATCAGCTATTGATTTAACTGGAGGAGAAATGGAGAGACTCTGTTGTACTGGAGAGAAAAGAAGATATTGTAGGGAATCCATGCTGGGATATTCATCTCAGACTGGAAGCAGAGGGGAGGGGAATAGTCCCTCTGCCGGTAGAACGTGGGGGATTAAACGGAGGAGGACAGTACGTATTGTAATGGGAGAAGCTATGGTAATGCAGCAGGAAGGAGTAGCTGCGGGGACAGTAAGGGGTGGATGTGTGAATGTATTGTGATGCAAGATTTCAGGCAGCAGGGGGAAGGAATGGAGTGATATAAAAGGAGAGACCCTGGTGTATTGAGAGATTCTTTTTCTGTGTAAGAATGAAGTGAGAGAGAGAAAAAGTTTGTCTGCAGTGCAAGTCTGGTTCCTTTATTTGCACTCTCCACACTGGTGACCCTTGATGAATTATGGAACATGAGGCAAGAACCCCGGAATCGGCCCGGATGGGAAGCCCTTGCAACGCGTGCGCTGTTTCAGTCAAACTACCGGACTTTTGGCTGCACGACCCGCAGTCTTGGTTCCTCCACACCGAGGCTCAGTTTGCACTCTGGGGAATAACGGCAGATGACACCAGATATTACTATGTGATCGCAGCACTGGATGCTCGCATGACTCAGCAAGTAGTGAGCCTGCTCCAACAGCTTCCAGCCCACGATAAATACGAGACTCTCGAGGCCGCGCTGATCCGGCGCTACACACTCTCGGACTGTGAGAGAGCAGAGAGGCTCCTGAGGCGCTCCGAGTTAGGAGATGGGTCAGTGGTCGAACTGATGGAGAAGATGTTGGGGTTGATGGGCACGGACGACGGGCATTTTCTGTTTGCCCACCTTTTCCTCTGGAACCTCCCAACAGAGGCAAGAGCGGTCCTGGCCAACTCGTCGTTGCTGGCCGCATTCGACTACCGTGCGCTAGCCCAGGAGGCAGATCGGATCATTCTCACCACCAGAGCCCTCACAGTGAATGCGGCATCATCAGAACCCAGCGAGACTACCAGTGGAGGCGAGGAGCTGGCGACGGTAGCGGCAGCAGGGGCCAGAAAGCGCCAGAGAGACAAGCTCTGCTCCTACCACCGCTGTTTTGGAGAGAACGCATGCAGATGCATGCCACTGTGCCAATTCAAGTGTTCGGGAAACGCCAAGGCCGGCAGTCATTAGCAGCTGCGACTGCCGGTGAAGAAAACAGGCTGCTCTATGTGACGGACCCGTGCTCGGGGAGACGGTTCCTTGTAGACACCGGCTCCCAAAAGAGCCTCATCCTGCTGTCCTATGACGACCGGCTAGCGGGAGCTAGCGGCCCCGATCTGATAGCCGCAAACGGCTTGGACATTAGGACTTTTGGTGAGAGGACACTGACTGTATCCCTACACGGCTGTATGTACGAGTGGACATTCGTCATAGCCGCATGCAGTTTCGCAATCTTGGGAGCTGATTTTCTGTGTGCACGCGGGCTGCTAGTTGATGTTGCTAACAGACGCCTGGTTAATGCAATGTCTTTTGATTCTCTCCCCTGTACAGCTCGAGGGGCCAGGCCAACAACGCTAGCCAATGTCATAGCTCCAGGCGGTAAGTTCCACACACTGCTCACTCAGTTCCCAGCACTCAGGGTCCCAACGTTTTCGGCAGCCATCACTAAACACGGGGTGGAACACTTTATCACCACCACTGGGCCGCCCGTTTTCACATGACCTCGGCGCCTGGACGCAGCTAAACTGGCCATAGCACGTGAGGAGTTTGCCAACTTGGAAAGGTTGGGCATCATCAGGTGCTCAAACAGCCCATGGGCATCTCCACTACATATGGTCCCTAAGGCCGAGGGATCATGGCGACCATGCGGAGATTTCCGCAGACTGAATAACGCCACAGCGCACGACCGCTACCTGAATCCCCATATTCAGGATTTTTCCGTTCACCTCGCTGGGGCACGCATTTTTTCTAAAATAGACCTGGTCCGCGGTTACCACCAGGTCCTGTTGTGCGCGGAGGACATACCCAAAACAGCGGTAATAACTCCGTTGGGCTTGTTTGAGTTTTTACGCATGCCCTTCGGATTAAAAGACGCGGCACAGACATTCCAATGCATGATGGATGCGGTGTTGCGCGATCTGCCGTTTGTGTTTGTCTACCTGGATGACAGCCTGGTGGCCAGCGCGTCTGAGTACGAACACATAACCCACCTCAGGACGGTTTTCCGGAGGTTGGAGGAGCACGAGTTAATAATCAACCCGGCAAAATGCCAGTTCGGCGTGATAGGGATTGACTTTTTGGGGCACCGCATCTCACCGGAGGGAGCGATACCCTTGCCTGACAAGGTGCGCGCCGTGGCGAATTTTCCCCGGCCTCAGACGGTCAGGGCGTTGCAAGAGTTTTTGGGGATGGTTAACTTTTATAACCGGTTCCTTCCCTGCGCAGCTCAGCTCATGCAGTCATTGTACGCCGCGCTCAAGAAATGGAAGCCGGCGGACAGAGTCGACTGGACTCTGGAGCGGGAGCAGGTGTTCTCTGAGGTTAAAACAGCCCTGGCAAACACCGCACTGTTGGCGCACCCGGACCTGGCGGCTCGGATAGCGCTCACTACCGACACCTCGGACGTGGCCATAGGGGCCGTCGTGGAGCAACGTGTCGCCGGTTCTTGGCAGCCACTCGCTTTTTTCAGCAGGGCTTTGCGCGACAGTGAGCGTAAATACAGCGCATTTGACAGAGAGTTGCTGGCTCTCCACCTGGCCATACGCCACTTCCAGTTCTGGCTGGAAGGGCGCAGCTTCACTGCGTTTGTGGACCACAAGCCGCTAACATACGCGATGGCCAAGGTTTCGGAACCATGGTCGGGCCGGCAGCAGAGACAGCTAGCCGCAATCTCGGAGTTTACAACCGATATTCAGCATGTGGCAGGTAAACTGAATGTGGTGGCGGACTGCCTCTCGCACGCAGTAGTGGCCCCAGTCTGCGTAGGGATAGATTATACAGCCATGGCTGCAGAGCAGATTGGCGATGCGGACATGTGCGCGCTCCAGTCTGGACCAACAGGGTTAAGGCTGGAGAGCAGAGTACTGCAAGACGGCAGCCCCCCCAATCTGTGACGTCTCCACGGGGCGCCCGCGCCCAGTGGTCCTAGTTGCTTGGCGCCACCGAGTGTTTGAGTCAGTTCACGCTCTGGCGCACCCAAGAGTGCGCGCATCAGTCAAAATGGTGGGAGCGAAGTTCGTATGGCCAGGCCTGTGCAAACAAGTGAAAGAGTGGGCTGCAGCCTGCGTAACGTGCCAACGAGCCAAAGTACACAGACACACAAAGGCCCCTTTGGAGCTGTTTTGTATACTGGCTAAGATGTTCGACCATGTTCACGCGGACCTCGTGGGCCCCCTCCCGCCATTGCAGGGGTTCACGCACCTTCTGACAGTGGTGGACCGCACCACACGCTGGCCAGAAGCAGTCCCGCTAGCGGCAACCACATCCGTGGACGTGGCGCGCGCCTTTTTGTCAACATGGGTGGCACGTTTTGGGTTCTGTTAGGGTTTGCTTTTTGCACCAAAAGAGGATTTGGACACTTCCGGTTATGGCTGCCACGTAGGACGGACGTGTCTCGCTCTGCTCTGCTCCTGGAGAAAAAAATCGGCAAATAACTCTCTCATTTGGGACAGAACGTATCCCAGCATTTGGGCGAGGATATGTCGGCGAAGCCTAAGGCTGGAAAACCAGGAAAAGGAAAAAGCGAGCCGCCGAAACAGTCCAAATTAACGGACTTTCAGGTCTGTGACGCAGTAAACAAAACTCCATATATGGCGGAGGAGGCTGGCAACGCTGCGATTTCTGCGGGGAATGGCGCAGATGCGCTGATGGCTGCCATGAGTTCAATGAGAGCGGACTTTTCCTCTAGATTTGATGGGATTATGACAGCGCTGGAAGGAATAAGAAAGGAATTGGGTGACTGTGTAGAACGAACGGCGCAGATGGAGCTCCGTCTCGCTAGTGCTGAAGATGACGTCACCCGTCTTCAATTAAAGGTGCGCACTTTGGAAAAAAAAAATAAATCTCTGGAAGATAATATTTTGGATTTGGAATCTCGGTCGAGACAGAATAATTTGAGGCTGGTGGGTCTTCCAGAGGAATCAGAAGGTCGGGACGTATGTTCCTTTCTGGAAAAGTGGATTCCGGAGGTGCTGGGCAGCGAGGAGTTGCAATCAGCAGTGGTTCTGGAAAAAGCGCATCGTATTGGCCCACGGAGAGATAAGGGACCGCCGAGGACCTTAATTATGAAGTTTCTTAGCAACAGAGACAGGATGAAGATCTTCAACGCTGCACGTGCTAAAGGAGAGATTAAACACCAGGACCAGCAGGTGCGGTTCTACCCAGATTTGGCCACAGGAATCCAGCAATTGAGGAAGCAGTTTGATCCCGTACGTAAGGAGCTGCGCAACCTTGGGATTCGTCATGGTGTAGTCTATCCTGCGAGACTGCTGACCACGTATGAGGGCAGAACCCACATCTTCAAGACCCCAGAGGAGGCGCAGGAGTTCATCAAGAAGATCAAAGAAGAAGAAGAGACTGGTGGGAGCTAAGCATGAACAAAATATAAGGTAGAATAATTAAGCATTTGCACAGGCATCTGACTGACTTGAAGTAAATAGTAAGTTTACAAAATATAGATTGTATTATATATTAAAAAAACAAAACAAAAACAAAACAAAAAAAAAAAAAAAAACTATGATGTACAAAGTTGTTAAAAATTTTGGAGTTAAGTTGGAAAACTACAGAGGAGAGTTAATGTTACGTCATTAAAAGCAGTAGAGTTAGGGTGATTGGGAGGATGAAGAAGGAGTGGCTTAGGCTGTTCCCCGTGGGTGTGGAACGGTCGATGGCTATATCGGGAGACAGAATTTTTCTTTTGATTTTGGGGGGTTTGCCACAAGTGTGGGAAGGGGAAATTTGTTTGTGTGTAGTTTGTAGGATGAATGTTCAACCACTCATGTTTTTGCTTCTCTGTATGAGCATGTTTACACTGCAAGGTAATCCCAAACTCTCTATTGATCATGGACCAAAGTGTTAATCTTAATTTAACTTCATGGAATTGCAGAGGTCTACAAAATTTAAAAAAACTTAAACAAGTTATGAATAAAATAAAGGACATGGGTTCAAGAATTGTGTTTTTACAAGAAACTCATCTGATAGAGGAGGATGTTAAAAGAATTAGGAGTAGATGGCAGGGAAGTGTATTCACCTCTTCATTTTCATCCCGAGCCAGGGGAGTTATGACTCTCATACATAAATCAGTTCCTTTTCAAGTGAAAAATGTAATTGGAGACAAATTTGGAAGATATGTAATCATTCAAGGCTCTTTGCTATTAGAAAATATAAATCTTGTGAACTTATATGGTCCCAATATAGATGATCAGAAGTTCTTTGCTAATTTATTTCTCATCTTATCATCACTTACAGGGCAACATATAATAGCAGGGGATTTTAATTGTACATTGAATCCAGGTGTGGATAGATCAACAGGACTGGATTGTACGCACATTGGATGTAGGATGACTATTAATCATTTTATGAAAGAATTGAGATTGTTAGATATATGGAGAGAAATGAAACCACAAGTTAAAGCCTATTCTTGTTATTCCAGTACCTACAAGACATTCTCACGTATTGATTATTTTTTGATTTCCACAGAATTAAGGTCCAAGATTCAAAACTGCTTTTATGATAACATCGTGATCTCTGATCATGCACCCTGTTGTCTAATATATGTAGATAAAAAATTGACAAAGGAATCAGGTAGATGGCAATTTCAGCATAAATGGCTTCAGGATGAGGAATTTGTCAAGTATATAGAAAAACAGATAGACGAGTTCTTTGACATCAATACTACACAAACATCAGCATGTGTAAAGTGGGAGGCTTTCAAAGCTTTTATTAGGGGACATATTATTAGTTATACAGGATCAAAATCTAAGAAGACTCGAGAGGAGAGAGCTAAATTGGAACATAAAATAAAAAATCTTCAGGAAAAAGTGTATGCAGGAAGTGACCCAAGGTTGGAGAATGAATTACTGATTTTGAGAGCTGAATACGACAAAAAATCAGCGAATAGAGCTGCCTCGAGTCTTCTAAGATTGAAACAATCTTTTTATGAACAAGGTGAAAAATCAGGAAAATTATTAGCATGGCAGATTAAACAATTGGAAATTAAAACACCAATTACCAGTATTATAAGTAATGGACAGGTAGTTATAGATCCTTTAGAAATTAATAGAGCCTTTAGAGATTACTATGAAAAATTATATGATACCAAAAATGAACCTGATTTAACAAAACTAAATGGGTTTTTGAACGAACTATCTATACCGTGTATTCCAAATGAAAACAGGGAGATATTGGAGTCTAAAATTAGTCAAGAAGAAGTTGGGCTAGCCATTGATAATATGAAATCAGGAAAAAGTGCAGGACCAGATGGTCTTCCAGTTGACCTTTATAAAAAATTTAAGAATAAATTAATAAAACCTTTTTTGGAAATGGTTTTAGAAGCATTTCAAAATAATAATTTACCATCATACATAAATAATGCCTTAATTATACTGCTGCCAAAACCAGGTAAGCCCTCTAATAAATGTGAAAATATGAGACCAATAAGCCTATTAAACGCCGACCTTAAGATAATCTGTAAAATTTTAGCAAGACGAATACAAGAAATTTTACCAAATATTATTAATCGAGATCAGAATGGCTTTATAAAGGGTAGACAAGGCTTCCATAATGTAAGAAGACTGTTTAATATTATTTATTTTAATAAAGAAGCACCGGATACAGCTCTCCTATCATTGGACGCCGAAAAGGCCTTTGATAGAGTTGAATGGCCCTTTCTTTTTGAAGTCCTACAAAGGTTTGGACTTGGAAATAATTTCATAAAATGGGTTCAAATAATATACAATAATGCTACAGCAGAAATCCTAACAAATAACAATATTTCAAAACCAATAAAAATCAATAGAGGATGTCGACAAGGCTGTCCACTTTCACCTTTACTGTTTACTATGGCAATTGAACCTTTAGCGATAGCGATACGTTTACATTCACAAATATATGGAATTAAAGTTGGACCAACAGAACATAAAATCTCCCTGTACGCCGATGACATAATTTTGTTTATGTCGAATCTAAAAAAATCAATTCCAACCTTGTTGAATTTAATAAAGAATTTTGGGGAAATATCAGGATATAAAATAAATAAAACTAAATCTTCAATATTAATGCTAAATGAGACCCAGAGAAATTACCCAGCCCCTGAGGTAAATCAATTCAATGTTGTAAATCAGTTTAAATATTTAGGAATCCAAATTATGCCTAAGCTAGAATCAGTCGCCAGTGTCAACTATGAAGCCTTAATGTCAGATATCAATGAGTTAACTCAGAGATGGATGTCACTACCAATGTCGATGATCGGGAGAATCAATATACTTAAAAGTAATATTTTACCTAAAATACTTTATTTATTTCAATACATTCCCTTATCACCACCTTTAGATCTATTCTCAAGAATAAAAAAAAAGTTAGTGGAATTTATATGGAACAACAGGAGGGCTAGATTACGTTTGTCTTTATTATATTTACCATTTGATCGTGGAGGTCTGAAATGTCCAAATTTTATGTTGTATTATTGGTCGGCACAACTGAGGTCTATGACATATTATTTTTCATCAAATGATCTCCCTCACTGGACTGAAATGGAATCATACAATTTACCTTTACCTCTTCCCATATTCATATACTCAGATTCGGCAAAAAAATTACAAAAACAAGTTAAAAATCCATTTGTAAAGCATATGATCAAAATATGGTGTGAAGCTAAAAACTATTTAAAAGAACCACAGTTATTGTCACAATTTAGTCCAATATGGGGTAATCAATATTTTAAACCAGGGAGAGCGGACGCTGTATTTAAAGTATGGAATTTAAAAGGGATACAAAAGATTCAGGATTTATATTTGCCAAGTGCAGACAACATAATGTCTTTTGAAGAGCTGAGGATCAAATTTAATCTCAATAGAACACATTTTTTTAAATATCTTCAACTTAGAAACTTTATTCGATCAAATCAAAATAAAGCTCTCACTCGACCTATTTATTCATCCTTGGAAAAAATGATGATGAAAGATAGTAAAAGAAAGGGTATTATTTCAGAGTTTTATAACTCACTGACACTATCTTCAAGTGAAAATTCACTGAAAAGATTAAACTACTGGAAAGAAGATCTGCAAATTGAAATTTCAGAGGAACAATGGGAATTGGCTTGTACAGAAGCTCAAACCAAATCAATAAATGCACGCCTTAAATTGATACATTTCAAATGGTTAATGCGGATGTATGTTACACCGGAGGAGTTAAATAGATATAACAAAAATATACCAGATACATGCACAAAATGCATGGAAAGTAAAGGAACCCTATTTCATTGTTTATGGGAATGTAGATTAATAAGAATGTTTTGGGAAGAGGTGAGGGTAACAATTGAAAAAATAATCTCAAAACAAATCATATTGAATCCTAAACTGTTTTTGTTGGGTCTGTACCCAGAAAAGCATAATTTTAATAAAAGTGAAAGAACATTCATAGACCTCAGTTTGCTTAATGCCAAAAAATGTATTGCACTATTATGGAAAAAGACTCATAGACCAGATGTGACTCAGTGGTTAAGACAGATGTTAACAAACCTTCCATTAGAAAGAATAACATATATACTAAAATCAAAGGAAACTGTGTTTGAGAATATATGGAGACCTTTTATTGATTATGTAAAAAATTTAAACATAACTCTTGAAGAAGAAGGTGAATGATGTGTGTGGACCTTGTAAATTCCAAACTGGTGAACATAATATGTATACTTATGTATTGGATTGTCTAGACTAAACAGAGGAGCATTGTTGAAGACTTGATTTTGTTGGTGGTTGTTGGTGTTTTTAGTGCATTTTTTTTTTTGTAGTACTTTAGTGTTAGTGTTTGATTGTTTGTATCATGTTTGTTAAAAAAAAAAAAAAAGGTTCAATAAAGATATTGTGGAAAAAAAAAAGAGGATTTGGAGGCTTCCCTGGCAGAGCTTGTTTTTTCTCAGTCACTGCGGCTCCCCGGGGAATTTTTATCAGATAATCCCGTGCCGGACAACTATCTGTCTCAGCGTTCGCAGCATAGCGCAGACACAGGCATGCTACCGGGCCCGGCCCACCACTGTTTTCCACGCGCTTTTGTGCCAAAAACTTTGAAGAACGCGGCGTTCATGTTTGTCAGGCACGATGCCCCCCCCCCCCATTGCACCCACCCTACGATGGCCCGTTCAGAGTGCTGGAACCAGGGGACAAACATTTTTTGTTAGACTTGGGGGGTCGTCGAGAGAAAATATGTATAGACAGACTTAAGCCCGCCTTTGTTGTGGCGGACGAGCAAGTGATGTTGGCTCGGGCTCCTCTGCGTGGAAGACCCCCACTGAGAACTCCCCAGGTAGAAGATTCATCAGAGCAGCCACACGGGCAAGTCGAATGCCCCCCCCTTGCCATTGCCCACCCGTAGACAGACACACCCCCAAGAGCCCCCCCACCGGCACAGCAGCGCCGTGGAGTCGAAGAACCCTCGTTACAGCAGATATGGGAGGAGACTGAAGCCAAAAGGACGTGAGGGTTGAAACTCAGTCTGAGACTCGGTGGGGGGGGGGGCATGTAGGGAACCCACTTTGGCATATTCATCTCAGACTGGAAGCATAGGGGAGGGGAATAGTCCCCCTGCCGGTAGAACGTGGGGGATTAAACGGAGGAGGACAGTACGTATTGTAATGGGAGAAGATATGGTAATGCAGCAGGAAGGAGTAGCTGCGGGGACAGTAAGGGGTGGATGTATGAATGTATTGTGATGCAAGATTTCAGGCAGCAGGGGGAAGGAATGGAGTGATATAAAAGGAGAGACCCTGGTGTATTGAGAGATTCTTTTTCTGTGTAAGAATGAAGTGAGAGACAGAAATAAAGTTCGTCTGCTGTGCAAGTCTGGTTCCTTTATTTGCACTCTCCACAATATCAGATATCATCCCTCTATCATTAAGGGAAATAGCCGATCTCTCCTCAATAATTTGGATGAGTTAACAGTTTGCCGAACACAAAAGAAGAGGAGATTAGCAAAGATTTGGAAGAATAATGGATAATGATCCTAACAGACTGTAATAAAAGACTGCATTTGGTTGACCCACTGAACAGGAAGAGGAAAGAGGCAAGCAGTTTGCATTTTCTCTGTTTTTCTTTCCCTCTCCCTCCCTCCCCATTCCCACTCACCCCGGCCACTTCATATCCCTTCAACTCCCTCCTGTATTCCCCCGTCAAGTCCAGCATAAAAAAGACAATTTAAATAAAGTATTGAAGTTAGTTAATCCACAGCATGTGGGGCACCATGTGGTGGCACCTATCTCTGATTCATTGACTCTAGGTCACACGGCAACTGTGAGTACTGAAAGCTACAGTTGGGGGGGGGGGGGGGGGGGAATCAGTCCTCTGGTAGCTCTGTGCATCCATTTTCCTTTCCCCATTCTATTATGCTGAACACCAAGCTAGAAGGTGGAAAGTACCATTTTTATATGGTCTTTGGTAGGGCTGTCGCAGTAGAGGAATTTCCCCTGCGGTGACGGTGGACAGCTCAACACTGCGGTATGCGGTATTATTGCAAATGTTTTTAGGACCCCGTGGTCTCGTAATTTAAATGGGGTTTATAACTTATGTGGCAAATGATGGAAGCTGTGAGAGACTCGCTGCAGCTCCGCACTCAACTTTATGTGCATGTATGACAATTGTGTGGAGCTCTGCTCTTTCTACAGGTATGGACTGCTGATTCTGTTAAAAGAACGATCATTTTCATAAAGCAGTGGCGGTAACTACGTGGTGTGTGGACTGGAGACTGCAGCGACATTCAGATTATTTAAACAAGACAGCCTCCATACAGGACCCTGTGTGGCTCTTGTCTCTGATTTTTGCCGCTGTCCAAAAAAAAAAAAAAAATCACGTTCAAACAAACAATGCATTATGCAGTAGTTGTTTGGCTCTCGGAGCTCATACACAGGAGCATACGCAGTCAGGATCATACACACTCCACTCAGAAGGAAATAACACACTTTCTGCTCTTTTAGTGCTCACTGTCACAGCGTCCCTTCCTCAAGCTCCCGGGTGAGCCACCGGTGCCATGGCCGCATTGGTTGGAGGCCTATCAAACGTACATTACGGCGCTGGACCTCGGGAAGCTCGATAAGGTGAGGGCATGTGCGCTTCTCGTCCACAACCTGGGTATTGAAGGCCGGAGGGTCCTGTGGACGCTCGGTGCATTGGACTAGTATGAGGACTTCGTGGAGCTGCTAGCTAACCATTTCTCCACCCCAGACAGTGGACACCCCAGACACCCCAGACAGTGTGACTGTTTGGAGAATTTGCTTTCGCCAGAGACACCAGTGTGTAGGTGAGCCTATCTGCCAGTATGTCATTGATTTGAAGCAGCTAGCTAGCGAGTGTCGTTTTAGCCCACTTGAAGACGACATGGTACACGACCAACTGGCAGAGCACACGTGCAACACTGAGCTGCGTGCTAGGCTATTAATGGTGCCTAATGACTTGACATTAGCTAGAGCCATCGAGCTAGCTCTCCAGTTGGAGGCCTTTGATAAGCTAGCTCTGGAGCTAAATTGGTGCCAGTTACGGTGGTGCAGTGGTTAGCACTGTTTCCTTACAGCTAGAAGGTTCCAGGTTCAAATCCCCAGGCTGGCAGGGGTAGGAACCTTTCTGTGTGGAGTTTACATGTTCTCCCTGTGTTGCGTGGGTTTACTCCGGGGGCTCCGGTTTCCTCCCACAATCCAAAGACATGCATGTTAGGTTCACTGATTGTTCTAAATTGTCCCTAGATATCTGTCTCCTATAGGCCCTTGGAATAGAGGGTTAGTACTAGCGAAGCGCTTTGAGTGGTCTTTGAGACTAGAAAAGCGCTATATAAGTACAGGTCCTTATCCCTTAATTACAGAAGCCGCCTGAGCCGCCCGTCACAGCAAATGTCGCAAACTTGGATAGCGAGGATAGCTTGGATGATGACGTTACGGAAGCCAGTGCTGCCAGCCGAAGGTCTGCCCCGGGAAAACCTCAATGCAAGGGTTGTGGGTCCGCGATCCACTGATATAAGGTGAAGGAATGCCTGGCAAGAGGAAAACGTTGTAGTAGATGTGGACACTTGAATCACTATGCCAGGGTGTGCCGTTTGTCTTACCCGGGGAACCCACAGAAATCACCCCGCCCGTCCCCGACGGACAACACTGGGAGCAAATGGTATGAAGCGCTAACAGATACCCTCGCTTTCAAGTCAGCCAGCTCTTGCTGAGTGTCGGTACCCATGCCGATGAGTGACACCATGCTAGCCCCAGATGCCTCCGGTACTTGGCCGCAGTTGGGTGGGGGGGGGGGTCTGCAGCTACAATGGTGAACACTACAACGTTTATAGAAGAGGACGGGGCCAGACCGACGAGCATGGAGTTACCGCATGCTCAGCAGCAGCTCATTAGGCCGAGTAAGATTCCACTTCAGGTTATGGACTTGGTTCAGGTTTGGGGTGATGAACGACTGTAGCGAAGATGGGCCAGAGGACAGCCAGCAAAATATCAAGCACGTCTGCAGATAGTGGCGAAGTTGGGAGTGGCATGCTTCTGGTTGACCAACAGCTCGATGAGGCACGCCAGTCAGCTTCGGTGGGTCCAGGAGGATGCTCTGGGTGATGAGGCTGGACGGGAGTTGGTGTTGGAGGTGTGGGAACTGGGCGCCATCATCCAGAAGATCAGCCATTGCCCCGAGGGTTTGCCGCTTCCAGGGGCGCGCTTGCTGAGGGGCTGCCCTGGGCCCCCCCATGCTGGTTCCACCTTTCCCACCTAAGTGACTGTACTGTAGCAGTGTTGTTTATCGTTCGTGTGCATGTTATGTTATGGGGTTATGTGTTTTACTGTGTTAGTATAGGAGCACGGCAGATAATTTTAGTTTAATAAAGAACATTTTAGTTCATCCAGTGGCAGAATAATCCACTGTGCCGTGCAGGTTGTGTGGCAGTCCACCCACCAACTCTGTTTTAGGTTGTCTTGCGTGAATGTGTTAGGCCATTTAAGTACATTTGTTCTCGTTATTTTAGAGTGTGATTCGGGTTCCAAATTGGGGTGGGTTTGAATTGTGTGAGTGGTTTTGGACTTTCTAAAGGGGGGGGAGAATGTGGTGACGCACCTTTATTGTGAAGTGCAGTGTGGTGACGTCGACTTCCTGTCACGTCACCGCACTGCCCTATATAGCGGGGCGAGCCACCATAGTACGGTCTCTTACGCTGGATGATCCTGCTAGGTGCCTGTCGTGTAACCGCAGTTCCAACTATTAATAAAGCTGTGTTCAACGCTACTACCATCTCCCCCTCATTCATCACCAGGTTTGCATACAAAGTCCAAACGCTTTCACAACCAACTGCCTGCTAGAGTCCATCTGGAGAGAGAGTGCCCCAAACGGTGCTCTGGAAGCTTCCAGAGTACCGGGTGCAAACATGCTGTTGGTAATAAAAATACACTTCATTTAACAATTTATTTAATAATCAATAGGGGCACATAAGTGAACAATGAGATACAGCCACACACACAAAAAAAGTGAACACTGCAGTTGCTCGTTTTCCTCTGCAGTAGGCGTGTCCATAGCATGGTACTACATGATTGCGGTTATCGCGACAGCCCTAGTCTTTGGCATGACCCCGCCGGGATTTGAACCCACAACCTCCCGGTTGTGGAGCAGCTTCTCCATCAACTAGGCCACCGCTCTGGTAAAGTATTAAAGTTATTATAGAATAAGAGGAGCCTATAAATACTACAAACCCCAATTCCAATAAAGTTGGGACATTGTGTAAAACATACAGTATATAAAAACAGAATACAATGATTTGTAAATGATTTGCAAATCCTCTTCGACCTATATTCAAGTGAATGTGAACTGGATTGTTGACCTCAAAGTTTTAGTAAATTCAGTCACAGTAAATAACAGGACAAGGCATATTTTAATGTGGTCAGAATTCAGAGTCTTAACTCTGATCAACTGACCTTAAAAAGGTCTTAAAAAGTCTTGAATAAAATTCCTTATAGCTGCAGTACCATAATTTAGCTGTCTACATCAAAACACTGGAGCAACAGGTTATGTTGTGGCCAGTGGTTGCAGAACCCTGATTCAGGTAAACGTTACTTCTGGACTCACCTCATGATCAGACAGCTGACAGCGCTGCATCTTCTCATCACACTTGGAGCATCTCACCTGTAAGCAAACAGGGCTGATAAGAATATGTCATCTACAGTGCTGTGAAAAAGTATTTGCTCCCTTTCTGATTTCTTACATTTTTGCATATTGTCACACTTGAATGTTTCAGATCATCAAACAAACTCAGTTTCCTCACAAACTAGGAGTTGTGTGGTTGGTTGTGTGTGTGTGTGTGTGTGTGTGTACCAGGGTATGCTGGTCCTTCATGTGCTGCTGGAGCTGATCTTTGGGCACATTTTCCTCACATTCAGGGCACAGATGTAGGAAACGTTGGCAGTGGCTCTCATGCAGAGCAAAGTTGGCCTCTGCCACGTCTCTGTGGCTGCACAGAAAAGAAATGTGACTTTTTACAGCTAATACAGTACAAAAACATCAATCATCTAACACTTTCATATTTAGCATCCAGATGTGCCATACTGTTAAATCAAGTGACTAAAAGGTAGAATAGGCAAAAAATGTGATCAAGTAGGCCTAAAAGTATTTATTACTTTATACAGTTTACTTACAGTAAATACAACATAAATTTGGTGTCATTTGGATGTTGTGTAAAATGTAAATAAAAACAATACAGTGATTTGCAAATCCTTTTCAACCTATATTCAATTGAATACACTACGCTTAAAGATATTTAATGTTCAAAACGATAAACTTGTTTGTTTGTTTTTTTTTAAATATTCACTCATTTTGAATTTTATTCCTGGAACATGTTCCAAAAAAGCTGGGACAGGGTCATGTTTACCACCATGTTCCATTACCTTTCCTTTTAACAACACCCAATAAGCATTTAGGAACTGAGGACACTAATTTTTGAATCTTTGTGGGTGGAATTCTTTCCCATTCTTGCTTGATGAACGACTTCAGTTTCAAACAGTCTGGGGTCTCCATTGTCATATTTTGCGCCACACATTTTCAGTGGGAGACAGGTCTGGACTGCAGACAGGCCAGTCTAGTACTCACACACTTTATTATGAAGCCACACTGTTGTAACACGTGCAGAATGTGGCTTTGTCTTACTGAAATAAGTAGGGACATCCCTGAAAAAGATGTTGCTTGGATGGCAGTATATGTTGGTCCATAACCTGTATGTAACATTCAGCATTAATGGTGCCTTCACAGATGCAAGTTACCCATGCCATGGGCACTAACCCCCCCCCTACCATCACAGATGCTGGCTTTTGAACTTTCCGCTTATGGTCCTTTTCCTCTTTAGCCTAGAGGACAGAACGTCCATGATTTCCAAAAACAATTTGAAATGGGGCTCAACAGACCACAGCACACTTTTCCACTTTGTGTCAGTCCATCTCAGATGAACTCAGGCCCAGAAGAACCCGCAACATTTCTGTGTCTTGTTGATATATGGCTTTTGCTTTGCATGGTAGAGCTTTAACTCGCACTTGTAGATGTAGTGATAAACTGTTAACTGGCAATGGTTTTCTGAAGTGTTCCTGACCCCACGTGTTAATATCCTTTGCAGAATGATGTCAGTTTTTAATGCAGTGCCGCATGAGGGATTGACGGTCATGGGCATTCAATGTTGGTTTCCAGCCTCGCCATGTACGTGCAGAAATTTCTTTAGATTCTCTGAATCTTTTGATGACATTATGGACTCATTATGGACATTCACTGAATCTTTTGATGACATTATGGACTGTAGATGATGAAATCCCTAAATTCCTTGCAATTATATGTTGAGAAACGTTGTTCTTAAACTGTTGAACTGTTTGCCCACGCAGTTGTTCACAAAGTGGTGAACCTCAGCCCATCTGTACTTGTGAATGACAGAGCCTTTTGGGGAAGGTCCTTTAATACCCAATCATGACACTCACCTGTTTCCATTCAATCTGTTCACCTTCGGGATGATCCAAAAAGGTGTTTTTTGAGCAGGCACATGCATCAAATTCAAAATGAGTGAAGATTTGCAACAAAACATTAAAGTTTATCAGTTTGAACATAAACTATCTTGTCATTTGTAGTGCAATTGAATATAGGTTGAAAGGGGTTTTTAAATCTGACTAACCCAGCTGATTCTGATAAGCACAGATCTTGAAGAGGTGTGCTTGTCAGAATCAGCTGAGTTAGTCAGGGGCTGGAACAAATATGCGATCGGACTTTTACTCTTTGGACCTGGGATTACCTACCTCTGCATATATGAATAAATATGGACATGTATCCACTGATGTAATCCAGACAATATAAAGGATTAATTAACTGTTTAAAAATAAATCCTTAGAAGACAGCAACGATTTCAATTTTTTTTTAAATGCCCTGACAATGAGCAAGAAAAAAAAGAGCAATAATTCAGATTAGTGAAATTAATAGCAACACAGTCTATGACCAATTGTACTCACTAAAAATACACTTTTTTCTTCAAACTGTGTAAAGAGACGATTGAAAAAAGTCCCACAATAAAACTACTCTGGAAATAAAATTTTGTATTAAAAAAAAAATCACGAGCATATGTACTTGAGTAAATGTAACCAGTAACTAATCACCTTTGCTAAAGGGTAAGGAAGTGTAGTGGAGATATTAAAAACTTTTTGTTCATCAAAATTATCAAGTAACCGCAGTATTTCAATTATCATTATTATTTTGACACAAGTGTCTTAGGTCATGTGGGGTTACGATAAATTATTAAGCAAAATGTAAATTATATGAACAATGTGAGGCCACCTACAGGTACATCTCAAAAATTAGAATATCATGAAAAAGTTCAATATTTTTAGTCACTCATTTCAGAAAGTGAAACCCCATCTATTATATAGATTCATTACACAGAGAGTGATAGATTTCAAATGTTTATTTATTTCAGTTTTGTTGATTATAGCTTACAGCCCATGAAAACCCCAAATTCAGTTTCTCAAAAAATTAGAATATTACATAAAATTAATTAAAAAAATGTTTTTTAATAGAAATCTTGGCCAACTAAAAAGTATGTCACTCAATGCTTGGACAGGGCTCCTTTTGGATTAATTACTGTATCAATGTGGCGTGGCATGGAGGTGATCAGCCTGTGGCACTGCTGAGGTGTCATGAAGGTCCAGGTTTGAATGAATGAATGAATGAATGAATCTTTATTTCAGATAGATAAAAGTACAGATTAAAAGAAACAGAATAATATAACAAAGGGGGAAGAAAATCCAACAAGGTCAAATTAGACAATAACTCCTCTGATTATACAGTTCAACATAAGTTATCTGAAATGGGTGATGGCTGAAGCCGCAGCTTATATTGCCCACCCATATTCCATCCAAGAATTCAAAAGAAAAACAAAACAAGAGCGATTACAATTCAGAACATAGCTAAGACAAAATGTGACCAAAAAAAACTAAGCTACAACACAACACAGACTGGATATGACAATCCTTATGTGATTTTACATGTCATTACCTCCGCCAGGCCGCAGGCCAGGAGGTTATGTTTTTGCCGGGGTTTGTCTGTTTGTTTGTCTATCTGTAGTTAGCAAGATAACTCAAAAAGTTTTGGACGGATTTCGATGAAACTTTCAGGCATTGTTGGAAATGGTACAAGGAAGAACTGATTAAATTTTGGGGATGATCCGGATCACCGTCTGGATCCAGGAATTTTTTTAAAGGATTCTTTAACATTGTGAGATAGGGCCATTTTCAACACAGAGGATGCGGAGAATCACCGTGCTGCAGCAAGAGAAGAAATGCAGTGACTCAGGCAAGGGCTATCCCCACATGCTATTGAAGCTCGTCGAGCTTAGTTTTTTTTTTTAATTGATTTTTTTTCTTATTACCTCCGCCAGGAGGTTATGTTTTTTTTTTTTTTTTAAAAGAAGATCTGCTCGATATTGCCAGTCATGCCTCGTTCAAAGTCTAAAAGTGTGAAACAGAGAAGGCAACAGAGTGCAGAGTGCATGAGAAAGAAAAAAAGGCAGGGAGATAACACAGAGGATGCGGAGAATCACCGTGCTGCAGCGAGAGAAGAAATGCAGTGACTCAGCCAAGGGCTATCCCCACATGCTATTGAAGCTCGTCGAGCTTAGTTTTATTTTATTGATTTTTACCTCCGCCAGGAGGTTATGTTTTTGCCGGGGTTTGTCTGTCTGTCTGTTTGTCTGTTGGTTAGCAAGATAACTCAAAAAGTTTTGGATGGATTTCGATGAAACGTTCAGGCGTTGTTGGAAATGGTACAAGGAAGAACTGATTAAATTTTGGGGATGATCCGGATCACCGTCCACAAGAAAACCGCTATTACGGAAAATGCCATTTTCGTGAATAACTACTCAACCACTAATCCTATCATTGTCAATCCAATTGCTAGTCATATATTTTCATGGTCAAGGAATCTGAAAACGTACACACAAACACTGTATGGGGGGAACTGTGGCGCTTGGCGGAGGTCTGCGCTCTCCGAGTGCTTTTCTAGTCTTGTATATATGTTTGGAGTATTTCTTCCTTTAGTTTTGTTTAAATTGTCCAAGCATTGTACATGATTTTAATTCAGGTCCAAAATCGTTCCATAATCTGACTCCTTGCACTGAAACACAGTGTTGCTTGGTGGTAGTTCTCACTGAAGGTTTTTGAAATATACATGTTCCTCTGAAATGATATTGTTTCTCCCTTATTTGGAACAACTTTTGGATATCTGTGGGCAGTGATAGATTCTTCACTTTAAACATTATTACTGCAGTTTTAAAGTCCACCAGATCTTTCAACTTGAGAGCTTTTAATTTAAGAAAAAGTGGGTTTGTTGGTTCCCTGTAAGCTGCTTTGTTTATTATTCTAACAGTTCTCTTCTGAAGCATAAAGACTGGATATATGTTTATTTTATATGTATTTCCCCATACTTCAGTACAATATGTCATGTATGGGAGTATTAATGAATGATACAAGGTATATAGTGTGGGTTGATTCAGCAAATATTTCACTCTGTGTAGTACTGCAATTGATTTGGATATTTTACCTTTAATATAATTAATATGTGACTTCCAACACAGTTTATTATCAATTATTACTCCAAGAAATTTAGTTTCAGATACCCTTTCAATCTCTACACCATTTACTCTGAGTTTAGATACTAAGTTGTTGTGATGGTTGTTAAAAACTATAAATTTTGTCTTACTTAAATTGAGCGTTAATTTGTTTGAATCAAACCACAGTTTGACCCTTCCTAATTCCTTTCCGAGTGTATCCAAAAGCTGTTCCAAATTGCTTCCACTGCATAATAAATTAGTGTCATCGGCAAACAATATTAAATCCATTTTTTCTGAAACTTTACATATATCATTTATATACATGTTGAATAACAATGGCCCCAAAACTGAACCCTGTGAGACTCCACAAGTAACCTTCAGTAACTGTGAGTTTTTGTTGCCAACACATACATACTGATATCTATTCTTTAAGTAACTACATAACCAGGACAGTGCTACCCCCCTAATACCACAATTTTGTAGTTTCTTTAATAATAAATTATGATCTACTGTATCAAATGCTTTTTTAAGATCCAGGAATACCCCAGCTGAATACTCTTTATTTTCAACGGCAGTTGATATTTTTTCTATAAATTCCATTAGAGCAAATGCAGTTGTCCTCTTGTGTCTGAACCCATATTGCTGCTCACACAATAAATTATTCTTCAGTATGAAGTTGTCAATTCTCTCATAGAATATTTTTTCAAGTATCTTGGAAAATTGCGGCAATAGTGAAATTGGTCTATAGTTTGAGAATTCCCCTCTGTCACCCGTCTTGTGTATTGGAATTACTTTAGCTATTTTCATTGCATTGGGAAATATACCTGTTTGGAGAGACAGGTTACAGATATATGTCAGTGGTTTCACTAAGCATTCAATAATAGTTTTGACTAAGAGCATGTCTTAGTCAAACAGGTATATTTCCCAATGCAATGAAAATAGCTAAAGTAATTCCAATACACAAGACGGGTGACAGAGGGGAATTCTCAAACTATTCTCAAACTAGTCTATTGCAAAAGATGCAATAGACTTACACAATGGTCCCCTCCGGCATACAACTAGGAACATATCGGTCGCTATGGAGGGTGAGAATATGTATGGGCACATAATCATACCATGTAGGATAACTAAGTAGACGGTTATGCTGTTTCATTCCATCTAGCAACAATGCTCTGCACTGTGTGTGTTTATATATTTGCATATTTATTCCATCTAGCTACAATGCTCTGCACTGGGTGTGTTTATATATTTATATATCTACATATTATTCCATCTAGCTACAATGCTCTGCACTGGGTGTGTTTATATATTTATATATCTACATATTATTCCATCTAGCTACAATGCTCAGCACTGGGTGTGTTTATATATTTATATATCTACATATTATTCCATCTAGCTACATTGCTCCGCACTGTGTGTGTTTATATACTTGCATATTTATTCCACCTAGCTGCAATGCTCCGTACTGTGGGTGTTTATATATTTACATATTTATTCCATCTAGCTACAATGCTCTGCACTGTGTGTTCATATATTCATATATTTATTCCATCCAGCTACAATGCTCTGCACTGTGTGTCTGTGTGTGTGTGTATATATATATATTTTATAGTAATACGTACATATGTTTATTAGCTGCTCTTGCTTGCTTGTTTTTTTTCTTGCCTTCTGATTGTTGCTCTGAGTGTTGCTATCCCTGTGCTGTTGCAATCCTGGAATTTCCCCGTTGTGGGACTAATAAAGGCTTATCTTATCTTATCTTATCTTATCTTGTCAATATGTGTGCTGTTGCAATCCTGGAATTTCCCCATTGTGGGACTAATAAAGGCTTATCTTATCTTAATACCATCACAGTCCATAGATGTTTTACTTTTAAACGATTTAACAATTTCAGTGACCTCTCTTTCATCTGTGTTCTTTATGAGTCTTTTATAGCAGTGTTTTTGCTTATTGTTTTGCCTGTAGGTGCCATAATGGGTATTTCTCGAGCCAAATTAGGACTAATGTTAACAAAAAAGTTATTAAATTCATCTGCAGGTGAAACTGCATTCACACTGAGTCGTTTTATTTTTTGAAAATTCGGTTGGGTAGCTTGTATTTCTGTTTTTATTTCCAAGAATATTGTTAAGTATTGTCCATGTATTTTTAATATTGTCTCTGTTTTTCTCCAGTTCTTTATGTATTTCTGTTTTTATTTCCAAGAATATTGTTAAGTATTGTCCATGTATTTTTAATATTGTCTCTGTTTTTCTCCAGTTCTTTACTGTAATAGTCTCTTTTACTACATCTTATTATATATGTTAACTTATTTTTGTATGTTTTATACCGCTGCTCTGCTTCTTTTGTCCTTTTCTTTAGGAAAGCTTTATATAATAAATTTTTCTTTTTACACGCCTTTTGTAATCCTTTTGTTAACCATAGCTTATCGGCAAATTTATGTTTAGGCTTTTTCTTTACTAATGGACAATTTTTTTTCATAAAGAGTGGTTACAATGTTTATAAATGTGTCATAGGCTTCATTTACATCTGATACATAGACTTTTGTCCAGTCATGCTTCAGCAAGTCCTCTTTAAGAGAACTGATTGCATTTTGTGATTTGTATCTGAACGATTTTAAAAATTTTTCTGTATTGGCCCCCGTGTGGCCATGGATAAGTGCAAAGGTTGGCAAATGGTCACTTATATCATTTAGCAATAATCCACTTTCCTCTTTTCTTATCAATAATATTAACAAACAGGTTGTCAATAAGTGCAGCAGTGTGAACTGTGATTCTACTGGGATGTGTTATTGTGGGATATAGACTCATACTGTACATAGAATTCATGAACTCTGTAATTACATTTTGTAGATGTGGATTTAGTAGATCAATATTGAAATCACCACAAATTACTACCATTTTCTTACTAGTAATATTATTGTACAGCTCGACTAATTTATCTCTGAATGTCTCAATGCAAGTTCCCGGCATTCTATATATACAACTTATAATTAGATTTTTTGTTTTATCTTGGTCAATCTCAACAGTAACACATTCCAAAATCCCTGGTAGTGCAAAGGACATTCCATTTACAAGCTTACACCTATACAGGTCATCAATATACAGTGCAACACCACCACCCTTTTTTTGAGATCTGTTAATATGAAACATCTGATATCCCTCTATTGCCATCAGAGAAGCCTGCTCTTCATTAAGCCAAGTTTCAGAGACTGCAATAGCTGTAAATTTTCTGTCCAGCTGTTTTAAATAGTCCTGAATCTGTGGAAAGTTTTTGTTAAGACTTCTGCTGTTGAAGTGTATTATTGATAGTTTACCATCTAGTTGCACTTTAGTTGACTTTTGAATTGCTTTTCAGTGTAATATTCACAATAATTATGAATATTATTGAAAAAGTGGTTATCAGGATCAATATCATTCTCCATCTCTTGTAGTTTATGTTCAGCATAATGGCATATTTTCAGAGTTTGAATTTCCTCACTCTGTGTCAAATGACTTCCTCCAACTGGGGATAACTGATGTCTACTCAAGTCAGTCTTAAGTTTTGTTTGTTTTTAGTTTTTGTTTTTTTTTTTAAAGTACATTGACATGGTGTCACAGAAGAACTATTCTTGCCGTGTGTGTGTGGATATGGATTATCATAGTCTCTTAATTTTCTGAATCAGTGTTCATCTATATTTATTTAAGTCAGTGATCTCTCCGATTATTATACTCTTTGCTTCCTCAGGTGTTCCATTTAGTTTGATCCAAACTCTACAATTTCTTGTCCATGTTGCCTGTATCTTATCTTGTCTTTTCAGCATCCGTGCTTGCCGTGCTATTTCAGCATTAGTTTTTGTTAGATGTTCATTTAGGTAAACTTCTGTTCCCCGTAGCTTTCTGTCCTGCCTCAGTATGTCATTCTTTACCCTTCTGTTCACAAAGCGCATCACAATTGATTTCTTTGTTTTATTATCCTTTCTGGGTAAAGCATGACAGGCTGAAATTGCATTTGCTTTGACCTTTATATTTCTACTATCAAGGAACTGAAGCACCTGGTTTTCCAGGGAGACTGATTCACTTGCGGGAGCATCCTCACCTCCCAATCCTGCTGTAGCATGAGCATATGATTGGTATTTAATGTCTAGTCCACTTATAATTAGATCATCCATACGAGAACATTGTTCAAGATCCTCGACGCGTCGCTCCAAGTCCGCAATTTTTTTGTCTTTTTCCTTAATTGTTAATTTTAATTCTCGGACTTCTTCCACTAGCCCTATTATTTTAGCCTGCTGACTAGCCACTTTGGTCAGTTCTTCTGACAAGAAGTTCAGAAATTTTTTGATCTCTTCAATTTCCTCCTTCTTTGGTGGCATTTTTATTGACCTGTTGATAGTAAAACAATCTCTGCTGGTGTCGCCGGTATCCGATCCGACCGACCTCAAATCCAGCTGGGCCTCAGCTGGCCCCCTCCGCTGCTAGTCCCGTTGCAATTGAGCTCCTGTCCAGCCGGGGTACCGGCCGCTCCTCCACCGAGTCCCGCCGCCCGCCGCCGCTGTAGTTGAGCTCCGATCCTGCTCCTGTCCAGCTGGGGTCCCATTAGTTCCTCCGCTGAGCCCCGCTACCTACCGCCGTCTTCCTCAGTAGATCCTCCGCTGAGCCCCGCCGCTGTAACTGGGCTCCGACTCAGGCTCTTGTCTGGCTGGGGCCCTGGTGGTCCTCCACTGGTCCCCGTCTCCCACCACCACTGCACCCGAACTCCGATCCGGCTCCCGTCTAACTGTTGCCTCGGTTAGTTCCTCCGGCGAGCCCCAATCACCGGGGACAGAGTCGCTTCGTGTCGGTGCTACGACTAGCGTTAGCTTAGCAAACGCTTTGGGTAAAGCGTAGTTGCTTTGATAGTGACCTTCAGCTCGTCTGCATTGTTGGGTCTGGTGTCTCTCATCTTCCTCTTGACAATCCTCCATAGATTCTCTATGGGGTTTAGGTCAGGAGAGTTTGCTGGCCAAACACAGTGATGCCACGGTCATTAAACCCGGTTTTGATACTTTTGGCAGTGTGAGGGGGGTGTCAAGTCCTGCTGGAAAATGAAATCCGCTTCTCCATAAAGCTTGTCAGCAGAGGGAAGCATGATGTACTCTGAAATTTCCTGGCAGACGACTGCTCTGACTTTGGTCTTGATAAGACACAGTGGACCAACATCAGCAGATGACATGGTTCCTCAAATCATCACTGACTGTGGAAACTTCACACAAAACCTCAAGCAACTTAGATTCTGTGCCTCTCCACTCTTTCTCAAGACTCTGGGACTTTGATTTCCAAATGAAAGCAAAATTTACTTTTATCTGAACAGAGGTCATCTGCTGGTGTTTGTCCACTGTGTTTTATCAAGACCAAAGTCAGTGCAGTCGTCTACCAGGAAATTTTTAGAACACTTCATGTTTCCCTCTGCTGACAAGCTTTATGGAGAAGCTGATTTCATTTTCCAGCAGGACTTGGCACCCTCCACACTGCCAAAAGTATCAAAACCTGGTTTAATGACCATGGTATCACTGTGTTTGATTGGCCAGCAAACTCTCCTGACCAAAGCTCATAGAGAATCTATGGAGGATTGTCAAGAGGAAGATGAGAGACACCAGACCCAACAATGCAGACGAGCTGAAGGTCACTATCAAAGCAACCTGGACCTTCATAACTCCTCAGCAGTGCCACAGGCTGATCACCTCCATGCCACGCCACATTGATACAGTAATTAATCCAAAAGGAGCCCCGACCAAGTACTGAGTGGACATACTTTTCAGTCGGCCATTATTTCTATTAAAAAACAATTTTTTACAATTAATTTTATGTAATATTCTAATTTTCTGAGAAAGTGAATTTGGGGTTTTCATGGGCTTTAAGCCATAATCATCAAAATTTAAATAAATAACACTTGAAATATTTCACTCTCTGTGTAATGAATCTATATAATATATGGGTTTCACTTTCTGAACTGAGTGACCAAAAATATTGAACTTTTTCGTGATATTCTAATTTTTTGAGATGTACCTGTAGTGCCTGCTGATGTCTGACACTGAGCCTTTCAGACAGGTTTTCACATGCTGACACGGCCTGTTGGTTATTAAGGTGTTCCTGTTAGCTAATGAACCGATTAATTTCTCAAATAAATGGAGAACTATTTGAAAAGTTGCCGTGGAAAAAAAGCTTCCTCCAAACGTTCATATTGTTCCCAGCCCTGCGACCTATCGTCCTCATTCCACAAACATCAAACTACACATGCAGGTTAAAGTGTCCTTATCACACAGATTTAATCTCACCAATGTCCACAGGTGCGCGTTGGCTCTTCCTCACTCATGGGCCCTTCAGAACTAATCCACAGATCTGGGAGTTCTGGCTGACTTCACGATTTAATCTTCACTTTACCAAAACAGAAAGTGAAATAAACTGTGCCTACTCATGTTGTTGTTCTGATTATAGACCACAAGAGGGCGACAAAAGCCTTGACATGAGATGTTTTAAATTTGAAAGTTGCAGCAGCCTCTGAATTTGACAGAATAAAATAAAATTGCCGCGACATGAGAAAAGTTGCAAACTTGAGACAGCTTTACCAACTGTCTAAATAAATACCCATATTTGGTTGAAAATTGAAACATGAAAAGGCTATTTTTCAGGTTGTTGAAAAAAACCTCTTCATAAAGATGTCTCTGCATATATAGTCTTGAAAAGCTACATTTTTAAGGTTAATAAAGGTCCTCATATAGTAACCAACATCATTCATCTTCTGATTTTTCTTGGGTTGTGTGGGGCACACCTATACCAGCATCTGTGGGCAAGAAGCAAAGGATATCCTGGACAAATCCCCAGTCCATCACAGCACTAACCAAGGTAGACACCACATAGCTTTCCAACCAAACAAGACCAGAGGTGTCTGTGGACACACAGAGCTCGAAGTCTGGACGTCAATAAAAAGACATAACAGAGAGAAATTTGTAAAACATACTTATGTTCAAATAATGCTTTTTAGGTGTACAGCACAATAGCACTGGTTTCAGATTGTTCCAGATCTTAAGTAACAAGCATTATGCCAAATGTTGAATGTGATATATGTATTTTAATGTGAATTGTGAGATGGTGACACACACCTCCGGTGGTGTCAGGGCCCTGCCCTATATAAGACTGGGGTCGGCCGGCTTACGGCCTCTTGCTCACCTGTACCTTGGCCGTTGGCCTTGTCAGCGGCCGCTGCATCCAGTGCCCACAATAAAGCTGTGTTCTACAAATCACCCCGCCTCATCTGTGAACCAGGGTAATATCATATATCACATTGAACTTAAAAAAAGCCATTAAAAATATAAATTTTTATAAAGCACTTTTAATAAAGAGTCCCAGTGGTTGTAAAAGTATATTTGACTTTTGAGAGATGGACCCCACCACCATCACCAAATGCCAAAAACTATTTTGAGGATGAATTTAGGCCAAATCCTGTGGACTAAACGGCCCAGTTATTGAACTATTTTTTGGTTAATATGGTCAGGCACAGCCCAATTTTCAGCAACTGCTTTCTGGTTAATATGGTCCGTATTAGATGGGCTAAACACCATCCAATTTCCAGCGTCTACTTTTGGGTTAAATTAAGGCTTGGACCGATGGACCTTAGTTCTCAGAGGAGGCTTTTGTTAAATTTTGAACTGCTGTTTTTATTTAATTTTTGAATTCTACAGGAAAAGATAGCTACAGTCATAAAGTTTCAAGGCTGTTCATGCCTTATCAAAGAAGCTATAAATACAAGTTTGACCAAAAGGCTCCTCTGACCAAAAGCTAAAAATGAATTTTAAAAAATTAAAAAGCTGCGATTTTAGAAAGACTACGGACGTTCTGGACTACTGTGCTCGTTTTTGTGTTTTTCCTGCCTTTTTTTGTCCTCCTTCTGCCACCAGTCAAACTTCTAGGCATTGGCCGCCAACTTAACTACGACATCTCCAGCGCTTATTCCAGCAATCAATATCACATCCCTAAGGAGATTGCCAGACCTCCGGGCACTCCATGGATTGTTATTGGCTCCGCAAGCAACGCAGACGGTGATGAAAGAGGAAGCAGAAACAAGGCTGTGTAGCACTTGAGTTAGTGTTGTGCTAAATACGTGAAAAACATTGCCTGAATTTATTAATGACTCTATTTTCCCATTGTGTGTTTTGTAGTGTAGTTATACATCTGCACCAATAGGTAGTGGTAGTGCTGTAGATTGTTCTTTTGCCTTGAACTAAGGTCATGGGTCAAGTGTTTTTTTTGTTGAGGCTCTCTGTTGTTCGGACTACTGAAGAAGACACAAAAGCGTGCTCTGTATGTGTGCTGCATTAACCTTTTTGAGGTAAATGAACTCGTTTTTCTACACCAAGTTGTCCTGGAGTGGTGTAACATCTTGGAGGTCCCACTGAGATTGATATTTCTGGATTATCCCACGGAGAGAGACTGAAAAAAAAAACAACGGAGACGGTAAAGACGTGTGTCAGAGCGAGAGGCTAACGCTAAGGTACAGCGTGAGTCTAGCTAGTGCGACACAAACCGCATTGTTTTTTCAGTCAAATCCAGTGAAAAGGCTAATCTTGCAAGCACATCTGAGCATTGCGAAGATATTTTGTTGAAGCTGGACAAAAAAAAATTATGTGGCCTTTTTGTCGAAGAACTGCTAAGAGTATGTGAACTGTGTAATATTATTGGAAAAGATGATGATATTTCAAGCAAAACTCGCAGAGCTCTTGTTAAGCTTATTAGTCAGTTTTGTGACCGAGATGAGCTTGTGCAAAGTGAAGGTGAAGGCATGTTGTCATGGTCTGAGCGCCAATTTCGTCCGCGCTAGGGCCATACATCATCTCTTTGACAGTAGTGTTACCTTCTGGCTCCCTGAGCTCTTATTGTGACAGCGCTCGGAGGGGCTTCCTGCTGTCAAAGCCGATCAGCTGTGCCTCATTACGGCTTGTTAGCAGCCGGCATTTATTACGGGCGCTGACAGCAGTCTAATGCAGCAGTCTCCTCAATCATTCCTTGTGTGATTCTTGTGATGACTTTGTGCCAGACGTTGAGCGAGCGGTTCTCGTCTCAGACGTCACCCTTTCCTTGTTCCTGTTCAAGACTGTAAGTAGCTGGGTTTAGCCTTACGGTCCCATGTATCGTGTGTAGTGTGCTTTTGCCCACAACGGCTCATTGTTTTGTATTTGTGTCTTGTGTTCGTATGTTAAAACATCATTGCAAAATTCACTGGTGACTTTTGGCGTCTTATGGTGGCTCGCGAGGGCCACCGCGTGACACATGTTTGTGCTTTTGGAGTTAAACGATGTGCTAGACTCGCTCATAGAGACACGGCTATCGGTTGTCGGCGCGGGAGCTGCGGCCCTGTCTTCATCCATGGACGCGGCGGCGACAGCGGTGATTATGCGCCCGGAGCACCCCGCAGCCGTGGGACAGGACCAGGCACCAGGAGAGGACCTTGTACCGTCAGCGTCGGAGGCATCGCTGGAGTATCAGGCGGCCCCGAGGACAACGCTGGTCAGCAGGACTCAGCGCAGAGGGAGAGACTCCATCAGCAACAGCTGCTGCAATGCTTCTTCACTTAGATTCAGGAAAGATTTCAGGATAAATGGTCCGTGGATGAGTCATCGTCAAAAGACACCTTGAGTTTCAGTAGCTTGGAGCATCAGATTGAAAGTGGTTTAAAAGAAGGCTACTCTGAAATTGAAATAGTGGATGCTGTAGTCCGTGCCATAAGCCCTGGACTGAAGTTAAGGAGCTATTTAGAAGGAAAAGTAGATCTCACATTGACCAACCTGAGACAAATACTAAGAGCCCATTATGCAGAAACAGATGCAACTGTGTTGTATCAACAACTGACCAAAGCAACACAGGGAACAAATGAAACACCCCTTGAGTTTCTGATTAGAGTACTGGATTTGCGGCAGAAAATCCTTTTTGTATCAGAGCGTACTCGGTCTAGCCTGAAGTACAACAAAGAGCTAGTTCAAAGTCAGTGCTTTCAGTCAATTATGACCGGACTGTTAAATGACAATGTCAGAGCAGAAATGAGGATGTACCTACAGGATGAAAACAGCAGTGATGAGCTCCTGTTACAGAAAATGCAAACCGCACAGTACAATGAAAGTGAAAGAGCTCTAAAGACAAAGGCAAATAAGTCAGCTCTCAGAGCAGGACTAAATGTAGTTGAACAGACTGAAACACTGAATGACCTCTGCATAGGCCAACCTGTAGCTAAGCCAAACAAACCAGCTAAAGACAACTCGCTATTCTCTAAAATAGAGGAAAGTAATACTGCAATCAGAGAGCTTACAGGTCAGGTAGCCTCACTTGTGCAGACTGTTCAACGTGACATAAAACATGAGAGTGACAAGCAAACCAAATCCTACAAAGTCAGCTCAGAGACAGAAAAGACTGTGCTGCGTGTCAACAAGACAACAAGGACTGTAGCCATTGCTTCAAATGTGGCAGTGACTCTCACTGGGCAAAGGGATGTAGAGTAGGGGGGAGTCAGAAGCAGGGAAACCGGTGGGGGGCTGTGACTGAGGGACGAACCACAGCTCCAAAACCAAAGTCCCAAAGTGATAAAATCCCCAAAGCTCAAAACTCACCCCATGTCCAACCAATAGAGTTAAGCCCGAACAAGCAAAATGTGTTACAAAGTACGGCGACAATAAATGCCAAAGCTAGAGACCAACCACCGAACATGCTTAATCCTAGTGCAAAACGCAAAAAGATAGCATATCTTATAGGCAAAAAGTGTCTGGTTTGGTGTAAGATGAATAAGTGTACAACTCAAGCACTGTGGGACACAGGTGCCCAAGTTTCAATAATGAGTGCACTGTGGAAGTCAAGTAACTTGCCTGATTTGAAAGTCCACCCAATAAGTGATTTACTAAGTGGTGATGAACTTTTAGATCTGAGAGCTGCAAACGCATCTGAAATCCCCTTTCAGGGCTGGGTAGAAGTTAGCCTTAGCCTTTGTGATCCAAAAGGGAAAGCCACAGCTCAGGATGAAGTTGTAGTTTCAATCCTAGTGAGTTGTGATATTATACAAAAACCAATAATAGGGTTTAATGCCATTGAAGAGCTAATAAAGCAGAGTCCTACTCAAAATAGTGACAGAGTGTCCTTACTCAGAAGTTCACTAAAAGTTGGAGCAGGCAAAGCAAAGGTGCTTTTGAACCTTATCCACACAGTTACGAGTGAGACAGCTACTTACCCAGTCAGAACAGGATGCACAGTGGTTGTAGTGCCAAGCAGACAAATACACTGCATTAGCTGCCCAATTAAAACAGACCTAAAAGTACAGACAGAAATGCTTTTTGAGCCAGATGAAAACTTATCTTTAGATGAAGGGCTAAAGTTTAACTACCAGTTACTAAGTGTATCAGGCACTACCCATAAAGCTAAGATTCATGTCACTAATACTACAAAGCATGACATAGTTCTGCCAGCGAAGACCGTTATAGGTAGCATTGACAGAGTAACCCACTGCTACTCAGCGAATCTGAATCAAAGTCAGATAAGTTCAGTGGAAGCTGAAAACTGTCAAAACTCGCCTAACCCACCCGTCAATTTGAGTCACCTCACCACAGAACAACAAGCTGCTGTCATGGAGATGCTTAGGGAGGAATCAAGTGCATTTGCCAAGCACAAAGATGAAGTTGGCTACATTAAAAATCTGAAAATGGACATTAAACTGACTGATGAGATTCCTGTAGCCAAAGCCTACAATGCAGTCCCTCGTGCTCTCTATGATGAAGTTAAAACCATATCCAGGATTTGTTGAATAAAGGTTTCATTCGCAAATCAACCTCACCTTATGCCTCTTCAGTGGTGTGCATAAGGAAACGTGATGGAAGCCTAAGACTGTGTATCGATTATAGGGGCCTTAATAAAAAGACCATCCCAGACAGGCACCCTATACCACACATCCAGCAGATACTTGATGGACTTGGCGGCAACATGTAGTTTAGTGTGCTTGACCAAGGCAAAGCATACCATCAAGGTGAAATCAGCGAGGACTCAAAGAAATACACAGCCTTTACAACGCCTTGGGGGTTGTACGAATGGAACAGAATTCCATTCAGTCTCATCACTGCACCCTTGGCATTTTAGCGCAGTATGGAGGAGAGTCTGGAAGGACTAAGGGACAAAATATGCACTCCATATCTGGATGATGTTTTAGTGTACAGTCGGACATTTGAACAACACATTGAGGACTTAAGATCTGTTCTCAAACGTCAGCAAGCTTGGGGTATAAAACTAAGACCCGACAAATGTGACTTGTTCAAAAATGAGGTCTGCTATGTAGGCAAAATCATTTCGGCAGAAGGTTACAAAATGGACAAGAAAGAGGTACAAGCAGTACAAGCCTTCAAAAACACCCCTCCAACCAACATCAAAGAACTCTGCAAGCTGTTAGGGTTTTTAGGGTATTACAGGAGTTATGTGCAGGATTTTTTGAGACATGGGCAGCACGGTGGTGCAGTGGTTAGCACAGTGGCAGCACAGCAAGAAGGTCATGGGATCAATTCCACCTTTGACCATCGTGGGTTTGATCCCACCCCCAGACCATCGGTGACCCTTCTGTGTGGAGTTTGCATGTTCTCCCCGTGTCTGCGTGGGTTTACTCTGGGTACTCCAGTTTCCTCCCACAGGCCAAAGACATGCAGGTGAGGTTAATTGGCATCAACTGGGGATTCTAAATTGTCCTTAGGTATGGATGTGAAAGTGAATGATTGTCTGTCTCTTTGTGTTGGCTCTGCGATGGACTGGCAATCTGTCCAGGGTGTACCCTGCCTCTCGCCCAAAGATGCTGGGATAGACTCCAGCGCCCCCCCCCCCCGCAACCTGAAAAGGATTAAGCGGTAGAAGATGGATGGATGGATGGATTTTTCGAGACATGCAAAGTGCTTGTATGATTTGCTCTCAGCTGACCACACTCAAGACTCTAAGTTACAACCGCAGGTACGGTCAGCTAAGGCGGGACAACCTGCACCCACCCATAAAATCATATGGACTGACACTCACCAAAAAGCACTTGACTACTTGGTTGATGTTTTGACTAATCCACCTGTGATGGCTTACCCCAGGTTTGAGGACCCGTTTATTCTGCACATAGATGCATCGGAGGAAGGGCTTGGTGCAGTTTTGTACCAGAGACAGGAGAGTAAACTAAGAGTAATTGGATATGGATCAAGGACACTACCATCAGCTGAGAAAAACTATAGGCTGCATTCAGGGAAACTTGAGTTTCTGGCACTTAAGTGGGCCGTTACGGAGCGCTTCAGAGACTACTTGTTTTACGCCCCCTCAGTGACAGTCTATAGCGATAACAATCTTGTGACCTATGTTTTAAGTACAGCCAAATTAAATGCAACGGGACACAGATGGGTTCCCGAGTTGGCTGACTTTAACATAACACTGAAATACCGACCGGGAAAAAGTAATATTGATGCAGACTTTTTGTCCAGAACACCTGCCAGTATGGACTCGTATATGTCAGAGTGCACTGAGCAGTGTTCACCTGAACTGTTAAGTACAATACTAAACGCTGTCGAGACACAAAAAGAACAAAACGTTGACTGGATCTCCGCTATAACTTGCAATCCTCAAGTAAATGAGATCATTGCTGACCATCAACCAGACATGAAAATTACAAAACAAGAACTGTTACAAGCTCAGTTGCAGGACCCAGCCATAGCTTATGTTCTCAACCTTAAAAAAACAGGAGAAAACTTTGACAAAACACCAGTGAACAAAGACTTGAAGCTAAAACAACTACTACATGAGTAGAAAAAACTTTTTGTTTCTGAAGAAGGGTTGTTAAAGCGCAAAACTGTAACTTATACTCAAATTGTGCTTCCAGATTCATACAAAGAGCTTGTGTACAAATACCTTCACTGTGAAATGGGTCACTTAGGGGTAGACCGTGTAATGAACTTGGCAAGAAATAAATTTTACTGGCCTAACATGCAGGAAGATATTGAGTTTTCATTACTCAGGTATGTAAATGTAACATTCAGAGGAAACCCACGGTTCAGAGTAGGGCCCCTATGTGCCATGTACCTGCTACTGCACCCTTTGAAATGGTTGCTATAGACTATCTTCACCTCGAAAAAAGCAGGGGAGGGTATGAGTATATTTTGGTGTTATATGACAACTTTACTAAGTTTGCCCAAGCTTACCCTACTCGTAACAAATCTGGCAAAACTGCAGCAGATAAGATTTTTAATGACTTTTCTCTGAAATTTGTTTTTCCTAGTAAATTACACCATGACCAGGGCAGGGAATTTGAGAATCATTTATTCAAACAGCTGCAGAAGTACACAGGAACAGTCAATTCAAAAACTACACCCTACCATCCACGGGAATCCAGCAGAAAGATTCAATCGTACCTTGCTTTCTATGCTGCGGACCTTGGATGAGGAAAAGAAAGGAAACTGGAGTGACTATGTAAACAAAGTTGTTCACGCTTATACATGTAACTGTACAGCTAGTGAATCAGCAGGTTACTCACCCTTTTACTTACTTTTTGGTAGACATCCACGTCTTCTTATTGATTTAATCTTTGGGCTGAATGAGACAAATGGATGTAAAACACATGGGGATTATGTTCAAAAATGGCAACAACAAATGAAAGAAGCATATGACATTGCTGCCAAAAACATTAAAAAGACCCTTGCAAGGGGAAAGTCACATTATGACCAAAAGAGACAAAGTGCTATACTCTCACCTGGAGACAGGGTTCTTGTCAGGAACATGTCAGAAAGGGGAGGCCCAGGAAAGTTGTGCTCATATTGGGAGGACTAGGTTCATGTAGTGGTCTCTCAAAAGGGGGACAACAGCCCTGTTTATGAGGTAAAACCTAAGTGCGGCACAGGACATGGTTGGATTCTTCATCGCAACATGTTAATGCCTTGTAATGCTTTGCCACTTCCCCAAGTAACCAGGACTGAGCCAAGTAGCACTAAGTCAAAACACAGGCCAAAAGACAAAAACCTGAGCAACACGTCTGAGTATGCAGAAAGCACAGATGATGATGATGAGGAACAATATTGGACTCAAAGAGTAAGGCGCCAGCTACAGGTACATGAGGTGAAGAGGAAACTGAAAGCAGTGAACCCCCGCAGAGCTGCTAGCCCTGACGGCATCCCAGGAGCGGTGGTCAAAGTATTTGCTGACTAGCTAGCAGAGATCCTCACCAAGCTGTTCAACCTCTCCCTGATGCATGCCATTGCCCCCTCCTGCCTCAAAGCCTCCACCATCATCCCATCCCCAAAAAGTCTGCAATTGACAGGCTGAATGACTACAGACCCATAGCACTCACATCTGTAGTCATGAAGTGTTTTGAGTGACTGGTGTCCCAGCACATCAAGGACTGTCTCCCCCCCCCCTTCAACCCCCACCAGTTTGCCTACAGGGAGGACCAGTTCACGGAAGATGCCATCACCACCACACTCCACAGAGCACTGAGCCACCTGGAGAACCCAAGGAGCTATGTGAGGATGCTCTCTGTGGACTACAGCTCAGCTTTCAACACCATCATCACGGACATCCTGATCAATAAACTGCACCTCCTCCAGATCCCCCCATTCCCCCACCAGCTCCTGGATAAAAAACTTTCTCTCCAACCGCCCACAAACAGTCAGACTTGGCCCCCACCACTCTTCCACACTGTCTCTCAGCACTGGCTCCCCTCAGGGCTGTGTGCTAAGCCCTCTACTGTACTCCCTGTACACCTTTGACTGTATTCCAACCCACCTAACCACCGTCATCGTGAAGTATGCGGATGACACCACCTTGGTCGGGCTCATCACTGACGACGATGAGAAGGCATATAGAGCAGAGGTAGAGAATCTGCTGCTATGGTCCCAAGCAAACAAACTGAAACTGAATGTCCAAAAAAACAAAAGATCTCATACTGGACTTCAGAAAGAACAGACAGGACTACACCCCTCTCCTCATAAATGGCAACCACGTGGAAACTGTCCCCACCTTCAGGTTCCTGGGCACCTACATCTCCTCTGACCTCTCCTGGTCTGTCAACACCAAGGCCCTGGTGAAGAAAGCCCAGCAGCAGCTGCACTTCCTCCATGTCTGGAGAAAGAACAACCTGGACCAGAAGCTGCTGCTGGCCTTCTATTGCTGCTTAGCGGAGAGTGTGCTCACCTTCTGTCTGGGTGTGTGGTACGCCAGCTCCACGGCCGAGAACAGGAAGGCTGTGCAGAAGGTCATCAACACTGCCCAAAAAATCATCAGGGGCCCTCTGCCTTCCCTGGAGGACATCTCCAGATCCTCCTGTCTCAGAAAGATCAAGGCCATCACAAGAGGCCCCTCTCATCCCACCCACCACCTCTTTGACCTGGTTCCCTCTGGACAACGGTTCAGATCAATCAGGTGACACACCTCCAGACTGACTAACAGTTTCTTCCCCTGGGCCATCCGAACTGCAAACAGTCAGCCCCCCTCCCCCCGAACGCTCACATGCACAGAACTGAGGACCTTTTCAATTATAATAGCACCCTTGTCTTTGCACTCAGCACATTCATGTATATTGACCCATCCGTGAAGCCACTACCATACCAGTGTATATTTCCATAATCCTGGGCTATTTTTTATTTCAGTCATGTGTTTAATCGTGTGTTCTGTAACTGTGTATTATCTAATCCTTCTGTCATACCAAATTGCTCAGTAGCACCCACAATTTCATTGTACTGTACAACTGTACAGTGACAATAAAGCCTATTCTGTTCTATTCTAGAATCAGAATCAGAATAAGCTTTATTGCCAAGCATATAAAAACACACGAGGAATTTGACTTGACTTTGGCGCGCGTGTAAGCGCAGCACAACGACAGGGCAGCCGTAAACAAGGCGCCTCATCAAACAGTGAGAGATAAGGGGGGGGAAGAGGAAGAGGGAATGACACAATGGGCGGAGAGAAAAAAAAACTTCATTATCAAAATACAGCTTATAATTGTGTAAGCAGATTATGATTACAATGAAAAAAAACCTCTCAATTGCAGAGAGCAGACAATCAACCTCACAAAAACAAAAACAAAGGCAGAGAGAGTCAGTGAATGGATATGTATATCAGTGTAAATGAATCAGTCGTGTATGTTGAATGCAAAGTGGGTCTAAATAAAGTCTATTCTATATATAAAGTCTATTCTATATATACAAACCTAATATTTGGGATTTTCCCTAATTTGATTTTTTTCAAAGAAAATCCAGGTGACCTGGGACCCTCTGAGTGGTTTGATAGGAATGACCCATGTCTGACTGTAGCTGTCACTGTTGGGTGGAGGTAAAACACTTTCAGACACATGAAAGAGTTCTGCCAACAGGGCAGAGCATACACAGGAGAAGAGAATCGGGCCCAACCAGTCTGCTGCTGCAACCCACAGAGTGAATGAGTAAAATGTGGCTCTATCAGCTTAAACAGGTTCTAACATTAGAACACATCATTCACCTGCAGAAGGTCTCTCTCACTGGACAGTTTTCTGAAAGCCACATCCTCATGTTAAATTATCCTCTCAGAGCCTATAGTATGTGTGTATACTGTTGCACAGGCATTTATAAAAAGCATAATGGGGAAATATTAAAGTATGAACTATCCTGTCAACATTAGTGATACAAGGTTTTTCTCTTAAAACCTTTCTCCCAGGTATTTACCACCACGAAGAAGGTAATATTTTTTGACAGTGTTGGTTTGTTTGTTTGTCTGTCAGCAGGATTACGCAAAAACTGCAGAACGGATTTAGATGAAATTTTCACTATAGATAGCCCTTGGCCAAGGATGAACCTATTAGATTTTGGTGATGATCTGAGAGTGCATACCTCCACCAAGGCCCTTGTTTGTATTTGTGCAGCATGATTACACAAAAACTACTGGATGGATTTTGATGAAATTTTCACCAAAGGTGGTCCTTAGGTTACAGAGGAACTCATTAGATTTAGGTGATGATCCAAGAGCGCATACCTCCACCAAGGCTCTATCGTCTCACAATGTGTTAACAAGATTACTGAAAAACTACCGGACAGAGTTTGATGAAATTTTCAACAGAGGTGGCTCTTGGGCTCCACATGAAGCCATTACATGTTGGAGGTGATCTATGAGTGCATACCTCCACCAAGGCTCAATCTTGTAACAGTGATTTAGCAGGATTATGGAAAAACTATTGGATGGATGTTAATTAAATTTTCACCAGAGGTGAACCTTGGGTTACAAATGAACCCATTAGATTTTAAAGGTGACTGGAGGTATCTTGCAATGTATGGTGGGATGGAGGCAGGGAGTGTACAGACAGATGGATGGATACACAAAGAGAGGGAAGGAGCCTTGGTGGAGGTATGCACTCTCTGTTTTTCTAGTTCAATTCAATTCAATTCAATTCAACTTTATTTATATAGCGTCATTTCACAACAACAGTCATCTCATAGCACTATCAACTGTAGGGGGAACCCCCACAGTTGCAGAAAGACCCCAGCAATCAGGCAATCCCCTGTGAGCAAGCACTTGGCGATGGTGGAGAGGAAAAACTCCCTTTTAACAGGAAGAAACCTCCAGCAGAACCAGGCTCAGGGAGGGGCAGTCATCTGCTGTGACTGGCTGGGGGGTGAGGGGACAGAGAAGAAGAAAAGAACAGACATGTAGAGAGCAAACAACACGATGGGGACTCAATCTATGGGAGAGAACAAACAGATGTTAATGACCAGCAAAAAAAAAAAAATAATAAAATTCATTGAGAGTGAAGAAAGGAGTGAGGCCCAGTGAATTATTGGAGGTCCCCCGGCTGACTAAACCTATTAGCAGCATAACTAAAGGAGGGTTCAGAAACACATGATCCCTCCCTAATTGTAGGCTATATCAAAAAGGTAGGTTTTAGCCCTATTCTTAAAAACAGAGATCGAGTCTGACTCCCGAATCCAGATTGGCAGCTGGTTCCACAGGAGAGGAGCTTGATAACTGAAGGCTCTGCCTCCCATTGTACTTTTGGAGATTCTAGGTATTACAAGTAATCCAGCATTTTGGGAGCGTAGTGCTCTGTTAGGATAATACGGTAGTATCAGATCTTTTAAATAAAAAGGAGCCTGATTGTTTAGAGCTTTGTAAGTAAGAAGAAGGATTTTAAACTTAATTCTAAACTCTATGGGAAGCCAATGAAGGGAGGCCAGAACCTGAGAGATATGATCTCTCTTTCTAGTACCTGTTAAAACTCTTGCTGCAGCATTTTGGATCAGCTGAAGACTTTTTAAAGATGTTTTAGGACAGCCTGATAATAAAGAATTACAATAATCTAATCTCGAGCTAACAAAAGCGTGGATCAGCTTCTCAGCATCACTCTGAGACAAGATGCTCCTAATCTTGGCAATATTACGCAAATGATAGAAGGCAGTCTTAGAAACAAATTTAATATGTGAATTGAAGGATAGATCTTGATCAAAAATAATTCCAAGGTTCCTCACAGAGCTATTAAGAGAAAGAGTAACCGCATCAAAACTGAAAGTTTGATTTGGAAAGGTATTTCTAAGGTTTTTTGGGCCAACAAGAATGACTTCAGTCTTACCTGAATTTAATATCAGGAAATTACAAGCCATCAAAGCTTTGATTTCCTTAAGGAAGGCTTCTAACTTGGCTAATTGATTACTATCATCTGGCTTCATTGACAGGTATAATTGTGTGTCATCTGCATAACAATGAAAATGTATACAGTGCTTTCTAATAATGTTGCCTAACGGAAGCATATATAAACTAAAAAGAGTAGGGCCTAGCACAGATCCCTGTGGAACTCCATGACTAAGCTTTGAGTTGAAAGAAAACTCATTATTTACATGAACAAACTGGAACCTATCAGATAAATAAGATCTAAACCACTGCAATGGAGTTCCATTAAGTCCAACGTAGTGTTCAAATCTATCAAGTAGAATATTATGATCGATAGTATCAAAAGCTGCACTAAAGTCTAAAAAGACAAGTACAGAAACCAGTCCATTATCAGATGTGATGAGGAGGTCGTTAGTGACCTTCGCTAAGGCTGTTTCAGTGCTATGATGGATTCTAAACCCAGATTGAAACTCTTCAAGTAAACCATTTCCCTGCAGGTGGTCAAATAATTGCGTAGCAACAACTCTTTCTAAGATTTTTGAAATGAAAGGGAGATTAGAGATTGGTCTATAGTTAGCTAAAGCTCCTGGATCTAGTGTTGGCTTTTTGAGTAAGGGTTTAATTACAGCCGTTTTAAAAGCCTGCGGTACATGGCCTAAAGTTAATGAAGAATTGATTATATGAAGAATAAAGCTACCAATAAGTGGGAAGACTTCTTTTTTAAATAACCTGGTAGGAATAGGGTCTAAAAGACAAGTTGAAGGTTTGGATGAGGAAACTATTTTGTCTAACTCACAAAGGTCAATTGGAGTAAACTCATCAAGACAGACATCAATTGAAGGAGTTGTAGTAGTTACTGTATTTAAGTTAACTGTGGGGAGAATCTGATTGATTTTTATCTCTGATGGATGAAATTTTATTATTGAAAAAGTTCATAAAGTCCTGACTAGTAAGCTCTAAGGGAATGCTAGGATTGACAGAGTCCTGACTCTTTGTCAACCTGGCTACAGTGCTGAAAAGAAACCTGGGATTATTCTTGTTCTCTTCTATTAATGCAGAATAATAACTCGTTCTAGCTTTTCTAAGAGATTTTTTTATAAATTAAAAGATGATTTCTTCAAGCTAAATAGATTTCATCTAAATTAGTGGAGCACCATTTTCTTTCTAATTGACGAGTCTTCTGTTTTAAGCTACGAGTTTCTGTGTTGAACCAAGGAGTTAGAAATCTCTGATTCGACTTTTTCTTTTTTAAGGGGGCCACGAAGTCTAGAGTCTGATGCAGAGAAGCTGTAACAACTATCTACCATGCTATCAATTACAGAAGGAGCAAGCTGTCTATAGCTTATTTCCGTTGTGTTGACACATGGCATAGAGGAAACAATCTGCATAAATTTGGTAACAGCATCATCTGAGAGGCATCTACTGTAATAATATTTTTTCTTTAGGATCCAAATAGTCAGAAATAGTAAAATCAAAGGTTAACAGACAATGGTCTGACAGTACAGGGTTATGAAGAGACACTACAAGATTTTCGATTTCTATGCCATATGTCAGAACAAGGTTCAACGTATGGTGGAGATAATGAGTAGAATTTCCTACTTTCTGAGAAAACCCAATCGAGTCTAATATTGAATTAAATGCCACATTAAGGCAGTCACTATCTACATCCACGTGTATATTAAAGTCCCCTACTATAATTATTCTATCAGATTTCAGCACTAAATCAGCTAAGAAATCAGCAAATTCGGATAAAAATTCTGAGTAGGTTGATGGGGGACGATAAACTATGGCAAATAAAATTGGGTTTAACCTAAAATTGCTAAAGTGCCCAATACTGAGGACCAGGCCCTCAAAGGAATTATAACATGTTTTTTGCTTTACATTAACTAGTAATTTGGAATGGTAAATTGTTGCTACTCCTCCTCCACGACCAGAACTTCTGGGATTTTGACAGTTTAAATAACCAGAGGGAGTTGATTCATTTAAACCAACATAACCCTCTTACCCTAACCAAGTCTCTGTAAGGGATATTAAATCAATCTGATGATCAATTATCAGATCATGGACTAACAGACTTGGGAGTTAGAGACCTAATATTTAATAAACCACATTTAATTTTTAAATTATGAGGAGGAACAGAGGCCAAATCATTCAATTTAGAGGCTTTACGTTTAATTTGAGTTTTACCAATTTTTTGCTTAATCACTTTGGGATGCTTATATATTATATTTTTATTTACTTTGGAGGGAGCAGACAGTGATTCTCTGATGGGGAAGACAGGGGCTAAGTTGAGGGGTGGCGGATGAAGAGGAGCTGCAGAGAGGCGTGTAAGACTGCGACTCTGCTTCCTGGTCTCAACTCTGAGTAGTCAAGGTTTTGGAAATTTGGATAAAAAAGATGCCAGCTTGTGAGATAAATGAGAAGCACCATCCAAAGTGGGATGAATGCTGTCTCGTCTCATAAGACCAGGTTTTCCCCAAAATGAGCTCCAATTGTCAATGTAGCCCACATCATTTGCAGGACACCACACAGACAGCCAGCGATTCAAAGATGACGAGAGGCTAAACATGTCATCACTGGTCAGATTGGGGAGGGGCCCAGAGAATACTACAGAGTCCGACATTGTTTTTGCAAAGTCACACACCGATTCTACATTAAGTTTCGTGACTTCCGACTGCCGGAGACGGATGTCATTAATGCCAGTGTGAATAACAATTGTGGAGTATTTACAGTTAATTTTAGCCAGCATTTTCAAATTTGACTCAATGTCGCCTGCTCTGGCCCCAGGAATGCATTTGACTATGGCCGCTGGAGTCTCTAGGTTCACGTTTCTGACTACAGAGTCGCCAATGATCAGAGTTTTTTCCTCAGCGGGTGTGTCGCTGAGCGGGGAAAAACGATTAGAAACGTGAACAGGTTGGAGGTGTACTGGGGCTTTGCGACTAGGCTTCCTTCTCACCATCACCCACCCAGTCTCCTCGCTGCTGAGGAGAGCCAGAGGACTGCTAACGGGGTTAGCTATGCTAGCTAGCTCCGCTGCAGCTAAGGGGCATCTGTCGAGAGTAACTGGCGCAGACGGTGTTTCAATGCAGCGGAGCCGGGATTCCAAATCAGACAACCTCGCCTCGAGTGCCTCAAAAAGACAACATTTATTACATTTACCGTTATCACTAAAAGAGGCAGAGGTGTAGCTAAACATCTGACAGAGAGAGCACACCAGAGGAGGAGAGGAAGGAGAGCTAGTAGCCATAGCTAGTGGCTAACCCAAAGCTCAGGAGAGTGAGGAGAGCAAACCACACAGACAGACAGCAAAACAGGAAGTGACGATACGTTACCACAAGTGACGAGCACCATATTGTGGAGATTAATCCCATTAAAAATTGTAATCAATTTTCACCACTTTCACTACATACATATACAGTACATACACTGTTTAAAAATACAACCCTTTTTTCTCACAGACTGCCTCACTTGTATGTGGTTTAGCTCAGTTAGGATTGCCAAAATTATTGCTTCCTTTTTTTTAGATTTTTCTTTCTTTTAGAATTTTTTTTATTACTTCAAAGTCAGAGGTTTACATCCAGTCAGATTACTATGGCTGTAAATAATTAAGGAAAGCCCAGATGATGTCATGGCTTTGGAAGGTTCTGATAGTATAGGTTAATGGACAACATTTGAGTTAATTGGAAGCACACCTATGGATGGATGTATTTTAAGGCACACCTCAGATACACTGCTTCCTTGTGTGACAGCATGGGAAAATAGTGATGGCCAGAAAGGCTTTCTTGAAGGCTTGAAGCTTTTCATCAAATTTGTTCATATGGACAAAGCCTCATGTGAAACTTCATTTGCTCTACTAGGCTCTACTGGACAAAAAGTATACAACATGCAGATTTTTACAAGGGCATTATTGGTTTAATGTGTATTTTTTTTCCTTTTCAATAAATGTACTGTCTTTTAAGAAATATCAAGGAAAAAAAGAAATAATAAAACTAGGGTTGTCAATGATGGCCCTCGCGAGCCATCACTAAGACGCCGTAGACCAGCCGGTGAGTTTGCACAGTTTATCTACTTCCGGCGCCACACGAGTAGGCTGCCTTTTTGCAACAGCGGATCAATTTCTTCCTATTTCTATTTACTATCTGGCTCTCTTGCTAATCTTTCTGTTTCGGTGACACCTTGATCCATCACAGACACGTAGATCGCCCAAATGTCTCCTGAGCCAGCGGACGGATCCACTGTTTCTTGCAGGAGGCAGTACAATAGGGACCAGCTGTTAGCACTTAACCGGCCCACGATGCTAATGCAAAAATTCGACATACCGGGAGAAATAAGACGAAAACGGCGTGGATGTCGTGCTGGAACAAGATGGCGGGCGAGGTATATAAGGTACAGACCCGCCCTCCCATCCGCTATTATGGGGAATGTACGATCGCTACTCAGAAAAACAGATGCGCTAGCGGCTATCTCCCGCTACGATAGCAATTATAGGGAGTGTAGCCTGATGCTATTCACGGAGACGTGGCTAACAGAACTAGCAACAGATGCTAACATTGAACTGGAGGGTTTCCACGCAATACGGGCAGACCGAACACCAGACAGTGGGAAAGCAAGGGGCGGAGGAGTGATGATGTATGTCAATAACAACTGGTTCAGACCGGGACATATCACGGTTAAACAACAACACTGCAACAAAGACATGGAGTTGCTAGCTGTTAGCATGCAGCCTACATATCTCCCGGGGGAATACTCACACGTGATCTGCATTGTTATTTATGCAAATCCGACGACGAACACTGGGACAGCGCGTGACGTCATCCACTCAGTAACTGGCAGGCTGCGGACAGAACACCCAGATGCTCTTCTCCTCATCTCAGGCGATTTCAACCATATTTCACTGTCTCCCATTCTACCCACATTCGCTCAGTATGTCACATGCCACACTAGAGACAATAAAACACTGGACTTATTCTATGCAAACACTAAGGAGGCGTACACCTCATCACCACTCCCCCCACTCGGGAGATCGGATCAAAACTTGGTTCATCTCCTGCCGGTGTACAAACCCCTAGTGCACAGACAACCTCCGGTCATGTGAACAGTGAAGTTATGGTCTGAGGAGGCAATGGACGCTCTAAAGGACTGTTTTGAAACCACTGCCTGGGAGCAGCTCTGCGATCCACATGGTGAGGACATCGATGGCCTCACTCACACCATCACGGACTACATCAGCTTCTGTGTGGACAACACCGTACCCACCAAGACCATACGGTGTTGCTCGAACAACAAACCCTGGATCAACCCTGAGATAAAAACACTTCTGAGAGAGAAGAAGAGGATCTTCAGGTCGGGGAACAGAGAGATGCTGAAGTCCGTACAGAGGGAGCTGAGGAGGAAGATCAGAGAAGGCAAGGACAGCTTCAGGAAGAAGATGGAGGACAAGCTGCAACAGAACGACATTGGTGGGGTCTGGAGAAACCTTAAAACCATCTCTGGGCTCCAGAATACCTCCCCCCAGGCCACGGAAGGCAGGGAGTGGGTGAACAATCTGAACCTGTTTTTTAATAGGTTTGAACAACTGCCCTCCCCCCCGATTGCACAACAACCACTGCTGCCTCTAAAGACATCGAGTCCTGCTGCCCATATCCCACTCCACCAACACCCCCCACTCCCAACACACAGCCCCCCCAACATGACCCTCACTAAGACCCAGGTGAGGATGGAGCTGAGGAAGATCAAGGCGAGGAAGGCCTCAGGACCGGACGGCATCAGCGCAAAGCTCCTCAAGTCCTGTGCAGACCAGCTGTGTGGGATTGTGGAGCTCATCTTCAACCTGAGTCTGAAGCTGGGGAGGATACCACAGTTGTGGAAAACATCTTGTGTGGTACCTGTACCAAAGACTTCCCTCCCCAAAGACCTGAACAGCTACAGACCAGTAGCCCTGACGTCCCACATGATGAAGACCGTGGAGAGACTGCTCCTTGCTCACCTCCGCCCCCTGGTGGGACCAGCGATGGATCCACTCCAGTTCGCCTACCAGCATGGCATTGGGGTGGAGGATGCAGTGATCTTCCTTCTTCACTGTTCTCTGTCCCACCTGGAGAAGCCCAGGAATGCGGTGAGGATCATGTTCTTTGACTTCTCCAGTGCTTTCAACACCATCCAACCGATGATCCTGAAGGACAAGCTGCTGTGCGCAGGGGTGGACCAGCACCTGTCATCATGGATCCTGGACTACCTCACTAACTGGCCACAGTTTGTGAGAACCCGGGACTGTGTGTCTGACATAATCATCGGTAGCACGGGGGCCCCCCAGGGAACGGTTTTGGCTCCCTTCCTGTTCACCCTTTATACTGCGGACTTCTCACACAACACAACACACTGCCATCTACAGAAGTTCTCTGATGACTCTGCGATCGTCGGCCTCATCTTCAACGGAGATGAAGCTGAGTACAGAGGACTTATCCAGGACTTCATGGACTGGTGCCATCGGAACTGCCTCCAGATCAATGTGAGGAAAACTAAGGAGCTGGTGGTGGACTGCCACAGGCAAGGACAACCCCTCACAGCACCAATAAACGTACAGGCAACAGACATTGAGATGGTGACATCCTACAAGTACCTTGGTGTTCATCTGAACAATAAATTAGACTGGTCACACAATACCGACGCACTCTACAAGAAGGGACAGCGCAGGCTGTTCCTACTGAGGAGACTCAGGTCTTTTGGTGTACAAGGGGAGCTGCTGAAGACATTCTACGACACGGTGGTGGCATCAGCCATCACTTTTGGAGTGGTCTGCTGGGGCAGTGGCATTACAGCAGCCGATAGGAAGAGACTGAACAAACTGATCAAGAAAGCTAGCTCTGTCCTGAGGCAGCGCCTTGACCCAGTGGAGGAGATAGGAGAGAGAAGGATGGTGGCTAAACTGTCATCTCTGCTGGAGTCCGAGTCCCACCCTATGCAGGACATACTGTACACACTGAGGAGCTCATTTAGCAGCAGACTACATCATCCTAGGTGCGCAACTGAGAGGTTTCGCAGGTCCTTCCTACCTACGGCTGTCAGCCTGTATAACCTAAGCAGGGCTGCTTGCAGAGATAGCAAAAAAAGGTGACAACCTAATAGTATTGAATGCAAAAGACGCAATAGACTGACACAATGGTCCCCTCCAGTATACAACTAGGACAATATCGGCCGCTAAGGAGGGTGACATTATGTATGGGTACATATTCATACTATGTAGGATAACTAAGCAGATGGTTATACTGTTTATTCCATCTAGCTATGCTCCGCACTGTGTGTATATATATTTATATATTTATTCCATCTAGCTACAATGCTCCGCACTGTGTGTTTATATATTTATATATTTATATGTACATATGTATATTTGCTGCTCTTGTTTTTCTTGTCTTCCTGATTGTTGCTCTGAGTGTTGCTATCCCTGTGCTGTTGCAATCCTGGAATTTCCCCATTGTGGGACTAATAAAGGCTTATCTTATCTTATCTTATCTTATCTTAAAATAATGAGCCACGGGGGGCTAAAACACACTATAACGATAACTCAGACTATGGCAAGGAAGAACAGACTCACAATGAAACACACTTACAGAGAAAGGAGAAATCAGCACAGAGTTTGGATGACGAAATGTCTGACGATGTCAGACAAGGAATGTCCGACGAGACTGCAGCAACGTTTAGCCCTCAGCTGCTCCCTTAAATAGGGCTCAGGATGGAACAGCTGAAGAGGCAATCACTAATGCAGCTCAGCTGTCAGAGGCTCAGCTCTGACAGCCGGAAGCCCCTCCGAGCGCTGTCACAATAAGAACTCGGAGAGCCATCAGGAGCACACACACCAGATGGGAGGAAAATACTGCATGGCCCGAGCACGGACGAAATCGGCGCTCAAACCACGACAGTACTCCCCCCTAAGTGGCGAACTCCGGGCGCCCTATGACACCCAAGCCCCACCCCCACCCCACCCAGGGTGGGAGGATGGGGGAAAGGCCTGGAGGGTGAGAACCAGAAAAGAAAAAAAAACACGAGGAACCGGAACAAAGAGTGATAAGGGAGAACCCAGGAAACAAACACGAAGCAATTACAGAGCATGGTAGGAACCCCCCCCCCCCACAATACTCCATAAACCACAGATGGTACACAGACAGGACAAAAAATGCAAATCATAAGGCCTATAACAAAGATACACCGGCCCATAAGACATAACGTGGCAGGCACAAATCATACCTCAGACAGAGGAGGGGCAAGAAAAAAAAAACACGCTAAACAGTGGTGAATATATAGACCACAATAGTGCACATGACAACACACCAGAGCGACCTTAATATTTCGTTGGAAATATGAAAACACACGGAGATGACGGCAGGCAGAGTCTAATGAGACAATGAACAGTTCTGGTGGTCTACCTGTGTCCAGCGTCCAGATAGCTGGCCGGGGAAAAAGAAAGAGTTCAGGTGGCCTACCCCAGTCCCAGGCCCGGAGACACAGGACCTCTGGCAGCTGGACCAGGTTGCCAAACAGACAGTCTAGTTGGTTGGGTGGCCGACCCAGAACGCCAAATGGGCGAGGCAGTCCTCCAGGCGGCCGACCCGCATCACTCAGCCACCAGGACCGCAGGGGAGAAATCGACAACGGCCTCCCTGGAGAGGGGGATAGCGAGGGAGAGCCGAGCCGAATATGGGGAACCCCAAAGGCACCCGGTGGAGAAGGACTGGGGGAAGGATAACGGACCAGTCCAGCGTCAGGCGGCAGAATATCTGCAGCTCCCTCACCGACCTCAAACCGAACCGGCGCTGCGCCCCTGCTGGACCCCAAAAGGGTCAGCGCTGCACCCACGATGGACCCCGATTGGGCCGGAGCAGCACCTATGACGGACCCCAATTGGGCCGGAGCAGCACCCACGACGGACCCCGATTGGGCCGGAGCAGCACCAACGATGGACCCCAACTGGGTCGATGCTGCACCCGCGATGGACCCCAATTGGGTCACGGCTGCACCCACGTCGGACTCCAATTGGGTCAATGCCGCACCCGCGATGGACCCCAACTGGGTCGGCGCAGCACTAGGGATGACCTCCAAACCCGAACCCGGAACCTCCAGCACAGCGACCGGGATTGACTCCGCACCGGTGACCCTGGGAGAAGGCTCAGGAGAAGAAGAAGAACCGGGATCAGGATCACTGGTAGTGACAGAGCCCAGTGAGACGAGCTCGGATGCAGTGGACGGCTGCACCCAGCTCGTCTCCCCGAGAGACAGGCAAAAATGCTCTAGAATAGATAGGAGGAAGACAAAATAGAGCACTTGCCTGAACTCGAGTTCTGTCGCTGTCCAGGACTTCGATGATCCGGATTCAGAAGGCAGAAGGACGTCCTCTGGCTCCCACTCGGCTACGGTGGGCCCCGCAGCCGGCATGATGGTTCCCACAGCCTGAGGACCCTCCAACGCTGATGACCACTCCGACGACCCGCACGGCGTGGTGGCAGGAGATCCTCGACCTGCTGAGTCGGACCGCTCCTCCGTGGAGACCCGGGGACGCTTCGTCGTCGGTGCAGGCTCCAACTTACAGTCCGCCTTCCTCCTCTGCCCGTGTCATGGCTGCGGGGCTGGAACCAGGATCTCCAGGCCCGCAGGCTCCCTCCTCGTCCGGCGGCGTAGGCCTGGTGCCGCGGAACGCTCAGGGGAAGGAGACACAAAGGTGGCAGGTTCGTAATTAATTTCTGCAGCAGGTGGGGGAAGCTCGGGGGGCTGTGAACCCTGAACTCCACCCCCAGGAATCAAGCAAGGCAATTCACCCAAAGAGGGAACAGAATGAAAAGTCATTTGCCTGATCCGTAGAGGCCCGATAGCACCCGCTGCAGTGGACTTTGTTCTTCCCTTTCCCTGCTGGATGGTGAAGGAGGGCCCCATGGGAGGACGAGGAGGAACCGCTTGCGATGGTCCGATAACGGGCTTCGCTGGAGCAGGACTTGTGGCACTCACAGCAGCCGGGGAAGACGTCAAGGAGGAGGGGAGGACAACCGAGGCGATGCAGGCACAAGTAGCTGATGGGACAGCAGGGAAAGATGACCCGTGGGGAGAGGCTGCGGGAATTCCCTCCTGACGAGACACAGAAGAGGCAGCTGACTGGGAGGTAGAGTTCTTCCGATGACCCGGAACAGTATCCGGACGGGGTTCTCGTTGAGTCTTACTGTTGGCTGTGTGACGATGGTTACCGGCAGAGGGCGAGGCGAAGGAGAGGTTAGGGAAACGCCACTCCTGCGCGTAAACAGAGGCGAGCAGGTCGGCATACTCTGGATAATCACTTAGCTCAGGATTCCTCTCCACCAGCCTGACTGCCGCCGTCACATGCTTAATGATCTGTGTGGGGTGGACGGCGGAGCAAGCTGCAGCCACTCAGTCCCGGATGGAAACAGCTGTCAGTTGTAACTTCTCCGGGGGAATCCTGACTGGCGTCTCACTCCTTAGGGGATCACCCCTGGGCAGTGGGAACTCCTGGACTGGAACGGGGACAGGAACGGGATTCCAAAGCGAGGAGCGAGGGTGCATTCTCTTCAGCTTCCTGCTGGAGTTTCCCTCCAGCCCATGGAGTCTCTCCCGGTGCGCAGAGATGTCTGCCTTCCTTGCCGTGACTTCAGGGTGATTGGAGTAGTGAGGAAGGCGGTTAATAATTGCCTCAGCGAGGTCCAGGTGCCGGCGTACATCACTGGGAGTGTCATAAAGGCCGGCAGTGAAGAGGGTTCCATCAATGTAGTCCAGGGCCTCCACCAGCTCATAGCCCAGGCTCCGAGCATGGCCCCTGAGTGACGACATAACCTCCCAGCACACAGGTACCCAGACAGGGAAAAACACAAGTCCAATTTAGGCAAAACTCACGGCGACTGGCGTCTCATTCTGGCTGCAGTCTACTGTCAACGATGGCCCTCGCGAGCCATCAATAAGACGCCGTAGGCCAGCCGGTGAGTTTGCACAGTTTATTAAAGGAAGGATAACGACAAAATAATGAGCCACGGGGGGCTAAAACACACTATAACGATAACTCAGACTATGGCAAAGAAGAACAGACTCACAATGAAACACACTTACAGAGAAAGGAGAAATCAGCACGGAGTTTGGACGACGAAATATTTGACGATGTCAGACGAGGAATGTCCGACAGGACTGCAGCAACGTTTAACCCTCAGCTGCTCCCTTAAATAGGGCTCAGGATGGAACAGCTGAAGAGGCAATCACTAATGCAGCTCAGCTGTCAGAGGGCTCAGCTCTGACAGCCGGAAGCCCCTCCGAGCGCTGTCACAATAAGAGATCGGAGAGCCATCAGGAACACACACACCAGATGGGAGGAAAATACTGCATGGCCCGAGCGTGGATGAAATCGGCGCTCGAACCATGACAGGGGTGACTACAGAGAATGTGCTTGTGTTACTTGATGTGGCTTCTGTTACTTATCTATTTTTATTAAGAATTAATAACTTTTCAACAGTCTTTGGACTAAGGTGATTTCTTTCTTTTTTTTTTTTTTTAGATTATTTCACCAGCTTTGGAGAATACTCTCACAGGACACAGAGGATGCAGGTGTGCAAAGGAAGGCTACTGAAAGTTTGTGCAGTGTAGGGCAGACACGTTTCTGTCTTTCCCAGTACATTCACTGCTGTTGTCCTTACTCTCATGCAGGGCACGATTGTGCCTCAGCATAGATGATGTGTTATTGTTGTATCCAAGCTCTTTGAAACAAAACAAACACTTCACCTTGCAAATAAAAAAAATCTAAAATAAATTACAAGAATGACATGACACAGCTGGGACTTGAACCCCAGCTTCCCAGTTGTGGGGCAGATGCTCTATAGTCTACCACTCCATCCAGTTACAAGAAATATCCACTATTTGTGAAAAATGCACCAACTTAATAACTGTAAATGCTTTATTGGGAGAAATGAGATCAAAATGTTCCCAAACGGGAGAAGTCTGTCTTTTTAGTGCTGGCTCCAGCTAAAAATGAAGATTGGCTGCGACAAATCCCATACAATCAAAGATCTGACCACACAGAACGTGAGGGATGGGGCTTGTGTATCACCGCTCACCTTATTTGATGTTGCATGCAAAATCATTAACCGCTTCCTGACTCAGTCATGTGGTATGACCAGCTGGCGAGGCTTCCGACATCATCACATACATCAGCAATACATGCTTCGAAACGCGCTTTGCCAAATATTTCCTGGATTACTCGATGCAGACTCTGAAGCTCCGGTGCCGGAAGTCCCAAATAAATATAAATATAAATAAAAATAAATCAGCCAAGATATCAGGAAGAGAATTGCGAACCTCCACAAGTCTGGTTCATCCTTGGGTACAATTTCCAGATGCCTGAAGGTGCCACACTAAACTGTTCAAACAATTATATGCAAGTATAAATAGCATGGGAATGTCCAGCCATAATACCACTCAAGAAGGAGACAGGTTCTGTGTCCCAGAGATTAATGTGTTTTGGTGCGAAATGTGGGTGTCTAAGACTGAGCTTTTAGGGGATGTTCCTTTTTCCAATCATGATACTCACCTGTTTCCAGTGAACCTGATCACATGTGGAATGTTTCAGAAAGGTGTTTTTTTTGAAGATTTCTTAACTTTCCCAGCCTCTTCTTGCCCCAATCCCAGCTTTTTTGGAACATGTTGCAGGGATTAAATTCAAAATGAGTGAATATCTGAAAAAAAAAAAAAAACTTATCAGTTTAAAGATTGAATAAGTTGTCTTTGTAGTGTATTCAATTGAATATAGGTTTAAAGTGATTTTCAGAACATGCCAACTTGGAATCTGGGTTTATACATAAATCTTGTCGAATGATAGATTTATTAACTTCTAATAACCACAAAATCATATTTCCCTCATTTTTAGGCATTTAAATTGCCCGTCAAACACTTCCTTGAATTATTTGAGTTACATGACAATCTAATATTTTGAACTTCCTTTAATGCCATTCTCTAACTCTTGCTCATCCTTGGAGTTACATGGTATTCCAATCACCTGCAGAAATATTCACAAACAGCCTTTTGGAAATAAAAGAAAACAGGTTAGGGAATGGTAATTATGCTTTACCTACAATAACCAGGCAGCTGTACTGAACACACAACACATATTATGAAACACACTTAAAGGCGATACAGACAACATTCTGATCTCCTGGCCAGTAGGTGTCACACTTACTGTTGGCCCAACTGGTTGATAGAGATGAACATCAACACGCAGCACAGACTATTCTACAATTTCAGTTCTTTGGTGATTACAAGCTTGTCAAGTGAGGACTCTTGAACCTTGAACTTACAGTGCATTCAGAAAGTATTCACAGCGCTTCACTTTTTCCACATTTTGTTATGTTACAGCCTTATTCCAAAATGGGTTAAATTCATTTTTTCCCTCAAAATTCAACACACACAACACCCCATAATGACAACGTGCAAAAAGTTTTTTTTTTTTTTTAGATTTTTGCAAACTTTTTAAAAATAAAAAAACTGAGAAATCACATAAGCATTCACAGCCTTTGCTCAATACTTTGTTGATGCACCTTTGGCAGCAATCACAGCATCAAGTCTTTTTGAATATGATGCCACAAGCTTGGCACACTTATCTTTGGTCAGTTTTGCCCATTCCTCTTTGCAGCACCTCTCAAGCTCCATCAGGTTGGATGGATAGCATCGGTGCACAGCCATTTTCAGATCTCTCTAGAGATGATCAGTTTGATTCAAGTCTGGGCTCTGGCTGGGCCACTCAAGAACACTCACAGAGTTGTCCTGAAGCCACTCCTTTGACATCTTGGCTGTGTGCTTAGGGTCGTCCTGGTGAAACAAAAACCGTCGCCACCATCTGAGATCAAGAGTGCTCTGGAGCAGGTTTTCATCCAGGATGTCTCTGTACATTGCTGCATTCATCTTTCCCTCTATCCTGACTAATCTCCCAGTTCCTGCCATTGAAAAACATCCCCACACCATGATGCTGCCACCACCATTGGCATGGTGATGAGAGGTGCCTGGTTTCCTCTAAACATGATGCCTGACATTCATGCCAAAGCGTTCAATCTTTGTCTAATCAAATCAGAGAATTTTGTTTCTCATGGTCTTAGACTCCTTCAGGTGCCTTTTGGCAAACACCAGGCAGGCTACCATGTGCCTTTTACTAAGGCACATGGCAGAGGAATGCTGTAGCTCTGACAGAGTGACCATCGGGTTCTTGGTCACCTCTCTGACTAAGGCCCTTCTCCCCCGATTGCTCAGTTTAGACAGCCGGCCAGCTCTAGGAAGAGTCCTGGTGATTCCAAACTTCTTCCATTTACGGATGATGGAGGCCACTGTGCTTATTGGGACCTTCAAAGCAGCAGAAATTTTTCGGTACCCTTCCCCAGATTTGTGCCTTGAGACAATTCTGTCTCCGAGGTCTACAGACAATTCCTTTGACTTCATGCTTGGTTTGTGCTCTGACATGCACTGTCAACTGTGGGACCTTATATAGACAGGTGTGTGTCTTCTCAAATCATGTCCAATCAACTGAATTTACCACATGTGGACTCCAATTAAGCTGAAGAAACATCTCAAGGATGATCAGTGGAAACAGGATGCAACTGAGTTCAATTTTGAGCATCACGGCAAAGGCTGTGAATGCTTATGTACATGTGATTTCTTATGTTTTTATTTTTAATAAATTTGCAAAAATATAAAAAAAAAACAAACAAAAAAACTTTTTCCCTGTTGTCATTATGGGGTATTGTGCGTAGAATTTTGAGGAAAAAATGAATTTAATCAATTTTAGAATAAGGCTATAACATAACAAAATGTGGAATAAGTGAAGTGTTGTGAATCCTTTCCGGATGCACTGTAATAAGAGGGGGGAGGAGATGAAACGTTCATAGGCTGAAAAGTTCATAGTGGTCAAATTTGACCAAATGTGGTTTATTTTTCAACATAGTCTCCCCTTCAGTCCACACACGTCTTTCATCTGTGTTGCAGTGCTTGGATCCCTGTGGTTGAAAAATAAAGTACACTTGGTCAAATCTGACCACTTTGAACTTTTCAGCCTCTGAACTTTTCGCCTTCCCCCCATTCCCCTGTATAAGGCAACAAAATGTGACAACCTAGTTATTCTATTGACTGTAGCATCTTTACTGGACACCATAGTCTCATCATCCAGCTGCTCAGATGTAAATATTATGGTTATTTTCTACCTGTCAAAATTTTAAAAGTATTTTTTTCACTAAAATATTTTTTTGAAGACTATAAAAGCTTAATTCTGCATGCATCTTTACCAGAGATGCATCTCATCCAAACTTAGTAATAATAACATTTTGGAATTGATCTAAATAACATTATGGAGTCAGGATTTAAAAAAAATAATTTAATAAAAACTTTCTTAGCTTAGGGTGACATGCACTGACAAATAAATAGAAGTACCCTGCCTCTCGCCCAAAGATGCTGGATAGGCTCTAGCCCCCCGCGACCCGAAAAGGATTAAGCGGTAGAAGATGAATGAATGAATGAACTGATTCATGAATAAAATTTCAATCAAAGTGACTGTTGCAACCTATCTGTCTAGAGGGAAAGGGGGAAAAACAAATAACCAGACAGATTTGGTTGCAAAGTGAAATTATAATTTCAGTGAGTTAAGGAGAAGGTAACACTCAACTAGGGCTGGGTGATATGGCTTTTAACATGTATTGCAATACATTTAGGGTTTTATCACGATACACGATATATATTGTGATATCTTGAGATCTCCTTTGAACCACTGTACAAATGTAAATGTAAAACCTTTGCATAAAATGACACTGGCATAATAATAAAAACAGACCAGTCAGACAATCCAATTCATAAATGTGCAACAAATCAGAATAAATAATAGTAGGCCTTCCTATTATGGCCTGTAATAAAACAACAACAAAAAAAAGCAAACCAAAAAAATGACTCATAAGTGCATTAAGCAAGAATTCTAGAGAAAGATGTTTTTGAACCATATAAAGTGCACTTTTTCTGTTTGGTCATATTTTTAACAATAAGGGCCATGTCTTTGGCAATTAATGTGTTACCGCAGTTGTGACTGCTTTCCATTTTGCGCTTTTGTTGTATGGGATAAATTTTCCAAATGAAGAAGCCATACAGTCATTTTCTTGGGGCTGGTTCCTTTATTTTTTTTTTGTAGGGGCTACCTGGGATGTTGAGAGCAGACTCCCCTCCTCCCCTCCCTGTCCTCTCTAGCAGCTAGGTAAGCAGGACAAATATCTGCTTCCCTTATTGTGCCAAACAGGTTTACTTTGCCAAAAGAAGCTTTGCTCATATTTGATATGTACTGTATATAAATATTATTTATAGACTCCTCTTGTAATAACTTTTAATACTTTATTTAAATTGTTTTGCTTATGATGGACCTGATGGGGGGAATGGGGAAGGGGGTGGGGGAGAGGTGTTACCTTTCTGCACGGAGTGTTGTCCTTCTGTGACCGTAGTAGGGAAAACGTCAGTGCGTTGGCCCGAGACCTTCGTCCTGAGCTTATTCGGTGGGTTAATATATTTCACCAACAAAGGGGGGGATTCCATGCTCACTCTCTTTCAGAAGGGGGCAATTTTATTCTCGTTGGAATAAAGCACAACTTGGGCCAGGACCGACCTATTACCGCTAAACTGGCTGCTTATATCTCTGCCACAACAACAACTGCTCCACTTCCTTTTAGAACTACCGAATACTTCCCCAACTCCAATTCCCATAATTCCCTCTGTCTCAAGGGACAGGCTATGTCTGTAACACTACCCCCGCTCTGGATGATGTTGGCTCCTAACATCACTCCAGCACAAAAGTAGACAGAGGTAAAACAACAAATGACAAGCACGATCCCAGTCTCCCAACCCAGTGTCCATGAAAGCTTAAGTGTTCATCACCCTTAGGACCTATAACAGCCAAAATGACAAAACAGTGCAAAACAGTGCAACAAACCTGACTTAATCCTGTGCAGCCAGTGAGTTAACCTTAGCTTATAAGAAGTACTACCAAACAACACATGGCCCATCAATGTATTTCAAGTACAACAATAAGGCATAAGAACAGTCTCAGACTTTTTTTTGGTTTGTTTGTTTCTGGCCACAAGCTGGGCAGCGATCCACCTACACCCTAGCTTGTGCTAGTGTGCCGTGAGTAGGGCAGTGATCCGCCTACACTCATACTCAGGCTGAAGTCTTCTCTAGTGACTAAGAGTAAATCCAGTCACCCAACCTGTCTGGAGGTCTGCGCACCCTGTGTGGTTTTCTGCGAGGAATGTTGACAGGAGTGGGCAGGTAAGCTGGTCTCTGAGGTAGTTGGCAAGTGTCCTCCGCAACCACTTGGGGCTGGGTGAGGTTCAGGTGGGGAGCGCTGCTCCTTCTGGTGTCATATTAGGTTGGCGGAAAAAGCCCCTGAGTGGCCCTGCGCCAGAATCATCTGGGTCCTGTCATCCCATAGGTTCAGGAGGCCCACCTCCAAATCAGAGACATCTCCCTCCGCTGGTGGGGACGGCACTTGCCTAGGTGTCAGTGTGTCAGAGGAATCTTGGAAGACCCAGCTGTTGTCGAGTGGGGTCCTGGAGTGGTAGGCCTTGAGCTTGTCCTGATGAACTACCCTAGCCTTTGACCTTGGGCTTTTCTTGATGTGGTAGACCAAATTGTCCAGTACGCCCACCATGAAATAGGGGCCTTCATAAGATGGTAGGAATTTTCTTACGCTGTTTTTCTCTCTCTTGGTGCCTTTGACAAGGTACCAGACTGCTGCTTCAATGGGATACTGGACTTAACAGATGTTTTTTTTCATACTGTCATTTGGTTCGCTCCACTGACCTCCCAATGGCCTCCCGTGCCAACTTGTGGGACAGCTCGAGCCGTTCCCTCAGGTACACGACGTACTGTGGTGCAGAGGTTGGACAGCAGTCATCTGGTAGCAGGCCAGTTACTATGTCTAGGGGCTCACTTACAGTATCTCACGTCCAAGCAGCATCATATTGGGGGTTAAGCCCATGGAGCTATGTCGGGATGCCCGCTAGGCCATTGTTGCATATGGGATCATCAGGTCCCAGTCCCAATGGCATTGGTCGGCTGTGGTGGCTAGGATTTTCTGCAGTGTGGCATCAAAACATTCTACCTGTCCATCAGATTGGGGGGTGAAGTGGGGTGTTGCATGTTTTTTCCACTCCCAGCATCTCACACATCCCCTGAAACATGGCCATCTCGAAGTTGGAGGGTTTCAGTTTTAAGTGTGCTCCTCAGCCTGGCGAACACCTGCTCGAGCTGCTCCAGTATCTGTGCAGCGTCCCGGCCAAGGATGATGATGTTGTCGAGGTACACCAAGTAAGTCTCCCACTGCAGCCTTGCCAGAACGTGGTCCATGAGCCACTGGAATGTGGCCGGCACATTACGCAGTCCAAATGGCATCACATTCCACTCGAATAACCCCTTCCTGGTGCAGAAGGCAGCAGCTTTACAGGCTCTAGGGGTTATCTCCACCTGCCAATACCCCGACGTGAGGTCTAGTGTACTGAAGTACTTGGCGGTGGACAGTGTGTCAAGGGTGTCTTGAATACGTGGCAGGGGATATGCATCCTTTATGGTTCATTCATTCAACGCCCTGTAATCCACACACAGTTGGAGGCTCTGGTCTTTCTTTCTGACCATTACGAGTGGTGCGGCCCAGCTGCTGTTACTTGGCCACACCAGGCCAGCTTCCAAGCTCTGTTGCACCTGTTGGTCCGCTGCCGTCTGCTTGTCGTGAGCCATTCTACGTGGTTGTTGCTTCACAACCGGCCCTTGCATGGTCATGATGTTGTGTTGTACCATGTTCATATGGCCCAGGTCTGTGGGGCCAGTGGAGAACACATCGCTGTAACACTGCAATAAGCGGGCCAGTCTGCAGTGATCCTCCTCGGCCAGGCTGGAGCAACTCTCTGCGTAAAGGACCTGCAGGTGATGGGGCACAAGAATAAGATCACAGTTAATGTTTTCAGGAGTAGTCTGTACCTGGGCTTGGCCCAATCCCGTCTCCTCCAGTACCTGAGTGGGTTGTAGAACTCCGACTGCAGCCTCCTTTTTTAGCTTGACAGATGCCAGGGTTGAACACTTGAATGTGGATGTTGGTACAATGTTGGGTTTGGATGACCATGTGGGCCATCAGCACCTTGTGTTTGTGGACAAAACTTTTGATAGGGCTTAGCATTAAGGCTCCAGTAGTAGTTCTCTGATGGCTGGGAAGCCCTGGAACCACATACTCCCGACCTGGTTCTACAGTCATCATTGGTGCCATTCAAACTAGCTGGGACTCTGCCTGATAGCTGGGGATGAAGCAAGGCACCTTTTTCCAAAGAATGTTATTTCTTGACTACCATAGTCCAGACAGGCCTGTGCCTCCAACAGAAAAGGGTGCCCCAGGATAACCTCAAAGGTGGTAGCTGTATTTGCTAGGATGGTTCACCTGTGTGGCTTTTCGACAAATTTTAACTTGAAGTACCACCTCTCCTACCACTGCTACACCCCCTGGGCTGACGCCTTGTAGACCCCGGACATCGGACTGTTGTATTGGAGGTCTAGACACTGTTGGGATGGCGTTGAAGTGGTGAAGTGGCATCACATTCTTCCATGCACCTGAGTCAAGGAGGGCACAGAGCTCAATCCCACCAACCCATATCTGGATATACTGTACATCTCCTCTGATCTCCCAGCACTAGCAACAACAGTGTCAGCTCCGGTGGTTAACGGCATGGGTGTGTTTAGTTTCTGATGAGGTGAGGGGCAGTTCCTCCATAGATGACCCACGCCGGAGCAGTTGTGGCAGATGAGTTTGTCTGGTTTCCCCTTACTTATGCTGCACTTTCCCTGGACTGATTTTTTCATTTAGGGATGAGTGGGTTTGCCACTAGCTGGTGAGGGGTGGTAGTGATGTTCTCTTGTACAGCTGCTTTTCGGGTCCCCTTTGACCTAGGTCTCATGAGCTGCGTTACCACTTCGGCTGCCCTCCTGGTGCTCTTGTGCCTGCGTGCCACCTCATAGGCCTTGGTTAGGGTGGGGGGTCTCTCTTCAGTTCAATTCAATTCAATTCAACTTTATTTATATAGCGCAATTTCACAACAACAGTCATCTCATAGCACTTTCAACTGTAGGGGAAACCCCCACAATTACAGAAAGACTCCAGCAATCAGGCGATCCCCTGTGAGCAAGTGCTTGGCGATGGTGGAGAGGAAAAACTGCCTTTTAACAGGAAGAAACCTCCAGCAGAACCAGGCTGAGGGAGGGGCAGTCATCTGCTGTGACTGGCTGGGGGGTGAGGGGATAGAGAAGATGAAAAGAACAGACATGTAGAGCGCAAACAGCATGATGGGGACTCAGTCTGTGGGAGAGAACAAACAGATGTTAATGACCAGCAAAAAAAAATATTTCATTGAGAGTGAAGAAAGGAGTGAAGCCCAGTCCAATTATTGGAGGTCCCCTGGCTGTCTAAACCTATTAGCAGCATAACCAAGGGAAGGTTCAGAGACACATGATCCCTCCCTAATTAGGCTATATAGAAACGGAAGGTTTTAACCCCATCCATAAAAACAGAGATCGAGTCTGACTCCTGAATCCAGATTGGCAGCTGGTTCCACAAGAAAGGAGCTTGATAACTGAAGGCTCTGCCTCCCATTGTACTTTTGGAGATTCTAAGTATTACAAGTAATCCAGCATTTTGGGAGCATAGTGCTCTGTTAGGATAATAGGGTAGTATCAGATCTTTTAAATAAAAAGGGGCCTGATTGTTTAGAGCTTTGAAAGTGAGAAGAAAGATTTTAAACTTAATTCTATACTCTATGGGAAGCCAATGAAGGGAGGCCGGAACAGGTGAGATATGATCTCTCTTTGTAGTACCTGTTAAAACTCTTGCTGCAGCATTTTGGATCAGCTGAAGACTTTTTAAAGATGGTTTAAGACAACCTGATAATAAAGAGTTACAATAATCTAATCTAGAGCTAACAAAAGCATGGATCAGTTTCTCAGCATCACTCTGAGACAAGATGCTCCTAATTGTGGCAATATTACTCAAATGATAGAAGGCAGTCTTAGAAACGAATTTAATATGTGAACTGAAAAACAGATCTTGATCAAAAATGGCATGACCCGAGTGCCGATCTCGTCCGCGCTCGGGTCATACATCATCTTTTTCTGGCTTTGACAGCAGTGTGTTCCTTCTGGCTCCCCGGGCTCTTATTGTGACAGCGCCCGGTGGAGCTTCCTGCTGTCAAGGCCAAAACAGCTGTGCTGCATTCGGGGTCATTAGTGACCGGCGTTATAAGCGGACGCCGAATGCACCCCGATGCACCAGTCTCTGTTAATCTCCACTGAAGCTCCGTGAAAACTCCTCGCTGTCTGTAGCATTGGGCATCCCCCGGCTCAGACACCGTCTTCTCATTGTAAGTTATCCTATTGTTTTCCCATCCTCGTTGTAGTGTGTTTTAGCCCACCATGGCTCTTTCCTTTGTTAGTGTGTGTTATCCTCTGTTCCCTCACCTTTAATAATAAACACCTTTGCAAACTCACCGGTGACTGTTGGTGTCTTATGGTGGCTCGCGAGGGCCACCGTGACAAAAAATAGCTCCAAGTTTCCTCACAGAGCTATTAAGAGAGAGAGTAACGGCATCCAAACTAAAAGTTTGATTTGGAAAGGTATTTCTAAGGCTTTTTGGACTTCAGTCTTATCGGAATTTAATAGCAGGAAATTACAAGTCATCCAAGCTTTGATTTCCTTAAGACAGGCTTCTAACTTGGCTAATTGATTACTATCATCTGGCTTCATTGACAGGCATAATTGTGTGTCATCTGCATAATAATGAAAATGTATACAGTGCTTTCTAATAATGTTGCCTAACGGAAGCATATATAAACTAAAAAGAGTAGGGCCTAACACAGATCCCTGTGGAACTCCATGTCTGAGCTTTGAGTGGAAAGAAAACTCATTATTGACATAAACAAACTGGATCCTATCAGATAAATAAGATCTAAACCACTGCAACAAAGTTCCATTAAGTCCAACATAGTGTTCTAATCTATCAAGTAGAATATTATGATCGATAGTATCAGAAGCTGCATTAAGGTCTAAAAGGACAAGTACAGAAACAAGTCCATTATCAGATGCGATAAGGAGGTCATTAGTGACCTTCACTAAGGCTGTTTCAGTACTATGATGGATTCTAAACCCAGACTGAAACTCTTCAAATAAACCATTTCCCTGCAAGTGGTCAAATAATTGCGTAGCAACAACTCTTTCTAAGATTTTTGAAATGAAAGGCAGAATAGAGATTGGTCTATAGTTCGCTAAAACTCCTGGATCCAGTGTTGGCTTTTTGAGTAAGGGTTTAATTACAGCAGTTTTAAAAGCCTGCAGTACATGGCCTAAAGTTAATGAAGCATTGATTATTTGAAGAATAAAGCTACCAATAAATGGGAAGACTTCTTTAAATAACCTGGTAGGAATAGGGTCTAAAAGACAAGTTGAAGTTTTGGATGAGGAAATTATTTTGTCAAACTCTTAAAGGTCAATTGGAGTAAACTCATCCAAACAGATATCAATTGAAGGAGTTGTAGTAGTTACTGTATTTAAGTTAACGGTGGGAAAAATCTGACTGATTTTATCTCTGATAGAAGAAATTTTATTATTGAAAAAGTTCATAAAGTCCTGACTAGTAAGCTCTAAGGGAATGCTGGGATTGACAGAGTCCTGACTGTTTGTCAGCCTGGCTACAGTGCTGAAAAGAAACCTGGGATTATTCTTGTTCTCGTCTATTAATGCAGTTAATAGACGAGAACGTTCTAGCTTTTCTAAGAGATTTTTTTTTTTTTTTAATAAATTAAAAGATGATTTCTCCAAGCTAAATAGAGTTCATCTAAAATAGTGGAGCACCATTTTCTTTCTAATTGACGAGTCTTCTGTTTTAAGCTACGAGTTTCTGTGTTGAACCAAGGAGTTAGAAATGTCTGATTAGACTTTTTCTTTTTTAAAGGGGCCACCATGTCTAGAGTCTGATGCAGAGAAGCTGTAACACTATCTACCATGCTATCAATTACAGAAGGAGCAAGCTGTCTGTAGCTTATTTCCGTTGTGTTGACACATGGCATAGAGGAAACAATCTGCATAAATTTGGTTACATCATCTGAGAGGCATCTACTGTCGTAATATTTTTCTTTAGGAGCCAAATAGTCAGAAATAGTGAAATCAAAGGTTAAGAGACAATGGTCTGACAGTACAGAGTTATGAGGAGAAACTACCAGATTTTCTATTTCTATGCCATATATCAGAACAAGGTCCAACGTAAGGTGGAGATAATGGGTACTTTCTGAGAAAACCCCATCGAGTCTAATATTGAATTAAATGCCATATTAAGACAATCACTATCTACATCTTCATGTATATTAAAGTCCCCTACTATAATTATTCTATCTGATTTCAGCACTAAATCAGCTAAGAATTTGGCAAATTTGGATAAAAACTCTGAGTAGGTTGATGGAGGACAATAAACTATGGCAAATAAAATTGGATTTAGCCTAAAATTGCTAAAATGCCCAATACTGAGGACCAGGCACTCAAAGGAATTATAACGTGTTTTTTGCTTTACATTAACTAGTAATTTGGAATGGTAAATTGTTGCTATTCCTCCTCCACGACCAGAACTTCTGGGATTTTGACAGTTCAAATAACCAGAGGGAGTCGATTTGTTTAAACTAACATAATCCTCTTGCCCTAACCAAGTCTCTGTAAGGGATTCAGGTTCAGGTTCAGGTTACTTTATTTGTACCCGTAGGTAGATTTTTTTTGCAGTCAGGTGACATCCATATTTACAAACCACAATTACATTCAACATGAACACAAACACAGGCACACATGAAGCTGACTATAAACATGGTAAAAGTACTCAAGGCTCCACCAATCAGGACATAGGACAAAGAGATAAGAGAAAAAACAAGGAGATAAGAGAGAAGGGTCATATCAAAAAGTTAAAGACTAGTCAAAGAGGTTAAAAACTCAAAAGTCTAAATCCCAATAAAAGATTTAGAACCCCAATAAAAAAACTACAAAAATAAGAAAATATAAGATCAAATTAATAAATAGGAAACTAAATTATGTGCAACATATTGTTACATCTTGTTCAACTCTTTAACAGCAGCAGGAACAAAGCTGTTTTTGTAGCGCTGGGTTTTACTTTTTGGGACAGCAAACCTCTGTCTGGAGGGAAGAAGCTGAAAGTGGCAGTGCAAAGGGTGGGAGTCATCATTTAAAACGGAGGTAGCAATCCTCTGTACCTGTCTGGTGTACAGGGATGTCAGGCTCAGCTGTGACTCACCAAGCAAGTGACTGGACCACCTAACAACCTGATCCAAGGATTTCCTCTGTTCCAGTTTTGTCTGGCCAAACCATGACACTAAAGAAAAGGATAAAACAGATTCAATAAAAGCCTGATAAAACATTGTCATTATGGTTCGGTCAGTTTGGTAGTGTGCAAGTTTCATAAAACAATGCAAATGTTGCTGACCCTTTTTGCACACCCTTTCACAGTTCTCTTCAAAGTTTAAATTACTGTCAATAATCGTCCCAAGATATTTGTAGAATTGTACACATTCAGTGGTCTGGCCTTTTAGTACGGTGACTTTGTGCCTGGGAGTTTTCCTCCTAAAGTCAATAATCATATCTTTAGTTTTTGTCGTATTCAGCTGCAGGTAGGAATCCTCACACCAGTGAACAAAATCATCAACTACTGGGCCGTGGCCACTCTCACCATCCTGGAGGAGACTGACAACAACTGAATCATCAGCACACTTTATAATGTGTCTGTTGTCATGTCTGCTCTGACACATGTTTGTGTACAGGATGAAGAGTAGTGGTGACAACACACACCCCTGAGGAGAGCCAGTAGAAGAACACTTTTGGTCAGACAATGTACCATTGACCCTTACTCTCTGTGTCCTGTTGGTTAAAAATTCCAGAATCCAACCCACCAAATTATTACTCAAATCAAATTGTTGCAAGAGCCTTTTAACTAAAATATGAGGTTGGATTGTATTAAAGGCAGAAGAAAAGTCCACAAATAAAAGCCTGGCGTGTGTCCCATTAAAATCCAGATGTTTAAAAAGCATGTTAAACAGAGTGACAGTGGCATCCTCCACTCCTCTGTGAGGCCTATAGGCAAACTGCAAAGGATCCAATTCATGCTCAGTCTGCTCTAGGACCTCAAATCTGACCAGTTTTTCAAAAATTTTCATTAAAATTGAAGTCAAAGCAACTGATCTAAAATCATTTACCGTTTTAGGACAGCTGGATTTTGGAACGGGGACAACCACAGCATCTTTCCAGATCTTAGGCACATGTGTCTGTAAGGACTTATTGAAAATGTAGTGAAACACAGGACTCAGTTCATGTGCATAGGACTTTACCAAGCGCCCACATATATTATCAAGGCCCTGACTTTTGTTCACTTTTACAGCACAGAATGCCCTTTTAACATCCTGCACCTCAATATTAAAGTGCTGATTGTCTTTGAGTTTCTGTTTCAAATCTTGGGCTTCTGTGCTAAAATCAAAGGAATCAAAACGACCATAAAAACAATTAAGAGCATTAGCCAGCTCTGTGTGTGTGGGATATTAAATCAATCTGATGATCAATTAACAGATCATGGACTAGCAGAGCCTTGGGAGTTCGAGACCTAATATTTAACAAACTGCATTTAATTTTTAAATTATGAGGAGGAACAGAGGCCAAGTCATTAAATTTAGAGACTTCATGTTTCACTTGAGTTTTACCAACTTTTTGTTTAATCACTTTGGGATGCTTATACATTATATTTTTATTTACTTTGGAGGGAGCAGACAGTGATTTTCTGATGAGGAAGACAGGGGCTAAGTTGAGGGATGGTGTATGAAGGAGAGCTGCAGAGAGGCGTGTAAGATAAGAGTGTAGCCACACGTGTGCCTTGCATAATGCCTCACATCTTAGATAAGAACAAAGTGTAGAGTTTCCTTGGAGATAACAGGAAGCTGTGAATGTGATCTTTTGTATGTCAGAGACGGTGTGGAGTTTCCTTTGTATGCCAGAGTCTGTGAGGGGGATGTGTAAGGATTAAGGAAGTGCATGCAAAGTGACCTTTTATGTGAATGCATTGTGACCTTTTGATATGCAGAAGGACCTGGGTATATAAGTGAAGAGACATACCCAAAACAGCGGTGATAACTCCGTTTGGTCTATTCGAGTTTTTGCGCATGCCATTCGGGCTTAAAGGGGCTGCGCAAACATTCCAACGCATGATGGATGCGGTGCTGCGCGATCTCCCTTTTGTATTCGTCTACCTGGACGATATTTTGGTAGCCAGCGCGTCCGAAGACGAACACGAAGCCCACCTCACGGCGGTTTTCCAGAGGTTGGGAGAGCACGGTTTAATAATCAACCCAGCGAAATGTCAGTTCGGGGTGACGCAGATTGATTTTTTGGGGCACCGCGTCTCTCCCGAAGGAGCGGTTCCACTGCCTGACAAAGTGCGCGCGGCGACAGATTTTCCCCGACCACAAACGGTCAGGGCGTTACAGGAGTTTTTGGGAATGGTGAATTTTTATAACCGTTTCCTCCCCCGCGCAGCGCAGCTCATGCAACCACTGTACGCCTCACTCAAAAAGCAGAAACCCGCGAATAAGATCGAATGGTACCCAGAGCGAGAGCAGGCGTTCTCAGAAGTCAAGGCAGCCCTGGCAAATGCTGCGTTGCTGGCACATTCAGACCCAATGGCCCGCATAGCGCTCACTACGGACGCATCAGATGTGGCCATAGGGGCGGTCGTGGAGCAGCATGTAGCCGGCGCTTAGCAACTGCTCGCCTTTTTCAGCAGGACTTTGCGCTATAGTGAACGTAAATACAATGCGTTTGACAGGGTGTTGCTGGCTCTCCACTTGGCTATTCGCCACTTCCAGTTCTGGCTGGAGGGGCGCTGTTTCACCGCGTTTGTTGACCACAAGCCACTAACATTCGCGATGGCCAAGGTTTCAGAACCTTGGTCGGGTCGGCAGCAGAGACAGCTGGCCGCGATCTCAGAGTTTACTACTGATATTCAGCATGTCTCGGGTAAACTATAGCCTGTTTTCCACTAGCCCAGCACACCTCAGTATGGCTCGATTCACTTCAGTACGGCTCGGAATGCTTCTGTCTCCATTAGCACGGTGTTGTGCTTGTGCTGTGATGGTTTGTGTTAGGAGGTTTTAGAAGCGGGGCAGCAGCAGATTCTCAGCGAGGCGGGGCCACACTCCCGTGACGTTACGCACCCGACTGAGTCCTTATTTACACGAGACAAAAAATGGAGGATCCAAGGATTATTGCCTTGCTCGCTCTGTGGTTTTATCTCACAATTAATTTTATCTCATAATTAAGCTGCAACAACACAAGTCACTTTTGTTTTGAATTAACTGCCAAATGACCTAGAAATAATGAGCTGAAACTTGTTTTTATTCGTATTAAATAATGAGACGGTGGCACACTGTCCAACACCACATCCTAGGGCATTTTGGATGTACTGAATTAAAAAAATTCATGTTTTTCACCTTCAGGTCAACGTTTGGAACAACAGTATTATTATTTTCCATTTAGATGATGCTACACTCCTTCTAAAGTATTGTAAATCTCTGAATTTGGAATGCCGATAGAACATTCAATTTACATATACTTGTACCTTTGACTTGGTGCTAATTTTTTATGATATTTCAATAAAAAGAACAGAAAGCTTACAAAAAGCTTTCTTTTTTGGTCTAGTTAAAAATTACATTACCTTTACAATGGTTGACCCTCAGCATCATTTTGATCAGATTAGGCAATGGAATTTCTATGTAATTATACTGTTTTATAATTCAGTGTTATAACAGACAAACCACACTTTCCAAAACAATTCCATTTTATTATATACAAAATATTAAAATAAAAAAAAACTTTGCAACACAACATGAAGGTTAATCGACATTTTATACACGCCGACCACTGAGTGCTGAGGCTCGGTAGAATGAAGGCGTCTCTGCCAGCTGTGGGTCAGGAAGGCTCGGTTAAATAATCCGTGCGGGCTGTCGCGGCGGACGCCTGGGATGATTCTACAAGGAAAATGCACACAATAAAATACAGCACGAAAGTGCAATATATACAGAAAAGACAATAGTTTTTAACAAGAATACATAAGCTTATTTCAGCGTATTGTTCACATGAATAATAACAATAAAAGCTTTAGTCCGCAGTGTGCTGCAATAAAGCAGCGATCCATCCACAAATGAACAGCTTTTTTATTGCATAAATAAACTGAGCGTCTTACCGAATATATTTGCGAAAAAAACGCACAATAAAAAAAAATTAAAACTCACCGTTAAAGGACTCCGATGTCGAGACCTCCCGGTATATTTTTTCATACCGGGCGGCTCCGTCTAACTCACGCTGAATACGTTCGTCTGACAATGCAGTGAGCAGACACTGCACCCCCTTATTGGTCCATGGAACACCCTTATTACGCGAAGCCATTTTTGATAGAGAATAAATGAAAATAGCACAGCAATACACTGAAAAGGAACCGCCAACAGTGGTTGCGTGCTGAGTAAAGGCGGTCGTGAAGATTCTTTTTTTTTTTTTTTTTTTTTTCAAAAACTTTATTGAGAAGGTCGTGAAGATTTGGTAGATGAGGAGGAGGAGAGGGGCGGTTACAACCTGACCAATCAGCGCCGGTTACGACCTGACCAATCAGCGGCGACCAGTCTGTTAACGTCACAACACGGCACAGCTCAGCACTGCTGTACCCTGCCCTGGAGCGGGGCTGAGAATCGCGGCTGTTAAACCGTGTTGGGGCTTGTGGAAAAGCGTACAAAGCGTGCTGAGCCGTCCCGTATCGCGCAAAAGCGTGCTAGTGGAAAAGGCCCTAAAATGTAGTGGCAGACTGCCTCTCACGCGCCGTGGCGTCCCCGGTCCACGTGGGGATAGATTACGCAGCCATGGCCGCGGAGCAGGTTAGTGATGCGGATGTGCTCGCGCTCCAGTCTGGACCAACAGGGTTAAGGCTGGAGAGCAGGGTGCTGCAAGACGGTATGCCCCCTCTAATCTGCGATGTCTCCACGGGGCGACTGCGTCCCGTGGTACCGGCCGTGTGGCGCCGCCGCGTTCTTGACTCGGTTCATTCTTTAGCGCACCCGGGAGTGCGTGCGTCAATCAAGATGGTAGGAGAGAAATTTGTGTGACCGAGTCTTCGCAAACAGGTGAAAGAGTGGGCAGCAGCCTGCATGGCCTGCCAACGAGCCAAAGTACACAGACACACGAGGGCTCCCTTGGAGCCGTTTCACATCCCGGCTAAGAGGTTCGACCATGTTCACGTGGACCTCATGGGCCCCCTCCTGCCATCACAGGGGTGCACGCACCTTCTGACAATGGTGGACCGCACCACGCGATGGCCGGAGGTGGTTCCACTGGCGTCAACCACAGCCGAGGAGGTAGCGCGCGTGTTTTTAACAGCATGGGTGGCGCGTATTGGAGTCCCGTCGGACATTACGTCCGACAGAGGCCCTCAATTTGTTTCCGAACTTTGGTCAGCAATGGCTCGCAGCCTGGGTGTCACAATTCACCGCACAACCACGTACAATCCTCAGGCTAACGGGTTATGCGAACGTTTTCATAGGTCATTGAAAGCGGCTCTCAGGGCGTCACTGACGGATGCAAATTGGGTAGACAAACTACCATGGGTTTTATTAGGGTTGTGTTCTGCGCCTAAAGAAGACTTAGAAGCTTCCCCAGCCGAACTCGTTTTTGCGCAGCCACTTCGGCTGCCCGGGGAGTTTCTCCCGGATAGTCCTGCGCCAGGCAGCTCCCCGTCTCAGCTGTTGCAGCGTAGCATTGACACAGGCACGCTGCCGGGCCCCGTTCATCACAGTTTTCCGCGCGTTTTTGTGCCTAAAACTTTGAAAAATGCGGAGTTTGTTTTTGTCAGACATGATGCGCATCGCCCCCCACTGCGACCACCTTATGATGGACCGTTCAGAGTGTTGGAAACAGGGGACAAGCATTTTTTGCTAGATTTGGGGGGTAGGAGGGAAAAGATTGGCATAAACAGACTCAAACCCGCTTTTGTGGTGGAAAACGAGCAAGTGCTGTTGGCAAGGGCCCCTCGGCGTGGAAGACCCCCACGGGGTGCTTCCCAGAGTGGAATTTCCCCAGAACACCCACAGGGACAGACAAAAGGTTTTCACCCCCAGACAGCAGCGCCCCAGCATGATAGCGCCGCGGAGGCGGAGAATCCTGGTTACAGCAGATACGGGAGAAGACTGAAGCCCAAGCAGCATGTGGACTGATGTGTAATGATTCTATCACAACATGCAGACTGTTATTCTTTTGTTCGATCTAAATGTTTGGGGGGGGGGGGTAGTGTAGCCACACATGTGCCTTGCATAATGCCTCACATCTTAGATAAGAACAAAGTGTAGAGTTTCCTTGGAGATAACAGGAAGCTGTGAATGTGATCTTTTGTATGTCAGAGACGGTGTGGAGATTCCTTTGTATGCCAGAGTCTGTGAGGGGGATGTGTAAGGATTAAGGAAGTGCATGCAAAGTGACCTTTTATGTGAATGCATTGTGACCTTTTGATATGCAGAAGGACCTGGGTATATAAGTGAAGAGTTCTGTTTGAGAGGTCCTCTTTTCTACTATGCTCATGAGAGAGAATGTGTAATAAACTGCTTGAGATCAGCTTGTCTCATTATTTACACATTCTACAAGATAAGATAAGATAAGCCTTTATTAGTCCCACAATGGGGAAATTCCAGGATTGCAACAGCACAGGGATAGCAACACTCAGAGCAATAATTAAGAAGATACGAAAAATATAAATAAGAGCAGTGGATATACATACATACACATACATGTAAATATATAAATATATATATACAAAGTGCAGAGCATTGTAGCAAGATGGAATAAACAGCATAACCGTCTACTTAGTTATCCTACATAGTATGAATATGTACCCATACATATTGTCACCCTCCGTAGCGACTGATACTGTCCTAGTTGTATACTGGAGGGGACCACTTGTGTAAGTCTGTTGTGTCTTTTGCATTCAATACTGCTAGGTCATCACGTTTTTTGCTATCTCTGTGAGCAGCCCTGCTTAGGTTATACAGTCTGACAGCTGTAGGTAGGAAGGACCTGCAAAACCTCTCGGTTGCACACCTAGGATGATGTAGTCTACTGCGAAATGAGCTCCTCAGTGGGTTCAATATGTCCTGCATAGGGTGGGACTCGGACTCCAGCAGAGATGACAGTTTAGCCACCATCCTTCTCTCTCCTATCTCCTCCACTGGGTCAAGGCGTTGCCCCAGGACAGATCTAGCTTTCTTGATCAGTTTGTTCAGTCTCTTCCTATCGGCTGCTGTAATGCCGTTGCCCCAGCAGACCACTCCAAAAGTGATAGCTGATGCTACCATTGTGTCGTAGAATGTCTTCAGCAGCGCCCCTTGTACACCAAAAGACCTGAGTCTCCTCAGTAGGAACAGCCTGTGCTGTCCCTTCTTGTAGAGTGCGTCAGTATTGTGTGACCAGTCTAGTTTATTGTTCAGATGAACACCAAGGTACTTGTAGGATGTCACCATCTCAATGTCTGTTCCCTGTATTGTTTACTGGTGCTGTGAGGGGTTGTCCTTGCCTGCGGCAGTCCACCACCAGCTCCTTAGTTTTCCTTGCGTTGATCTGGAGGCAGTTCCGATGGCACCAGTCCACGAAGTCCTGGATAAGTCCTCTGTACTCAGCTTCATCTCCGTTGAAGATGATGCCGACGATCGCAGAGTCGTCAGAGAACTTCTGTAGATGGCAGTGTGTTGTGTTGTGTGAGAAGTCCGCAGTATAAAGGGTGAACAGGAAGGGAGCCAAAACCGTTCCCTGGGGGGCCCCCGTGATACCGATGATCGTGTCAGAAACACAATCTCGGGTTCTCACAAACTGTGGCCGGTTAGTGAGGTAGTCCAGGATCCATGATGACAGGTGCTGGTCCACCCCTGCGCACAGCAGCTTGTCCTTCAGGATCATAGGTTGAATGGTGTTGAAAGCACTGGAGGAGTCAAAGAACATGATCCTCACTGCATTCCCGGGCTTCTCCAGGTGGGACAGAGAACGGTGAAGGAGGAAGATCACTGCATCCTCCACCCCAATGCCATGCTGGTAGGCGAACTGGAGTGGATCCATCGCTGGTCCCACCAGGGGGCGGAGGTGAGCAAGGAGCAGTCTCTCCAGGGTCTTCATCATGTGAGACGTCAGGGCCACTGGTCTGTAGCTGTTCAGATCTTTGGGGTGGGAAGTCTTTGGTACAGGTACCACACAAGATGTTTTCCACAACTGTGGCACCCTACCCAGCTTCAGGCTCAGGTTGAAGATATGCTCCACAATCCCACACAGCTGGTCTGCGCAGGACTTGAGGAGCTTTGCGCTGATGCCGTCCCGTCCCGAGGCCTTCCTCGCCTTGATCTTCCTCAGCTCCATCCTCACCTGGGTCTTAGTGAGGGTCAGGTTGGGGGGCTGTGTGCTGGGAGTGGGGGGGGGGGGGGTGTTGGTGGAGTGGGGTGTGGACAGCAGGTCTCGATGACTTTAGAGGCAGCAGTGGTTGTTGTGCAGTCTGGGGGGAGGGCGATTGGTCAAACCTATTAAAAAACAGGTTCAGATTGTTTGCCCACTCCCTGCCCCCTGTGGCCTGGGGGGAGGTATTCTGGAGCCCAGAAATGGTTTTAAGGTTTCTCCAGACCCTGCCGATGTCACTCTGTTGCAGCTTGTCCTCCATCTTCTTCCTGAAGCTGTCCTTGCCTTCTCTGATCTTCCTCCTCAGCTCCCTCTGTATGGACTTCAGCATCTCCCTGTTCCCCGACCTGAAGATCCTCTTCTTCTCTCTCAGAAGTGTTTTTATCTCAGGGTTGATCCAGGGTTTGTTGTTCGAGCAACACTGTATGGTCTTGGTGGGTACGGTGTTGTCCACACAGAAGCTGATGTAGTCCGTGATGGTGTGAGTGAGGCCATCGATGTCCTCACCATGTGGATCGCAGAGCTGCTCCCAGGCAGTGATTTCAAAACAGTCCTTTAGCGCCTCCATTGCCTCCTCAGACCATAACTTCACCGTGCAACTGCGACTCTGCTTCCTGGTCCCAACTCTGAGTTGTCAGTGCTTTGGAAATTTGGATAAAAATGATGCCAGATTGTTAGATAAATGAGACGCACCATCCAAAGTGGGATGGATGCCATCTCGTCTAACAAGACCAGGTTTTCCCCAAAATGAGCTCCAATTGTCTATGTAGCCCACATCGTTTGCAGGACACCACACAGGCAACCAGCGGTTGAAGGATGACAAGCGGCTAAACATGTCATCGCTGGTCAGATTGGGGAGGGGCCCAGAGAATACTACAGTGGCAGACATTGTTTTTGTAAAGTCACACACTGATTCCACGTTAAGTTTTGTGACTTCCAACTGCTGGAGTCGGATGTCATTAATGCCAGAGTGGATAACAATTGTGGAGTATTTACAGTTACTTTTAGCCAGCATTTTCAAATTTGACTCAATGTCGCCTGCTCTGGCCCCAGGAATGCATTTGACTATGGCCGCTGGAGTCTCTAGGTTCACGTTTCTGACTACAGAGTCGGCAGTGATCAGAATTTTTTCCTCAGCAGGTGTGTCGCTGAGCGGGGAAAAGCGATTAGAAACATGAACAGGTAGGTGGTGAACCGGGGCCTTGAGACTAGGCTTCCTTCTCACCATCACCCACCCAGTCTCCTCGCTGTTGAGGAGGACTGGAGGATGCAGGCCACCCTATGCTAGGGAGCTCCGCTGCAGCTAAGGGGCGTCTGTCATTATTAACTGGCGCAGACAGTGTTTCAATGCAGCGGAGCCGGGATTCCAAATCACACAACCTCGCCTCGAGCACCTCAAAAAGACAACATTTATTACTTTTACCATTATCACTAAAAGAGGCAGAGGTGTAGCTAAACATCTGACAGAGAGAGCACACCAGAGGAGAAGGAGAAGGAGAGCTAGTAGCCATAGCTAGTGGCTAATCTGTAGCTGACAAAAACATTGATGAAAGGTGAACAGAAGGCTAAAGAGGGTGATTAGATGACACTGAGTGTGCACACAGGTGCAAGAGGCTTGATAAACAGAAGTGAGAGCTAACAGTAGAAGGAAAAAATGATTAAAATACAATTAAAGGCAAAAATCCTCAGAAGAATGAGGAGAGCTAACCACAGAGCAAACCACACAGACAGCCAGCAACACAGGAAGTGACTATATGTTACCACAGGAAGCCACGACCATCCACCAGGACCAGGATTCTTCCAGTAGCTGTTGGACCATCTTGGTGTCATTCATAGCGTTGGCGAAAATCTCCACCCCAATTCGTTCTTGTTCCTTTTCTGTGCAATCCGAGTACGCTATAGCCACCTTTTCATAAATGTCGTCACGGAGCATGTGCAGCGTTTCACCAGGTTTTCTGACCCTGTGCCTCAATTCAATGCCAACAGCTGCTGCAAATTCTGAGCGGGGTCCATAAGCAGCTTCCACTTCCTCCACAATCCGCTGATAGTCCCAATCTGCTGATCTTGGGTTTTTGTGGATGATTGCACCCGCTGCACCTTTAAGGCTAAACTGCAGCTGGATGGCCATTGTCTTCTCGGACCAATTATTAGCTATTGCACAATTTTCAAACTCATATAAAAAGTCTTTCCATGCACCAGTCCCATCAAAACAGCCTGGCTGCAGTATAGGGATTCTTTCCTTCAGTTCGTTATCATTGCAGATTTTCACAAGTGTCTGGTGGTGTGTTGAGAGTGGAGGGCAGTAACATGGGTCAAGCTTAGCACTACTTTGGTTCTGGTTCTTACCATCATACAGTCTGTGACATGTGGGGTGTGTAGGCTGAACACTAGTAGGAGACATTGGGGCCAAATTAACGTTGAAAAATTCTGCAGCTGGAGTGGATGCCATATTTATACACTCAGGATAAAACAGTGAGTCACCACCTTCTGCCATCCGCTGGTTAGTTGACGTTGGAAAAGAGTTCACATGTTGTATAATTGGATGGGAGAGCTGCTGCCGCACATCATACGTTGTCACTTGCTCTGGTCCAGTTGTGGCTAATTTTAGCTTCCCCTCTGGCGCGAAAGGATTGCTAAAATGTCCCCCGATGTCTGCCTCCCCTCTTTTGTTCATTTTAGTGTCCTCCACTCCTGTCATCCCTGGCCAGAATGGGTTGTTTGTACTGTAACTGATTACGGCAGACTGTCCTCTAGCTTCAGCTATGTTAGTGGGTAGGCTAGCTTTGGCTAAGCTAGCGGAAGCGTTGGTACAAGTTGAGCGGCACAATCGGTTCAACGTGCTCTCCTCCTTGATTTCCATTAAAAAACAGTGTTTGGTGAAAAGAATCCCACGATGAGCCCCCAGTGTTACCTTTCTGCACAGAGTGTTGTCCTTCCGTGACCATAGTTGGGAAAACTCCGGTGCGTTGGTCCGAGAACTCCGTCCTGAGCTTATTCGGCGGGTTAATATATTTCACCAACAAAGGGGAGGAATCCATGCTCACTCTCTTTCAGAAGAGGGGATTTTATTTTCGTTGGAATAAAGCACAATTTGGGCCGGGACCAACCTATTACCGCTAAACTCGCTGCTTATATCTCTGCCACAACAACAACTACGTCACTTCCTTTTAGAACTACTGAACACTTCCCCAATCTCAAATTCCCATAATTCCCTCTGTCTCAAGGGACAGACTATGTCTGTAACATGGGAAAAAAGAGAGGAACAAACAGAGAAAACAAACAGACTGTCACAACTGAAACAAACAGAAGACAAACTGTTTCTGCTTCTGAAGAGGTCTCATCACGAGTCTGGGATCTGCACCTGTAAAAGAACAGAGAGAGATATGTGTGTACGCATGCGTGTGCATGTGTGTGTATGACAGTGAGCACAAAGTGAGTGTGCGTGTAAGTGGTTTGCCAGGAAACATACAAAGAGGGTGGCAGGCCATGGCAACACCTCCCACCCCTCCCGAAAACCAAGCAAGCAAGACAGCACCATCAACCCCCAGAGAGCACAAATATCCCAAAGCCACCAAGCCCCAGGACAGCCAGGCATCCACCCCAGGAGGGATGGCCAGAGACGCCCTGGCTGCCGAGCGGCTGGCGCTTCACACCTCCGCCACCGGGCCAGCCAGTCCCCACCCCCCAGTGGGGCCAACCCCCTCCCTCGGGCCAGAGATTGGCACCCCTAGGCACCCCCCCCACACACACACACAGTGGACATGTGCCCACCCCAGCACCCCAGACACATGCCCTGGGAGCTACCAGGCCTCCACGCCCAAGAGTGGACTTTAATGCATTCTGCATATTATAGTGGATGACATCGCAAGTGGTGAAACAAATTAATGGTACTGCTACCTTTAAAGACAACAGCTTTGCGACATAATTTGCACGAAACTGTATTTTGTTCAGTTTTTACTTTTTGATGTCCAAACCACTGCCAGACAACGGAACTGGTGCTTTTTTCTCCTTGAAATTATTTTGTTCAAGTCTGCTTCCACTGCAGATTCTGGCAAACTGTCCGGCGGCTCAGGAGGGGAAACCAGCTCCCTGTCCACACTGTGTATGGTGCAGATGGGGCACTGCTGACTTCGACTGGGGATATCGTCGGGCGGTGGAAGGAATACTTCGAGGATCTCCTCAATCCCACTGATACGTCTTCCACAGAGGAAGCAGGGTTTGGGGACGAGGGGGATGGCTCGCCTATCACAGAGGCTGAGGTCGCCAAGGTGGTTAAAAATCTCCTTGGTGGCCGGGCCCCGGGGGTGGACGAGATTCGCCCTAAGTACCTCAAGGCCTTGGATGTTGTTGGGCTGTCATGGTTGACACGCCTCTGCAACATTGCATGGAGGTTGGGGCAGTGCCTTTGGCATGGCAAACCTCCCTGGGAAGGTCTATGCCAAGGTACTGGAGAGGAGAGTCCGGCTGTTGGTCGAACCTCGGATTCAGGAGAAGCAATGTGGTTTTTGTCCTGGCCATGGCACATCGGACCAGCTCTTAACCCTCTCGAGAATTCTCGAGGGTTCGTGGGAGTTTGCCCAACCAGTTTACATGTGTTTTGTGGACTTGGAGAAGGCATTTGACCCCGTCCCTCGTGTTTTTTTGTGGGGGGTGCTTCAGGAGTATGGGGTATCGGGCTTGTTGTTACGAGCTATTCGGTCTCTATACGACCATTGTGAGAGTTTGGTTCGTATTGCCAACACTCGGTCGGAGTCATTCCCAGTGTGACCAATTGTGATTGTCACCAATCCTGTTCATAATTTTTATGGACAGGATTTCTAGGTGCAGCCAGGGAATGGAGGGTGTCATGCTTGGTGACCACAGGATCTCATCTCTGTTGTTTGCAGATGATGTTGTCCTGTTGGCTTCATCCAGCAATGACCTACAGCTCTTGCTGGGACGGTTTGCCGCTGAGTGTGAAGCGGCTGGGATGAGAATCAGCACCTCCAAGTCTGAGTCCGTGGTCCTCAGCCGGAAAAAGGTGGATTGTCCTCTCTGGGTTGGGGACAGGCTCCTGCCCCAAGTGGAGGAGTTTAAGTATCTTGGGGTCTTGTTCACGAGTGAGGGGAAAATGGAGCGAGAGATTGACAGACGGATTGGAGCAGCATCTGCAGTGATGCGGACGTTGTACCGGTCTGTTGTGGTGAAGAGGGAGCTTAGTTCTAAGGCAAAGCTGTTGATTTTCCAGTCAATCTACGTTACTACTCTCACCTATGGTCACGAGCTTTGGGTAATGACCGAAAGAACAAGATCGCTTATATAAGCGGCTGAAATGAGCTTTCTCCGTAGGATTGCTGGACTCACCCTCAGCGATAGGGTGAGGAGCTCAGTCATCCGGGAGAGGCTCAGAGTAGAACCGCTGCTCCTCCACATTGAAAGGAGTCAGTTGAGGTGGTATGGGCATCTGATTAGGATGCCTCCTGGACGCCTCCCACTTGAGGTATTTCAGGCACGTCCCACTGGGAGGAGACCCTGGGGCAGACCCAGGACTCGGTGGAGAGACTATGTCTCCCAGCTGGTCTCGGAACGCCTTGGTATCCTCTCTGAAGAGCTGGAGCAGGTGGCTGGGGAGAGGGAAGTCTGGGCTTCTCTGCTTGAACTGCTGCCTCCGCGACCCAGACCTCCGGAAAAGTGGTAGAATATGGATAGATGGATGCTTCCACTGCAGCCGGTGTGTGTCATTTCATTTTTTCCCCTTTCCCCACATTCTGCCAGTATTGCCAGATTGTGCATAAAAAAACCCCAAGTGTCTTTGCTCCATGAAAACAGGTTCAGAAGAAGCACTTTCTAAAGAAAAAATTGAAGGAATGACCTGGCAATGACCCTGATATGTAACACGGCACGGGGAGGTTGGCGGGGGGAAGGGGACACTGAGTGCAGCTGTGTGAGAGGAGAGGAGAAAGAAGTCGAACTTCAACCAGACAAATGCAGTGGTGTGAAAAAGTGTTTGCCCCCTTAATGATTTCGCATTTTTTGTATGTTTGTCACAATTGAATGTTTCAGATCATCAAACAAATTTAAATATTAGACAAAGATAACACGAGTAAATACAAAATGCAGTTTTTAAATGAAGGTGTTTATTATTAAGGGAAAAAAACAAATTCATACCTACATGGCCCTGTGTGAAAAAGTGCCCCCCCCCCCCGTTAAACATAAATTAACTGTGGTTTATCACATCTTTGGAAAACGGCATTCAATTTCTCTAGCCACACCCAGGCCTGATTACTGCCACACCTGTTCTCAATCAAGAAATAATTTAAATAGGACCTGTCTGACAAAGTGAAGTAGACCAAAAGATCTTCAAAAGCTAGACATCATGCTGCGATCCAAAGAAATTCAGGAACAAATGAGAAACAAAGTAATTGAGATCTATCAGTCTGGAAAAGGTTATAAAGCCATTTCTAAAGCTTTGGGACTCCAGTAAACCACAGTGACAGCCATTATCCACAAATGGTGGAAACATAGAACAGTGGTGAACCTTCCCAGGAGTGGCCGGCTGACCAAAATTACCCCAAGAGTGCAGCAGCGACTCATCTAAGAGGTCACAAAAGACCCCACAACAACATCTAAAGAACTGCAGACCTCACTTGCCTCAGTTAAGGTCAGTGTTGACCTTAACTGACTCCAACATAAGAAAGACTCCATGACTCCAACATAAGAAAGAGACTGGGCAAAAATGGGTTGCATGGCAGAGTTCCAAGATGAAAACCACTGCTGAGCAAAAAGAACATAAAGACTCGTCTCAGTTTTACCAGAAAGCATCTTAATGATCCCCGAGACTTTTGGGAAAATACTCTATAGACTGACGAGACTTCTTCTTCTTCTTCTTCTTCGTCGACCGCTAACTGACGAGACAAAAATTGAACTTTTTGGAAGGTGTATGTGTTATAGTGGGTTTTATGTATATGGTTTATGTTTATGGTTTATGGTTCTGTGTATATATATTTGTTGGTTCCAAGGTTGTCATAGCCAGGAGCGGCACTGGGGTTAAGCTCCCAGTGCTCATAAAATGCTCCTTACGGCGTGCGTCTCGAAAAGCCTCTGACAACTAAGTCCAACTCCTAGCCTGCCCGTGTGGTTTAGTCTCTAAGCCCGGTGGAACTGCTTTTACTAATAGGAGAAGGGGCGAGGGCGGATCTCTGGCGCCTTAAAACCAGATGCTTCGGGTAGATGGTGGCTCGTCAACCTGGGAAGGTAGCCCAACTAGGGGAAGGTAAACCCTGATTTCAAACCTCCACTGCCTTGCGGCACACCCGGTCACGGGAAAGGCTTCGGGAGTCAACCCTGAGGAAAAATCCGGAGTCGGAGCCCCTAAGGCAGTTCTCTGTTGTGCTCAACATCGTTCTGGCAGCTCCTGCGACGGCGCTGGTGCCAAACTATAGCAGCCCTGCTGTTCCTTTGGATTCATCAGTGACGTGGAGAGGGGGGACATGCTGCATGGGTAACATCTTGTCCTCCATATCATCCTGCCCAGGCTTGAATCCTACCAATGCCCAATGCTGGAAGGTAGAACACCGGTGTGCATCGGCCTGTTCAGCCACAGGCGGTGCTGTTCCAGCAGAGTAGACGTTTAGGATTCTCTTCCATGGTCATCATAGACCGACGGAGGCCGACGACGATATATATTTATATATTTATGTGTACATATGTATATTCGCTGCTCTTGTTTTCTTGCCTTCTTGATTGTTGCTCTGAGTGTTGCTGTCCCTGTGCTGTTGCAATCCTGGAATTTCCCCAATGTGGGACTAATAAAGGCTTATCTTATCTTATCTTTATTGTGGTATGCGGTGTGATGACATCACCTTCCGGCCACGTCATCACAGCGGCATATATAAGGAAGCGTCCGCCATTATGGGCTCTCTTGCCCAGACGACTCCACTGCGAGCAATATATACAATATATATATATATTAAAAAAAAACATACAAAAATAAGTTAACATATATAATAAGATGTAGTAAAAGAGACTATTACAGTAAAGAACTGGAGAAAAACAGAGACAATATTAAAAATACATGGACAATACTTAACAATATTCTTGGAAATAAAAACAGAAATACAAGCTACCCAACCAATTTTTCAAAAAATAATAAAACGACTCAGAGTGTAAATGCAGCTTCACTTGCAGATGAATTTAATAACTTTTTTGTTAACATTGGTCCTAATTTGGCTAGAGAAATACCCATTACAGCACCTACGGGTGATACAATAAGCAAAAACACTGCTATAAAAGACTCCATTTTCATAAAGAACACAGACGAGAGAGAGGTCATTGAAATTGTTAAATCGTTTAAAAGTAAAACATCTACGGACTGTGATGGTATTGACATGCTCTTAGTCAAAACTATTATTGAATGCTTAGTGAAACCACTGACATCTGTAACCTGTCTCTCCAAACAGGTATATTTCCCAATGCAATAAAAATAGCTAAAGTAATTCCGATATACAAGACAGGTGACAGAAGGGAACTTTCAAACTATAGACCAATTTCACTATTGCCGCAATTTTCCAAGATACTTGAAAAAATATTCTATGAGAGAATTGACAACTTCATACAGAAGAATAATTTATTGTGTGAGCAGCAATATGGGTTCAGACACAAGAGGACAACTGCATTTGCTCTAATGGAATTTATAGAAAAAATATCAACTGCCGTTGAAGATAAAGAGTATTCAGTTGGGGTATTCCTGGATCTTAAAAAAGCATTTGATACAGTGGATCATAATTTATTATTAAAGAAACTACAAAATTGTGGTATTAGGGGAGTAGCACTGTCCTGGTTATATAGTTACTTAAAGAATAGATATCAGTATGTATGTGTTGGTAACAAAAACTCACAGTTACTGAAGGTTACTTGTGGAGTCCCACAGGGTTCAGTTTTGGGGCCATTGTTATTCAATATGTATATAAATGATATATGTAAAGTTTCAGAAAAAATGGATTTAATATTGTTTGCCGATTACACTAATTTATAATGCAGTGGAAGCAATTTGGAACAACTTTTGGATACACTCGGAAAGGAATTAGGAAAGTGTTGTTCTTGTTCTCTTCTTAATAGAAGAGAACAAGAATAATCCCAGGTTTCTTTTCAGTACTGTAGCCAGGTTGACAAAGAGTCAGGACTCTGTCAATCCTAGCATTCCCTTAGAGCTTACTAGTCAGGACTTTATGAACTTTTTCAATAATAAAATTTCATCCATCAGAGATAAAATCAATCAGATTCTTCCCACAGTTAACTTAAATACTGTAACTACTACAACTCCTTCTTTTGATGTCTGTCTTGATGAGTTGACTCCAATCGACCTTTGTGAGTTAGACAAAATAGTTTCCTCATCCAAACCTTCAACTTGTCTTTTAGACCCTATTCCTACCAGGTTATTTAAAGAAGTCTTCCCACTTATTGGTAGCTTTATTCTTCATATAATCAATTCTTCATTAACTTTAGGCCATGTACCGCAGGCTTTTAAAATGGCTGTAATTAAACCCTTACTCAAAAAGCCAACGCTAGATCCAGGAGCTTTAGCTAACTATAGAGCAATCTCTAATCTCCCTTTCATTTCAAAAATCTTAGAAAGAGTTGTTGCTACGCAATTATTTGACCACCTACAGGGAAATGGTTTACTTGAAGAGTTTCAATCTGGGTTTAGAATCCATCATAGTACTGAAACAGCCTTAGCGAAGGTCACTAACGACCTCCTCATTGCATCTGATAATGGACTAGTTTCTGTACTTGTCCTTTTAGACCTTAGTGCAGCTTTTGATACTATCGATCATAATATTCTACTTGATAGGTTAGAACACTATGTTGGACTTAATGGAACTTCGTTGCAGTGGTTTAGATCTTATTTATCTGATAGGTTCCAGTTTGTTCATGTAAATAATGAATTTTCTTTCAACTCAAAGCTTAGTCATGGAGTTCCACAGGGATCTGTGCTAGGCCCTACTCTTTTTAGTTTATATATGCTTCCGTTAGGCAACATTACTAGAAAGCACTGTATACATTTTCATTGTTATGCAGATGACACACAATTATACCTGTCAATGAAGCCAGATGATAGTAATCAATTAGCCAAGTTAGAAGCCTGTCTTAAGGAAATCAAAGCCTGGAGGACTTGTAATTTCCTGCTATTAAATTCAGATAAGACTGAAGTCATTCTTGTTGGTCCAAAAAACCTTAGAAATTCCTTTCCAAATCAAACTTTCAGTTTGGATGCAGTTACTCTTTCTCTTAATAGCTCTGTGAGGAACCTTGGAGTTATTTTTGATCAGGATTTGTCCTTCAATTCACATATTAAATTTGTTTCTAAGACTGCCTTCTATCATTTGCGTAATATTGCCAAGATTAGGAGCATCTTGTCTCAGAGTGATGCTGAGAAGCTGATCCACGCTTTTGTTAGCTCGAGATTAGATTATTGTAATTCTTTATTATCAGGCTGTCCTAAAACATCTTTAAAAAATCTTCAGCTGATCCAAAATGCTGCAGCAAGAGTTTTATCAGGTACTAGAAAGAGAGATCATATCTCTCCGGTTCTGGCCTCCTTTCATTGGCTTCCTATAGAGTTTAGAATTAAGTTTAAAATCCTTCTTCTTACTTACAAAGCTCTAAACAATCAGGCTCCTTTTTATTTAAAAGATCTGATACTACCGTATTATCCTAACAGAGCACTACGCTCCCAAAATGCAGGATTACTTGTAATACCTAGAATCTCCAAAAGTACAATGGGAGGCAGAGCCTTCAGTTATCAAGCTCCTCTCCTGTGGAATCAGCTGCCAATCTGGATTCGGGAGTCAGACTCGATCTCTGTTTTTAAGAATAGGGCTAAAACCTACCTTTTTGATATAGCCTACAATTAGGGAGGGATCATGTGTTTCTGAACCCTCCCTTAGTTATGCTGCTAATAGGTTTAGTCAGCCGGGGGACCTCCAGTAATGCACTGGGCCTCACTCCTTTCCTCACTCTCTATGAAATATTTTTTTTTTGCTGGTCATTAACATTTGTTTGTTCTCTCCCATAGATTGAGTCCCCATCGTGCTGTTTGCTCTCTACATGTCTGTTCTTTTCTTCTTCTCTATCCCCTCACCCCCCAGCCAGGCGCAGCAGATGACTGCCCCTCCCTGAGCCTGGTTCTGCTGGAGGTTTCTTCCTGTTTAAAGGGAGTTTTTCCTCTCCACCGTCGCCAAGTGCTTGCTCACAGGGGATCGCCTGATTGCTGGAGTCTTTCTGCAACTGTGGGGGTTCTCCCCTACAGTTGATAGTGCTATGAGATGACTGTTGTTGTGAAATGGCGCTACATAAATAAAGTTGAATTGAATTGAATTGAATTGAATTGAACAAAAACTCACAGTTACTGAAGGTTACTTGTGGAGTCCCACAGGGTTCAGTTTTGGGGCCATTGTTATTCAATATGTATATAAATGATATATGTAAAGTTTCAGAAAAAATGGATTTAATATTGTTTGCCGATGACACTAATTTATAATGCAGTGGAAGCAATTTGGAACAACTTTTGGATACACTCGGAAAGGAATTAGGAAAGCTTAAACTGTGGTTTGATTCAAACAAATTAACGCTCAATTTAAGTAAGACAAAATTTATAGTTTTTAACAACCATCACAACAACTTAGTATATAAACTCAGTGTAAATGGTGTAGAGATTGAAAGGGTATCTGAAACTAAATTTCTTGGTGTAATAATTGATAATAAACTGTGTTGGAAGTCACATATTAATTATATTACGGGTAAAATATCCAAAACAATTGCAATAATACACAGAGTGAAATATTTGCTGAATCAACCCACACTATATACCTTGTATCATTCATTAATACTCCCATACATGACATATTGTACTGAAGTATGGGGAAATACATATGAAACAAACATATATCCAATCTTTATGCTTCAGAAGAGAGCTATTAGAATAATAAACAAAGCTGCTTACAGGGAACCAACAAACCCACTTTTTCTTAAATTAAAAGCTCTCAAGTTGAAAGATCTGGTTGACTTTAAAACTGCAGTAATAATGTTTAAAGTGAAGAATCTATCACTGCCCACATATATCCAAAAGCTGTTCCAAATAAGGGAGAAACAATATCATTTCAGAGGAACCTGTATATTTCAAAAACCTTCAGTGAGAACTACCACCAAGCAACACTGTGTTTCAGTGCACGGAGTCAGATTATGGAACGATCTTGGACCTGAATTAAAATCATGTACAACGCTTGGACAATTTAAACAAAAAGTAAAGGAAGAAATACTCCAAACATATATACAAGATGACATATAAAATCACATAAGGATTGTCATGTCCAGTCTGCGTTGTGTTGTTGCTTACTTTTTTTTTGTCACATTTTGTCTTAGCTTTGTTCTGAATTGTAATCACTCTTATTTGTTTCTTTTGAATTCTTGGATGGAATATGGGTGGGCAATATAAGCTGCAGCTTCAGCCATCACCCATTTCAGATAACTTATGTTGAACTGTATAATCAGAGGAGTTATTGTTTAATTTGACCTTGTTGGATTTTCTTCCCCCCTTTCTTATATTATTCTGTTTCTTTTAATCTGTACTTTTAATCTATCCGAAATAAAGATTGATTGATTGATTGATTGATTGATATACTGTATTGTGTTGTGCCCAGTTCTATAATAAAGCCCAGTTCCAGTGCAACATCCTCGTCCATCTCATTTCATGTCAGGTTTGTGGACGTAACATTTGGCGACTGAGGATTAGCTCATGGAGGTGTGCGTAACACCACTGCGGCCTTTCCTCGAGCTCCCCGGAGAACTACCAGTCCCACGGTCACGTTGTCTCGATGCATTTGAAACATTACATCACAGGGTTGGACCTGGGGAAGCTGGATAAGGTGAGGACATGAGCACTACTTTTCCACAGCCTAGGCATTGAAAGGCCAGAGGATTCTCCGGACGCTCAGCGTGATGGACTCGTACGAGGATGTCATGGAGTTGTTAGCTAACCGTTTCACCACACCGGACAGCGTGATGGAACGACGGATTTGCTTTTGCCAGAGATGCCAAAGAGTTGGTGAGCCAGTTCAGCAGTTTGTCGCTGACCTTAGACAGTTGCTAGTGTGTGCTGTTTTGGGCTGTTGGAGGACGAGATGGTGTGGGACCAATGGGCCGAACACACGTGTAGTGCTGGACTACAGGCTAGGTTGCTAAAGGCGCCTAATGGCTTAACGCTAGCTAGAGCAGTTGAGCTAGCTCTTCAGTTGGAGGCTGCAGATAAGCTAGCCTCGGAGCTAAATTGGTCCCAGTCACAGAAGACACTGGAACAGACAACGTCAGCGAATGCAGTGGACTCAGGGGATGAAGTGAGCATAGCAGAAGACTACGAGGCTAACGCGGTGAGCTGTAGGTCTGTTCCGAAAGGCCCTGTCTGCGGGGGCTGTGGGTCCCCAACACATCAGATCAAAGTGTGAGTGTGCCCGGCAAGAAGAAAGCAGTGCAGCAAGTGTGGGTTCATGAACCATTTTGCCAGGGTGTGCCGATCTTCAGTGCCATGGAGCCCAAGTAAGCCAGCCCACCCGCCAACGACGACCATCCACTCGGTGAGTCCCAATGCCAACACGTTATTCCTATTGTGAGGTGGAATTGGATGGTGTGACTTTACCACTTCTACTTGATACGGTGGTGGTGCAGTCAATGCTGAACTGGGCTACGGTGAAAAAGTTTTTTCCATATCACAGAATCAGGAGTAATCCAGCACCACTGTATGGATATGGTGGGAATAGACTGTACAATGTCGGAACTGTGGAATTGACTGTTCGCTATAAGACCGAAGCTGTGCACGACTTCACGTTCCAGGTTGCAGCACATGGGAATAACATCATGGGGTGCGACCTGTTCTATGGACTGGGTTTCGCCATCCAGGACAGAGCTGGGTTCAAGTGGTCTGGGTGTGGACGTTGGAGCTCGCCAGACCGGGTGGATGATGTCGTGGTGTGGGATGAAGTACTCCCAGACTGTACTGACACCAAAGTGCACACCTCAGGCTCTTGGGAAGGGAGCCGCTCAGTGGAGGAACCGAACGGCTTCAGTACCCGTGCTCAACCAGCTGCAGTAGGGGGGGACTGAGCTGACGGGTGGAGAGTCCGTTCTGATTAGTGACACCAGGGCACTGGACACCTTCAGTGCCCATATTGAGTTTCGGCCGATGACGGGTGAGGGGTCTGCTGTGATGGCGGTGACTTCTGCATCGCCACAGTGTTACAATGGCGCCAGATGGAAGGAGAGCACGGAGCTGCCAAAAGCACAGCAGCACATCAAGCCAAGCAAGGTACCACTCTAGGTCATGGACTGGGTTTGGGTTTGTGCCGATGAAAGACCAGGACGACGACCGACTGGATCACAGCCGGTGAAACATTGAGTGCCAATGAGGATTGTGGCGAAGTTGGGAGTGGCGTGTTTCTGGCTGATGGATGGCTCAGTTCTACAGGCAAACCAGCTGGGGCGTGTCCAGGTGGACGCTCCGGGTGGCAGGGCTGCGCAGGAGTCGAAGAAGGTGGTGTGGGATCCTGGCTCCTGTGTTAAGTTGATTGGCCCTTGTCCCAGGGGCCTGCCGCCTCCAGGGGCATGTCCACTGTGGGGCTGCCCCAGGGCCTCCCCGGTCAACCCACCCTTACCATGGGAGACTGAGAAAAAGTTAAGGACTGTTTAGTTAGGAGCATGGCTGGACCAACTAAATGGCAGAATATCCCACTTAGCTGTGTTGGGCTTTGTGGTAGTCCACCCACAGGCCCTAGTTTTAGTTTGTTGTGATGTTTGAAGTTCTTTATGATTTTATGTTTACTGTTTTAGTTTGGTGTGTTTATTAGTCTTAGTTTTTTAGTGTGTTTATTGGGGGTTTTCTGTGTACCAAATTGGGGAGGGTTTTAATTGGATTTGTTTTATGGTTTTGTAAGGGGGGAAGAATGTTATAGTGGGTTTTATTGTGGTATGTGGTGTGATGATGTCACCTTCCAGCTGCGTCATCACACCAGCATATATAAGGGAGCGGCCGCCATTAGGGGCTCTCTTGCCCGGACGACTCCGCTATGAGCAGTATATATTGTGTTGCGCTCAGTTCTATAATAAAGCCCAGTTCCAGTGCAACGTCCTCGTCCGTCCCATTTCACGCCAGGTTTGTGGACATAACAGTGTATCCCATTACATCCGGCGTAAAAGTAACACAGCATTTCAGAAAAGGAACATCATACCAACAATAAAATATGGTGGTGGTGGTGTGATGGTCTGGTGCTGTTTTGCTGCTTCAGGACCTAGAAGACTTGCTGTGGTAAATGGAACCATCAGTTCTGCTGTCTACCAAAAAACCCTGAAGGAGAATGTCTGGCCATCTGTTTGTGACCTCAAGCTGAAGCGCACTTGAGTTCTACCGCAGGACAATGATCCAAAACACACCAGCAAGTTCACCTCTGAATGGCTTAAGAATAACAAAATGAAGACTTTAGAGTGGCCTAGTCAAAGTCCTGACCTGAATCTGATTGAGATGCTGTGGCATGACCTTAAAAAGGCAGTTCATGCTCAAAAACCCTCCAATGTGGCTGAATTACAACTATTCTACAAAGATGAGTAGGCCAACATTGCTCCACAGCACTGTAATGCTAGTTATCGCAAATGCTTGATTGCAGTTGTTGCTGCTAAGGGTGGCCCAACCAGTTATTAAGTTTAGGGGGCAATCACTTTTTCACACAGGGCCATGTAGGTTTGGATTTTTTTCCCTTAATAATAAACATCTTCATTTAAAATCTGCATTTTGTGTTTACTTTTTTTTTTTTTTTTTTTTTTTTTTTTTTTTTCTCTCGGCGCCACACGAGTCGGCTGCCTTTTGCAACAGCGGCTCGATTCCGAGTCTTTTTCCCTTCCTCTCTCTTTTGATCCGTCTTTTTTTTTCACCCCACTTATATCACGGACACACAGATCGTCCTAAATGTCTCCTGAGCCGGTGGACGGAGCCACTGTCTATAGCAGGATACGATACAGCAGAGAACAGCTGCTAGCATTCAACCGCCACCCGGTCCCATTGGAAAAACTCGACATACCGAGTGAACTGAGGCGAAAACGCCGCGGCTGCCGGGCTGGAGTAAGGCGGAGGACAAAAAATATAAGGTACAGACCCTCCCTTCCATCTGTTGTCATGGGAAATGTACGGTCGATACTGGGAAAGTTAGATGAGCTAGCGGCTATCTCCCGTTATGATAGCACATACCGGGAGTGCTCTCTCCTTTTGTTTACTGAGACGTGGCTAACTGAACTAGCAGCAGATGCTAACATTGAGCTGGAGGGTTTTCACATGATACGAGCTGACCGAACACCAGACAGTGGCAAGGCTAGGGGCGGTGGAGTGATCATGTATGTTAACAACAACTGGTGCAGACCGGGACATATCACTGTTAAACAACGACACTGCAGCAAAGACATTGAGTTGCTAGCTGTTAGCATGAGGCCTACATATCTCCCGAGAGAACACTCACACGTGATCTGCATTGTTGTTTATGCAAATCCGACGGCGAACGCTGGGACAGCACGTGACGTCATCCATTCAGTAACCAGCAGGCTGCAGACAGAACACCCAGATGCTCTTCTCCTCATCTCAGGCGATTTCAACCATGTTTCACTGTCTCCCATTCTACCCTCGTTCACCCAGTATGTCACATGCCACACTAGAGACAATAAAACACTGGATTTATTCTACGCAAACACTAAGGAGGCGTACACCTCATCACAACTACCCCCACTCGGGAGATCGGATCACAACTTGGTTCATCTCCGGCCGGTGTACAAACCCCTAGTGCACAGACAACCTCCGGCCATGCACACTGTGGAGTTATGGTCTGAGGAGACAATGGACACCCTAAAGGGCTGTTTTGAAGCCACCGCCTGGAAGCAGCTCTGCGATCCACATGGTGAGGACATCGATGGCCTCATTCACACCTTCACGGGCTACCTCAGCTTCTGTGTGGACAAATCCGTTCCCACCAAGACCATACGGCGTCACTCAAACAACAAACCCTGGATCAACCCTGAGATAAAAACACTTCTGAGAGAGAAGAAGAGGATCTTCAGGTCGGGGAACAGGGAGATGCTGAAGTCCGTACAGAGGGAGCTGAGGAGAAAGATCAGAGAAGGCAAGGACAGCTTCAGGAAGAAGATGGAGGACAAGCTGCAACAGAGCGACATCAGCGGGGTCTGGAGAAACCTCAAAACCATCTCGGGGCTCCAGAATACCTCCCCCCAGGCCACAGGGGGCAGGGAGTGGGCGAACAACCTGAATCTGTTTTTCAATAGATTTGACCAACCGCCCTCCCCCCTGACTGCACAACAACCACTGCTGCCTCTAAAGAAATCAAGTCCTGCTGCCCACTCCCCACTCTACCAACACCCCCCCACTCCCAACACACAGCCCCCCATCCTGACCCTGACCAGGACCCAGGTGAGGACGGAGCTGAGGAAGATCAAGGCGAGGAAGGCGCCGGGACCGGACGGCATCAGCGCAAAGCTCCTCAAGTCCTGTGCAGACCAGCTGTGTGGGATTGTGACGTATATCTTCAACATGAGCCTGAAACTGGGGAGGGTACCACAGCTGTGGAAAACATCTTGTGTGGTACCTGTACCAAAAACTTCCCACCCCAAAGACCTGAACAGCTACAGACCGGTGGCCTTGACGTCCCACTTGATGAAGACCCTGGAGAGACTGCTCCTTGCTCACCTCCGCCCCCTGGTGGAACCAGCGATGGATCCACTCCAGTTCGCCTACCAGCATGGCATTGGGGTGGAGGATGCGGTGATCTTCCTCCTTCACCGTTCTCTGTCCCACCTGGAGAAGCCCGGGAATATGGTGAGGATCATGTTCTTTGACTTCTCCAGTGCTTTCAACACCATCCAACCGATGATCCTGAAGGACAAGCTGCTGCGCGCAGGGGTGGACCAGCACCTGTCATCATGGATCCTGGACTACCTCACGAACCGGCCTCAGTTTGTGAGAACCCGGGACTGTGTGTCCGACACGATCATCAGTAGCACGGGGGCCCCCCAGGGAACGGTGCTGGCTCCCTTCCTGTTCACTCTTTATACTGCGGACTTCTCACACAACACAACACACTGCCATCTACAGAAGTTCTCTGATGACTCTGCGATCGTTGGCCTCATCTCCAATGGAGATGAAGCTGAGTACAGAGGGCTTATCCAGGACTTCGTGGACTGGTGCCATCGGAACTGCCTCCAGATCAACGCGAGGAAAACTAAGGAGCTGGTGGTGGACTGCCGCAGGCATGGGCAGCCCCTCACAGTACCAGTAAATATACAGGGAACAGACATCGAGATGGTGACATCCTATAAGTACCTGGGTATTCATCTGAACAATAAACTAGACTGGTCACACAATACTGATGCACTCTACAAGAAGGGACAGCGCAGGCTGTTCCTGCTGAGGAGACTCAGGTCTTTTGGTGTACAAGGGGCGCTGCTGAAGTCATTCTATGACACGGTGGTGGCATCAGCCATCACTTTTGGAGTGGTCTGCTGGGGCAGTGGCATTACTGCAGCCGATAGGAAGAGACTGAACAAACTGATTAAGAAAGCTAGCTCTGTCCTGGGGCAGCGCCTTGATCCGATGGAGGAGATAGGAGAGAGAAGGACGGTGGCTAAACTGTCATCTCTGCTGGAGCCCGAGTTCCACCCTATGCAGGACATACTGAATGCACTGAGGAGCTCATTTAGCAGCAGACTACATCATCCCAGGTGCACAACCGAGAGGTTTCGTAGGTCCTTCCTACCAACGGCTGTCAGACTGTACAACCTAAGCAGGGCTGCTCGCAGAGATAGCAAAAAGACGTAACAAACTAATAGTTTTTTGAATGCAAAAGATGCAATAGACTTACACAATGGTCCTCTCCGGCATACAACTAGGAACATACCGGTCGCTATGGAGGGTGAGAATATGTATGGGCACATAATCATACCATGTAGGATAACTAAGTAGACGGTTATGCTGTTTCATTCCATCTAGCAACAATGCTCTGCACTGTGTGTGTTTATATATTTGCATATTTATTCCATCTAGCTACAATGCTCCGTACTGTGGGTGTTTATATATTTATATATCTACATATTATTCCATCTAGCTACATTGCTCCGCACTGTGTGTGTTTATATACTTGCATATTTATTCCACCTAGCTGCAATGCTCCGTACTGTGGGTGTTTATATATTTACATATTTATTCCATCTAGCTACAATGCTCTGCACTGTGTGTTCATATATTCATATATTTATTCCATCCAGCTACAATGCTCTGCACTGTGTGTCTGTGTGTGTGTGTATATATATATATTTTATAGTAATACGTACATATGTTTATTAGCTGCTCTTGCTTGCTTGTTTTTTTTCTTGCCTTCTGATTGTTGCTCTGAGTGTTGCTATCCCTGTGCTGTTGCAATCCTGGAATTTCCCCGTTGTGGGACTAATAAAGGCTTATCTTATCTTATCTTACTTGTGTTATCTTTGTCCAATATTTAAATGTGTTTGATGATCTGAAACATTTAAGTGTGGCAAACATACAAAAAAAGAGAAATCAGGAAGGGGGCAAACACTTTTTCACACCACTGTAAATGCTGACAGCTTACACTGCTGTCACAATTTATGCTTGATATCTGTGATAAAGGAATTTTTATGTAACATGCATAGTAGAATGTATTGATATAATGAACATTGTTCATTACACAATATACAATATTATGTGTATAGTGTGTGTATTATGCATATCGCCCAGCCCTACAGTCAACATAAATTATATAAAATATAAAAACAAAGGCCCACGTAGTACTAAAATGAAAGATTGTTACTTTGGTGTAACAACTTTTGTGTAAATTGTTACTTTGGTGTAACAACTTCCTGTCTGAAGCAAGCGGGAGTAAAATAAAGAAACCGAAAGAAACTAACTTACTTATCCTTGCTAAACTGAAACACAAGAGCAAGTAGTACTGTTAGATATGTCTCCATATTAACAATAGGCAGTACAGACGTGAGGACACAGGCACGGGTGACGTCATTACGCCGTGTCTACATTAGATGGACTGATGGTGAGAAATCAGGCTCTTTGGCGCTCCACCTCTAGCCAATACATCAGCCTGTATCCCTGCTAAGTTAGCATTTAGCTATATTCTGTATGTGCTATGTGCTACTAGTTTGCTGTTAATAAAACCATCATTCAGTTCAGCCACCGCCTCCGTGGTCACTCATTTACAGAGATAACAAATGGCGACGAGGAGAAAAATTGGCCTTCTGAAGGAAAACTTGACGTGTTTCCTGAAGAGAGGCACGTGTCGGGAACCCCAGCTGGAGAGTTTGGCAGCTAAGCGAGCCAAGTTTGGCCAGTGCTGACAGCAAGCGGGTGAGTTGGTCCAGCAGTTTGTTGCTGACCTCCACAGTTTGGCTTATGTATGTGAATTTGGACACTTAGAGGAGGTGATTGTGCATGATAAGTTGGCTGAGAATGCTACGAGTTGGAAGCTACGGGAGAAGTTGTTCACGGCGAAGGATGGCCTGATGGTAGCTGAAGCACTGGAGACAGCGTCTCAAGCTGGAGTGAGAAGAGGCTGCTCAGTTAGCATTGCAGTTAGCAAGCTCCGGCCCGCACTCCCCACAATCATCTCCGCTGGTGCAGACAGTTGTCCCAGTTGCTGAGCCCATCGACCCCACGTCTGACATGGACGGCATCAATATTGTGGGCCCCGAGAACTAGTCAGGACTGCAGTGTGTAGTGAAGCTGGACGGTGTCAGTGTATCGATGATGGTCACTGTTGCCTCAAAGTTCCTGGTAAACGAGAAGCAGTGGAACTGCCAGACGACGGCTGGTCCATTACCAGCAGAAACATCACCTTTGCAGTGCAATACAGTGACAGAACAATCCTAGTATTCTGGTTCCAGGTGACACGCCAGGGCAATAACGTTATGGGGTGGGACTTGTTCTGTGAACTGGGCCTCTCCATCACAGACCCTGTGCTGACCAATGACAATCCAGGTCCATTGCACTCAGATGTGGATGCAGTCACTCCCTGCCTTGCACTGCATGCTGAACAGAACCCAGTAGAACTGGAGCAGCCACAACAGCCCCAGTCCGCAGCCTTGCGGGATCCGGAGCCGGTCCCCACGTAGCACGGGTGTTCGCAAGCCGCAGCCTCATCACAGGAGGGAGAGTGTGATTTTGCGGACGTGGGTACAGCTGAAAAATACAGCATGGAGAGAGAACACAGCACGGAGAGAGAGCACAGACTGGACTCACCTCTGACCCTTGTCCAGCACTTGCTTCAAGCAGTTGCCGTGGAGCCACAGGAGAGTGAGTTCATGGAGAAAGGGGACCCCAGTGACTGAAGACAACCCGGCGCACGTCCCATTACCAACGACAGCGCCACATTGCCGTGACCACAACCAGCACCGCATCCTCGCTGAGTATCAGCCTCAGGGAGCCACTGCAGCACAGCAGGATGGAGAGTTTGTGGCCCAGCAGAACCCAGCAGAGCAACGCCAACCGAGGGCACATCCTGCCGCTGAAATGGATGGCATGCCACCACAGCAGCAACCATCATCAGAGACGGGAGAGCAGCAGCGCTGAGTACAGCCAAACCGATTGCTGCATGCACTGCTTGATTGGGTTCGGGTCCAACAATCCAACTAACTGGACCCACAGACGGTTCCGTCATCACGGATGAGAATCACAGTACAAAAGAGGCCAGCCGCCGTCCAGATGGCTGATGGTTCGAGATGGCATATCAGTCGTCTGCGAAGGGTAGGAGCAGTTGCCTCGGATCAAGACACAGTGCTGGAACTGATGCAGCTGGTATGGGACCCGGGCTGGGACATTGCTGACGAGCGAGCCATGATTCCAGCGAGATGGTACCAAAGTTCGCTGCATCCAGTGTCTCCACGGACGCCCACCGCGCGCTCGACTGAGGCCCCTGACGTTGAACTGTAAGCAGAGACTGTGTTGATATGTTTAGACAGAGCACGACTGCTTCAGCGGTGGCAGAATAACCCACCCAGTCGTGCAGGGTTAACCGGCACTCTACCCGGTGGCCCAGGTTCTATTTCTTTGCCTGCTTTAAAAAATAAAGCTGTTGTGAGTGAAGCTGCTGTGATTTCATAATGTGCGATAATGTTTTGAGCTTTTTCAGAGTTGGGGGGTGGGGGGGGGAATGTTAGATATGTCCCCATATTAACAATAGGCAGTATGGATGTGAAGATGCAGGCATGGGTGACGTCATCACGCAATGCCTACATTAGGAGGACTGATGGTAGGAATCAGGCTGTTTGGCGCTCCGCCTCTAGCCAATACACCAGCCTGTATCCCTGCTAAGTTAGCATATAGCTACATTCTGTATGTGCCATGTGCTACTAGTTTGCTGTTAATAAAACCATCATTCAGTTCAGCCACTGCCTCCGTGGTCATTCATTAACAGACATAACAAGTACCTCTAAATCTAAATGTGACTAAATAAAGAAGGTTACCTGTGTGGGTGTGTGTGGGAATTGGAAAACTGAACCTTGGCCCAGTTTCTCATCTTAGAATTAATTGTAAACACTATTTGATTAATGGGTTAAACAAAGGATAACAAATGGATTGTCCTGTTTGGTTAAGTGTGCCTGCTAAAAAGGAAACTAAAAGGCATAGAGAGTGTCATCACTTGGTCCATACACCAAGATACAAGTTAAAATCCAAGTAAGACAGTCATACAGAGTGATCATTTGAAAATGGGAACAGGCCATTTTACTTAACCTTTAATTATACAGGTAAGGTCCATTGAGAGGCAACCTCTCTTTTCCACAATCACACCTGGAAGCTGCCCAATACAACCACAGACTGACCAGTGACCAGCTGGGGTTAGGGGCCTTGCTCAAGGAGGGTGGGGCAAACACCACTATGTTATCTGTCCTAACCACATCTAATCCTGTCGGTCCAGGGATTGAACCAGCAACCCTCCGATCACCAGTCCACATCCATAACCATTAGGCCACCACTGCCCCAATGACATGACAGGAAACTACTCTGTGGTGGCTGAGTGGATGGAAGCCTTGATTGGTGGATAGTTGAAAAGTTGAAAACACCAGGGACATCAATCAGTCAGGGGCTGGATGAAGGAAGACACAGTGGAATCAGAAAAGGAGGAGGCACCAAACCTGGGAGTACTGCATAACTGGGGGGGGGGGGGGGGATGAGGAGGAAAACAAACCCAGATGAGCTACAAGGGAAGGTGGGAAAGGCTGTGGCCATAACAGTGACTGAATAATGGACATGGGCTACACACAATAGCTTTGCTTCAGGGGCAACATATATAACTGCATTGAATCAATACTAAATAGTTTTATTCAGTCTAAGTAAATCTTATCTGACTAAATGGAATTTGTTCAGTTAATTCAAGCATATTTGTACTTTTGATTTCATTGATTTGAAGACTGGTTAGAAATGTGTTAATTTAATCAGAAATGACTGCACCTTTTTTTCATTTTTTTTTTCATTTTCCAACCAATTTTTCAAAAAATAATACAACGACTCAGAGTGTGAATGCAGTTTCACCTGCAGATGAATTTAATAACTTATTTGTTAACATTGGTCCCAATTTGGCTCGAGAAATACCCATTACGGCACCTACGGGTGATACAATAAGCAAAAACACTGCTATAAAAGACTCCATTTTCATAAAGAACACAGACGAGAGAGAGGTCGTTGAAATTGTTAAATCGTTTAAAAGTAAGACATCTACGGACTATGATGGTATTGACATGCTCTTAGTCAAAACTATTATTGAATGCTTAGTGAAACCACTGACGTATATTTGTAACCTGTCTCTCCAAACAGGTATATTTCCCAATGCAATGAAAATAGCTAAAGTAATTTCGATATACAAGACGGGTGACAGAGGGGAACTTTCAAACTATAGACCAATTTCACTGTTGCCACAATTTTCCAAGATACTTGAAAAAATATTCTGTGAGAGAACTGACAACTTCATAATGAAGAATAATTTATTGTGTGAGCAGCAATATGGGTTCAGACACAAGAGGACAACTGCATTTGCTCTAATGGAATTTATAGAAAAAATATCAACTGCCGTTGAAAATAAAGAGTATTCAGTTGGGGTATTCCTGGATCTTAAAAAAGCATTTGATACAGTGGATCATAATTTATTATTAAAGAAACTATACAATTGTGGTATTGGGGGGTAGCACTGTCCTGGTTATGTAGTTACTAAAAGAATAGATATCAGTATGTATGTGATGGTAACAAAAACTCACAGTTACTGAAGGTTACTTGTGGAGTCCCACAGGGTTCAATTTTGGGGCCATTGTTATTCAATATGTATATAAATGATATATGTAAAGTCTCGGGAAAAATGGATTTAATATTGTTTGCTGATGACACTAATCTATTATGCAGTGGAAGCAATTTGGAACAACTTTTGGATACACTCGGAAAGGAATTAGGAAAGCTTAAACTGTGGTTTGACTCAAACAACTTAACGCTCAATTTAAGTAGACAAAATTTATAGTTTTTAACAACCATCACAACAACTTAGTATCTAAACTCAGTGTAAATGGTGTAGAGATTGAAAGGGTATCTGAAACTAAATTTCTTGGAGTAATAATTGATAATAAACTGTGTTGGAAGTCACATATTAATTATATTAAAGGTAAAATATCTAAATCAATCGCAATACTACACAGAGCAAAATATTTGCTGAATCAACCCACATTATATACTTTGTATCATTCATTAATACTCCCATACATGACATATTGTACTGAAGTATGGGGAAATACATATAAAACAAACATATATCCAGTCTTTATGCTTCAGAAGAGAGCTATTAGAATAATAAACAAAGCTGCTTACAGGGAACCAACAAACCCACTTTTTCTTAAATTAAAAGCTCTCAAGTTGAAAGATCTGGTTGACTTTAAAACTGCAGTAATAATATTTAAAGTGAAGATTTTATCACTGCCCACAAATATCCAAAAGTTGTTCCAAATAAGGGAGAAACAATATCATTTCAGAGGAACATGTATATTTCAAAAACCTTCAGTGAGAACTACCACCAAGCAACACTGTGTTTCAGTGCAAGGAGTCAGATTATGGAACGATTTTGGACCTGAATTAAAATCATGTACAATGCTTGGACAATTTAAACAAAAACTAAAGGAAGAAATACTCCAAACATATATACAAGATGACATGTAAAATCACATCAGGATTATCATATCCAGTCTGTGTTGTGTTGTTGCTTAGTTTTTTTTGTCACATTTTGTTTTAGCTTTGTTCCGAATTGTAATAGCTCTTGTTTTGTTTTTCTTTTGAATTCTTGGATGGAATATGGGTGGGCAATATAAGCTGCGGCTTCAGCCATCACCCATTTCGGATAACTTATGTTGAACTGTATGATCAGAGGAATTATTGTCTAATTTGACCTTGTTGGATTTTTTCCCCTTTGTTATATTATTCTGTTTCTTTTTAATCTTTACTTTTAATCTATCCGAAATAAAGATTCATTCATTCATTCAGATTCATTCATTCATACATTTTAGTAATTTTATCATTTTAGTTCTCTCAGTCAGAAAAGAACAAGAAATTGCAAATTTGTGAAAAATAATTTGTCACCAAAGTTTTATGAAAAGAAAAAATGTTAAATTTGCTACAATATCTCATATGAAAAGCCTCACAAATTTATTGCTTCAAATCTAGAAGAAAAAACCCAGTCTCCTTACTCAAGTAATTTTTTGGCGACTATGCTTATTTGCCCTTACATTATTAATATCATAAGCTAATCGTTTTTACTTGAGTACAATTTCTGTCTTCTCTACCCACCGTTATTTACTATTAATGCTGACAGAATGGTTTACTCTTCATTTTAAGGCTCAAGAATGTCTTCCAGCTCAATCCAGATTTTTTTTTTTTTTTGTGACCACAAACTGGTCAAAATGGGCTTTCACATGTTAGCCATAAGCGTACCTGGGCAGTGTCACGCCATATGAAAACCCATTTACTTTACCGATAAGCTCCAGTAGAATTGTGCCGTTTGGTTTGCTCAGCTTGTCGACGCTGAGCCGTGAATGGGTTTGGGTTAAAACCCCCCTGAGCACTTTCACTGTCCAGTGCTGGAAGGCCAGGAAAGAGAGCTGGCTCCCAGGAGGCCACAGCTGATAACACAATCACCGTGATAATCTGTAACGTATACAGGAGTAACCATCCTCGCACACATGCAGGAACACAGATGGACAAAACGCTGATCCATTGTATTTATTCAAACACTGAACAGGGACCAACAGACAGGAGGAGATAGCAGCCACGTGTCATCTAGCAGCTGTGGAGCGGGACGTGAGCGTCCACTGCGTTGGTAGAGATGGAAACATGCACTCTTCAAAGGAAAAAAAAAACCTGTAGATCAATAACATCTCAGACTTCTGCACTGTACAGATTCCTTTGTTTTGTACCAACAAATTCTTTATACAAAAGTACATTTTTTAAACAACACTGTGTACAAATGCATAATTCTTCATCTACCACAGTTGTATTTATGTATGTACAGAGTGTTGGTTATGTTATTCGGCGAGTTAAGTGGATAACTGACGGGGGGGGTCACAGCCTTTTGATTCTCAGGTTGCTTCAGTTCCTTTTTAGAGTTCATCGGAGATGCTGCCATGTGAATAATCCAATAGAAACTGTCCATAAATCAGGCTGACTGACGAGCTCAAGTCCCTCCCCATGCAACAAATTCCAGTCAAGATTTCCGACTGATGCCCTCCCTCCTTTTTTGTTCACACTGTAGGTTGGAAAAATGAATGTAGATACTCATCCACTTTGCTTACACTTCCTGAGAAAAAACATCCACCGTGAGTCTACCTTCTTCTTCTAAAAAAAGTGGATGAATCTTTAAAAAACGGTACAAAGGCTCACAGTAACAACAGACCGATGCAGGCAGACGATACCATTGAACACCGACCAATATTCGCTGCAGCACTGGGACACAAATTAAACTCCAATATGAAATGGAAAGAACACCAATGGGATTTTAATCAGGCATGAAAATGCTACTCATCTCAGTTCATTTGATGGAAAAAAGATCTAGAACTGAAATCACTTTGGTTACCAACATTTAATCCTCACATATACTGAAACAGTTCTTGATGCTACAGAGGAGAAAAACAAGTGAAAAAACCATAGACGGTATATAAATATGGACGACGACGCATACTCCCAGTGTTGAAAAATTAAGGTTTACTTTCCGGATTTAGGGTATTGCCTTCTTGCAGTTGTGATGTCATTTACAGTAGTGACCATGAAATTGAGCCCAGTGTCAAGTTCATCCAGCAGCCCATAGGCAGCTCCCCAAATACGACCAATCCCAGACAAGCCCAGTTGTGACTACACCCCCATTTTTACAGCATCAAGCCACTAGTTAAAACCAAACTGATAAAAAAACCAAAACTAAACAGCATGCATCACCATACTAACAACCATCTTTTGTTAAATGTATTCCAAGACTATTTTTAGTTTTCAGTGTGGCAAAATGCCACACACAATAATGACCAAACGTCTACGACTGGGCAATCAAGATGTATAAGCTTTTCTTTTGGAGAATTCTCATGTCGTCCATCTGCATTTACAGTCTATGGCGGAAATATGTTGTATATTTAAAACAAAAACAGTATGAAATCTATGCATATGAGTTCTTCCTGAATACAAAAATAGATGATTTGAAATCAAATTTAAACATAGAAAAATATATCAAATGATATACTGTACATGTACACAATCAATAGTCATGTGAGACCCATGCTTTTTGTTGGATTAGTACAGGGATGTTCTGATGGGCAATCAAGGTATGATTCAGTATATGGAACAATAATGTTCAAAGCATAGACTGCCATCCTGTTGGCTCTGGGAGGATGTGATGGAAAGTGGGTGGTTGGGTGAGTTCTTCAAAAGTTGAGGGTCACCAAACGGAGCATTTGTGCAAAGGGTTCATCGGGGAACCCTTGGGACAGTGGAAAACACGGGCGAACTCATCAAACTGGGAGACGCTTCCGATCACCCTGCAGAGGAAGCAAAAATGACATCATCATTATTAAAAATGCTGCAGTCTATGTGTGTGTATTTTGAACAACTGTACTGAACACATGTGACAACAGAAACCTGTTACAATGAGACACTAAGAGTTGGGCAGCATGGTGGTGTAGTGGCGAGCACTATTGCCTCACAATAAGAATCTTCACTTCACTTCCGCCTCCCAATCTTCCAATCTTCACTTCCGCCTCCCAAAGAGAGCAGACGCCTTTTTCTTCTCTCCTGCTCTGACTTATCTCCTTCCTCCTCTAACTAACTGGATCCCAGCTTGCTATCGTCTGTCTGCGTGTCACTACTGCTGATTATCAAACGAAACTATGGATTTAATAAACTGGGCTTTGAACGCAATTGACACTATTTTTTCAACGAGGAAAAGTGCCCTGGGGGAGGTTGTTTGCCCCGCAGGAACGGCTGCTGCGGGCTATTTGAGGGACACAAGTAATTGGAAACTCTTGTGCCTGTCTGATCTTTCCATCGAAGATGTCGAAGATTTGTACGTCTTCGTAGTAATGGTCATCGGGATCGTTCTGATTGGATCTGGGATTGTCCTGGTGTACCGTAAATTGATGAAGATGGACATAGCCTATCAAAATGCTGGCCAAGCGAGGTTTAACCATCAAATTGAAAAAATGGAGAGGACTCTGACAGCGGCAAATGGAGAACTGTCTAGGAAAATGGATTACATCATGATCACGCTGAGAGCCGTCCATGAAGGATTCAACGTCCAGCAATGAAGGATTAAGTACTGAATCTGTAAGAGAATATAAAGTTTCTTTCTCTGGGATCAGTACTATTCGACTAATCTGGCCCCCCTCACACAAGTCCTCCAGATTATCTGCAGTTTTTTTGTTTTCAAAACATTTGAGCTGCACTGACTCCACGGACAGCCAGCTGCATGGCCCAAGGACAAATGCCAGCAGCTAAGACAAAACATCTCCTGCCAAAGAGACTTTGTTGTTCTTAACTGATACAAACACCTACACTCAACACTACACCCACACTGACTCAAAAACTGATGAAAAAGATCACTCACTCACTGCTCTCTTTGTGTCCTTGTGTACTTTCTTGTCTGCTAACTGTGCATTGAGGGCTTTTTTTCTTGTAATCATAATATTGATCATATATAACACACTGTGTGTGTTTATATATTTACATATTTATTCCATCTAGCTACAATGCTCTGCACTGGGTGTGTTTATATTTATATATCTATATATTTATTCCATCTAGCTACAATGCTCAGCACTGGGTGTGTTTATATTTATATATCTATATATTTATTCCATCTAGCTACAATGCTCCGCACTGTGTTTTTATATATCTACATATTATTCCATCTAGCTACATTGCTCCGCACTGTGTGTGTTTATATACTTGCATATTTATTCCACCTAGCTGCAATGCTCCGTACTATGGGTGTTTATATATTTACATATTTATTCCATCTAGCTACAATGCTCTGCACTGTGTGTTCATATATTCATATATTTATTCCATCCAGCTACAATGCTCTGCACTGTGTGTCTGTGTGTGTGTGTGTGTATATATATATTTTATAGTAATATGTACATATGTATATTAGCTGCTCTTGCTTGCTTGTTTTTTTTTTTTTCTTGCCTTCTGATTGTTGCTCTGAGTGTTGCTATCCCTGTGCTGTTGCAATCCTGGAATTTCCCCGTTGTGGGACTAATAAAGGCTTATCTTATCTTATCTTATCTTATATGACTGGTACTCTGACAATCAATGGTTTTTTGCTCTTTCCTATTGTGTTATCCTTTTCTTCCCTATGCATCCTGTACCCATCTGATGACAGGCGCGTTCTCAGATGCTGCCGTGTCACCGGAAATGCAGGTCGTTTTCTGTGTCAAGTCAAATCCCTTGTATGTTATCAGTCATACCTGTTAATGTACTTGGCAATAAATCCTTTCTGAGTTCTGAGTTCTGAGTTCTGAAGGTTGTGGGTTCACAGACAGCAGGTCCTATTTGTGAGGTGTTTGCATGTTCTCTCTGTGTTTGTGTGGCTATACTCTGGTTTACTCCCAAAACATGGAAATTAGGTTAACTGCGGAATCTTAAGTGGCCTTTAATTTCACCCAGAATCAAACAAAATGAGCAGTAAGAACATGAAGGCAGCCTTTTTAGTCTAACAATGAGGAGGAAGACAATTTGTGTTTGCTGCCAGCTGAGAAAAATTGAGAAGTAGTTAGAAAGCAAAAATATGTTTGATCACTGCACAAAAACACAAGTGCATGAACTTTGTGTAGTGTCTGTATAGTCACAAAATCTGGGCTGTAAGTAGTCAGTCTCCGTGAACCCTCTGTGGACTGGAGGTGACAAAATTTAAGTCACATCCACTGTGTGACAGCATTGATGTGGACATGCTACAATCCAGCTTTATGTGTCGTGGATCTGGGTGAGTGCTGCAGTATGTTGGCACGTTCTGCTCTTTGCCTTTAACACAACTCTCTCATCAGAGTGGTTAAGGCATCAGGGTGGTTGGGCAGCATGGTGGAACAGTGGTTAGCAATCTTGCTTCACAGCTAGAAGGTTCCAGGTTTGAATTCCTAGGCTAGCAGGGGTGGGAACTTTTCTGTGCGGAATTTGCATGTTCTCCCTGTGCTGTGTGGGTTTACTCCAGGGACTCTGGTTTTCTCCCACAATCCAATGACATGCATGTTAAGTTAAATGGTGACTCTAAATTGTCCCTAGGAATCCAACTCTGATAGGTAGCTAAGTGCTTTGAGTGGTCTTGTGACTAGAAAAGGACAGATCCTTATCCCTTAAGTGGTGGCAGCTGGGGAGATTCCCATGCTCAGCTGATTGCCTGTAATCTCTCGTCTTCTTTAGATGCACTCAGTGTGTGACCGATGTGTATGATCTGACTCCTCATGACCTTTAAGATCAGTAAGCTGTCGCAGCCTCTCTGTTCTGACTCACACTCACCTTCAAACTGTTCTCCAGGAACAACCTGCTGACTGCCACCCAGCCACTGGGCTTTCTCCCTGGCTCGGCACACTCACCCAGCCTCTGCCAAACACTTGACTGCCTTGTCACTGTTATGTCCACAAACCTGGTAATGAAGATGGACGAGGATGCTATGCAGGAACTGAACTTTATTACATATAATGGTATTAATACAGTCACACACAATTGAGCACTGAGCTCTTATCTATCTCTATATGAGAGTGCCAGCAGAAGAGGCCATAACATGGCCAGCTCCTCCCTTAATTAAGTATGTTGACGTGATGACTGCACCAGCCAGCTACGTCATCATGCCGCTCCCTGTTATAAAATCCTTTTATAACATTCACCCGCCCCCCCTTGGAAAAACACAGAACACTTTCATTCAAACACTCCCCAATTTAGCATATATATATAGACCCCCCTGAACTAGGGTCAGTGGGTGTACCGCTGCTGGACCTGACGTGGCTGAGTGGATTATTCTGCCACCTTTTCAGCTGCGCTCCTACTTAAACAGTCTTTTTTTTCACAGTCTTCCATGGGGAAGGCGGTTCTCCCGGAGGGGCCTTGTTGCGGGCCCACACTGGACGTGCCCCTGGAGATGCTGGGCCCCTTGAACCAGGACCGATTTTCATAATGTTGGGGCCCAGGTCCCACACTGCATCTGCTGACTCCCACAAAGCCTTGCCGTCTGGAGCCACCACTTGGACATGCCAGAGATGGTTTCCGTGCCGAAATGAACCATTCCTCAGCCTGAAGCACGCTGGTCCCAGCTATGCCACAATCCTCAACAGTGTCTGCGGTCTCGTCGACTGTGTCTTGGCTTGCCGCTGTCTCGGTCTTTCATCGGTGCGGATTCAAACCCAGTCCATGACTTTAAGAGGCACCTTGCTCGGCCTCACATGCCATTGTGATAAAGATGGTGCTGCGTGTCCATCTGTCGCTATCGTGTTGGTCACGGACTCTTCACCCAATGCCCTCACAGCGGTCTCTGGGGACCAAAGCTGGTCGTGGGTACTGAAGACGTCCGGCGTCAACCCTGTGTCGCTAACTGTCACAGACCCTTCACCTGTCGGCTCAGCTGTGGCTCCCGTAGACTGGTGCTAAGCGAGGATACTGAAGCAGTCAGGCTCCTCTTCTCCTTTGCCTAGTGTGCTTTGGTGTTGTTGTTCTGTGTTGTGGAAAATTCTCGTGCCCGGTTTTTGTGCCCCAAGGTTCTCTGTGTGCACGGGCTCCCGCTCCTGCAACTCTGCAGAGGCCTCCTTAGTCTCCAGCTGGGCGAGGATCTGAGGCGAGTCTGGCCACTGCCCCCCTCTGGGCAGCTCTCCTTCTGTAAGCCCAGGATGGTTGGTTTCTCATTGACGTCGCTCTTGACGCTCTTGTCCCATACCACATCATCATCATCAATGTCCATTTTGTCCCAACTACCATAGCCTGACAAGTCGAGTCAGTCGCCGTCGCGGATGGTGAAGCCCAGTCGGTAGAAGGGGTCACATCCCATAATTGTCATAGATGGGGTGGATGTTTCAACCCCATCCTATGATTTGTGGCTGTAGTTCCTAATTAATTGTTAATTATTCCCAGCTGGCATGTTATTAGAGCCCTAAGCCGGGGCTCCCTGACAGTTTACATCCACACCCTCTCTCTTTGCCAGGCATCCACCAAGCTGTCTATTATTTTCTTTTGTCCATGCACATTTACTCATACATGCACATTTACACACACTCATCCTCACTCACTCTCCTTGCATCATTCAGCATTCACACACACACACACACACACTCTCTCTCTCTCTCTCTCTCTCTCTCTCTCACCCTGGCACACATGCTTGCATTCATTATCACTCCGTGTTTCAGCTGCCACCACGCCTGCATCCACTCGTCACTCATCGTCAGAGTATTTATGGGTGACAGTGTGAAGCAGTTGCTGTGGTGGCATTTGTCTACTTTGATGATCAGGCTCCTCTGCCGGTTCCTCCTTTCATGGACTTTGTATGGTGTTGTTTCTCCAGAGCCAGTTGCTCCGACCCTACTAGTAGGTCTTTCTCCTCTATTTTGCTCACCGTCCTGACCAGGGGCTCGCTTGTATAATTAATTGCCCTTCTGATCTGCTTCAGTCCCGCCTGGAGTGCATGGAGCCTGCCAGCAGAGTTGTAGCCAATCTTCTCCCTCATTACTCATGTTCGAACTGCCTTTTGGACATTTCGTATATGTATGTCTTTCTGTTAATAAACACGTTACTTCACTGCACTTTGGGCTTGAACCAATTCATTTGTTCACTGCGCAGTTACGCAGTAGACATGACAATAATGTTTTTACCGTGTGTAGCCACTTGAAACTTGAAATCATAAGCAATCCTTGACTTGTAGTAGACCGTTAGCTCGACTGTCCCAGTGTTGCTAACTCTGTGACCACCATATCCATACAGCGCTACTGGGTTTTTTCTAATTGGGTGGTTGGGGAAAAATTTCTTCACTGTGGCCCAATTCAGCATCGACTTAACTGCCACAGTGTTGAGCAGCAGTGGCACAGTCATGTCATCCAATTCAACCATGCCGTATGCGCATGAATTAATTTCAGGGCTTACCACGTGGATGGTGGTCATTGGCGGGCAGCTTTGCTTGCTTGGCAGGTCCCACGGTGTCGGCAACCAGCACATTTTGGCAAAATTGTTGGACCTCCCACACTTGTTACATCATTGTCCTCTTGCCGGGCAAAAATGTGCTCTCTCATGGTGCATCGGGGAACCACAGTTACCACACACAGGGCCTCTCGGGCGGTCCTCCGGTTAATGGCGTTTGTCTCAAACTCCTCTGCCGTGTCTCCATATTCCTCCATGCCCACAGCGTTGGTTAGTGGTGAGTGTCCTAGCTGTCGATGTTGTTGGCGCACACCTAGCTCTGATGCTAACCTGTCCACTGATTCCCATTGGAATGCTAGCTTGATTGTGTTAGCTAGCATCATGTTGTTTGGTGCCGTTAGCATCTTAGCCCTTAGCCTCAGGTTGTTTGCGTGCTTGGCCAATTGGTCTTGCACCATCTCGTCCTCTAACAGTCCAAATCTGCACATGCTAGCCAGTTGTCTCAAATCAGCGACAAATTTTTGGGTGGACTCAACAATTTCCTGTCGCCTCTGGTGGAATCTTATGTGGTGCACTAGCACATTGTCTGGCATAGCAAAGTAGCTAACTAGTAGCTCCACAGCATCTACATACGAGTCCGTCGGACCAAGCGTGTCAAAAATCCTCTGACCTTCTATGCCCAGGCTGTGGATAAACAGTGCCTGCTTCCTTCCTTTATCCAACTTTCCCAGGTACAATGCTGCAACATAGGGCTCGAAGGCATCCAGCCAATGTAGCCACGGGACAGGTGGTTTACCTGGGAGCTTGAGGAAAGGCCTCAGCAGTCTTAGGCACACTTCCATAGCTTGTAACTTCTTGTCGACAAATGTTATGTCCACAAACCTGGTAATGAAGACAGATGAGGATGCTGTGGAAGGAACTGAACTTTATTACATATAATGGTATTAATATAGTACATACGACTGAGCACTGAGCTCCTATCTGTCTCTATGTGAGACTGCCAGCAGAAGAGGCCATAACATGGCCGGCTCCTCCCTTAAGTATGTCGGCATGATGACGGCATCAGCCAGCTACGTCATCATGCCGCTCCCTGTTATAAAATACTTTTATAACAGTCACCTCCCAGACATTTTCTCCAGGATTTACTCTCTCTGGACGTCGCAAGTAAGAACTCTGAGCAATATCAGATTACCTAACCCCTGTGCTTCAGGATCTCCTACCTCCCCATTCTCTTCTCCGTGGATACCCCCACTGTACTCTCAGCCTCTGGAAGGATCTTCTATGTAAGAACTCTGAGCATTTGCATTATTTTCCAGTAACCCCTTGTGTCTCAGGATCTCTGGCTCCTCACTCCAGTGGATTTGGACTCCCTTACCTCTCCATCCTTGGACCAATTTGCTATCTGGACCTTCAGCACCAGGGTCATCTCCCAAGTAAGGACTCTGAGTAAACTAAAGTCCTTAAACAAGGGAGCTCAAACTCATTCCACGGAGGACTGAGACCCTGCATGTTTCACTTACACCCAGTTTCTGCAGCCGGTGTTTTACTGATTAGCAATCAGTTGGGAAAAATTCTGTGAATTCACCTGTTGAAGACACAGGGTGGAGGTAAAATGTGCAGGGTCTTGGCCCTCCATGGAAGGAGTTTGAGATCCCTGCTTTAAACAGACTCTACTCAGGACCCCACATGGCCCGTGACTTACAGGTTGAAGAACTAATTCCCGCTGCCAATTCCCACCCATCTGGTTCCTCTGCTTGCAACTTAGCTTTCTCTGAATAATTCCTCAAATATACTTACAGTCATTAATCTTGTCACTTACCCTGTTCCTCCCTATTCCCACAGGGGTCTATTCACCCCACGCAGCGGGAAGCTGTCACCTGTCACCTGTAAATAGTTTAATAAAAGTCATTTTCTTGCCTCATTACTTGCCTCCATGTTTTGTGTCCTGCTACTGGGTCCAGACTTTGCTGAGCCATGACATTATGCTTGCAATTCATGCTGCACTACCAGATGAGGAAGGTGGGGTTGTGTTAGGTTTGACTTACCTGTTTAACATGCTGATTCAATCCTCATCTATTGTCATATCAGGACATGGACATGGATGACTGGGCCAATGTTGCCAAAATTTGCTGTCAGTTCTCATATGTAGATGTTAAAGGTTAAACTACGAGCAATGGATGTAAAAACAGCAACATTTATCCGTCCATCTTCTTCCGCTTAATCCTTTTCGGGTCACAGGGGGGCTGGAGCCTACCCCAGTATCTTTGGGCGAGGGGCAGGGTACACCCTGGACAGATCACCAGTCCATCGCAGGGCCAACACAGAGACAGACAACCATTCACTCTCACAGTCATACCTAAGGATAATTTAGAATCCCCTGTTGATGCCAATTAACCTAACTTGCATGTTTTTGGCATATGGGAGGAAACCGGAGAAATCCCGGAGTAAACCCACGCAGACACGGGGAGAACATGCAAACTCCACACAGATCACTGTTGGTCGGGGGCTGGGATCGAACCCAGGATCCCCCGGCAAACGGTGAGTTGCTGTGCTGCCACAGTGTAAACCACTCCACCACCGCGCTGCCCCAGCAACATTTATCCATGAATAACATTTATTCCTTTAGTGATGGGCCTTTAAAAAACTCAGCTGCTAAGGATAATTACTATTGTTTGAAGCTCTCAAATATTTATGTGACTGGCACTTTGACAATTGTCCCCCTCCTCTATTATTTGACCACACCAGAGATAAAGGGAAATTTTGAGGGCAGTGGAAAATGGAGGGGAATGGGGGACATATATATTGAAGAAGATAGACAGGCAGAGATGATGAGGTTGAACAAACAAAAAAGTCAGTAAAACTCAATCTAATATTTGAGCATGTGCTCCTTTACAGCAAACTAGTATTATACAGTTAAGCTTTCCACTATGGTTTAGAAACAAATCACAACTCAGATGTAGATGAGAGTTATCAGTGTTCCTAAAGCACTAACCACTGGAGTTAAATTACATTTAAAAGTCTTGTTTTAGATTTTAAAGTTTGCTTCTTAAAACGTCAATGTGAAGCCACTGTGCACAATACTAATGACATTGTTTGTGTGTGTTTGTGGGCGTGCATGTGGTACCTGTAGTGTTCTGGTGCGTGTTTGTCCGTTAGTAGCTGCAGGTAAATGGACTGAGATCTCCTTTTCATGCACCAGTTCTGAAAAAAAAAAAAAAAAATAAAAACAAGGGACATATTATGCACTTTTTTCCCCACATGTTGAGGCAGTTCCCAGAGGTCCTAATGAAATGTGTGACATGCTTTAGTCAAAATGCCTCAGGGATTAATTGCTGCAGCACCATTTTAACTCATCGTATGCAGCCTTCCTTAGCTCATTTTGTTACATGTCCTTTAAATGGTCATAAACTCCAGTTCACCCCACACTCTCTCTCTGGACACTACTGAGGTCTGCTGTAAAAGCCATATTGCTAATGTTAGCTAGCTAGCTACTAGAGACGGGTCGATCCGATACTTAGTATCAGTATTGGGGAACAATAAATAAAAACTGATCCCTTAACAGAGAATAAACCAATAAATGCCTTTTAAAAATGCTCGACTTTCTGTAAAATTCTTTCACTCCCTCTGCAGCACTTATCTGTGAGGGAGACTGTGTGTCAAAAATGTAATGTTAAAGACAAGTTGGTTGCTAATGACCATATTTTAGGATAAAAGAATAAATAAATGAAAACTACATCCATCCATCCATCCATTCATCCATCCATCTTCTACCTCTTTTCTGGAGGTCCGGGTCAGGGAGGCAGCAGTTCAAGCAGAGAAGCCCAGACTTCCCTCTCCCCAACCACCTGCTCCAGCTCTTCAGAGAGGATACCAAGGCGTTCCCAGACCAGCTGGGAGATGTAGTCTCTCCAGCAAGTCCTGGGTCTTCCTCAGGGTCTCTTCCCAGTGGGACGTGCCTGAAACACCTCAAGTGGGAGGCATCCAGGAGGCATCCTGATCAGATGCCCAAACCACCTCAACTGGCCTTTCAATGTGGAGCAGCAGCGATTCTACTCTGAGCCTCTCCCGGATGACTGAGCTTCTCACCCTATCTCTAAGGGTGAGTCCAGCAATCCTACGGAGAAAGCTGATTTCAGCCACTTTTATCTGCAGTGAGGTGAGGTGAAGGTAGGAATGTAGATTGACCGGTAAATCAACAACTTTGCCTTAGAGCTCAGCTCCCTCTTCACCATAACAGATCGGTACAACGTCCGCATCACTGCAGTTGCTGCTCCGATCCATCTGTCAATGTCTCGCTCCATTCTCCCCTCACTCGTGAATAAGACCCCAAGATACTTAAACTCCTCCACTTGGGGCAGGAGCCTGTCCCCAACCCGAAGAGGACAATCCACCTTTTTCCGGCTGAGGACCATGGACTCAGACTTGGAGGTACTGATTCTCATCCCAGCCGCTTTACACTCAGCAGCAAACCGTCCCATTAAGACCTGTAGGTCATTGCTGGATGAAGCCAACAGGACAACATCATCTGCAAACAGCAGAGGTGAGATCCTGTGGTCACCGAACATGACACCCTTCGTTTCTTGGCTGCACCTAGAAATTCTGTGGGTAAAAATTATGAACAGGATAGATGACAAAGGGCAGCCCTGGTGGAGTCCAAGTCTCACTGGGAATGAGTCCGACTGAGTGTTGGCAATACGAACTAAACTCTCACAACGGTCGTAAAAAGACCGGATAGCTTGTAAAAACAAGCCCGGTACCCCATACTCCTGAAGCACTCCCCACAAAAAACCACAAGGGACATGGTCGAATGCCTTTTCCAAGTCCACAAAACACATGTAAACTGGTTGAGCAAACTCCCATGAACTGAGAATCGAGGATTCTCGAGAGGGTAAAACGCTGGTCCAATGTGCCACAGCCAGGATAAAAACCACATTGCTTCTCCTGAATCCAAAGGTCGACCAACAGTCAGACTCTCCTCTCGACCGCCACCTGATCCAGATGAAAACTACATAAGATATGTAATTGAAAACAAAAACGTTTTTAAAATAAATACATAAACGAAGACTTATAGACAAGTAGATAACTAATTTTATCTATTCTGCATATTTAAGTCTTCATAAAGTCTTTCTAAAAACTTGTGTAAACTTGATGCAGGGGTCGTTGCATGAGCGAGTAGTGACATCATTGAACCTCTGCAAACTCGTGTGCAGGGCGCCTCGAGTTTTCATAGTAAGCTATGATGATTTTTTCTGTTATTTTGAGAGGCCAACTAAAAATAAGTATATTCATCTTGATTTAACATGTTTCATAGTACTGAAATTTCTATTTTTGCTGTTTAAAACATATGATTAATTAAAGAAACTATTGTTTTTCAATGTATAAACAACAAAAACCTCTGTGCCAAAATAAATCTGTAAGTATCAGATAGCACTTGTATAAGAACGAATCTGCGCACTAGATGTTAGATAACAAACAGGAAAAAAAAATCTTTCCACCCATTTTCTTTAATGAACTGGCCAAGTTACAAAAATCAGGAGGTGCACAACCAGCACCTCCACGACAAAAAAGCGCCCGATGCAACACCACTCCTGATGTCATTTTTGGCATGCGGGGCCGTTTGCGAAGGCCAGTGCCTCAAGTATACACAGGGTTTGACTGTCAGAGTGAATGCTCTTGCTATAGAGAACATACAGTATTTGTCTGTTTGCTCCTGGACCTGCCCCAAGGCTGGGCAATAAATTGATTTTTAAATCGGTATTCAAATACTTTTGTTTGGAAGATTTTTTAAAAATTAATTTCAGCTGAATCAAAAAAAAATTTTTTTTCCCCATTTTATGGTGACATGCACAGAGAAAAGGAAGGATCTTGTTCCTAAAAAAGGCAGCGTTACCTCTGTTATGGAATTGGTTCAGAGGTGCACCTTCTGAGGATGAGCAAACCGCTCCCTACGGTCTGTTTGAAAACACTGGCCACTAAAGGCAGTGCCATGACAAACATTTTTCAACACCTTAAAATGAAACATTCAGCTGAGTGAGAGACATGTTGCACTGCAAGGTATTATTGAATGAGAAAATACGAGGGGGGCTGAAAAGTTTATAGGCTGAAAAGTTCACAGTGGTCAAATTTGATCAAATGTGGTTTATTTTTCAACACAGTCTCCCCTTCGGTCTACACACTTCTTCCATTGGCATTGCAGTGCTTGGATCCCTGTAGTTGAAACATAAACTACATTTGGTCAAATTTGACCACTATGAACTTTTCAGCTTATAAACTTTTCAGCCCCCACTCGTAGTCCTATAACACCAGCTACAAAACAGGCAACGCTGGTGGCTTAATTTTCCCACAGCACCCCATACAACAAGAAAGGGCTCAAGTGGAGACACTATGTTATTCCCCGGCTCCGCAGGCAATCACCACACCTGCGTGATTAGATGCACCTGCTACCTCTGCCTCGCCAGCGCATAAAAGGACCTTCATGTGAATGCTTCAGTGCTGGCTCGTTGGGTATACTACCTGCAAAACTAGCAAGTAAGTTTAAATTCCTTCCCAGAGGAGAAAAAAGTAATTTTTCTTGTCTTTTTCTCCTTCAGGTTGCTACCATCTTCGTGGTGCGTCTCCGGGGTCGTTGTGCGCTCACCTGCTCCATCATCATCACCACTTCAGCTGCCTATTCCACCCGGTCAGACACCTCACCCAATGTTTTGCTTGCCTACCAGCATCCTTCCTTGGTTCGCCGTTGTGTTGGGTTCCTCTGCCGGGTTCTCGGTTTTTCCCACATGAGTGCAGTCCTATTTATCCCTTTGCAGTCTCCCTCCTTGTCTAACCTGCTCTTGTCGCTCCTTCCAAGCTGGGTCTTCCGCTGACGAGTGACGTCTTTCATTAACGAAGCTTTCCTTTTTTGAATCAATAAAATCTGATTAATTTGCTTCTCTGTGTCATCGTGTGTTTTCTCTGGTGTCACTCCCTGCACGTGAGCTGTCAATTATTACCAATCATGACAGAATGAGCCAGCCACAGTGCAAGCTCAGTGGGAGCGGCATCAGCGGAACACTCCGCTTTAGATCGCTTAGATGCCACAGAGAGGCAGGTGGCCATGCTTATGCAGCAGCTGCAGACAATTACGCAGCAGCTGGGCATGTTCGCCGAACATTTGGCCCGCTTGTCTTGTCCGGGTTCCACCCCTCCACCTGTCATCCCAGTTTCTTCCACTGCGCGCTGGACTACTTCCGTTCCCTCACCTGCCCCGCACGCGGGGGAGGTGGGGAAATGTAAGGGCTTCCTTTGTCACGTCTGGCTTCATTTGGGTCAGGTCGGTGGGGAATACCTGGACGATACAGCTAAAATTCACTTCATGACCCTCCTACTGCGAGATAGGGCCGTCACCTGGGCCCAATCCATTCTCGACAGTCCGGAGGGCCCTAATTACTTTTTTGATAGATTTGTTAATGAATTCGCTCGCACATTCGACCGGACAGAGAGTGAAGGGAACATCATGAGCCGAGTGATGTCACTCCATCAGGGGAGTCGGTCTGCCGCCGACTACTCAGTGGAGTTTTGGGTCGCTGCGGCAGACTCTGGATGGAATGATGTTTCGCTACACAGAGTCTTCCTCCAGGATTTAAACGAAAACCTCCGTGACGACCTAGCGGTTCATGCAGTTCTTTCCTCCCTGGATGGTCTTATTGATCAGGCTGTCAGCTTAGACAACCAATACCGTGAGCACGCGAGGGAGGGCAAAGCCTCCTCCAACCTGCCCAGTGCGTGCACGCCCTCTTTGGCTACTGACACAGGTGGAGCCGGCTCTTTCTCTGAGCCTATGGAGCTTGCCCGAGTCCGTCTGACTCCGGAATAGCACCAGTGATGGAGGAGAGCCAGCGCATGCATGTACTGTGGCTTTTTAAAGCACACACTGCATAAGTGCCACCTGAAGCAAAAAGATGCGGCCTGTCAGTAGCCATGGGGGGTCCGACAGGTGGGAAATCTTTTCATTCCCCTGGTAACTTCTCCATTTCGTCCCTCATTAAGCTGCTGGGGGTCGAGAGGAGAGTTATGGCTTTGACTGATTCAGGGGCAGAGCAAAACTTTATTTCTGCGCACCTCGTGTGGGATGTAGGCATCCCCACGACCAAATCCAATGGCTGTGGTATGCTAAGCTAACTGGGCGAACTATTAAACAGCTCAGTATTGTTACAAAAATTATCAAAATGTGAAAGATGAACTTTATAAAGAAAAAACGATCTGCCTGCCCATTATTTCCAGTATGTACAATAAGTGAAAGTGATAAAATTGATTCAGTGACAGGAAAGCACCAGGAAATGGGCAAATATAATAGAAGTGGAACCGGAGTTGCAGGATGATGGGAATGTGGAAGTACGTCACTCTACATTGTGCAAGAAGTCCATTATTTTGCACATTATTTTTTATTCTTGTTTAAGTTCAAGGTTATGTTAAAAGTATTCCTTTTTGTCTTGGCAGTCTCCCTTGGTCTTAGGTTTATTTTGAAAGTATTTCCGGTTTTGCTTTAGTTTAGTTTATGTAACTTATGTCCTGTCTTATTTTGAAATGCATTTTCCTGTTAGTCCTTGGTGATGATCTTCACTTTACTTTTAGGTTAAATCTGGTAACTTCCCTCATCAGCTTAATTCTCTGCTCCTGTGTCCCCTCCTGTCATCCATTTGTTGTTTGTCTGCTCCCTTTTAAATGCAGTCTGGTCTTTCCCCTCCTCGTGGTGCCACGATAGATGTTATGGCATGTTGCCACATTCCTTGCTTGTTCCCCATGTCATTACAATAAATCACTGTGAACTGGATTATTGCCTGCATCTTGGGTTTTCTTCTCTCTGCCTACCCCTTAGGCAGAGAGACATTACTCTGACATTCATAAAAATACTGGCAGCTGCCAGTGGTGCCCCTCAGCCTTTTTCTGTGTTGTTGAGATGTAGCTTACATGGCATTTTGACCTTGACCTTGCAAACCCAAAAGCATTGTGATAGTGCAGGGTCACAGGGTGAATCTGTGTTCAAAGTTTGGTGACCCTACCTTAACTCATTTTATAGTAATAGGGCATGACCTTTTGACCCCAAACCCATAGTCAGAGGTCAGGGTCTCAGGGTGAACACATATACCAAGTTTGATAAGATAAGATAAGATAAGATAAGCCTTTATTAGTCCCACAACGGGGAAATTCCAGGATTGCAACAGCACAGGGATAGCAACACTCAGAGCAACAATCAGAAGGCAAGAAAAAAAAAAACAAAAACAAAAAAAAAACAAGCAAGCAAGAGCAGCTAATATACATATGTACATATTACTATAAAATATATATATACACACACACAGACACAGACACACAGTGCAGAGCATTGTAGCTGGATGGAATAAATATATGAATATATGAACACACAGTGCAGAGCATTGTAGCTAGATGGCATAAATATGTAAATATATAAACACCCACAGTACGGAGCATTGCAGCTAGGTGGAATAAATATGCAAGTATATAAACACACACAGTGCGGAGCAATGTGGCTAGATGGAATAATATGTAGATATATAAAAACACAGTGCGGAGCATTGTAGCTAGATGGAATAAATATATAGATATATAAATATAAACACACCCAGTGCTGAGCATTGTAGCTAGATGGAATAAATATGTAAATATATAAACACACACAGTGCAGAGCATTGTTGCTAGGTGGGATGAGCATTGATGACTCTAGCTTTACTTGTTTTATAGTAATAGTGCAAAGGGAATGTTGCCGCTGACTTTTGACCTTTTGACCCCAATCCCATAGTCAGAGGTTAGGGTCTAAGCCATCCATGATTTGTCTTAAATACAATACTACTGATTTGAAAAGGCTGCATCACTTCCTTCTGTAGTTATCACGTTTACAAGATTCAGGGAAAAACTGACCTCTGACCTAAAAGTCAGCGGTCACCCAAAATCGAACTTCTTCAAGATTTATCATAGATACAACTATTGGTGTCAATTTGAAAAGTGTATGTTATTTCTTTCTCTAGTTATCATGTTCACAAGATTTTAGGAAAATCTTACCTCTGACCTTTATGTCAAGGTCAGAGGTCACCCAAATTCAAACTCATCTGAGATTTTTCATAGATACAACTACGGCATAGATTTGAAAAGTGTATGTCATTTCTTTCTCTAGTTATCGAGTTCACAAGGTCGCTGCCACCACCACTGCCACCCATTCACCTGGCGGAGTGATGACAATACCCCTTCAAAGGCTTGAAGGGTAACTAATTCAAGTCCATAAACGTAAAAAAGAAAAACAAAATAGTCCATCCAATTTGAAACCTTGCTGGGTCTGGAAGTTTGAAAGTTCAACTAGGCTTCAGATAAAAATTAAAAGAACTTCTTTCAGTTGAAAATAATTTTATAAATGTTTTAAATTGCAGCGCAGGAATGTGAGCATTCACTCCACGTACACTGAAATAGTTCAAGCCTTTCTGATTTCTTTTTGATGGTCATTGTTATAGTTTTAAAATTAAATAAATTATAAATTGTGATATTCTATTTCATTGAGATGCACTAATATTCAGAATGAGGGGTGAGAGAAGATAAAAAAAGTAAGCTACTCCTGCAATTCACTCATTTACTACACTTAACATGTTAGCCAGCACAACTGAAATAGCTCAGCTCTCAGCAACCATCATCCAAGCGAGATTATTGTCTGACATTTAAACTAACAGAAACAGCACATACTAACAGTGTAGTCAGTTTCCTAAAGCCTGTAACAGTCACTCATTGAAAATAAGAAGTGCTAACTTTACTCACTAAAACTGCTTTCATCTGTGCACAGCCTTGCACACAGACACATGCAGGACATTGAGGGTGTCATACAAAACTGCCCCAGTGGACACACTCAAAATAATCAGGGGGTGAGAAAGACTGGCTCATTTAACCTCACCAGAGCGCTGTTTATAGGTGGCTCGATTTCAGCCATCCATCACTGTGGGCAGAGCGCAGCACAGACCAGCTGACAGGCAGCTGGAGCCAGGGCAACGGAACAGAAGGACAGATGCACTGCTGTAATGCTGCTGTGATATGACAACTCTGATTTGTTTTATTTCTTTATTATACCCCCCGCAATCAATTTGGCTTAAACTATAGGCTATACTCCTCTTGTAGTTTATGATTAAAATAAAAATGTGGATGGAAAAAAGCTATTCTGTGTCTTGTCATATGAAAATTAAAATGACAGGTAATAATACTTTGATTACAGTGGATATAAAAAGTCTACACACCCCTGTTCAAATGCCAGGTTTTTGTGATGTAAAAAATGAGACCAAGATAAATCATTTCAAAACTTTTTCCACCATTAATGTGACCTATAACCTGTACAACCCAATTGAAAAACAAACTGAAGTCTTTTAAGGGGAAAAATAAAAAATAAAAAGCTTACAATAACCTGGCTGCATAAATATGCACACCCTGTTATAATTGGGGATGTGGCTGTGTTCAGAATTAACCAATCACATTTAAACTCATGTTAAATTGGAGTTAGCACACACCTGCCTCCATTTAAAGTGCCTCTGATTAACCCCAAATAAAGTTCAGCTGTTCTATTAGGCTTCTCCTGACATTTTTGTAGTCACATCTTACAGCACAAGCCATGGTCCGCAATTTCCAAAGCGTCAGAGGGATCACATTGCTCAAAGGGGCCAGTCAGAAGAAGGGTACAAAAGAATTTCCAAGGCATTAAATATACCATGGAACACAGTGAAGACAGTCATCATCAAGTGGAGAAAATATGGCACAACAGTGACGTTACCACGAACTGGACGTTCCTTCAAAATTGATGAAAAGACGAGAAGAAAACTGGTCAGGGAGGCTGCCAAGAGACCAGCAGCAACATTGAAGGAGCTGCAGGAATTTCTGGCAAGTACTGGCTGTTTAGTACATGTGACAACTATATCCCGTCTTCTTCATATGTCTGGGCTATGGGGTAGGGTGGCAAGAAGGAAGCCTTATCTTACGAAGAAAAACATCCCTGGCTACATTTTGCAAAAACACATTTGAAATCTCCCAAACGCATGTGGAAAAATGCGTTTTCAACAAAGGTTGAACTTTTTGGCCATAATTCCAAAAGGTATATTTGGCGCAAACACAACACTGCTCATCACCAAAAGAACACCATACCTACAGTGAAGCATGGTGGTGGCAGCATCATGCTTTGGGGCTGTTTTTCTTCAGCTGGAACTGGCGCCTTAGTCAAGGTGGAGGGAATTATGAACAGTTCCAAATACTAGTCAGTGTTGACACAAATCCTTCAGGCTTCTGCTAGAAAGCTGAAGATGAAGAGGAATGTCATCTTTCAGCACGACAATGACCCAAAGCATACATCCAAATAAACAAAAGAATGACTTTACCAGAAGAAGGTTAAGGTTTTGGAATGGCCCAGCAAGAGTCCAGATCTGAATCCGAACAAACATCTGTGGGGTGATCTGAAGAGGGCTGTGCACAGGAGATGCCCTCACAATCTGACAGATTTGGAGCGTTTTGGTAAAGATGAGTGCGCAAATATTGCCACACCAAGATGTGCCACGCTGATAGACTCCTACTCAAAAAGACTGAGTGCTGTAATAAAAGCCAAAGGTGCTGCAACAAAGTATTAGTTTAAGGGTGTGCATATTTATGCAAGCAGGTTATTGTAAGTTTTTTATTTTTTATTTTTCCCCTTAAAAGTTTTCAATTTGTTTTTCAATTGGGTTGTACAGGTTCTAGGTCACATTATTGGTGGAAAAAAGTTTTGAAATGATTTATTTTGGCCTCTTTTTTTTTTTTTTTTTTTTTACATAAAACCTGGCATTTGAACAGGGGTGTGTAGACTTTTTATATCCACTGTAGATAACATCAAAACATTCTACCACATCCTGTGAGTGTTTCCTTGTGTGACTATGTCAATACGTGAACACCCATGATTTTAGAACAAGTCACTTAAATAGTGATCGGGGCATCGGACTGGGGAAGGGGGTACTGTTTACCCAAGGCCCACTGCAGGGAGGGGTTTTCAAAAAGTCTGGAATGAAAAGATTTTTTTTCTGTTGCATCCATCCATCCATCCATCCATCCATCCATCCATCCATCCATCCATCCACGTGTTGCATCATTTTAATTTTTAATTAATTAATGCCATAATAAAATTCACCCTGGTTGAATGAAGTGTTTGAGAGACTGAATTTTGCATTAACAGTAGTGATGAATGCTGTCTGAGGCCCCTAAAACCCCTTTAAAAAGGTGCAAAATAGATTAGTCCACACACCTACTCCCGGTTAATTGAAGCGCGGCACCAGTCACACAGCAGCCTGCAGCACGTCTGCTTCCTCAGCCAGGTAAGTGCATCATTATCCTAAACCTTGTCTTTTATATTAATTTATTTATTGCTTTGTGAAAGTACAGTAGGTGATTTATTATTTTTTAAACATAAATTCATAAAATTAGCAACTTGTAGAACTACAAAGGTATAAACTTAGTACAAAATAGCAAGAATAAAGATGCAAAAATATGATAAAAGATGGTAATTTACGGCTTAACCCGTTGAGTGTGAGAATTTGCATGCCCCTAGTGGCAGAACGCGGCACTGCGCATGCCTTCTCACTCTGACTTTGTCAAAAGTAAGTGAGAAATTTCTGTTTTTTTTTAATGTACTGATTTCTTGTTCATATACTTTGAAGATAAGATGATGAGGTACCTCTGTACAAAAAACGGCATCAAAAGACTGAACCATTTTTTGTGTAAATATGTCCAAAGTCCAGTTTTGACTGAGTTATAGAATTTAAAGAGGTGCCGTGACATTATGCAAATTAGATGCATAAATTTATTCCTATCTGAAACTTTGGATCATATTTTACATCTTTCTAATTGACAGTAAGCCATTATCTCTTACCACTTTCAAGTTACAGCCTTGGAAATCTGAAATATTTTATTGGCAAAAAATATTTACCACTCTTGACCACTAGGGGTTATGTCGCAGTTCTGCAACATACACACTGAGAGGGTTAAAAAGTCACATATTTACTATAAGCAAGCCCCAAATTTATGAGAAAAACAGATTTTAATTCAACTTTATTTATATAGCGCCATTTCACAACAACAGTCATCTCATAGCACTATCAACTGTAGGGAGGACCCCCACAGTTGCAGAAAGACCCCAGCAATCAGGCGATCCCCTGTGAGCAAGCACTTGGCGACGGTGGAGAGGAAAAACTCCCTTTTAACAGGAAGAAACCTCCAGCAGAACCAGGCTCAGGGAGGGGCAGTCATCTGCTGCGACTGGCTGGGGGGTGAGGGGATAGAGAAGAAGAAAAGAACAGACATGTAGAGAGCAAACAGCACGATGGGGACTCAATCTATGGGAGAGAACAAACAAATGTTAATGACCAGCAAAAAAAAAATATTTCATAGAGAGTGAGGAAAGGAGTGAGGCCCAGTGCATTACTGGAGGTCCCCCGGCTGACTAAACCTATTAGCAGCATAACTAAGGGAGGGTTCAGAAAACACATGATCCCTCCCTAATTGTAGGCTATATCAAAAAGGTAGGTTTTAGCCCTATTCTTAAAAACAGAGATCGAGTCTGACTCCCGAATCCAGATTGGCAGCTGATTCCACAGGAGAGGAGCATGATAACTGAAGGCTCTGCCTCCCATTGTACTTTTGGAGATTCTAGGTATTACAAGTAAACCTGCATTTTGGGAGCGTAGTGCTCTGTTAGGATGATACGGTAGTATCAGATCTTTTAAATAAAAAGGAGCCTGATTGTTTAGAGCTTTGTAAGTAAGAAGAAGGATTTTAAACTTAATTCTAAACTCTATGGGAAGCCAATGAAGGGAGGCCAGAACCGGAGAGATATGATCTCTCTTTCTAGTACCTGTTAAAACTCTTGCTGCAGCATTTTGGATCAGCTGAAGACTTTTTAAAGATGTTTTAGGACAACCTGATAATAAAGAATTACAATAATCTAATCTCGAGCTAACAAAAGCGTGGATCAGCTTCTCAGCATCACTCTGAGACAAGATGCTCCTAATCTTGGCAATATTACGCAAATGATAGAAGGCAGTCTTAGAAACAAATTTAATATGTGAGAAACAAATTTAATATGTGAATGAGAAAAACCAGAGCTTCCAAATGCCAAAGCGACCCCAACACACATACACACACTCATTTCTAAGAAGACAAAAAAAAAATCTGAAATTTACGACAGTAAAGTCACAAATTATCCATCCATCCATCTTCTACCGCTTTTCCGGAGGTCCGGGTCACGGAGGCAGCAGTTCAAGCAGAGAAGCCCAGACTTCCCTCTCCCCAGCCACCTGCTCCAGCTCTTCAGAGAGGATACCAAGGCGTTCCCAGACCAGCTGGGAGACATAGTCTCTCCACCGAGTCCTGGGTCTGCCCCGGGGTCTCCTCCCAGTGGGACGTGCCTGAAACACCTCAAGTGGGAGGCGTCCAGGAGGCATCCTAATCAGATGCCCATACCACCTCAACTGACTCCTTTCAATGTGGAGGAGCAGCGGTTCTACTCTGAGCCTCTCCTGGATGACTGAGCAACTCACCCTATCTCTGAGGGTGAGTCCAGCAATCCTACGGTGAAAGCTCATTTCAGCCGCTTGTATCCGCAATCTTGTTCTTTCGGTCATTACCCAAAGCTTGTGAGAATAGGAATGTAGATTGACTGGTAAATCGACAGCTTTGCCTTAGAACTAAGCTCCCTCTTCACCACAACAGACCGGTACAACGTCCGCATCACTGCAGATGCTGCTCCAATCCGTCTGTCAATCTCTCGCTCCATTTTCCCCTCACTTGTGAACAAGACCCCAAGATACTTAAACTCCTCCACTTGGGGCAGGAGCCTGTCCCCAACCCAGAGAGGACAATCCACCTTTTACCGGCTGAGGACCATGGACTCGGACTTGGAGGTACTGATTCTCATCCCAGCCGCTTCACACTCAGCGGCAAACCGTCCCAGCAAGAGCTGTAGGTCATTGCTGGATGAAGCCAACAGGACAACACCATCTGCAAACAACAGAGATGAGATCCTGTGGTCACCAAGCATGACACCCTCCATTCCCTGGCTGCGCCTAGAAATCCTGTCCATAAAAATTATGAACAGGATCGGTGACAAAGGGCAGCCCTTGCGGAGTCCAACTCTCACTGGGAATGACTCCAACTGAGTGCTGGCAATACGAACCAAACTCTCACAACGGTTGTACAGAGACTGAATAGCTTGTAACAACAAGCCTGATACCCCATACTCCAGAAGCACCCCCCCAAAAAAACCACGAGGGACGCGGTCAAATGCCTTCTCCAAGTCTACAAAAAACATGCAAACTGGTTGGGCAAACTCCCACGAACCCTCAAGAATTCTCGATAGGGTAAAAAGCTGGTCCGATGTGCCACGGCCAGGATGAAAACCACATTGCTCCTCCTGAATCCGAGGTTCGACCAACAGCCGGACTCTCCTCTCCAGTACCTTGGCATAGACCTTCCCAGGGAGGCTGAGGAGTGTGATCCCTCTAAAGTTGGAGCACACCCTCCGGTCCCCTTTTTTGAAGAGAGGAACCACCACCCCGGTTTGCCATACCAAAGGCACTGCCCCCGACCTCCACGCAATGTTGCAGAGGCATGTCAACCATGACAGCCCTACAACATCCAGGGCCTTGAGGTACTCAGGGCGAATCTCGTCCACCCCCGGGGCCCGGCCACCAAGGAGGTTTTTAACCACCTTGGCGACCTCAGCCCCTGTGATGGGCGAGTCACCTCCCTCATCCCCAAACCCTGTTTCCTCTGTGGAAGGCGTATCAGTGGGATTGAGGAGATCCTCGAAGTATTCCTTCCACCGTCTGACGATATCCCCAGTCGAAGTCAACAGTGTCCCATCCGCACCATACACAGTGTGGACAGGGAGCTGCTTTCCCCTCCTGAGGTGCCGGACAGTTTGCCAGAATCTCTTCGAGGCCGACCGAAAGTCTTGTTCCATGGCCTCACCGAACTCCTCCCATATCCGGGTTTTTGCTTCAGCAACCACCCGAGCTGCACTCCGCTTGGCCTGCCGGTACACCTCAGCTGCTTCGGGAGTCCCACAAGCCAACCAAGCTTGATAGGACTCCTTCTTCAGCTTAATGGCCCCCCTCACCACTGGTGTCCACCACTTGGTTCGGGGGTTGCCACCACGAGATGCACCGACCACCTTGCGGCCGCAGCTCTGGGCCGCCGCTTCAACAACAGAGGTGGAGAACATGGCCCATTCAGACTCCATGTCTCCAGACTCCCTCGGAATGTGGTTGAAGTTCTTCCGGAGGTGGGAGTTGAAGACCTCCTGGACAGGGGCCTCAGCCAGACGTTCCCAGCACACCCTCACTATACGTTTGGGTCTACCGGGTCTGAATGGCTTCCTCCCCTGCCATTGGATCCAACTCATCCCCAGGTGGTGATCAGTTGACAGCTCTGCACCTCTCTTTACCCGGGTGTCCAAGACATACAGTCGGAGGTCTGATGACACAATAACAAAATCGATCATCGACCTGCGACCTAGGGTGTCCTGGTGCCAGGTGCACATATGGACACCCTTATGCTTGAACATGGTGTTCGTTATGGACAAACTGTGGTTAGCAGAGAAGTCCAATAACTGAACACCACTCGGGTTCAGATTGGGCAGGCCGTTCCTCCCAATCACTCCCCTCCAGGTTTCATTGTCGTTGCCCACGTGTGCATTGAAGTCCCCCAGTAGGACAATGGAGTCTCCAAGAGGAGCACCCTCCAGCACCCCGGTCACAGACTCCAAAAAGGGTGGGCAGTCTGAAACATCATTTGGTGCATAGGCACAAATGATGGTCAGGACCCGTTTCCCAACTCGAAGGCGCAGGGAAGCAACCCTTTCGTCCACCGGGGAAAACTCCAATATAGAGGCAGCAAGGTGGGGGGATACAAGAATACCCACCCCTGCTCGTCGCCTCTCGCCCGGGGCAACTCCAGAAAAGGCCAAGCTCCAGCCCCTTTCCAGGAGACTGGTTCCGGAACCGGAGCTGTGTGTTGAGGTGAGGCCGACTATATCTAGCCGGTATCTGTCAACCTCGTACACCAGCTCAGACTCCTTCCCCACCAGAGAGGTGACATTCCACGTACCAAAAGCCAGTTTAGAAAGCTTGGGATCAGTCCGCCATTGTCTCCGCCTTTGACCGCCACCTAATCCACATAGCACTGGACCCCCATGATCCCTCCTGCAGGTGGTGAGCCCACTGGAGGGCGGACCCATGTAACTCCTTCGGGCTGAGCCCGGCCGGGTCCCAGTTTTCTGAAACATTTTAATATATATATTAACCTTTTTCTCTCTCTCATCATATCCAGTTTTCTCACCAATTAGTGACATTTTCATTGTTAACTTCCTTCTTGGAAAGTTAACGTTTTAAAAAAATACATTTGCAATGTTTTCCTGATAAATTTATTGCTTTCCTGATCAATTTATTACTCTTTTTCCTATAAATTAGCCATATTTTATGATAAACATGTTACCTTTCCTATAAAGTTTTTTTCTACAAAATTTACAACCTTTTCCTTGAATTTTCCTGATATTTCTTTTCCATGTGCTCTTATCCTTTCACTTTTGTCCTGTATAAACAATCATCCTTACAGGCTTTATAGGGATGGAGGAGGGAAGGTTAACAGCAGAGGATTTTGGCTCATTTTTTGACAAGGGGAATAGACTTTAAGCTCTTTTGCAAATATTTATTTGAATGGTTCCGGTAGATAGGGCTTGACAACCTGGGAGGGTAGTCCATCTAGGGGAAGGAAAACTCTGATTTCAAACCTCTGCTGACTTGTGGCATACTCGGTCACAGAAAAGGCTTCGGGAGTCAACCCTGAGGTAAAATCCGGAGTCGGAGCCCCTAAGGCAGTCCGTCGTTGATTTAAACTTTGTTCTGGCAGCTCCTGTGATGGCACTGGTGCAAAACTGTAACAGCCTTGCTGTTCCTTTGGATCCATCAGCGACGTGGAGAGGGGGGACATGTTACATGGGCAACAGCCTGTCCTCCATATCACATTGCCCAGGCTAGCATCCAGCAACACTCACAAACACAAACTCACACCCTACACCCTGAAGAGGTCACTCCAGCTTCGCTTGCAGTGTCAACACAACACGGAGAACAACAGTCACAGGTTATAAGTCATTGCTCGACTGGCGTAGAGCTTGGCACCAGGGGTTGTTCCTGATGGTGGGAGGGATCCTTGGATCTCACTGGACAACTACTGCCCGCCTCAAGCTGGGCAGCCCCCAGCAAGTAAGGTGTTGTCCTGCCACAGTCTGCCATCCTCATCGGGTGCGTGGGGATTAGGAAACATCCAAACAGCAGACTGCAACTGTCGCACCAGGAAACAAAACATAACAAAACAACGAAAGAAACCAGCTCTGAAACTGGGATGTTGGAACATTCAGACAATGATGACCAGTCTTTCAATTCAATTCAATTCAATTCAACTTTATTTATATAGCGCCATTTCACAACAACAGTCATCTCATAGCACTACCAACTGTAGGGGGGAACCCCCACAGTTGCAGAAAGACCCCAGCAATCAGCAATCTTTCTGAAAACCTTCAGGACATCAGTGACTCCAGGAAAACAGCTGTCATAAATGATGAGCTCAGGAAGCTGCATATGGACATTGTCACCCTTCAAGAAACACGCCTTGCTGACTCAGGCATGCTGAAGGAAAATGACTACACATTCTACTGGCAGGGGAAAGGCTCTGACGAGCCAAGGAAGCATGGAGTCGGCTTTGCAGTGAGGAACAACCTGCTTAATATGGTAGAGCCAGGCAGCAATGGCACAGAGAGTCTCCTCACTCTTCGCCTCAACACCACCGAAGGCCCAGTCACCCTTATTAGCATGCATGCCCCGACACTGTCTTCCACACCGGACATAAAGGATGAGTTCCACGAGAAGCTCGCATCCATCGTCGCAAGCATCTCCAGCAAAGAGCAACTTGTTCTCCTGGGTGACTTCAATGCCAGAGTGGTGCAGGTCATGACTAGTGGCCCTCTTGCCTTGGACAGTTTGATGTGGGCAAAATGAACGAGAATGGCCAACGACTGCTTGAGCTTTGCAGTTACCACGAATTGTGCATCACCAACTCCTACTTCAGGACCAAGCCTCAACACAAGGTCTCTTGGAGACACCCACGCTCAAAGCACTGGCATCAGCTAGATCTTATCCTGGCCAGGCGTGCCGCCATCAAGAATGTCCTCCACACACGCTCTTACCACAGTGCGGACTGCGACACAGATCACTCCCTGGTCTGCTGCAAGATCAGGCGACAGCCAAAGATGATCAACCGCTCAAAGAAACGAGGGAATCCCCGCATTGATGTTAGCAAGATGTCTCAATCAGACCTCGTGGAAAAGTTTGCAGAGACCTTCGAGAAAGAAATGCAAATCTCACAGCCCAGAGACTTTGCCACAGAGAAGTGGGAAGTACTGCAGTACACCATGGGCTGGCTACCTTTGGGAAGAAGTCCTCCAAGTCTCACGGCTGGTTTGAGGCCAAGTCCATAGAGGTGGACTCCCATCATTGAAGCCAAACGCACTGCCCTCACCAAGTATAAGCGGTCACCCAGTGAAAAGAGCCTGTAGATTCCCCTGGCAGGACAGGGTAACCAATGCAGATGTCTTGAATCGCGCAGGACTTCCCAGCATGTTCACTCTCCTCAGACAGCGCAGGCTGCGCTGGCTAGGCCATGTCCACTGCATGGACAATGGACGCATCCCAAAGGACATCTTGTATGGAGAACTGGCATTTGGGAGGAGATCCGCTGGTCACCCCGGGCTCCGGTACAAAGATGTCATTAAGAGAGACATGAAGGCCACCGACATCAACACAGAGACCTGGGAGAGCCTAGCAGGTGACCGTGCAAAGTGGAAAGGGACCCTGAAGCAACACCTATTACTACTGTATATTTTCCTTAACAGCTGAAACGGAATTGAAAATAATTAGCTACAGGGTTGCAAGAGAAGTACCAAAAGACAGCTGATATGAGTGTAACACTGTACATAAAACATTATTGTGTATTTTAAGGGGAATTTGTTTACTATTAAAAATATAATCTGCCCTGAAAAGAATAGATGGTTAAACTGTTTCAGAGGAAGAGATTAAAAGAATCGGGTTGCCAACCAACAGACAGCTGAGGATGCAGTCCAAGGATGGATAATTTTTTCACACATGGGGAGTTGTTCAGAACTCCGAAAAGAACTCCTTATACAAAGATATACGTAGAGTGATGATAATCAAGTCAGTGGTGGTAATGCACCTGTAAGCTGGTTGCCAACCGCCAATCAAATTTAAAAGGAGAAGAAGAAGAAGAATCTGGAGATGTCTTTCTTAGAGAGACACTTCAGAGGCCCTATTAAAAAAGTCATGTGAGTGCGCATTTACACCCTGTTTTCCATCTTGCACCTGTGGGTTTTTTAGTTTGTCTCTGTTTTTCGTGCTTTGTGCTGTGGCATCTAAATGCCTGTAGACTGTGTTGCCGCTTTACGCTGCAAGGAGGGGACTCATTTAAAAGCAGTGAGGTGTCAGTGCAATCTTGGTGCAGTTTTGTTTTGGTGTGCGTATTCTCACCATGCGCTTTTGATCAGCAAAATGCAGGTGTATAGTCAGTAGTGCATTTGTCAATCACTATCAGGGGTGTAGCACCAAATTTTGGGCCACGGGTACAGCAGTGTGTGTGGGCCCCTCAGCAAACACAAACCAAATTTAAATTTTACATTCCAAGGTTTAAGATGGGGCCCATTTCCATTAAAAGTGTAAGAAAAATGCTGAGTGTGATTGCAAGCTGAAAAACAAGAGAAGAGCACCAAGATGCGAGCAAAATGGTTAAACTTTTGGCCTCAGCCCGTATTATGGGGCTGAGGCCAAAGATAAAAGCAGCTACAGCGGCTGAAATGAGCTTTCTCCGTAGGATTGCTGGACTCACCCTTAGAGATAGGGTGAGGAACTCAGTCATCCGTGAGAGGCTCAGAGTAGAACCACTACTCCTCCACACTGAAAGGAACCAGTTGAAGTGGTTTGGGCATCTGATCAGGATGCCTTCTGGACGCCTCCCACTTGAGGTGTTTCAGGCACGTCCCACTGGGAGGAGACCCCAGGGAAGACCCAGGACTCGCTGGAGAGACTATGGCTCCCAGCTGATCTGGGAATGCCTTGGTATCCTCTCTGAAGAGCTAGAGCAGGTGGCTGGGGGGAGGGAAGTCTGTGCTTCTCTGCTTAAACTGCTGCCTCTGCGACCCGGACCTCTGGAAAAGCAGTAGAAGATGGATTGATGGATGGATGGATGGATAGATTATGTAACTCATAACGTATGGATCCTTGTGGGTTTGACAAAAACTGAAAAAAGAAAACGATATTTGAGAAAAATGTGTCAAGGATATGATGTGGGCAGCAGTGGCTCGGGAGGTAGAGCAGGTGGTCCAATAACAGGATGGTTGGCGGTTCTAATCCCATTCTCCCCAGATATCCTGTCATTGTGTCCCTGGGCAAGACACTTTACCCACCTTGCCTCCAGTGTCCATAACACTGGGTATGAATGTGTATAAATGTTCAGGAGTGGCTGGAGAGGCCATTGGCGCAGATTGGCAGCCACGTTTCTGTCAGCCTGCCCCAGGGCAGCTGTGGCTACAGTAGTAGCTTGCCACTACCATTGACTGTCTGGAGTGAATGAAAAATGTATCTATTTGTAAAGCGTCTTTGAGTGTCTATGATAAAGTGCTATATAAATCTGATGCATTATTATTATTAAGGAAGGCTGGAGCTTTACCTGAAAAAGTCTGAGATTTAAAGGGGAAATTGCAAATTCAAGAGAAAATCTTTGCAAATTTGAGACCACCAAATTTTTCAGAATAAAGTTACAAACACTGGAGAAAAAAAGTTGTAGTATTTTTAATATACAGTATCTCACAAAAGTGAGTACCCTCACATTTTTGTAAATATTTTATTATATCTTTTCATGGGACAACACTGAAGATATGACACTTGGATACATTGTAAAGTATTCAGTGTACAGCTTGTATAACAGTGTAAATATGCTGTCCCCTCAAAATAACTCAACACACACAGCCATTAATGTCTAAACCGCTGGCAACAAAAGTGAGTATACCCCTAAGTGAAAATGTCCAATTGTGCCTAATTAGCCATTTTCCCTCCCCGGTGTCATGTGACTCATTAGTGTTACAAGGTCTCAGGTGTGAATGGGGAACAGATGCGTTAAATTTGGTGTTCTCGCTCTCACACTGTCTCATACTGGTCACTGGAAGTTCAACATGGCACCTCATGGCAAAGAACTCTCTGAGGATCTGAAAAAAAGAACTGTTGCTCTGCATAAAGATGGCCTAGGCTAAAAGAAGATTGCCAACACCTTGAAACTGAGCTGCAGCACGGTGGCCAAGACTATACAACGGTTTAACAGAACAGGTTCCACTCAGAACAGGCTTCATCATGGTTGACCAAAGAAGTTGAGTGCATGTGCTCAGGGTCATATAGGTTGTCTTTTGAAAATAAACATGAGTGCTGCCAGCATTGCTGCAGAGGTTGAAAGGGTGGAGGGGTCAGCCTGTCAGTGCTCAGACCATACGTCGCACATGGCATCAAATTGGTCTGCATGGCTGTAGTCCCAGAAGGAAGCCCCTTTTAAAGATGACACAAGAAAGCCTGCTAACAGTTTGCTGAAGACAAACAGACTAAGGACACAGATTACTGGAACCATGTCCTGTGGTTTGATGAGACCAAGATAAACTTATTTGGTTCAGATAGTGTCAAGCATGTGTGGCGGCAACCAGATGAGGAGTACAAAGACAAGTGTGTCTTGCCTACAGTCAAGCATGGTGGTGGGAGTGTTATGGTTTGGGGCTGCCTGAGTGCTACCAGCACTGGGGAGCTACAGTTCATTGAGGGAACCATGAATGCCAACATGTACTGTGACATACTCAAGCAGAGCATGATCCCCTCTCTTTGGAAACTGGGCCTCAGGGCAGTATTCCAACATGATAACGACCCCAAACACACCTCCAAGACAACCACTGCCTTGCTAAAGAAACTGAGGGTAAAGGTGATGGACTGGCCAAACATGTCTCCAGACCTAAACCCTACTGAGCATCTATGGGGCATCCTCAAACGGAAGGTGGAGGAACACAAGGTCTCTAACATCCACCAGCTCCGTGATGTCGTCATGGAGGAGTTGAAGAGGATTCCAGTGGCAACCTGTGAAGCTCTAGTGGACTCCATGCCCAAGAGAGTTTAGGCAGTGCTGGAAAATAATGGTGGCCACACAAAATATTGACACTCTGGGCACAATTTGGACATTTTCACTTAAGGGTGTGCCAGCGGTTTAGACATGGCTGTGTGTTGAGTTATTTTGAGGGGACAGCAAATTTACACTGTTATACAAGCTGTACACTGAATACTTTACATTGTATCAAAGTGTAATATCTTCAGCGTTGTCCCATGAAAAGATATAATAAAATATTAACAAAAATGTGAGGGGTGTACTCACTTTTGTGAGATACTGTAAAAGCTGCCAAAAAGCCAGGCTAATTCAGGAGCAAAAAAATATGAAAAAACCATATCTATATTTAAGAAAGGACATAAAAAACCATTGACTTCTTAACTTGCAAGAAAAAAAATGCTAATTTATTAGAAAACTTGCATATCCAAGAGCATAAATTTGCCAGTTACTAATCTTGACAGGACAGTTTATTCATATAATTCAGATGTTTTACCTTCATTTTAAGAATAAAATATGTTTTGAGAAATAAAGTTTTGTTCAAAAACTTTTTGCTAAAGACTATTGGGACGCATTTTATAAATGAGGGGGAGGGTCTGCTTTCTCCGACTGCCTTGTTAACAATATGATTAACTGATAAAATATTTGGCACCTAATTTAATACTTTAGAACCAAAATTGATTGATTCTAGCTACATATTTAGACACAAGGTAATTTTTTAAATAAATCATTTTGTTTAAACTAGAAGTCCCAGAGAGGGGCCATTTGGCCTTTTTGGCTAGAAAACCCATAGGGGGACCATCAAGTGGCCACAAGAGGGCTAATGTCTGGGACTTCTATTAAAAAAAAAGTCTGCTGTTGACCTGCTGGGCACATTCGCCCACATTATGTTGACCACATCAATTTTGGATGAGGTGGTTGGATTGCCTCAAGCTAAAAACATAAAAAAATGCTCTTTATTCACCATGAACACACAAATATGTATGGAATTTTAAATGAATGTAACCCCATATACACAATTCAATGACTTCCCTGTGGCAAGAGTGTTAAAAATGGCTTAAAAGGCTCCATGGTGCATTATAAAGTATGTCTCGATTTTTCCACTCTTACATTAAGCCATGAATTTCAATGATGAGCCGTAATAGTTATAAGAAACGGGGTGGTATAGTGCCTAGAGACACTGCATTGTCATTATGGCTTTGCTTTTTTAAAGTGGCCATCATCTAATGTTGCCGTCACATAAAACTCCTACCTGCCCTCTGTGAGCAGCTGCTCTAGCCGAGTGAGGCACCAAAAACATTTAATACGTAAATAGTGCAGAAGAGATCAGAGTGAATCATACTGAGTGCCTTTAGTACCTGTGCAAAGGCAATGAAGAGCAGTTGTTCATGGGTGTATTTGAGGCCAGGCAAGGGTCTTTCTGGACCATGTTCCCTCACCCACTTCTGATATGCCTGGAAAAAACACAGAGAAAATGCAGAGTAATGCATTATTGACTGAGAGGTGATAAAAATGCACATATAATCCCCTAAAAAGATATGTCATTTAATAAAAGATCTATAGCCCCTCCCCCCCCAAAAAATGCATTACTTGATTTCAGAGTCTCTTTTTGTGCTTCCATATTCATGTAATTCATCACTCCTATGGAGTATTGACAGCTTCAGTGTGATAGTGAATTATGCTCCAACTTTTTTATCCATATTCATAAACTCAAGATGAAGTTAGGCTAAACTGTTTTTTTTTTATCTAGAATTTTCTTTTAAAATCTTTCTCTAAATAAAAGTGATTTGTGTAGAATGAGCATAAGACTGACACAGAGCAGTCAAATTTAGAGCAAATTTTGGGGAAGATTTACTAAGGCAGCACAAATTAGGGAGCGTGCAATTTAGACAGAGCACCTAAGGGAGTGGCCAATTTTTGCAAGCAATCTACTAACGACATGCAAAATTATGAGCACAGACACAGTCACTTCATTTCAATAATGACCACCCATCCACCAAGAGTAGCGCAAAATTGCGCACAGGCACACCTGATGAGGACACAGGTCTCAACATAGGCGTAACTAGCTCGGAGGAGCTTCATGGCATGGCAGACTCTTTTGTTTAATATGTATAAATGAAGTTTTTGTATTTAATTTAGAAAGGACTACTCATGAATAAATTGATTATTTGACCAACTTGTGTTAGAACCGTCAAGATGGTCTGACGGACCTTTGGAGTTTTATTATGTGAATAACTTTCTTTAACAAAATCTACAGGTCTCCCAGTCCACAACTTTTTATAAACATGTGCGTTTTATATTTCTGAAGTCTGGCATCAAACTGGGGATTCTAAATTGTCCTTAGGTATGGATGTGAGAGTGAATGGTTGTCTGTCTCTCTGTGTTGGCCCTGCGATGGACTGGTGATCTGTCCAGGGTGGACCCTGCCTCTCGCACAAAGATGCTGGGATAGGCTCCAGCCCCACCTTGACCCAAAAAGGATTAAGCGGAATAAGATGGATGGATGGATGGAAGTCTGGAACATAATAAAATTAAACACACACAATTTCACTTTTTCCTTGGACAGCCACGCAGAGACTGCTGTCATTTAGACTACAGCTGGTCACGTGATCACAGCTGGTTGCAGGTACTGCCATATAAAGATTTATGCCCATAAACGGAGTTACGGCGATGCTGCAATTTCAGGGCATGTTTCCATGGGTCTGTGCTTTTTTTTTAATAATCTTCAGAATCAGAATCAGAATCAGGTTTATTGCCATTGTTCATGTAGTACACAAACTAGGAATTTGTCTCGGTGCAATGCTGCAACATTAAACATGATAAAATAAAAGAAATAAACTATACATGCAATAAAGTGTAGAATAAGAGTGAGTGATACTGGTCAGCAGTTAAAATATATTAGCGAGCAGCAGATACTGTGGAGAACCATATAGTGCAGTCGGTAATGCAGGAAGAAAACAGTGATGATTGACATGAGTCTGGTTGAGCTGCTGTACATAGTGCACGAGAGTCAATAAGTCACTTAGTGTTCAGCAGTCTGATGGCAGAGGGGAAGAAGCTGTTCATGTGACGGGAGGTTTTAGTCTGGATGGACCGAAGTCTTCTACCTGAGGGGAGGGGGGCAAACAGTACGTGACCAGGGTGTGAGGGATCGGCGATGATCTGGCCAGCACGCCTCCGGGTCCTGGAGATGTACAGATCCTGGAGAGATGGGAGCTTGCAGCCGATCACCTTCTCAGCAGTGCGCACGACGCGCTGCAGCCTTAGTCTGTCCCTGGCAGTGGCTCCTGCGTACCACACGGTTATGGAGGTGGTGAGGATGGACTCGATGATGGCTGTGTAGAACTGCACTAACATCTTGGTGGGTAGCTTGAGCTTCCTCAGCTGCCGCAGGAAGAACATCCTCTGCTGGGCTTTTTTGATGAGTGAGCTGATGGTCGGCTCCCACTTGAGGTCCCTGGTGATGGTGGTGCCTAGGAAGTGGAAGGAATCAGCAGTGGTGATGGGAGAGCCTGTGAGGGTGAGGGGGGGCAGAGGGGTTGTGACTTTCCTGAAGTCCACAATCATCTCCACTGTCTTCAGAGCGTTCAGCTGCAGGTTGTTGTTGTTGCACCAGGACGCCAGCTGGGCCACCTCTCTCCTGTAGGCGGACTCGTCGCCGTTGGAGATGAGCCCGATGAGGGTGGTGTCGTCCGCAAACTTGATCAACTTGACAGACTGGTGGCTGGAGGTGCAGGAGTTGGTATAAAGGGAGAAGAGTAGGGGGGAAAGTACACAGCCCTGGGGTGATCCGGTGCTGATGCTAGTAGAGTCTGAGACAGTCTTTCCCAGCCACACATGCTGCCTCCGGTCCGTCAGGAAGTCGGTGATCCACCTGCAGAGGGAGTCAGGCACGTTGAGCAGGGACAGCTTGTCCTGGAGCAGAGCGGGGCAGATGGTGTTGAATGCGGAGCTGAAGTCCACAAACAGGATCCTGGCATAGGTTCCCGGGGAGTCCAGGTGCTGCAGGATGGAGTGGAGGGCCAGGTTGACTGCATCGTCTACAGATCTGTTGGCTCGGTAGGCAAACTGCAGCGGGTCCAGGAGAGGGGTGGTGATGGACTTGAGGTGGGGCAGGACCAGGCGCTCAAAGGACTTCATGACTACAGAGGTGAGCGCTACAGGTCTGTAGTCATTAAGTCCAGTGATCCGTGGCTTCTTGGGGACAGGGATGATGGTGGAGGATTTGAGGCAGGTCGGCACGTGGCATAGCTTAAGGGAGGAGTTAAAAATGTCTGTGAAGACAGGAGCCAGCTGTTTCGCACAGTGTCTCAGGGTGGAGGGAGACACGCCGTCCGGACCGGGGGCCTTGCGCGGGTTCAGTCTGGAGAACTGTTTGAGCACGTCCTGCTCACTGATGATAAGGGCAGGGGGGGAGGAGGGGGGGTGCCTTTGATGAAGTAGGGATTGTGGAGGCTGTGGAGCTGGAGGGAGGGGGGGAGTTGGACACAGATGACGAGGTGTCAAAACGGGCATAGTGTTGGGACAGTCTTTGACAAAGGGCTTTGTCATCCTGACCTTTAGGAGCCTGAGGCCGATAGTTGGTGATCTGCCTCAGTCCTCTCCACACAGAAGCCGAATCATTAGCTGTGAACTGCTGCTGGAGTCTCTCAGAATACACAGATTTAGCTCTCTTCAGCTCTCTATTAAACCGATATTTAACCTCCCTGTAGCAGTCCCTGTCTCCACTTTTCAGCGCTGTTTCCTTCTCCTTCCTGATCTGTCTGAGCTTAGCTGTGAACCAGGGTTTGTCATTAGAGAATCTCACCCTGGTGCGTGATGGAAGAATGTCGTCTTCACAAAAGTGGATATATGAGTTCACAGTGTCCGTGTATTCATCCAGATCATGCGTGGCTCGTTTAAACATGCCCCAGTCAGTTATTTCCATGCACGTTTCCAGCTTCTCCTCAGCTTCACTGGTCCGTTTCTTCGTAGTGCTCACGACAGGTTTAGTGAGCTTCAATCTCTGTCTGTATGTGGGAATGAGGTGGACCATCACGTGATCAGATAATCCCAGCGCAGCGCGGGGAACAGCGCGATACGCGTCTTTCACTGTGGTGTAACAGTGATCCAGTGTGTTTAATCCTCTGGTGGGGCATTTAATAAACTGTTTGTAGCGGGGGAGATCGTGGCTCAGATTGCTCTGATTAAAGTCGCCAGCCACAATAACCAGAGAGTCTGGGAAAATCCGCTCCGTGTGTTGGATGTGGTCCACGAGCACGCGCTGAGCTTCGCGCGTGTCCGCATCGGGAGGGACGTACACAGCGACGAGGATGAATGAAGCGAACTCCCGCGGGGAATAAAATGGCTTGCAGTTAATAAAAAGAAATTCCAGGGCGGGAGAACAGTGTTTGGAAATCACTGTTACATCAGAGCACCAGCTGCTGTTGATGTAAAAGCAGACTCCGCCTCCTGTGGTCTTGCCGGAGAGCTCTGTGTCACGATCAGCACGAAACAGCTGAAATCCCTCGAGGCGCAGCACGCTGTCCGGTGTGTTTTCCCTGAGCCAAGTCTCGGTAAAACAGAGGGCAGCCGAGGAGGAGAGGTCCTTAAAACGCATCAGCAGTCTCAGTTCATCTACCTTGTTAGAGAGAGAGTTGGTATTGGACAGAAATATGCCAGGCAACGGCGTGCGCGTGCCTCTCCTGCGAAGCCGCACGAGAGCGCCCGCTCGTCTTCCTCTTTTCCGCCGTCTCACTTTTCGAGCCAAGCAATGAACCAGATCGGCGGCAGGAGCTAAAAAAACTGGGATTAGGTCCGTGGGAGTGAAAGTCCTGATATTTAGAAGTTCTTCACGGGTATAAGTGCAAGCAGACACACAATTGACAAACAAAAACAAAGGGCGCAGCGAAGCACCATGGCGACCACTGAGGGCGCCATCTTGGATGTATATGTATATCTTGGATGTATATCTTGTTGTGGTTTTCCTCCTAATATTACATGGTGTGTCCTGATCTGGGAGAGAGAACTAGAGAGAAGAAGAGGGAAATAAGAAACAACTATTGACCATTTGCTGTGACGTCACATCCTTTTGTTTACGCCGCCATATTGGACGGCAGAAGCGAGTGGACGGCGCATTCAGCAGCTGTTCAGCGGTGTACCAGATCTCGATATATTTACCTGATTTCAACCTACATCTTTGTTTTATTTTATGTTGGCATTGGATTAGACTATGGTGTTTCACTGCTGTGCCTTTGGGTGTACAAATCGCCAGAAAAAGGGATCCAACTTGAAGTTTTACCGGTTCCCAGCTGACGAAGACAGGCGCAGGAGGTGTATGGCAGCGCTGAAGAGGAAAGATTGGTCCACGTCGCCTTACTCGCGGCTATGCAATCAATATTTTATATCGGGTATGTCTGATGTATCAGTGTCTATAGATGTAATGTTATATCATTGTAAACACTGGTAAATGGGTATGTCCCTCCCTGTGTGCACCACCAAGGCCTACCATCTGTGACCTAGCACTAGACAACTGCTAGATGACAAGATAATGATCATGAATGCATGCTCCTGTTTGAAATTTAATGTGTTGATCAATATGGATGAGTTTATTTTGCAATGAATACAAAATTTATTAAATTTACCAAAAAAAGGAGTATTTTTACAATAATTCACATTCACCGATACAGTTAAATCTCCCACCATTGTTTATTACTTTGTACTTCAATGTACCACATAAATAGGTCTACATGGAATAAAAGAATGATATAAACATGATAAATCGTTATATTGCTTCTCAAACTGTATAAACTATATATTCTACCTACTCCATAATCCAGGTGAGAAGAGCAGTGACCCTCTTTCCCCAGATTACATACCATCAGTCTTCACCTTCACGTCTACTCCAACGAAAGACAGAAACAACGCCAGCTTCCATCGGTACATTAAAACACAAGCAAGGAAAAAAGACAGAGAGAGAACTTGGATCGCTCACTTGCTGCCAGTGTACTCGTAGAAATGTCTTCTGGACTTTGTTGTACATTGATAAATGTAAATGATTCTGTTGTGCCTTTCAATTAAACTGATTTGGCGTTTAATTTTTGGTCAAAACAGAAAGTGTGAAGACAATATGACACCATCTTGCTTCATGATCACCCAGGGTTTCAGTGGGGGGTCCGACATCTTCTGGGAGTGATGTACCTGTAGTGGATAAATATTCTTAAAATTAATATGTGGGTATGATGATTTTTTATCTGGATATAAGTCTTTCTTGTATAGACTGGACAATAAAATTTGTATTATATCTAATAGTGTTGGGAGTTGTTTATCCAGTATTCTATTGATACGACAAATATTTATAAATCCTTTTACAGAATATATAGATCTATAAAAATATTTAATTATTTTTTAATTAATTTAATTTAATTGAGATATTATATATGCTGCTAATAATAATAATAATAATTGAATATTTTATAAAATTTTAATAATTTATCACTTAATAGATTCTATATAACATGACAAATCTATACAGCAGGGCCTTCACGACATAGTGGACCGTTGAAGTGATGACTGGGGATATCAGCACATTTCTCACAAGCCCAGCAACAAAATAACTATAAGCGTCCAAACTTTTGTAGGCTTTCAGAGACTCTCCAGTGTACCTAGACGGTGTGTTGACCAGGTAGTTGTAGATGTCCATATAGTGTACGTCAGGTTTGGGGCAAAAATCTATGAAACTGGTGAATTTTTCAAGCGACAAGTTGTAAGGGTCCACGCCGATAACACTGATCTTTTCCGTGTACCTGTCACGATGTTTTTTATCTAGTAGTTGCGCTACATCGGACAAAGCCGGCACATCTGACTGAGCGGACGCCATGCTGAAACGCACTCTCACAGCGCCCGAGTTGCCGTCCAATGTGGCGGTATCAACAAAAATCACATGACGGGGGACGTCACTGGCAAAAGGTTAATAGAAAGAAAATCGAAAGTGGAAGAAAATCAACAATGTAGAAGAGGTTTTGGTACCTTTCTAAGACCTGACTGAGGGTGAGTCTGATGGATGGAGAGAAGAAGAAAGCTCAGAGTATGAATCTTCACAGAAAAGAAAAAAAAGTCACTGTCTGCTGGCACATCTGTATGTCCAGTTCAGCACAACACCAATCTCTGTGAGACCATTAATATTTGTATAATCTGTTCTTCTGTCATGCCAAATAAAGTAACACGCAAGGAGAAAATTCTGTCCCTTATGCCACGCACCCTCTTTTCCCACTAGTGTCTCCTCCTGGCACCAACGATCATTGCCATGTCAGGCAGTCAAGACATGCTTTTTGAGGTGCTAAATCCTGGTACATTTAGCAGGAAATTGACAACTGCAAACCTTAGTAAATCACCTTGGGCCAGCCATTTAAATACTCTCCTCCCTCAAATTTGCACTTTGACATGACAACTCCTACAAATACATATACAATGAAGCCAGGTGCAAAATTAACATTGTCCAAGCCTTTCCACCGCTAACTTTGTGCTGCACACTTTAGTAAATCTGGACAGTAGTTTTTTAATGCCAAAACAGGGTTTTGCGCTGGCGCAACACATTAGTAAATCTGACCTTTAGAGTGAATCCTAACCTTTGGATTTTTCCCAGTCATAGTACTGGAACAATGACTACATCAGTGATTACTTACATAGTAGGAAAGCTTCAGTCCTCCCATGTCAGCTATGTTCTCTCCCAGTGTCAGACGACCATTCACCTACAAATAGAAGGCACTTGTGAAACACAGACAACTCTTTACAACTCTGCACTTACACTTAGTAGTACAAGCACTTCAGGAATATATTTCAGTCTGGGATGTGACAAGTCATTTCACTTCTCCTAGATAATACATACAGTATCTGCATTGATCTTAAATTTAACATATACCATTTTGTAGCTTTTGTAACGTTTATTTCCTTTCTCTCTAAATTGATATCACTGCCACGTCTTTACATAAATTCTCTACATTAGAGCTAAGAAATGACTAGCTTAGCTTAGTAAAAGGTTTATAGAAAAACTAGCCTAGCTTTGTGAACCTGACAAGAAAGCAAAAAAAAAAAATCCTATACAATGAAAGAGATGAGAATTATATGACTGGTTTAAAATGTCTGATGTGTTAGACTAGTTCTGGAGTCACAGCAAAATATTGTCTCTTGCTTCCAATGTACTCAATAGGCGATTTGAAGGGGATATTAGCAAAATGACAAATAAGCATCCCCTTTGTTAAACTGCTATCCCCCATCCCCATTATTAGTGCAAGGATAGAAATCCAGTACAAATGAACATGTCAATGCCTTCCTGACTCAGTGATCATTTATCTGCTACTGAAAAAGCAGTCAGATGAGTTTTTTGCTATGTTCTGACCCAGTGTACTTCAACAGTACTCCCTACTCCCTGCTCAGGGAATATCAGTTTAGGGAACTGCCCTTCATAAAATTTTTCAATTTGAAACACCCTGCAATGTCACTGCCCTCCTCCATGCATTACCACGGTAACCATGGATATGTACTGATATTACTGTGGACATTTTATACTTCTTTAATAAAACAGTAATAAAAATATATTTGCATTCATATCAATAATATAAATGATACCCAATGTTAATTTAGCCTGTTAAAAATGTTAGGAAAGTATTACTCATATTTGAGGTGGAAATACTTATGGATAATCTTGTCAATTTCCAGTGAAGTGATGTACGGTTGTTTCCTTCTTCCCTACCCAGTTCTCAGTTCCCTTTGAACTGAACATCTTTTACCCTGCTTGGGAATCTCACTTAATATGGCTGAATGCCCTATGCAGTCCACTTTGGAGTACAATATTGGGCAACTGGAACACAACTTTTCTCTCAGCCCAATTCTACAGCTGACGTTATAAATTTGTGTATGCTTGTTACCATGGGCACACCAGAAGATGAACAGTTGCCTTTCTTTCATTCTGTACACCATGTGTGTTGAAGTTATTTCTATATTGTTTTTTAATAAATGATGAAAGTGTAAAGTAACAGTCCAAAAAGTTTTCCTTCTTGTTAACATGTCTGTAACATGTTTTCTATGGCTTACAAGACATATCAAGAGTGAAAGCACTCAAATGTGTCATTTTTTTTTTTTGGCTGTGAAATTTCAGTTAAGCTCCACCCCTTGAAAAAAAGGCGAGTTTAGACAGAGTTTTTTTGGTAACAGGTCTATAGTGTCAATGACTTTTTCCTATAAATATGTTTTTTCCCTACTCTTTTTTACTCTCACAAATTTGCAACTTTTATTTTTTGTGATTTTGGACTTGCTTCTGGTAAATTTGTGACTTTTTAACTGTAAATAAGCACCACTTATCAAATTTTTGCACCTTTGTTCTTGCAAATTTGATTCTTCTGAATCTTGTGGAGAGAACAGATGAGAATGACTGAAAAGAGAGCAATTAGCAATGGTAACAGCTGGGCTAAGGGAACAAATCAGGTGATCACCGCTTCCATCAGTTCTGTTTAGCAAACTGGACTGTCTGCTACTGGCGCTCACAAGAGAAGAAAGGTGAAAGGCAACTGTGGCTGGGTGTTTGCTGTGATTGTTGTGCTCTGTAGTGTGCAGGCTGGAGCTAATGTATTTTTTTTGCTGCTAAGTGCTGTGTACCTGCCCTGTGGCTGCTGGGAGTTCTGTTCCTGTGCATAGGGCTTTCCAGCGGTGGTCATCACTGGTTGTTTGTACATGCAGTGGGTTTTTTTTTTTTTTTTTTGAGGGTGTGGTGTTAACCCTTTTGGTTCCAATTTATAAAATCATTCTTTGCTGAAGAAGATTGTTTCAACTCAAAAGTCTGATCATGAACTGTTTTTCTCACCCAAGGACCAGAGCTGTAACACTATCTATCGGCCATAAAGTGGAAGTTAATCCCTTCTCCAGGAAGGAATGCCCCAAATTGACAGGTTTATGGTTGATATGTTCCACACTCGGAAGTCAAGATTCCTCATTAACCAACCAGACAGTTTTACAGTGCCATCTGGTGGACGACGCAGGAATATTTAATAATTTGTTTTTCTCTCTCTGAAATAGAATCTCTGCACTTGTGAACAATAAATTAACTCATATTCTTTCTCTCAAGCCAGCATCCACTACTGAAGACTCTGGAATTGACAATTATGGTTTCAAATGCTTGTATTGATATGATTTGAAATATGTTGCTTTATTTTCAGGAAGAAATTATTTTTTGCACGCTTACTATCACAAATTAATTACAGTTGGAAGGTAGAGACATTGTATGTTCCCTTATTATTAGGTAAGATATCTTAGTCACTAAAGTTTAAGGAATTTATGCTTTATTCAGCAGCATATATGTGTGCAGGAGGATCTCACTTTGCATATCAAATGTCTCTCCCCCTCTCTGTCTCCTCTTTGGGAGACCATAGCTGGACTTTAGAATCAGAATCAAAATCAGAATCAGAATCAGGTTTATTGCCATTGTTCATGTAGTACACAAACTAGGAATTTGTCTCGGTACAATGCTGCAACATTAAACATGATAAGATAAGAGAAATAAACTATACATGTAATAAAGTGTAGGATAAGATTAAGTGATACTGGTCAACAGTTAAAATATATATTAGCCAGCAGCAGATACTGTGGAGAACTATATAGTGCAGTCGGTAATGCAGGAAGAAAACAGTGATGATTGACATGAGTCTGGTTGAGCTGCTGTACATGGTGCACGAGAGTCACTTAGTGTTCAGCAGTCTAATGGCAGAGGGGAAGAAGCTGTTCATGTGACGGGAGGTTTTAGTCTGGATGGACCGAAGTCTTCTACCAGAGGGGAGGGGGGCAAACAGTACATGACCAGGGTGTGAGGGATCGGCTATGATCCGGCCAGCACGCCTCCGGGTCCTGGAGATGTACAGATCCTGGAGAGATGGGAGCTTGCAGCCGATCACCTTCTCAGCAGTGCGCACGACGCGCTGCAGCCTTAGTCTGTCCCTGGCAGTGGCTCCTGCGTACCACACGGTTATGGAGGTGGTGAGGATGGACTCGATGATGGCTGTGTAGAACTGCACTAACATCTTGGTGGGTAGCTTGAGCTTCCTCAGCTGCCGCAGGAAGAACATCCTCTGCTGGGCTTTTTTGATGAGTGAGCTGATGGTCAGCTCCCATTTGAGGTCCCTGGTGATGGTAGTGCCTAGGAAGCGGAAGGAATCAGCAGTGGTGATGGGAGAGCCTGAGAGGGTGAGGGGGGGCAGAGGAGTAGTGACTTTCCTGAAGTCTACAATCATCTCCACTGTCTTCAGAGCGTTCAGCTGCAGGTTGTTATTGCTGCACCAGGACGCCAGCTGGGCCACCTCTCTCCTGTAGGCGGACTCGTCGCCGTTGGAGATGAGCCCGATGAGGGTGGTGTCGTCCGCAAACTTGATCAACTTGACAGACTGGTGGCTGGAGGTGCAGGAGTTGGTGTAAAGGGAGAAGAGTAGGGGGGAAAGTACACAGCCCTGGGGTGATCCGGTGCTGATGCTAGTATAGTCTGAGACAGTCTTTCCCAGCCGCACATGCTGCCTCCGGTCCGTCAGGAAGTCGATGATCCACCTGCAGAGGGAGTCAGGCACGTTGAGCAGGGACAGCTTGTCCCGGAGCAGAGCGGGGCGGATGGTGTTGAATGCGGAGCTGAAGTCCACAAACAGGATCCTGGCGTAGGTTCCCGGGGAGTCCAGGTGCTGCAGGATGGAGTGGAGGGCCAGGTTGACTGCATCGTCTACAGACCTGTTGGCTTGGTAGGCAAACTGCAGCGGGTCCAGGAGAGGGGTGGTGATGGACTTGAGGTGGGACAGGACCAGGCGCTCAAAGGACTTCATGACTACAGAGGTGAGCGCTACAGGTCTGTAGTCATTAAGTCCAGTGATCCGTGGCTTCTTGGGGACAGGGATGATGGTGGAGGATTTGAGGCAGGACGGCACGTGGCATAACTTAAGGGAGGTGTTAAAAATGTCTGTGAATACAGGAGCCAGCTGTTCCGCACAGAGTCTCAGGGTGGAGGGAGACACGCCGTCTGGGCCGGGGGCCTTGCGCGGGTTCAGTCTGGAGAACTGTTTGAGCACATCCTGCTCACTGATGATAAGGGGAGGGGGGGAGGTGGGGGGGGGGTGCCTTAAATGAAGTAGGGAATGTGGAGGCTGTGGAGCTGGAGGGAGGGGGGGAGTTGGACACAGATGACGAGGTGTCAAAACGGGCATAGTGTTGGGACAGTCTCTGACAAAGGGCTTTGTCATCCTGACCTTTAGGAGCCTGAGGCCGATAGTTGGTGATCTGCCTCAGTCCTCTCCACACGGAAGCCGAATCATTAGCAGTGAACTGCTGCTGGAGTCTCTCTGAGTACACAGATTTAGCCCTCTTCAGCTCTCTGTTAAACCGGTATTTAACCTCCCTGTAGCAGTCCCTGTCTCCACTTTTCAGCGCTGCTTCCTTCTCCTTCCTGATCTGTCTGAGCTTAGCTGTGAACCAGGGTTTGTCATTAGAGTAACTCACCCTGGTGCGTGATGGAAGAATGTTCTCTTCACAAAAGTGGATATATGAGTTCACAGTGTCCGTGTACTCATCCAGATCATGCGTGGCTCCTTTAAGCATGCCCCAGTCAGATATTTCCATGCACGTTTCCAGCTTCTCCTCAGCTTCACTGGTCCGTATCTTCGTAGTGCTCACAACAGGTTTAGTGAGCTTCAATCTCTGTCTGTATGTGGGAATGAGGTGAACCATCACGTGATCAGATAATCCCAGCGCAGCTCGAGGGACAGCGCGATATGCGTCTTTCACTGTGGTGTAACAGTGATCCAGTGTGTTTAATCCTCTGGTGGGGCATTTAATAAACTGTTTGTAGCGGGGGAGATCGTGGCTCAGATTGCACTGATTAAAGTCGCCAGCCACAATAATCAGCGAGTCTGGAAAACTCCGCTCTGTGTGTTGAATGTGATCCGCGAGCACGCGCTGAGCTTCGCGCGTGTCCGCGTCGGGAGGGGCGTACACAGCGATCAGTATAAAAGAAGCAAACTCCCGTGGGGAATAAAAAGGCTTGCAGTTGATAACAAGAAATTCCAAGGCAGGAGAACAGTGTTTGGAAATTTCCGTTACATCAGAGCACCAGCTACAGTTGATGTAGAAGCAGACTCCGCCTCCTGTGGTCTTGCCGGAAAGCTCTGTGTCACGATCAGCACGGAAGAGCTGGAAGCCGTCGAGGCGCAGCGCGCTGTCCGGTATATTTTCCCGGAGCCAGGTCTCAGTAAAGCAGAGGACAGCTGAGGAGGCGAGGTCCTTAAAACGCATCAGCAGTCTCAGTTCATCCACCTTGTTAGAGAGAGAGTTAGTATTGGACAGAAATATGCCAGGCAGCGCCGTTCGCGAGCCTCTCCTGCGAAGTCGTACGAGAGCGCCCGCTCGTCTTCCTCTCTTCCGCCGTCTCACTTTCCGAGCCAAACAATAAACCAGATCGGCGGCAGGGGCTAGAAAAACTGGGAGGAGGTCCGTGGGGGTCAAAGTCCTGATATTTAAAAGTTCTTCACGGGTATAAGTGCAAGCAGACACACAATTGACAAACAAAAACAAACAAAGAGCGCAGCGAAGCACCATGTCGACCGCTGTGGGCGCCATCTTGGAGTCAGTTTAACTGACCAATAGAGTTCCAGGCTTCACTGCATCTCCTTTTTAGGTCGAGTTTATGGCTTCTGCTGAACAAATGAAACTCCATGTAATTGGTTCATCTCAGTTTCATGAAATTCAGTGAGATTCTGCCAAACCCGGAAAAATCTTCCCTTTGTTCAGTTTTTTGATGGTGGTCAAGCTGTAAGGAGCAGACTTCTCTGCTCTCCCATTTTTTCTATCTTCCAAGTAAGGCCCAGAGCCTGTCATGCTCTGTGAAAACTTTTTCTTTTCTTTAAAGTTCACTTTTTCCTTATTTTAATCATTTTCTTTAAATTACTGAGCAAGAAGATTTTGTTTGATTTTTTTCTAAGCTTAAACCAACTCATTCCAGCCACAGTACATCAGAAGAAATGGATCTGTGGCGTGTTTTTGTCCCAATTTGACTCTCTGATGGGACTTTGTACAATATAAATATGAATATTTCATTGTCTCCTTTGGAAACAGCTGCCAATCTGGATTCGGGAGTCATACTCGATCTCCGTTTTAAAGAGTAGGGATAAAACTTTCCTTTTTGATATAGCCTATAATTAGTAAGGGATCATGTGCCCCTGAACTCTCCCTTAGTTATGCTGCTAATAGGTTTAGACAGCCGGGGGACCTCCAACAATGCACTGGAGTTCATTCCTTTCTTCACTCTCAATGAAATATTTTTGCTGGTCATTAACATCTGTTTGCTCTCTCCCATAGATTGAATCACCGTCGTGCTGTTTGCTCTCTACATGTCTGTTCTTTTCTTCTTCTCTATCCCCTCAACCCCCAGCCAGTCACAGCAGATGACTGCCCCTCCCTGAGCCTGGTTCTGCTGGAGGCTTCTTCCTGTTAAAAGGGAGTTTTTCCTCTCCACAGTCACCAAGTGCTTGCTCATAGGGGATCGCCTGATTGCTGGGGTCTTTCTGCAATTGTGGGGGTTTCCCCTACAGCTGAAAGTGCTATGAGATGACTGTTGTTGTGAAATGGCGCTATATAAATAAAGTTGAATTGAATTGAATAAACAAACTCCTTCTTCAGTGCAAAAGAGAAGACCACAGCCAGCTTGCTGAAGAACCAGCCCCTTTGTGATCTCAGGAGTAGGCCATAACCCTGGAAAAGAGCCTGTCTGCCAGTCTTCCAACAGAACACATGCCAGTCCAGTTGAAACAGAATCCAGTGGACCGCCTGCTATATACTGGGACACAATGATTCTGTTTGGGTGACAGTCTGTTGTTTAATTTAAACTTAATTCTTCAGAATATTCCTGGTGTAAGTTCTTGAAACTTAATTTCATGCAAACTCCGATCAGAATTTCAAAGTGCATTTTGCCTTTTCATTAATCTACGTTCTTTTTTTAGAGTAACATCAACTTTCCCTTTTTATAAATAGTTTACTCATCATTTTCTTCATAAAATTGCATCCATTTTTTCTTGGCCAATGCTATTTTGTGGTTTTCCAATTTCCAGTATACAGGTACATCTCAAAAAATTAGAATATCATGAAAAAGTTCAATATTTTTGGTCACTCATTTCAGAAAGTGAAACCAATATGTTATATAGGTACATTACATAGCTCTGTGATATATTTCAAGTGTTTATATATTTTAATTTTGATGATTATGGCTCAGAGCCCATGAAAACCCCAAATTCAGTTTCTCAAAAAATTAGAATATTACATAAAATTAATTTTAAAAAATAGTTTTTTAATAGAATTGTTGGCCGACTGAAAAGTATGTCCATGTACACGCTCAATACTTGGTTGGGGCTCCTTTTGGATTAATTACTGTATCAATGTGGCATGTCATGGAAGTGATCAGTCTGTGGCACTGCTGAGGTGTTATGAAGGTCCAGGTTGCATTGATAGTGACCTTCAGTTCGTCTCCATTGTTGGATCTGGTGTCCCTCGTCTTCCTCTTGACAATACTCCATAGATTGTCTATGGGGTTTAGATCAGGAGAGTTTGCTGGCCAATCAAGCACAGTGATGCCATGGTCATTAAACCAGGTTTTGATACTTTTGGCACTGTGGGCAGGTGCCAAATCCAGCTGGAAAATGAAATCAGCTTCTCCATAAAGCTTGTTAGCACAGGGAAGCATGAAGTGCTCTAAAATGTCCTGGTAGACGACTGCGCTGACTTTGGTCTTGATAAAACATAGTGGACAAACACCAGCAGATGACATGGTTCCTCAAATCATCACTGACTGTGGAAACTTCACACTAAACCTCAAGCAACTTAGATTCTGTGTCTCTCCGCTCTTTCTCCAGACTCTGGGACTTTGATTTCCAAATGAAATGGAAAATTTACTTTTATCTGAACAGAGGTCATCTGCTGATGTTTGTCCACTGTGTTTTATCAAGACCACAGTCAGCACAGTTGTCTACCAGGAAATTTTAGAGCACTTCATGCTTCCCTGTGCTGACAAGCTTTATGGAGAAGCTGATTTCATTTTCCAGCAGGACTTGCACCCCCCCCCCCCACACACACACACACACACTGCCAAAAGTATCAAAATCTGGTTTAATGACCATGGTATCACTGTGTTTGATTGGCCAGCAAACTCTCCTGACCTAAACCTCACAGAGAATCTGTGGAGTGTTATCAAGAGGAAGATGAGAGACACCAGACCCAACAATGCAGATGAGCTCAAGGCCGCTATCAAAGCAACCTGGACCTTCATAACACCTTAGCAGTGCCACAGGCTGATCACCTCCATGCCACGCCACACTGATAAAGTAATTAATCCAAAAGGAGCCCTGACCAAGTACTGAGTGTGTACATGGACATACTTTTCAGTTGGCCAACATTTCTATTAAAAAAGTATTTTTTTAAAATTAATTTTGTGTAATATTCTATTTATTTATTTTTTTTGAGAAACTGAATTTGGGGTTTTTATGGGCTCCAAGCCATAATAGTCAAAATCAAAATAAACACTTGAAATATATCACTCTCTGTGTAATGAATCTATATAATATATTGGTTTCACTTTCTGAAATGAGTGACCAAAAATATTGAATTTTTTCATGATATTCTAATTTTTTGAGATGTACCTGTACTGACAAGTTAAACTATGGTTTATTTGGTTCCACAAATGCTTGATTCACAGGTTATACTCAGTAACTCAGTCTATGATGCCCATGATACATGTTGAATTCTCTGTTTTAAAGTTATCCAAATGTGTTAACCTGTTCTGACATTTCTTATTAAACTATTGAAAGACATATAGGAGTTACTGTTTGATTTCATGTACATCTTCTTGATAATCAGCAGACAAGAACTCACAAGGTTTTTTTTAGACTGATTCATAATTGGTATAAATAAAGAATTGTTAATACAACTGTCCATTATCTGGACTGGTGCCCTACGAGTATATGGTTGTGTAATAGTAGGACATTTTCATCCCTACTCACATTCATATTTACATGAATACTTGTACCAACAATAAAACACCTATAAAATCCACAAATCCACTATCAGGGTGTTCTGGAGAGTTGTTGTGGTGTTTGAGGTGTTGAAAGGTTTGAGTAGGCCTGCAGTTTCAGGGGGTGTACAATACAATGAAAATGTTTTTCCGCTTTTAATCACGACTAATTGCAAGTAAGCATAAATTTTAGATTCATTGCGATTAAGAATTTTAAATGTTTGACACCACTAGTTAGAATCTTCAAAAAAACATTACAACAGTGCTACACCTTTTGTTACAAGACTTAACAAAGCTCACTGACAACCACAAAGCATGGGCATCTCAGTGTTATGCTTACTATGACTAATACAATGTTCTATAAAGTTTGTTATTTTCTGTCACACATGTTCTGTAGCATTGAAAAATAAACAATATTACACAAGAGAGAATGCCATATCATAAATATAGCACAGCAATGATCCGTGTTAGGCCCGACACACAGCAGATGGCCAAAGACATCACCATGATTCTACGTTTTTGATACTGCACAATCTCAACTGTAATCTTGCTTTTAGACAATACTTCCAAATGTAATTTATAAGATGACATTAATATGTAACAACAGATTATGACATATTTATTTATATATTTAATGTTATATTGTTTCATGAAGGGTACTAGCTAGCTCTCAATAGCTGTATTTGTTTTTTTTTTTTGGATGAAGCCACTATTCTGCTATCTTCACATAGCTACACTGAGGGGCTGATCGGGATCATAAATCTTATCTTAGCTCCTTTATCTTGATAAGGGACAAAGTTTGCAACAAAAAGACTAGGGTGTTGTGGTCTTTCTGTCGGGAGGCTAGAGCTGGATAAGCATCTACAGTGCTATTTACGCTGTCTTTGAGGCCTTCTTATTAGCATCTTTGGATGAAATAAAGAGTCAGAAGGACATACAGCGGGGAAAATAAGTATTGAAAACATTGTGGAGCGTGTAAATAATGAGGAGGATTTGGTTCAGGCGGTTTATTACACGACTCACACAAGGAGCATAGACAGAATGGCATACAAGTAGGAACTCTTCCCTTGAATAACATGACATCCTTCTAGACTCTTCTCACACACAAAAGATAATCTCCTTCTGGACTCTTCTCACACACAAAAGATAATCTCCCCGTCCGACTGCAGTCAGTCCATTCATCCTTGACACCTCCCTGTTATCTTACTAGGGCATCTAGAAACTTCTCACACACAAAAGGTTAATTTCGCGTCCTTTGTTCCTGTCTAAGGTGGTAAACCATTATGCACTCCCCAGGTTGCCCCCCCCCCCAGTAACTTAGATAGGACAAAAGGGTAACAGTCCACATGCTGTGATAGAACCATTAACATCACTCCACATGCTGTAGAACCATCAACATCAGTCCGCATGCTGTTTGGGCTTCAGTCTTCTGCCGTATCTGCTGTAGCCAGGATTCGCTGCCTCCGTGGCGCTGCCATGCTGGGGGGCTGATGTCTGGGGGTGAAAACTTTTTGACTGTCCGTGTGGGTGCTCTGGAGAATCTTTTCTCTGGGAAGCGCCCCGTGGGGGTCTTCCACGCCGAGGGGCCCTCGCCAACAGCACTTGCTCGTCAGCCACAACGAAAGCAGGTTTGAGTCTGTCTATGCCAATTATTTCCCTCCTACCCCCCAAGTCTAGGAAAAAATGCTTATCCCCTGTTTCCAGCACTCTAAACGGTCCATCATAAGGTGGGCGCAGTGGGGGGGGCGGTGGGCGTCGTGTCTGACAAACACGAACTCTGCGTTTTTCAAAGCTTTAGGCACAAAAACGCGTGGAAAACTGTGGTGGGCAGGGCCCAGCAGCGTTCTTGAGTCTATGCAACGCTGCAGCAGCTGAGACGGGGAGCTGCCCGGCGCAGGATTATCTGGCAGAAACTCCCCAGGCAGCCGGAGTGGTTGTGTAAAAACGAGTTCTGCCGGGGAAGCTTCCAGATCCTCTTTAGGCGCAGAACGTAACCCCAATAAAACCCATGGTAGCCTGTCTACCCAATTTGCATCCGTCAGTGAAGCCCTCAGAGCCGCTTTTAACAACCTATGAAAATGTTCGCATAACCTATTAGCCTGCGGGTTGTACGCGGTTGTGCGGTGAATTGAGACACCTAGGCTGCGGGCCATGGTTGACCAGAGTTCAGAAACAAATTGAGAGCCTCTGCCGGACGTAATGTCTGACGGAACTCCAAAACGCGCCACCCATGCTGTTAAAAATGCGCGCGCCACCTCCTCAGCTGTGGTTGCCGCCAGCGGAACCACTTCTGGCCAGCGCGTGGTGCGGTCCACCATTGTCAGGAGATGCGTGTACCCCTGTGATGGCGGAAGGGGGGCTACGAGGTCCACGTGGACATGGTCAAACCTCTTAGCCAGGATGTGAAACGGCTCCAAAGGAGCCTTCGTGTGTCTGTGAACTTTGGCTCGTTAGCATGCCACGCAGGCTGCCGCCCACTCTTTCACTTGTTTGCAAAGGCCCGGCCACACATATTTCTCTCCTACCATTTTGACCGACGCGCGCACCCCTGGGTGTGCCAAAGAGTGAACCGACTCAAACACGCGGCGGCGCCACGCGGCCAGAACCACAGGCCGTTGGCGACCCGTGGAGACGTCGCAGATTAAGGGGGGAATGCCATTAAGCAGCGTCCTACTCTCCAGCCTTAACCCTGTTGGCCCAGACTGGAGCGCGCGCACGTCTGCATCACTAGCCTGCTCTGTGGCCATGGCTGCGTAATCCATCCCTACACAGACCGGGGCCACAACGGCGCACGAGAGGCAGTCTGCCACTACATTCAGTTTGCCCGACACATGCTGAATATCGGTAGTAAACTCTGAGATCGCGGCCAGCTGCCTCTGCTGCCGGCCCGACCAAGGTTCCGAAACTTTGGCCATCGCGAATGTTAGTGGCTTATGGTCAACGAACGCAGTAAAATTGCGCCCTTCCAGCCAGAACTGGAAATGGCGAATAGCCAGGTGGAGAGCCAGCAACTCTCTGTCAAACGTGCTGTATTTACGTTCCGGGGTCCATTCGACCCTATTCGTGGGTTTCTGTTTTTTGAGCGCAGCGTACAATGGCTGCATGAGCTGCGCTGCACGGGGAAGGAAACGGTTATAAAAGTTCACCATTCCCAAAAATTCTTGTAGCGCCTTGACCGTTTGCGGTCGGGGAAAATCTGTCACTGCGCGCACTTTGTCAGGCAGCGGAACCGCTCCTTCGGGAGAGATGCGGTGCCCTAAAAAATCAATCCTCGTCACCCCGAACTGACATTTCGCTGGGTTGATTATTAAACCATGCTCTTCCAACCTTCGGAAAACCGTCGTGAGGTGGGTTTCGTGTTCGTCTTCGGACGCGCTGGCTACCAAGATATCGTCCAGGTAGACAAACATGAAAGGGAGATCGTGCAGCACTGCATCCATCATGCGTTGGAACGTCTGTGCTGCCCCTTTAAGCCCAAACGGCATGCGCAAGAACTCAAATAAACCAAACGGAGTTATTACCGCTGTTTTGGGTATGTCCTCAGCGCGCACTGGGACTTGGTGGTAACCACGGACCAAATCTGTCTTAGAAAAAATGCGCGCTCCTGCGAGGTGAATGGAAAAATCCTGAATGTGGGGAATTGGGTAGCGGTCGTGCGCTGTAGCGTTGTTTAACCTGCGGAAATCTCCGCAAGGTCGCCACGAACCTTCAGCTTTAGGGACCATGTGTAGCGGGGAAGCCCATGGGCTGTTTGAGCGCCTGATGATGCCTAACCTCTCTAGGTTAGCGAACTCCTCGCGTGCTATGGCCAGTTTAGCTGCGTCCAAGCGCCGAGGTCTTGCAAAAACGGGCACCCCGGTGGTGGTGATAAAATGCTCCACCCCATGTTTAGCGATAGCTGCTGAAAACGTCGGGACTGTGAGTGCTGGGAACTGAGTGAGCAGTGTGTGGAACTTACCGCATGCTGCTGTGACGTTGGCTTGTGCTGTTGGCCGGGTCACTCGAGCTATACAGGGGACAAAAGACAGTGCATTAACCAGGCGCCTGTTAGCGATATCTACCAACAACCCAAGTGTACATAGAAAATCAGCCCCCAGTATATGGTAATTCAATGCTGCTACAACAAAAGTCCATTCAAATGTACGACTGTGTAGAGACAAGAGTAGAGTCCTCTCACCAAAGGTCTTAATCTCTGAGCCGTTTGCTGCTGCCATCTCGGGGCCGCTGGGTCCTGCCAGCCGGTCAGCGTAGGTCGGCCGGATGAAACTCTTCTGTGCGCCGGTGTCCAAGAGGAAATGCCTCCCCGAGCGTGCGTCCGTCAAATAGAGCAGCTTGTTCTCCTCCCCGAGGGTCACGGCTGCTACCGACCCCCGGTCTTGGCGTTTCCCGAGCGCTTGAACTGGCACGGTGGTATACATTTGCGTGCCCTCTCTGCAAAGCGGCGGTGGTAGAAGCAAAGCGTGTCACCTCCACGTTCCTTGGCCCCCGCTGCTGCTGCTGTCGGTGGTTCTGCTGCTGCCGTCGGCGGCTCCTCGCCTCCTCGTGTCGACGCGCCGGGCTCCGTCGCTGCTGCAATGGTCACGAAAGCCTTGGCGGCGACGATGATCCGGTCTGCCTGCCGGGCTAGCGCACGATAGTCCCGTTTGGCCAGCAACGACAAATTGGCCAGGGCCGCTCTCACTGCTGTCGGAAGGTTCCTGAGGAAAATGTGGGTGAAGATGAAGTGGTCGTCGTCCGTGCCCTTTAACCTCAGCATCTTCTCCATCATGTCCACGGCCGAACCGTCTCCCAACTCGGTCCGCATCAGAAGCCTCTCTGCTCTCTCACCATCCGAGAGCGTGTAGTGCTGGATGAGGGCAGCCTTCAGCGCGTCATATTTGCCATCGGCTGGTGGCTGATCGAGCAGGCTCTCGATGTGCTGAGCCGTGCTGGCATCGAGCGCTGCGACCACATAGTGGAATTTCGTATCATCCGCCGATATCCCTTGGAGGGCGAACTGCGCCTCGGTTAGGTGGAACCAGGAGCGTGGGTTGTGCTGCCAAAAATCAGGTAGCTTGATCGCTACAGCGCACGCGAAGCTGGGGGTTCCAGTCGAGGTTGGCTCCGGGGATCTTCCGTCGTATTCCATGATTCGTCTTGGGTCACCAGTGTGGAGCGTGTAAATAATGAGACGGATTTGGTTCAGGCAGTTTATTACACGACTCACACAAGGAGCATAGACAGAATGGCATACAAGTAGGAACTCTTCCCTTAAATAACATGACATGCTTCTAGACTCTTCTCACACACAAAAGATAATCTCCTTCTGGACTCTTCTCACACACAAAAGATAATCTCCCCGTCCGACTGCAGTCAGTCCATTCATCCTTGACACCTCCCTGTTATCTTACTAGGGCATCTAGAAACTTCTCACACACAAAAGGTTAACTTCGCGTCCTTTGTTCCTGTCTAAGGTGGTAAACCATTATGCACTCCCCAGGTTGCCACAACATCAACATTTTTCTCATTAAGCATATTTCTGATGGAGCCATTGACCTGAGATCTTCACCAGATATCAGTAACAAAGTAATCCATACATACAAAGAAATCAAGGGAAGTGTGTTCACAAAACAAGTTATATTTAATAAAATGAAATGACACAGGGAATACTGTAAGTATTGAACACACCACAAAAGGACTTATGATGGGTAGAAGCAAAGACCTCTCTCTAGACCAAAGGTCACCAACTAAAACTGCAAAAGGTCTGATAAGTCAGTCCTCCTCCCCAGCTGAGGTCTGAACTAGGTGTAGGAATCTTTAGGCACCTCATGATTTGATTATGATTCAGAACTCTGATTTGATTCTAGAACAATTCTCAATGCATCGTGACACATTTTTTTTTCTATTCAAGATTTTTCCCTCCCACTGTGTGACAACTTCGCCCTTTTAAAGCAAAGTATTTGCAATGACCCATAAATTTACTTCCATCTTTTATTAAAACAAATGGAAGAGAAATCTGTCACATGGTGGGCAGTGGTGGCCTAATGGTTAGGGATGGGACTGGTGAGCGGAGGGTCGCGGGTTCGATTTCTGAACTGGCAGGATTAGATCTGGGTGGAACAGATAACATTGCAGTATTTTCCCCACCCTCCTTAACCCTACTGTGGTGCCCTTGAGCAAGGCCCTTAACCCCAACTGCTCCAGTGAAGCTGCTCAGTGGCCACAGGTCAGTGTGGGGTTGTACTGGGCAGCTTCCTGGTGTGAATGTGTGAACAGGACATCCTTGAAAAAGAGAGGTTGGCTCTCAATGGAACTACTCTGTATAAATAAAGGTTGAATTAAAAAAAAACAAAACATGAACAAATTTACCTCAAAATGTGCTTTTAAGAACTGTCATCTTTTCATTGACATTCTTTCAGAAGACCACAGCTGTCTCCAGACAGGCCAGTATCATTTAACTTGCTTTCACATGTGATTTTATTAAGCTCCTGTTTTAGCTGGTTTTAGCGCTATATTAATTTAAAGAAAAAAAAATAAAATAAATTCTTTGTTCAATTTCAAACAAAACGTAATATAAAATTTTATAATACAGGAGAACATTAAATGTGTTTGACTCCAAATAAATTGGTCTAAAATTCTAAAATCTACAACTAAAATCCTAAAAATGTTTTACAGGAGAACACAAGACAAAAAAGACAAAAAAAAAACCCAAAACAAAAAAAAAACAACCAAAAAAAAAAAACCGCTTCTTTTTGTGGGTACAGATCTGAAATGGTCTGTCCAGGGTGGATGTCCTGGCTGTCAGCCTTGTGTGTGTGTGCGTGTGTGTGTGTGTGTGTTGGGGGTCGGGGGGTGTCCGGGGAGGTGCCCTTAACGAACCTGATTTTGCAACCTGCTGACTCTCTGGAGCGGTTGGAGCCGCAGAGTCTCTGCAGAGAGTGGCGTTTGTGGGACAGCAAAGAGGGGAGTCTGCAACAGGAGGAGAGCAGCCAAGGGCTCGTGCCATAATCTTTAGGGCGGTCGCTGATGCAACAGTTCAGTTTTGCTTTTTCTGCTTTTTTTCCCACCAAAATAAAACAGTCTCCCTTTTCCCCAAATTGTATCAAATGGCTTCGGGGTCCAGATGGAAGACTCTCGGGGTATGGATCCGGACCGGAGTCCAACAGTTGGTGACCCCTGTTCTAGACTTTTGCAACCTTATTGTTGCAAAACATAATGATGGCATTGGTTACAGGTGCACTGCTAAACTGCTGAATGTTCCAGTGAGCACTGTTGGTGTCACAGGACTGAGCATGGGTTCTACTGGGCTTAGCCTCTCAATTTATTTATGTATCTTTCCTGTGTTTTTTCCAAGCGTTGTGTTCTGTGTCCTGATTATTTATCGTGCCATTTATTATTTATGTGTCAATATTGTTATGTTGTCTAGTAATGTTTTTTGAGACTATTTTGCCTTCTCTGTGACAGAGCCATTTATTCTTCTATTCCCAGACTCATCCATCTTCCCCTCACAGCCTGTTTCCCCAGTTCACCTCAGCTGTGAGTGATCTTGGTATTAGGTCTGCCCACTCCTGGCCACACATGTTGCTCATCACTCCCCATTCACCTCCTGTTATTTAAGCTGTGCACTCTCACTGTGTTGTGCGGCTAAATTACATTGTCTTGCATTGTCTTTGATTATCTCCTCCCTGCACGCGTCAGCCTCTGAAGTTTTTTCCTTCTCTAGAGCGTGTCTAGCTCTGAGGCAACAGTGTAAGTTATTCTTGTTTGCTTTTGTATTGTGGGCACATTTTGACATTTATGTTGGTTTTGTTAATAAATGTCTTCAACACACCCTGTGCTTGGATCTGTCCTTCCGCTCTGAAGGAGTGTGTATGACAGTTGGAGCCATCATTCGGAAGTGGAAAGAACATCATTTTACCATAAATCAGTCATGACCAGGAGCCCCTCACAAGATTTCTGACAGAGGAGTCAAAAGAATTATCAGAAGTTATCCAAGAGCCAAAGACCACTTGTGGAGAACTCCAGAGAGACCTGCAGTTACCAGGTACTGCTGTTTCAAAGAAAACAAGTAATGCACTCAACCAACATGGGCTCTATGCCCGCTCACCTTTTTTTTTTTTTTTTTTTTTTTTTTTTTTTTTTTTGTTACTTATTTGTACCCGTAGGTAGACTTGGTTTGCAGTCTGGTGACAAGCCACCGGCTGCTGGTCGCTGCGTGCACGAGCGCCCTAAACCTACATGTTTTTGGTATGCGGGAGGAAACCGGAGAAATCCCGGAGTAAACCCACGCAACACGGGGAGAACATGCAAACTCCACACAGCTCACTGTTGGTCGGGGGCTGGGATCGAACCCACGACCTCATGATCCCCGCGATCCCCCGGCCAAGGGTAAAACTGTGCTGCCACAGTGCTAAACCACTGCGCCACCGTGCAGCCTTGCAAGACTCCATTGCTGAAGAAAAAGCATGTTGCTGCACAACATTTGGGCAAATCAGTAAAATACTGCGAGAATATAGTCTGGTCAGATGAGACCAAAACTGAACTTTTTGGATGCCACAACACACAGCACGTTTCGAGGAGAAAGGGCACTGCACATCAGCCCCCAAACACCATACCAACAGTGAAGTTTGGAGATGGAAGCATCATGGTGTGGGGGTGTTTTTCAGCACATGGTACAGGCAGACTTCATATAATTGAAGGAAAGATGAATGGACAAATGTACAGAGACATCCTTGATAAGAACCTGTTGCCATCTGCCAAGATGAAATGAGGGTGGACATTTCAGCGAGACAATAATCCCAAACACACAGCCAAGGAAACTCTCAACTGGTTCCAGAGAAGGAAAATAAAGTTGCTAGAATAGCCCAGCCAGTCACCTGACCTGAATCCAATTGAAAATCTATGGAATGAACTGAAGATCAAGGTTCATTGAAGACACCAACGGAACCTTCAAGATTTGAAGACAATTTGTGTGGAAGAATGGGCTAAAATCACTGCTGAGCAATGCCTGTGCCTAGTTTCTCCATACATGAGGCGTCTGGAAGTTAATACTAACAAAGGCTTTTCTACTAAATCCAACCATCCATCTTCTTCCGCTTATTCCTTTTTGTGTCGCAGGGAAGGGGGGGGGGGGTGCTGGAGCCTATCCCAGCATCTTTTGGGCGAGAGGCAGGGTACACCCTGGAAAGATCGCCAGTCCATCACAGGGCCAACACAGAGAGACAGACAACCATTCCCTCTCACAGTCATACCTAAGGACAATTTAGAATCCACAGTTTTTGATGCCAGTTAACCTAACCTGCATGTTTTTGGCATGTGGGAGGAAACCGGAGGAAACCCCCGCAGACACAGGGAGAGCATGCAAACTCCACACAGATCACTGTTGGTTGGGGGCTGGGATCGGACCCAGGATCCCCCGGCCAAGGGTGACTTTGGTGTGCTGCATTAAATGAATTTCACCAAGCGTGCTCAATACTTATTCCCTGTGTCATTCTACTTTATTAAATATAACTTGTTTTGTGAACACAGTTGCCTTGATTTCTTTGTATGTATGGATTACTTGGGCTGTTACTGATATCTGGTGAAAATCTCAGGTCAATGGTTCCATCAGAAATATATTTAATGAGAAAAATGTTGATGTTGTGGTGACCCAGCACAATGCAGACTGATACTATTCACGCTCAACAGGGATTGCATATGGACAGAGAACCCCTGGGGGGACAACCAGAACAATAGACTATTGTTTATACATCCCCGGATTAAGGAGAAGATGTCTGGGTGCCAGGGTCAGGCTAATTATATGTATTGACTGATATGTATATCAATATGCTAATGTGCCATGCATTCTCTCTGTTTGTATAACATGCACACACAGCACAACACAGTGCACCGCGCTACAGTGTGTCTCATGATGTTGGAGGAAAATAAAATCCTGCCACCTTCCAGCTCGCCTGAACTTATTTGTTTCTCCACACTGGTGGCCCTTGATGAAGAATGGAACACGAGGCGAACACCCCGGAGATGACCCTGACTGGGAAAGCCCCAGCACGTGTCATGGTGCGACCCTCGCCTGATCTCTTCCCTCCACACTGGTGACATGACGAGAGACAATGACCGTCTGTTCCCTCTCACCGTGCTGTGGACATAGAGGACCAGAGAACGCCCGCAACCTCTTCATCCTCACCGGAGCGTGCGCTCTGGAGCGCAGCGCTGGGACCAAAACGCACCATGAACAACACGAGCGAACGAAGGAAGCAGCCTGAACGGGGACAATCATCAACGCTGACTGCGTTGATTTCCACCGAGCTCCCCGACTCTGACTAAACTCCGGAGAGCGGTCCTCCCGCACACAGAAGCCCCGCACGCACACCACAGGAGTACGAGGACAGCGCAACTGCCAGTTATGTGGTCAGTGCACCAAGCGCGCGCCACGCACGGGACAAAACCGGCTCCACAGACTGATACAGCGTCCTCCGCTGCTGCACATGCCTGAGAAACACGGCCGATCGCCACCCTCGGAACTTTTAGGGCTGCTCACGCACCTGAAGCAGACATGCAGCCCACACACAGGACTTTGTATGGGTTTCTCAGCCACGGCGCACAACAGGAATTTAGCTGATTGCTTTCCCTGATGACTTTAGGGCTGTTTCCCGCACCTAAAAGCCAAACTGCCAGGTCCCTCACACAGCTGCAGTTGTTTCACAGCCGCTACGCATCCTTGGGGAATTTGGCTGCTCGCCTTCCCCACATCCTCGCTGGATCGAGCCGCGAGAGGAGTCAGATAAAATGTTTTTTTCACAGCCGCTGTGGATCTCCGCCAGGTTTACCGGGAAAGTCCCTCACCATTGCGGATCCACATGCAATTTTTGTGCGGCCCAGACACCTTTGACGTCCCGCGCCGGCACTCACTTACTCCCACCCCCCTCCCCCTCCTCCCTGCACAGAACTTTTCCCGCACCTCACTCCCTAAAGCTGGCCGATCACCGTCTTGTTCCATTATGCACGACTGCACACCGGCCCGTGCGCCCACGATCCATGGTCGTTCAACGTGCTGGAACCCGGAGCAGAGCACACTGTTTTTTCCACTCCTCCCCCATCCCCCCACGGACTGACATGCCCTCTGACAGTTCTACCGGACCTGGAGCCCAAAATGGAGCCGTGTGGTGACCCAGCACAATGCAGACTGATACTATTCACGCTCAGCAGGGATTGCATATGGACAGAGAACCCCTGGGGGGACAACCAGAACAACAGACTATTGTTTATACATCCGTGGATTAAGGAGAAGACGTCTGGGCACCAGGGTCAGGCTAATTATATGTATTGACTGATATGTATGTCAATATGTTAATGTGCCATGCATTCTCTCTGTTTGTATAACATATAAAACAGCACACACAGCACAACACAGCGCACCGCGCTACAGTGTGTCTCATGATGTTGGAGGAAAATAAAATCCTGCTACCTTCCAGCTTGCCGCATCTCGCCTGAACTTATTTTTCCTCCACAATGTGTTCAATACTTAGTAGTTTTTAAATGCCTCAATGGCCTTGGGCCTTCTTATCTATCTGAGCTGCTTTTATCTTATGAGCCCTCGCGGACCCTGAGGTCCTCTGGTACCGGCCTTTTAATGGTTTCCAAAGTCAAGACCAAGACCTGAAGCTTCCTTTCACTATTATGGTCCTTGTCTGTGGAACAGCCTGCCAGAGAGCCTCAGGGCCGCAGAGTCAATAGATGTTTTTAAGAACAGGCTCAAGACCCATCTTTTTAATTTGGCTTTTAATAAACCTGTTGAACTATTACTGAAGTTGTCATTTATGTTCCATTGTTTTATGTTCTTCTTGGCGCCATTTGTTCTTAGATTTTCTCAACTTCTTATTGATGTGTTTAGTTCAGTTTTTAAGTATGTTTTTTTAGTTCCTATTTTTATGTGTTCTTAGTTTCTTTTTGTACCTTTTTAAATTTTGGCTTTTAACAAACCGTTTAACTATTACTGAAGTAGTCATTTATGTTCCATTGTTTTACATTCTTCTTAGCTCCATTTGCTTATAGATTTTCTTATTTTGACGTGTTCTTAGCTCAGTTTCTAAGTATGGGTCTTTAGTTTCCTATGCTTTATGTGTTCTTAGTTTTATCTTGTATTTTAATGTTTTAGCGCCAGTGTTTCCTCAGTGGGGCCCCTCATGCCGGATGCTGCCTGGCCCATCTGTAGGGGTGTTGGTCTCGTGGATTGCTCTAGCTTGGGTGGGTGGGGGCTTTATACCACTGCCTACAGCTGTGGTGTGGGCCCTGGCCTGTCCTGGTTGGGGCGGCCTTTGTGGTGCCTTCTGTTGTTACGGGCTGTGTGGTCTCCCGGGGTGGGGGGCTCCACAGGATGGTTGCTCCTTCATGTGGTGCCTCGGTGCCGAGCAATGTCTTTTATTTTATATGTGTGTAAGAGAAGTAGGGGGTGATGTATGTGCCTGTGTTTGTGTGTTTGTGGGTATGTTTATGGGAGGGTTGGAAGGGTTGGGATGTATCGTGTAAAATATGTAACTAAATGTGTCTACTGTTTTTATCTATGTAAAGCACTTTGCACAGCATCTAATGTTTAAAAAGTTCTATACAAATAAAGTTTGATTGATTGATTGATGCTTATTTTCACCGCTGTATTAAGCTGTGAGATTTCAACAGAAACTCTATGCTGTGAGGCTAACTGGGCTAACTATTAGCATGAACATGAAACAAGACAACACAATGTTCAGGCTGTAAAAAAACCCCCAAAAACATTGTATATATAATAAATGTGAGTACTTCTGAAGTGTGCATATTTGTGTGTGTTTGTGTGGGGTGTGTGCATGTACGAGTGCGAGTGTGTATGTGTGTCTGTCTGTGCATAAGCCCACCCTCTGGTTATAAACTGTAAAGTTATCATAGAGCTTGACGATGCATTCGGCCTTCCTCTGGAACTTCCTGTAGGACTCCTCCGTCCACCACTGTTTGAGGTTGCCATGGCGGTCGTACTGGCCCCCTAGGGACATGAACCATTGCATCACTAAGATGAAGGGCAAAAGGGCAGGGCGGGGGTGAGTGTTAGCATGGAAACAGAACAACATGCAACGTTCCTTCACAGTCCAAAAAACTGCCCACCTTGCCATTTTTTTGCATCAGTTTAGAGTCAGGGTGGTTTAAGAATATAATGGCAGAATTTCAGACTAGCGGTGTGTGAGTTTATCCAACAAGTGGCCCGGCTAATTAGTAGAATTATAATCACGGTTGTCTATGAGGCAAAGACCCTGAATTACCCATGGCAATTTATTTTAGGTGTTCTAGTGATGCAACATTCACATTCTCATATTTTAAATTTCTTTGGTGAGGGCAGCATTTTTGACTGGAAATGAGTTACAGATTATGACTCAAAATAGTATTTGATGCAGATCTGACAAATGATTTTCACAAAGTAATACACATAATATTATGTTTGTATGACCCAGTATTATTTAAGGACATGCATGGCAAGAGTACAACTCAAAAACAGTGAAAAAGCTGTCCTAATGGATGGTATGGGAGAGTTTGTCTTACCCCAGTCATCATATCCATGTGTTAACTCATGGCCAATGATGGCTCCTATTCCGCCATAGTTCAGAGACCTGACAGCATTAAAAAGAAAGAGGAACACTGCAATGAACTGAAGCATTATTAATAAGCATAGGTTAAACGGCATTAACCTTTTGACAGATAAAAAGATAAAAAGATGGCGGCGCGCGTCTGTGCAGCGGCTCTTTGCTCCCTAAACATTCTCATCACCAAATTGCTTTAGCTTGGTCTGCCTACTCACACTTGCAGCTGGATTAAGGACTTCCTAATAAACCGAACACAGACTGTTAGACTCAGACCCCATTCCTCCTCTGCAGTCATGCTTAACACAGGCTCGCCACAGGGCTGTGTGTTGAGCCCCACTTTGTATTCATTGTGCACATATGACTGTATACCTGTTCATCCCACAAACATTATAGTGAAGTTTGCAGATGACACAACAGTAGTGGGGCTCATATCAACAGGAGATGAGTCTGCATACAGTGATGAGGTCCAGAAACTGGTGAGATGGTGCTCAGATAATAATCTGCTATTGAATACAAAAAAAACAAAAGAACTCATTTTTGATTTTAGGAAACATAGCAGTGAGCCGCCTCCTCTATATATAGGCAAGGAGTGTATGGAGAGGGTGGAGGCTTTTAAGTTTCTGGGTGTTCATATTTCTCACAACCGTACCTGGGCAGTTAACACCATAGCTACGATAAAAAAGGCTCAACAACGTCTACACTTTCTGAGGCTCTTCAAGAGGAATGGCCTGAATGCACAGTTGCTGGTTTTATTTTATCGCTCTGCTATTGAGAGCATTTTGTCATATGGCATCACGGTTTAGTATGAGGGCTGTTCAGCCGCAGACCACAAAGCCTTCCAGAGAGTGATCGAGACTGCGCAAAAAATCACTGGCTGTTCTCTCCCTTCTCTGGAAGAGATTTCCTGGTCTCGGTACCTCAACAGAGCTACTGCCATCATGAAAGACTGTGCTCATCCAGGCCATGATTTCTTTCACTTGCTCCCCTCAGGAAAGCGGTACAGATCCCATAAAACCCGGACTACCAGGTTTAATCATAGTTTTTTCCCAGCAGCAGTACGTATTTTGAACGGATTTATGTAACACGTACAGACTGCTGATATTATTTTATGTTATTTTAGGTTATTTTGTGGCAATAACCCTGTGTGTATAAGCTGGTCTTATATATTTATCGCTCAGTATGTTTTTATTATTGCTATGTACATATTGTATTCAACTTTTAGGTAATATTGTTTTAAGCATTATTTATTGTTGTAATTATGAGAATGTTAAATGCATGAGTGAACTGCGAGTGTGATAATTTGTTTTTAGGGAGCAGTATCTCAGTTTCGTTGCATTGTTTATTAGCAATGGAATGACAATAAAAGCACTTTGACTTTGACAGAAAATGTGACACTGTGGCGGATGAAATAAGGCACAGCGAAGTGATGTTTAAAAGGGTATTTTATTCATCCACCATCACGAGACTCACTCCCGCGCTGTGTGAGCGCACGGGAGCGAGCCCTCAGTCTCTAGTCAGCAAACAGGCAATGCGTGTAGTCAGAGCAGTGGTAGTCAGAGAGAGAGAGAGAGAGCAAGCGATATGGTTGGCTTATATACCCAGCTAGACAATGCATACATGGCACATTAACATCACAGTAAACTGCAGGGAGGCATGGACATTTACATGAGAGTCACGCATATCAATAGCAAGATTACTGGCAGGAAGGAGAGGCTGCCTATTGATATCAGTACATACATCTCACTGTTATGCTAATTGCTCCAGCTGAGCGCTCTGCTTGTCCGTAGGCTGTGGGGGTCACCCACAACACATTCGTTTTGCTCAATTCATAATCTATTACAGTAGACTTGTTTGATAGCAATCCTTTTGACATAAAATTTTGAGCAAAAACTGGTGTGACTTATTACATTGGGAGTTTTGGACCAAAACCAAACCAAAGCGTCATTAATGATACAGGTAACGTGTGATACTTCCCATTCTTCCAAGACTTAAAAAAAAAAAAATCAGTCATTATTATTATTATTATTATTATTATTATTACTATTATTATTATTATTATTACCGCCGCCAAGGAGGTAATGTTTTTACCGGGGTTTGTTTGTCTGTTTGTTTGTCTGTTACCAACATAACTCAAAAAGTTATGAACGGATTTTGACGAAAGTTTCAGGAAAGGTGTGTAATGGCACGGGGAACAGATGATTAGATTTTGGTGATGATCTGAGAGTGCATACCTCCACCAAAGGCTTTGTTTGTATTTGTGCAACAGGATTACACAAAAACTACTGGATGGATTTGGATGAAATTTTCACCAGAGGTGGTTCTCGGGCTAGAGAGGAACCCATTATATTTTGGTGATGATCTGGGAATGCATACCTCAGCCAAGGCTCTTCTCACAGTGTATCAGCCACAATACTCCAAAACTAATGGACAGACTTTGATGCAATTTTCACCACAAGCGGCTCTAGGCCTACACACAAACCCATTACATTTTGGAGGTGATCCATGACAGACTGAAGGAGCCTTGGCGGAGGTATGTGCTCTCTGAGTGCTTTTCTAGTTATTATTATTATTTATGCCATGTTGAAATTAGTTGTTTGCTTTTATTGTTTAATCAAACAGGGAGCTTTGTGCTAAGGAAGAAAAAACAAAGGTTTCTTGACAAATCAAAAAAAAAAAAAGCCAAAAAGGGGCCCCCTGGTCTGATTTTCCAGATATTATGTTTATTTTATTTGAACATGATGTACATCTCTATTTTGCAGCATATTAATTGTTTTTGTGCATTTTTACATTGGAGAATAGAGATGATCAGATGATTCACTGTGGTGACCCCTACGGGGAGCAGCCGAAAAAAGAAGTTTTTGTGAATTTGTAGAAAGCATAGCATATATGCCCAATACAGGTTGGTGAACGTTAGCAAACTTTCGTAATTGAGTAGCTTCCCAAACTTGTAACTCTACCTTACTTATATTTTTTGCATATTTGTATTTCTCTTATGGAACAGCTACCACAGTTATACTTGTTCATTATGGGTTCATTATGAGTTTATTTCACAGCAACCACATTAACACTGAACAGAAGAGGAAAAACGGATATTACCAGTTACCATAATTAGGACTATGTCAGGTGTTTCTGTGATATTAGTGATGACCCCTGTGGATACATATCTCATATCAAAAATTTACTGGGAATAATAATGGATTCCATTTATTTATATAGTGGTTTCCATAACACCCCTGGGGCAGACTGACAGAAACGTATCTGCTAATCCACGCCAACAGCCACGCTGCCCGCCACCACATTCAAATTCATACACCAGTATAATGAATACTGGAGGCAAAGTGTCTTTTCCAAGGATATAATGGCAGGGTGGGAGGAGGATTTGAACTGCCAACCCTCCAGATATTGGACAAACCGCTTTATATCTTGAGCCACAAGGCCTATTGTTTTTAAACTCTTTTAGCAAAAGTGACCACTTTAAATAATACTTTTATAATACTAGTCAGGCTAATTGCCGTTGACGTCAGAAGACATGTACCTGTCTGTTAGTTAGACAGGCCTGCTAGTGATATGTATGGCTAAGCTTAGCTAAGTGTAAACTCTAAAATATAGGGCTGGGCTGACTTTAAATATTAAACAGGTCATGTTAATTCATAACTTTGACAGCACAATGTTTGCTTTTGCTTCCAATCATTGTGAGAAAAAAAACCAAAACAAGTTATTAATTCTGCTTCCTCCTCAGGTGATGCGCTTCTCCCACACAAACGTTTCCTATACGAAGTTCCCTGTAGTGGTACGATTTGGTTATGATTTGTTTCAGATAAAGGTAAAGAAACACTGGCTTAGCAGAAGGTATGAAATGTTACTACAATCACAACCTGGGCAGGTACTGTACTCTGTGGTGTTAACAATCCTGCAGAAGTCAAAGGTGGGCAGTAATGAGTTGCTTTACTCTAGTACATGTACTTAACTACCTTGTTTACAAAACTGTACTTATTGTTGGACTACTTTTTACTCTTAGTTGAGTACACTTAGGAATGAAAAACTGTACTTGTAATCAAGCACATTTGATAATACTCCTAAGTACTTTTGATTTCACAGATTTTAAAACTGGTTAGAAATGTGCTGATGTACACAGGAATACTTGCTTTTTTTGATTGTATCTTTAATCACATAATCTTATGTCATAAAATCATAGTCTTCAATTATGGATCAGTTGTAAAGGAAAAAGGAAAAAATGTACATTTATGAAAAAGGGTATAAAACTGATCCAAACTTGCAAATTTATGTGAATAAAGTCAACATTTTAATCACAAAAGAATTGCAATGTTTTTTAACAAAAAAGTAGTACATTTGTTAGAAAAAAAATCCCAAATTAATGAGAAAAATTAAACAAAAAATAGTATCAAATATACTAGAAAATCAAGCTTTTCTCACAAATATGCAATTTAAAAAAATCACTCCTTTTATTATTAAGAAGTGGAAACTATGTAAAAAAAGTTGTAAGTATATAATTACGTATAAGTAAGTTAAGAAGAAACTTACTTCTCAACATTTTGTAGTTACTCTTACTCAAGTAACTTTTTGGAGACAACTTGTGCCTGAGCAAGTGTTGCGCTACTTTTACTTGAGTAGATTTTCTGGATACACTCCATACCTCTGGTAGGAGGATCAGGCTGAAGTGTAGAAAGGAAGAAATGTGAATGAGCACCAGAGATGCTAATACAGTCTTGTTCACCCAACCACTTTTTAATGGCATCAACTACAACAAATTTTTCTTAAGAATGAAATTACTACCTCCGCCAAGGAGGTGACGTAATCGGGGTGGTTTGTCTGTCTGTCCATCTCTTAGCAGAATTACGCAAAAACTGCTGTACGGATTTTGGTGAAAATTTCACCAGAGGTAGCTCTTGGGCCAAGGATGAACCCATTAAATTTTGGTGAAGATCTAAGAGTGCATACCTCCACCAAGAACCTTGTTTGTATTTGTGCAGCAGGATTACAGAAAAACTACTGGATGGACTTGGATGAAATTTTTACCAGAGGTGGTCCTTGGGCTAGAGAGGAACCCATCACATTTTGGTGATGATCCATGATGGACAGAAGGAGCCTTGGTAGAGGTATGTGCTCTCTGTGTGCTTTTCTAGTTATGTATGATATACAAGGTCAGGCATATCAAAACATAAAGTCAGGCAAAAGTCTATGCACTAAAATGCCTCATTACAATCAGCTTATTTGTTTTCCTTCCCCGATTCCTTCATCCCTCAGCCTCATCCCTGTCATTTCAAATTCTGCCCAGTCAAGTCAAATTAAAAAACAACAAAAACAAAGTATATTTGAGATCTAAATTATGATCCTTCTGGTTTATGCTAGCATTGAATAAGAATCTCTTTAAGCCCACATTTTTCTTGTTTGCACTGATTAAAAACAACAAATATCTGTTTCACATGAGGAATTAATAAGCACTGGGACCTTACAACAGCACTGTGAAAATAACTTTATTTCCCAGGCTGATGATGCAAAATTCACCCCCTCTTGATAGGTGTACGTGTCCTTGCTGATGCTCCATCTTTCATCAAAATCTATAGGTCACTTCACTTCTCCTTGGCCCCTGCTCTGGGCTGGAGTGCGTCTTTGTCCCACATGCAGATGCAGAGTGATGAGAGGGCCGACTCGGTCCTGTTCACATGGCTACATCTGAAAATGAGTTTCTGACAGCTAGTCGATATACAGCCTCACACTGGGCCCAGCTCCCTCGCCAACCTAACTGGTTGATTGAAGCTTCATTATACTCAACGTGATAGTGGAGGTGTGCATGTGTAAGAGAGAAAAAGAGAGTTTGGGGGGGGGGGGTAAGGCTACTGCAGCAATAACTAAGGAATCAGGTACATATATACAATTATCTCTGATTAACGGACACTGACTAGCATGCATGGCGACGGATAGTGGAAGTTTTGGTGATCAGGGCTTGACATTAACACTGACCAACCGGTCTGGCTGAGAAGACCTAGGCCACGGAGTTCGTCAGTAACACTCTGGTCCAAGACTTAATGTTTGGTCATATTCCTTATCTCCAGAAGGCTGTGGAGACTGTAGCTTGTGTGGAGCATCATATATGGACATTAAACACATGAATATGCACTTAGGTGCAATTAAAACAACACTAAACGACACAAAAACATGAAGAGAGAAGGGAGGCCGCTGCATGTTCACGCTCCACCTAGTGGTTCAAAAAAAAAAAGTCGCTACAAGTTGCTAAATTACACCATCGTCTAATTTGCATAATTGGCCCTGTGTATGTAATTGGAATGGACGCTGTAGGAGAGAGGAATAACGTTGTGGGGAAGACAAAAAATGAGTTAAAAAACACCCACAAAACAAATGTGTGTAATGTTTAGAACTACAAATGAACTTAGTTCTGTTGATTCCTGTTTTTTTGTTTTTTAATGTCACAATTCCAATCTTCCTCCTTTATCCAGGCTTGGGACTTGCAAAAGTGACCAAAAAGAGTTTTTTTTTTTTTTTCTTAAAGAAAATTTTACATTTACATCTGTGATCAGCCAGTGCCGGCTTCACACATACGCCATCGATTTGCAGTCTGGATGCAGAGGGGTGAACACTCCCTGCTCTGACTGCAGCTGGGACGGACTGCTGCTTGAGGACTGGGCCCCCTGAGCGCTTTGGGACAGGGGAGGGCCCCACGGAAGCACTTGCTGCTCATCGAGAAGAGTAAGAACCAATATGTGCTTTCACGTGAGAGTCCCCAGAAGTGTCTAAAAACACCAGAAAAAGTCACTAGATTTGTTGCTAGTTGATTTTCGGAAAAAAGTCTCTAAATATAGTGGCTAAATACAGCAATAAAGTCACACCACTAAGTTGGCAACGCTGATGTTGCTTACATGAACCATCCATCCATCCATCCATCCATCCATTCATCCATCTTCCGCTTAATCCTTTTCGGGTCGCAGGGGGCTGGAGCCTATCCCAGCATCTTTGGGCGAGAGGCAGGGTACACCTTGGACAGATCGCCAGTCCATCGCAGGGCCAACACAGAGAGACAGACGACCATTCACTCTCACAGTCATACCTAAGGACAATTTAGAATCCCCAGTTTTTGATGCCAATTAACCTAACTTGCATGTTTTTGGCATGTGGGAGGAAACCGGAAAAATCCCGGAGCGAACCCACGCAGACACGGGGAGAACATGCAAACTCCACACAGATCACTGTTGGTTGGGGGCTGGGATCAAACCCAGGATCCCCCGGCCAAGGGTGAGTTACTGTGCTGCTGCAGTGCTAACCACTCCCATTACCTTTAATTAGCTCATATTTGTGTGCTTGTTTTGGGGAGGGGGGTATAAATTCAGAATAATGCCCAACCTTGGCAGCAGCAAATAACTTTGGTTAACAAAGAGCATGCTGAGCAGAAGAATAGTTGTTTACCTGCTCTTTCCTCAGTGCTGTGCTCCACTGAAACATTTGGATTGATTTCCTCCCCTCCAGACAGCTATTTCATTTTACTTCACCCCAGAGCCAGAGCTTACTTTTGGTTTTAATCTGTTTATTAAAATAGCACACGTGAAAAATCACATATACATTACAGCTTTTTTTTTTATTAACACTCAGAACACCCCGCTTGGTCCCTGTGGCAGTGCAATTAAAACAAATCAAAAGTTCACATTAGACTAAAAGTTAACTGCATTGAAGTAATCTGAAAATAAACATTGCAAAGTTGCACTGTTGCACTAATATGACATTAATTGAAAAAAAAAAAAGCCTGGGGAGGAATTATAAACATATGAAAAGAGTGAAGATAATTTACAATGCTTGCAAAGAGGTGAAATAGTCAATAAAGTTGTTACATTTTTGGAAAAGAAGTTCTGAATTGCCTCTAATTGTGGAATTGATCTTATCTATTTTGATAAATGACACAATGTCTCTGAGCCACGTAGAGATAGGTGGAAGTTTAGGTAGTGATCCCAAACGTGGGTCTGTCCCGTGCTCGAGTCACTTATTATTTTCCACATTTTCTCTGTTATTTAGTCTGGTTCTTTATGGGGATTACTTGTGCTTTTATTGTGACAGCACCACGGCAGGACGTCCGCCTGTCAAGTCTGCTTGCGGCCTGTCACAGCTGTTTGTGTTTAGTAATTACTGTCTCTCCACACCTGTTTGTAGTTTGAGTTTCTGTGTGCTATTTAAGATCGCTAGCGAGGCTTACTCCTCGCTGCGACCTCGTCCTATCCAGGCAGGAATCCCCAACCCTGATTCCAGCCCTTTTCAGCGTCAGGTTTCGCCCTCGCTATATTAATGTGTTTGCATTTGACTCTTTATATTTCTCCTGTTATTCACCCTTCGAGGTCGTATGTTTAGTTGTTTGTTTTTCGCCCCTTGTGGCGCATTCTTTTGTTCCTTTTCATTAATAAATAAGCAAACTCACTGCCGGCTTTTGGTGCCTAATTTATGCCCTGAAAGGGGCATTCATAACATTTAGGAGATTTCCAGGGGAGTAGGATACAGCGCCTCGCTAATAGAGAAGTAAAGAACAATATTTTATGTTGTGTGGGAGTTATTGGGAGGGAAACACGAGGAATCCCAAAGACAGCAATGTGAGGGTCCATTTGAATCTGGGTTTTCAGAACTGTGGGCAAGGTAATGAAAAAGTCCTTCCAAAACTTCTGCAGCCGACTACAGGAATAAAACACGTGTGTCAGGATACAGGGTGGAGCATGACATCTGTCACACTGGTCCACTATGTTGGGAGAGACTTTTGACAGTCTAGACTTTGAGAAATAAACTCTACTGAGAACCTTAAACTGTATTAATTGTAACTGGACACAAGGTGTACATGAATTATCGCTGATCTCAATTCCCAGCTCCTGCTCCCAGGCCTGTTTATTTTTCACTACAGTACAAGAATCTAGTGCCATGAGAGAATTACAGAGCTTACTTTTGACTGCTTTTCCATCACAGTGAAAGATTACTTTCTTCTCCAAAACGTTTATTTTATTTATTTTTTTAATTTTTGCTGCTGTTGGGAAACAAATGTTTATTCTTTACCATTGCAACATGTTTTAATACACTGCTTTGTGCTGACAGCAAAATGCCAAAGTTAATAATGGGAATATATGGAATGGAAAACTGGTGGCATGGATAGGGTTAGGGTTAGAAAATGGTTCCTTAAAGATCTTTAAGCTTGAATAAAATGAGTAGTAATGTAAGTAGTTATTTGTGTAACACTTAAAAAAACGTGTTTAAAAACAACTATTGTCATCTAGTGGTCAAGCCAAAGATGTTAACAATCTCTAACCCACCCCCTGCTTTGGATCGATGGTGGCTGTCTGGTACCACACATCTTTCAAAAATAAATTGGTTAATATGTCTTCTGCTGTGACTGCATCCAGTAGCGTTTTTCAAGAGATGACTGCAGTATAAGTGAATATTCCAATATTTGTATATGTAATTTTTTTGTGTATTGTATATTGCTGCACTGAAACTCAAAGGGCTCCCACTAAGCACACAGGGCTGTTGAACAACAAAATCAATCTCTAAGCACTTCCTTTGATAAGTAACTTTCTGGGAAAAATAAGCAAAATAAGCAGAACTGGCAAAGTAGGTCCACTCCCAGAACATGGGATATCTTGCACAGTCACTTTTGGTCAAGAGTTAAACAAAATGAAAGCCAGTGTTTCTGTCTTCCATCAGCTGATTTCCTTGTGGTATCCAGCTATTGTTTCATTCCAAGTGACCATCTATAGCTTATGTGCTTACTGGTTCCCTCACACAACAGGATTCAACATGTTTGCTATTTACGATTTGAAATAAAAGCAGCCCTGTGTTCTACCAAGCTGACACGATCAGTCTTAAAGTGGTTTGTAGGTTTTAACCAGTTGAAATGTGTCTATTGGTCATGTGATTATGGAAATAATATCAACACACACACACACACACACACACACACACACACACACACACACACACACACACACACACAAAGCCTTTACATCCTTTTTCTCTGGTTTTTAAAAAAAAAAATGTTTTGACTCTTCCGGGGATTCTCCTGTATGTCAAGAAATGGGAAACGTCACTAAAAGGTAAACATTACTATTCTTGATACCTGCCTGCTGCTCAGTTATTGGCCAGCCTAACTGTCTGTTATGTACGAGGGGGGTGCTGAAAAGTTCATAGGCTGGCCATGATGCAGTGGTCAAATTTGACCAAATGTGGTTTATCATGCCCATACTTTTGACAGTTCTCTCACTCTCAGATCTGCTCTGCCCTCTTGTTCCTCAGCCACTGAAGCACAAACACTATTGGCTCAGCACCAAAACGAGCATAACTCCTTCTTAGTCAGCCTATGAACTTTTCAGCCCCCCATGAACTTTTCAGCCCACCCTTGTAGATGGGCGAGGAGCCAAAGGCTTCTGAGTCAACAGTGCTACAAAGAAGCTCCTTCCAAGCAAGGTTTATGTTGTCATTTTCTTCAGATTACAGACTCTTAAAGCAGTGTTGCCAACTCTCACTCTTTTGGAGTGAGCCTTACTCTTTTGCCCTCTGTCTCTCACACCACAAACCTCATTTCTCACTCCAAAATGAGGAAATTACGGTCATATTGTTTAACTTTCTTCAGATTTTTACACAATAAGAGCTCTCAAGGTGGCAGAAAGCAGACTGAACATGTTCTAAAACTTATTCTGAGGTAAAGAAGCGTTTGAATGAATGAATGAATGAATGAATCTTTATTTCGGATAGTACAGGTTAAAAGAAACTGAATAATATAACAAAAGGGGAAAAAAAATCCAACAAGGTCAAATTAGACAATAACTCCTCTGATTATACAATTCAGCATAAGTTATCCAAATTGGGTGATGGCTGAAGCCGCAGCTTATATTGCCCACCCATATACCATCCAAGAATTCAAAAGAAAAAAACAAACAAACAAAAAAAAAAACAAGACAAGAGCGATTACACTTCAAAAACGAAGCTAAGACAAAATGTGACAGAAAAAAACTAAGCTACAACACAACACAGGCTGGATATGACAATCCTTATGTGATTTTACATGTCATCTTGTATATATGTTTGGAGTATTTCTTCCTTTAGTTTTAGTTTAAATTGTCCAAGCGTTGTACATGATTTTAATTCAGGTCCAAAATTGTTCCATAATCTGACTCCTTGCACTGAAACACAGTGTTGCTTGGTGGTAGTTCTCACTGAAGGTTTTTGAAATATACATGTTCCTCTAAAATGATATTGTTTCTCCCTTATTTGGAACAACTTTTGGATATTTGCGGGCAGTGATAGATTCTTCACTTTAAACATTATTATTGCAGTTTTAAAGTCAACCAGATCTTTCAACTTGAGAGCTTTTAATTTAAGAAAAAGTGGGTTTGTTGGTTCCCTGTAAGCTGCTTTGTTTATTATTCTAATAGCTCTCTTCTGAAGCATAAAGAGTGGATATATGTTTGTTTTATATGTATTTCCCCATACTTCATTACAATATGTCATGTATGGGAGTATTAATGAATGATACAAGGTATATAGTGTGGGTTGATTCAGCAAATATTTCACTCTGTGTAATATTGCAATTGATTTGGATATTTTACCTTTAATATAATTAATCTGTGACTTCCAACACAGTTTATTATCAATTATTACTCCAAGAAATTTAGTTTCAGATACCCTTTCAATCTCTACACCATTTACACTGAGTTTAGATACTGAGTTGTTGTGATGGTTGTTAAAGACTATAAATTTTGTCTTACTTAAATTGAGTGTTAATTTGTTTGAATCAAACCACAGTTTAAGCTTTCCTAATTCCTTTCCGAGTGTATCCAGAAGTTGTTCCAAATTGCTTCCACTGCATAATAGATTAGTGTCATCGGCAAACAATATTAAGTCCATTTTTTCTGAAACTTTACATATATCATTTATATACATATTGAATAATAATGGCCCCAAAACTGAACCCTGTGGGACTCCACAAGTATCCTTCAGTAACTGTGAGTTTTTGTTACCAACACATACATACTGATATCTATTCTTTAAGTAACTACTTAACCAGGACAGTGCTACCCCCCCAATACCACAATTTTATAGTTTCTTTAATAATAAATTGTGATCCACTGTATCAAATGCTTTTTTAAGATCCAGGAATACCCCAACTGAATACTCTTTATTTTCAATGGCAGTTGATATTTTTTCTATAAATTCCATTAGAGCAAATGCAGTTGTCCTCTTGTGTCTGAACCCATATTGCTGGTCACACAATAAATTATTCTTCAGTATGAAGTTGTCAGTTCTCTCATAGAATATTTTTTCAAGTATCTTGGAAAATTGCGGCAATAGTGAAATTGGTCTATAGTTTGAGAATTCCCCTCTGTCTCCCGTCTTGTATATCGGAATTACTTTAGCTATTTTCATTGCATTGGGAAATATACCTGTTTGGAGAGACAGGTTACAGATATACTACGTCAGTGGTTTCACTAAGCATTCAATAATAGTTTTGACTAAGAGCATGTCAATACCATCACAGTCCGTAAATGTTTTACTTTTAAACGATATAACAATTTCAATGACCTCTCTCTCGTCTGTGTTCTTTATGAAAATGGAGTCTTTTATAGCAATGTTTTTGCTTATTGTATCACCTGTAGGCGCCGTAGTGGGTATTTCTCGAGCCAAATTAGGACCAATGTTAACAAAAAAGTTATTAAATTCATCTGCAGGTGAAGCTGCATTCACAATCTGAGTCGTTTTATTATTTTTTGAAAAATTGGTTGGGTAGCTTGTATTTCTGCTTTTATTTCCAAGAATACTGTTAAGTATTGTCCATTTTTAATATTGTCTCTGTTTTTCTCCAGTTCTTTACTGTAATAGTCTCTCTTACTACATCTTATTATATATGTTAACTTATTTTTGTATGTTTTATACCGCTGCTCTGCTTCTTTTGTCCTTTTCTTTAGGAAAACTTTATATAATAAATTTTTCTTTTTACACGCCTTTTGTAATCCTTTGGTTAACCATGGCTTATCGGCAAATTTATGTTTAAGCTTTTTTTTTTTTTACTAAAGGACAGTTTTTTTCATAAAGACTGGTTGCAATGTTTATAAATGTGTCATAGGCTTCATTTACATCTGATACATAGACTTCTGTCCAGTCTTGCTTCAGCAAGTCCTCTTTAAAAGAACTGATTGCATTTGGTGATTTGTATCTGAACGATTTTAAAATTTTTTCTGTATTGGCCCCAGTGTGGCCATGGATAAGTGCAAAGGTTGGCAAGTGGTCGCTTATATCATTTATCAATAATCCACTTTCTATTTTCTTATCAATAATATTAACAAACAGGTTGTCAATAAGTGTAGCAGTGTGAACTGTGATTCTACTGGGATGTGTTATTGTGGGATATAGACTCATGCTGTACATAGAGTTCATGAACTCTGTAATTACATTTTGTTGATGTGGATTTAGTAAATCAATATTGAAATCTCCACAAATTACTACCATTTTCTTACTAGTAATATTATTGTACAGCTCGACTAATTTATCTCTTAATGTCTCAATGCAAGTTCCCGGCGTTCTATATATACAACTTATAATTAGATTTTTTGTTTTATCTTGTTCAATCTCAACAGTAACACATTCCAAAATCCCTGGTAGTGCTAAGGACATTTCATTTACAAGCTTACACCTATACAGGTCATCAATATACAGTGCAACATCACCACCCTTTTTTTGAGATCTGTTAATATGAAACATCTGATATCCCTCTATTGCCATCAGGGGAGCCTACTCTTCATTAAGCCAAGTTTCAGAGACTGCAATAGCTGTAAATTTTCTGTCTAGCTGTTTTAAATAGTCCTGAATCTGTGGAAAGTTTTTGTTAAGACTTCTGCTGTTGAAGTGTATTATTGATAGTTTACCATCTAGTTGCACTTGACTTTTGAATTGCTTTTCAGTGTAATATTCACAATGGTTATGAATATTATTGAAAAAGTGGTTATCAGGATCAATATCATTCTCCATCTCTTGTAGTTTATGTTCAGCATAATGGCATATTTTCAGAGTTTGAGTATCCTTACTCTGTGTCAAATGACTTCCTCCAACTGGGGATAATTGACGTCTACTCAAGTCAGTCATAAGTTTTTTGTTTGTTTTGCTTATTTTTTTTTTTTAAAGTACTCTGACATGGTATATCAAAAGAACTATTCTTACCGTGTGTGTGAATATGGATTATCATTGTCTCTTAATTTTCTTAATCAGTGTTCATCTGTATTTATCTAAGTCAGTAACATCTCTGAGCGTTTGTGTTGAAAAAAAACCAAACTGTTTATTGGTACTGTGCACATGCATGCTCACTTCACAAGCCCCCCCACCCCCACCCCCCGCACAATTCCCTCTAAATGTCACTCCAGGCTTTTCTGAAAAGTTGGCAACTCTGCTAATAGACATCCCTGTTTCCACCTGGTTCACTAATCCACAGTCAATACCACAGTTTTGTGAAAAAATTAGGACACCCTGTATAAGCCTCTGTGTGTGTTTTATTTTTTTTTTTTTTAACATATTTGGACATATGGATATTTGATATCACTGTTAAAAGTACTGGGAGATTCATGTAATACAACTACACAATTAAAAATGAATTAAAGATTTTTTCAAATTTTCTGTAACATGTAATTCTAAACCAATAGTGAGGAATAAATTAGGACACTGCCCATCTTTTTTAGGACACCCCCACATTCATTCCCGATTAAAATAATAAATGTTAAAAAATGCAAATAAAAACAAGGTTAGACATAGATATGTGAACATTTCTTAATAAATAACTGAATATTTAATGGGGTGTCCTAATTTTTTCACATGACTGTATGCTGCAACAACCTCAGTGTACTCCTCTAGGTTTGTGTGCCCATTGTGAGTGGCTGTGTGCTTGAAAGTGTCCCAGTCTGTAGTGCTGAAGCAGTCTTTCAGAGCATCAGAGGCCCCCTGTCACGCCGCGCCGCTCATCAGCGGCGCCACCTGCTCGCACACCTGCTCGTCATCAGCGGCGAGGGATTTAAGCCGCCTCGCCCTGAGCTTCGGCCTGAAGCCGTCAGACTTCTTCATGCATCGCTGTGAGTTCCTTCACCCTCAGCGGATTACACTGGTAAGAAGATCTTACCTCCTTTTCCTCCCAAGTCTGCTCCCCTGTGCACAGGTGGATTTCCCGGCGGCGGACAACGCCTCTCCATCGCCTGTTCCTCACTGCTGCACCGGGCTCTCCAGGTGGCTGTCTACCGGACCTCGTCCCTTGCGGTGCCAGTCATCTGTCCTATCCAAGTAAGCTCCTCTCTCGCTCATATATCTCCTGTATTGGTGTGTGCCCGTCACCCGTCTCCTTGTGCTTTTCCCATAGGGTTGTCCGGCTGTACGGTCTCCTGCCTCTGTGCCCGAAGCAGACGCCGCCACCAATACATTTACATCCCGCAGACACACATTCATACACTCCTGTTGTTAATAAACTATTTGAACTACTCTGAGCCTGTGTGTGTGCGTCTCCTGAGCCGTGCGTTATGTCACCCCCTCTACCCACACACATACCTGCTTTTTTGTTGGTCTGATTGTTTTCACTCTGGGTTTGTATGCCGACCTTAACAAGATGGTGATGTGATCAGAGAGGCCCAGGTGGGGAAGGGGGAAGGCTCCGTATGCTTTCTAATGAGTTGTGTAGACCAGGTCCAGCAAATTGTCTCCTCTTGTTGGAAAGTCTACATGTTGGTGTAGGTTTGGTAGGAGGTGTCATGGGGGCCTCTGGGCCGTCATCTGTCTCATCAGTCCCAGCTGCGCACAGACCAACAGGTGCCAATCAGCGGCTGTTAAAAGCCAGTGTTGCTGACAGCCCGGCACGGAGTCGTCTGTCTTCCTCATCGGAGCATGAGCCAGCACTTCGTTCTCAAGTTCAGCCAAGAGCGTCTCGTCAGGATCTGCCACGTAAGAAAACTATCTGCTATTCTACTCCTTGCCTTTACCCCTTTGCACAGGTGGACCTCCCAGGCGGCGGACCAACTTCCCCAGCTGACGGGGTGTTGCCACCTCTATCCCGTAGCTCCTCGCTACCACCACAGCTATGGGTACGTCTAACACCACAACTACAGGAACTGTTATTATTGCAGCTACAGGAGCTGTCATCGTCAGGGTCACTGGTGTCACCACCATCTCAGCTACAAGAACAATCATCACCACAGTGACAGGTGCATTCACCACCACAGCTACGAGCACATTCACCACCACGCTGCACGGCCGCTGGAAGTCAGCAGAACGTTACCTGTGGAACGCCCAAGTAAGCCTCACCATCCACAATTACTCGCTAGTGCTGAACAGCTGTAATTGTTTCTGCTTGTGTGTTACAGGGTTGCCAGGTCACCATCCGGACTGCTCAGTTCCAGTGACCAAACTTCTATACTTGCACTTACACACGCACTACACTCTCTCACTTTACAATAAAAGAATAATTGTCTATATCTACTCGTGTCAGTGTCTGTCTCCTGGGTCCAGAACATGTCAGGAGGGTCTTTAAATCTACATGGTTGAAGTTTCCTGCTGTGATGAGGAATACGTCTGGATGCGCTGTTTGTGTCTCACTGAAGGCCTGATAGAGTTCTTTTACAGCTTTGCTCCTCTCGCCGATGCCAATGGGTGGGGCATACATGGCGATTATTAGGACAGATGAAAATTCTCTCGAAATGTAAAAGGGTCGGCACTTGATGATCATAAACTCCATCAATGGAGAACAGTGTTTATGCACAACAGTTGCATCATGGCACCAAGCGTCACTAATGTAGACACACACACACCTCCACCTCGGGTTTTCCCTCCTTCCATGAACACTCTATCAGCATGGTAGCATATTAGCCCTGCTAACTGAATAACAGATTCTGGTATATTGTCATTTAACCATGTTTCCGTAAAGACAAAAACACAGCAGTTCCACGCATCACATTGCATAGTTCTCAGGAGCTGTATGTGGTCTATTTTGTTATCTAGTGAGCGTACTTTGGCCAGAATGAGGGAAGGGATCGGGAATCTGTGTCGGCTAGCGGTTAGCTTCATTCGGATACCTCTGCGTTTACCTCTCTTTTGTTGCCACTCACACCGTCTACGGCATCTCCATTTGGGATGAGACACAGCAGTCGAGTCCATGGGTGTGGAGGTCTGGTGGAGAAGACCAAGGCCACGGAGTTCCTCTGTAACGCTCTAATCCAGGACATAATGTTTGGTCATATTTCTTATCTCCAGAAAGCTGTGGTGACTGTAGCTTGTGCGCAGCATCATATACAGACATTAAGCACATGAATATACACTTAGACATAATTTAAACAATACTAAATGGCACAAAACACGAAGAGAGAAGGGAGGTCGCTGCGTGTTGACACGCCACTTAGTGGTGAACAACAACATCATCCCGGACTCTGCCATCCAGCTACACTGGCTAACTTGCTACCGAGCAGACAGAGGTGTCATTGAGGGAGGTAAGACCCACAGCACTGGGCTCTGTGCTTACATCAATGAAGACTGGTGCTGTGACGCTGTTGTGGTCTGTAAACACTGCTCACCATTGTTGGAGGTTATCAAGTGCCGGATGTTCTATCTTACGAGGGAATTTACGGCTACACTGCTAGTAGCCATTTATTTCCCTTCCAGCTCCACCAACAACAACAGGAGTGAGGCATTGTATGAACTATACCAGAACATCAGTGAGCAGCAACCAGCCCACCCTGATGGTTTTCTCATTTTGGCTGGAGAGTTCAACCACGTAGACCCAAAGACTGTTTCCTGAAATACACCAACACATCAACTTTCTTATATGGGAAAACAACACACTGGACCATGTTTTCACTAACCAGAGAGAAGCGTATCAGGCCCTCCCCCTCCCCCACCTCGGTGCCTCTGACCACATCAATGTCATGCTAATTCCAAGCATACAGACCACTGGTTAAAGTCACCAAACCAGCTCGGAAATAGGTAAGTGTGTGGCCAGAAGGGTCCTTAAAGGCACTTCAAGACTGCTTCATCACCAGAGACTGGAATATATTCAAGCAGGCTGCCACCTACAACAACACCACAGATTCGCAGGAGTACACACAGACTGTTACTGCCTACATCGCAAAGTGCATTGATGATGTCACAGACACCAAGACCATCACCGTTTGGGCCAATCAGAAACCATGGCTCACAGGGGAGGTCTACAAGCTCCTGAAAGCTCAGAACGCTGTCTTCAGAGCTGGGGACAAGGTGGTCCTGAGGACAGCTAGGGCCAACCTGTCCCGAGGCATCAGAGAGGCAAAGAGGCAGTACTCCAGGAGGATAGCCCACCATTTCAGTGGCAGTAGAGAGACACTGAGTCTGTGGTGGGGGATACAGACCATCAGACTACAAGCCCACACGCAGACCTGCGACAGTGCCACCTCTCTGCTGAACAATTTCTTTGCTCACTTTGAAGCACTCAGCAGTACCCCTGCACAGAAGTCACCACCTCCTCCTGGTGACCAGGTCCCTGGTCGCCAGGGACTCCTCCCCACTCTCCTCCCCACTGTCCCTGAACAGCGTGAGGAGATCCCTTGGCAGGATCAATGCATGCAAAGCTCCAGGTCCTGACAACATACCTGGTTGCGTACTGAGGGCCTGTGCAAAGGAACTCACAGGTGTCTTCATGGACATCTTCAACATCACAGTGAGACAGGCTGTTGTACCCACGTGCTTCAAAGCCAACACCATCCTTCCAGTCCCCAAGAAGTCATCTCCCTCCTGCTACAATGACTACTGTCCGGTTGTTCTCACTTCCATCATCATAAAGTGCTTCGAGTGGGTGATCATGCAGCACATCAGGTCTGCCCTGCCCCCCTCCCTGGACCCGTCCCACTTTGCATACCTATCCAATCATGGTCCAATGTTTGTTGCTGTGAGGTGCTTGGGTGTATGTGTGTACGTATATGCAGTATTTCACTCGTGTGACATTTGAATGTCTTGTTTTGTAACACCTTAACTCTTGCACGTTAGCATATCCACTTTGTACAGTTTTATTGCAGTTGTTCTTCTCGTGTGTAATTTTTTGTGTGTTTTTGTGGCCCACCGGGGGACTACAGATGCAAATTAGCAGTACTGCTAAATCTGACATACCTACATTTGTATAAATGTCCATTAGTATGTACTGTCCCTTTCAAATAAACATTAAACTAAACTAAATCGCTCGACCGATGATGCCATCTCTGCTGCCCTCCACTCAGCCCTCACACACCTGGACACAAAGGACTCCTACGTCAGAATGCTGTTCATAGACTTTAGTTCAGCATTCAACACAATCATCCCCCAAACAGCTCATTCACAAACTGGACAAGCTAGGGCTCAACACTTCACTGTGCTCGCTAGCATAGGCCCTGTTAGCGGTCCTCCGGTCCTCCTCAGCAGCAAGGAGACAGGGTGGGTGATGGTGAGAAGGAAGCCTGGTCGCAAGGCCCCGGTACACCACCAACCTGTTTACGTTTCTAATCGTTTTTACCCGCTCAGCGACACACCCGCTGAGGAAAAAACTCTGATCATTGGTGACTCTGTAGTCAGAAACGTGAACCTAGAGACTCCAGCGGCCATAGTCAAATGCATTCCTGGGGCCAGAGCAGGCGACATCGAGTCAAATTTGAAAATGCTGGCTAAAAGTAACTGTAAATACTCCACAATTGTTATTCACGCTGGCATTAATGACATTCGTCTCCGGTAGTCGGAAGTCACGAAACTTAATGTAGAATCGGTGTGTGACTTTGCCAAAACAATGTCTGCCTCTGTAGTATTCTCTGGGCCCCTCCCCAATCTGACCAGTGATGACATGTTTAGCCGCTTGTCATCCTTCAACCGCTGGCTGTCTGTGTGGTGTCCTGCAAACAACGTGGGCTACATTGACAATTGCAACTCATTTTGGGGAAAACATGGTCTTACGAGACGAGACAGCGTCCATCCCACTTTGGATGGTGCGTCTCATTTATCTAACAATCTGGCATCTTTTTTATCCAAATTTCCAAAACATTGACAACTCAGAGTTGGGACCAGTAAGCAGAGTCGCAGTCTTACATGCCTCTCTGCAGCTCCTCTTCATCCGCCACCCCTCAACTTAGCCCCTGTCTTCCCCATCAGAGAATCACTGTCTGCTCCCTCCAAAGCAAATAAAAATATAATGTATAAGCATCCCAAAGTGATTAAACAAAAAGTTGGTAAAACTCAAATGAAACATGAAGCCTCTAAATTGAATGATTTGGCCTCTGTTCCTCCTCATAATTTAAAAATTAAATGTGGTTTATTAAATATTAGGTCTCGAATTCCCAAGTCTCTGTTAGTCCACGATCTGTTAATTGATCATCAGATTGATTTAACCTCTTGCACTCCGGGATACCGCGGGCGGACACGTCTCTGCGTCGTAGGGCGCACTGAAAAAAAAAGCTGCAGACACAGCCGCGAAAAGAAAGCCAAAGGAGTGCTTTGATTGGTTTAGATTTGATTGACCTCTCATTCGACTAATAAGAGCCTTGAATTGGGTTTCTGAAACCTTGAAGAACCAATGACTGAAAACCTAGCAAGAAGGACCTGCCCACCAACGGCTGCGAATGCAGTGAGCCAATTGAAGCAGAGAAGTTCCACGATTGAAAGCATGTGTCCCGTGCGTAAAATCTGTTTTGTGTAAGCTGCTGGGTGACACACACGCGTTCGCCAGTCTTTTTTTCTTACTACTGTTCTTATTTGTTTTGAAAAATCGTTCGCCAAAACCGCAATCATGGAAGCGCAAAACCGCAATAATGGAATTATGGTTTGACCGGGTCGCATGACCAGAACCACGAATCCGTAACAAGCGGACCAGCATCATGTTCGTCTGACAATGAGGAAGAGAAGTTCGCCAGCGACACTGCTGTTGTGGACAGGTAAGTGTTATAAGCTAAATTATTCTTTATCCCTGAAAATTGTAATCAAAATGACTTTTGACCGATCGGTAAATTACACCTGTGCGTCATCGCAACATGACGGACCGGTCCGTGCGCCACGTCCGGACCGTGAACGCCCCCCCCCCACCCGCTACTCTTCTGTAGCGGATTGCAGATATTATTGCAGATATTTTAGTACAACTGTGCGTAGTAGACCGCGGCGCACCGTCCCTGCGGTCCGTCATGTAGCGATGGGCGATGTCCGTCCTCTGTAGCGGAGGTGGGGGGGTTGGGTGGGAGTTGATATCTTCTACATTACAGATATTTTAGTATAATTTTTAGTGCACTGTAGGTTATTTTTTCTTGTAAAAAAAAGCCACACATTTTTTACGTGGCATGCTTCTTTGTGTGTGGGGGCTTGTTTGTTCATTCATTCATTCATGAATGAATAAACAACCCCCCCCACACACACACACAGCCCTGAGTGTCACCTTTCATTAGAACCCAACATCAAGCTTCTACATTGAATCATTCAAAAGTTACAGATGTTTTTCCAAACTGTGCCATTTGGCACAATTTGGCACAGTTCAAAAACGCCTGGGAACAACCTGTGAAGAAAGCTGTGTAATATATTCATTTTTTGTGGTATTGTTACAAAATTTTGACCTCAGCTGGATAACACTTGGTTCTACATTTCTGTTGCATTTTCCAGCCCGGATCTGACAGCTGTGTGTTATTTGCAAGCATTTGTATCCAAAAAAAAAAACCAACAACACCCAGGCGAAATTTATTTTCTTCAAGTTCAGTATGTTTAGATGACTGTTACTCAGTGGCAGGAGCACTTAGAGAGATTATGACTGTTTTGCCAAAAAATTCAAAGTGTTTTCTTTTAAATGAAACCAACCCCATGAAGATGCTGCAAAGGGTTGAAGAACAGCTTTTGATTTACTTTGGGTACGTTATTTTTAGGTCATTTTTAGGGAAATTGACCAGAGTGCAAGGGGTTAATATCCCTTACAGAGACTTGGTTAGGCCAAGAGGATTATGTTGGTTTAAATGAATCAACTCCCTCTGGTTATTTAAACTGTCAAAATCCCAGAAGTTCTGGTCGTGGAGGAGGAGTAGCAACAATTTACCATTCCAAATTACTAGTTAATGTAAAGCAAAAAAACATGTTATAATTCCTTTGAGGGCCTGGTCCTCAGTATTGGGCACTTTAGCAATTTTAGGCTAAACCCAATTTTATTTGCCATAGTTTATCGTCCTCCATCAACCTACTCAGAATTTTTATCCGAATTTGCTGAATTCTTAGCTGATTTAGTGCTGAAATCAGATAGAATAATTATAGTAGGGGAATTTAATATACATGTAATCAGAAATCAGAAATCCGAAAAAGATTTATTGCCAAGTACATTCACAAGTAAATAACTGGTAAATATACGAGGGATTTGACTTGACACTGAGAACGACATAGTTGACATTTTCAGTAACACGGCAGCATCAGTGACGCGCCTGTCAGCAGAATGGGAACAGGAAGCAATGGGGGAGAAAGAGGATAAACACAATAGGAGAGAGAAAAAAGCATTGTTTGTCAGAATACAGTTCATATATATGATCAATATTATGATTACAAGAAAAAACTCTCAATGCACAAATAGCAGACAATAGAATCCATACAATGACACAAAGAGAGCAGTGAATGAGTAATCTTCACGTCAGTATAGTGAGTCAGTGTGAGTGAGGGTGTTGAGTGAGGGTGTTGATATCAGTTAAGGACAACAAATGTAGAAGATGTAGATAGTGACTGCCTTAATGTGGCATTTAATTCAATATTAGACTCGATGGGGTTTTCTCAGAAAGTAGGAAATTCTACTCATTATCTCCACCATACGTTGGACCTTGTTCTGACATATGGCATAGAAATAGAAAATCTGGTAGTGTCTCCTCATAACCCTGTACTGTCAGACCATTGTCTGTTAACCTTTGATTTTACTATTTCTGACTATTTGGCTCCTAAAAAAAAATATTACTACAGCAGATGCCTCTCAGATGATGTTGTTACCATATTTATGCAGATTGTTTCCTCTATGCCATGTGTCAACGCAACGAAAATAAGCTATAGACAGCTTGCTCCTTCTGTAATTGATAGCATGGTAGATAGTGTTACAGCTTCTCTGCATCAGACTCTAGACTTGGTGGCCCCCTTAAAAAAGAAAAAGTCTAATCAGAGATTTCTAACTCCTTGGTTCAACACAGAAACCTGTAGCTTAAAACAGAAGACTCATCAATTAGAAAGAAAATGGCGCTCCACTAATTTAGATGAAATCTATTCAGCTTGGAGAAGTCATCTTTAAATTTATAAAACATCTCTGAGAAAAGCTTGAACGAGTTATTATTGTGCATTAATAGAAGAGAACAAGAATAATCCCAGGTTTCTTTTCAGTGCTGTAGCCAGGTTGACAGAGAGTCAGGACTCTGTCAGTCCTAGCATTCCCTTAGAGCTTACTAGTCAGGACTTTATGAACTTTTTCAATAATAAAATTTCATCCATCAGAGGTAAAATCAGTCAGATTCTTCCCACTGTTAACTTAAATACAGTAACTACAACTCCTTCAATTGATATCTGTCTTGATGAGATTACTCCAATTGACCTTTAGACAAAATAGTTTCCTCATCCAAGCCTTCAACTTGTCTTTTTGACCCTATTCCTACCAGGTTATTTAAAGAAGTCTTCCCACTTATTGGTAGCTTTATTCTTCATATAATCAATTCTTCATTAACTTTAGGCCATGTACCGCAGGCTTTTAAAGGCGACGGACATTGACATTTTTTTATTGAACCAATCAACTGATTGTATGAAAATATTCCATTCTTCCCATTCCCCTGACTTAATATGTGTCACCATCCTACATAAATGAAATTATTTAGTCATAGTCCATCTTTCACTCAGTGATGCTGCAGTACCGCCATCTGCCGATAGGTGCGTGCAGCCTTCACGTCAATTCGGTATGAAAAAAAATTGCAGAACGAGAGCAAAGTGATTCGGACAGCGATTATTTTCTAGAGTTTGACGACCTCAATATAAATGATGACATTGACAATGAAGACGTTTTGGGTGGTGTGTGGGCTGTCAGCCTTATTTGTTCGAGGGAGAGGAGGAAGACGCAACACGGACGGGAAAAGAACACATTTACGATCGGCTGTAAGATATTTCTAGGTAAAAGATGCTTACAAATATTTTTCTTTGGCGACATGCATGGTCACACACTTAATTTTAAAAATAAAACTACCCATTGGTCACTCGCTGCATCTTCTCAGCCGCTGATTAGCACCTGCTGGTCTGTGCGCAGCTGGAGCTGATGAGACAGATGAAGCGGCCGTCATCGTCCACACGAGTGAGTTTATAAACAATATTTATTCATTTGATTTAATTTCCCAGATGAATTATGAAGAAACCATTCAATACATTCAATAATCAATGCAAACGGAATAATCAATGCCAACCCCATATTTTTCAGGCGATACAGATTCATAGTGTTGGGGATTTTTTTGGAGAAGAAGTGAGGGTTATGTTGCCTGCCTGTGCGGTGAGCCTCATCAGAGAAACATTCCCATCTCATCACTACAAGGGATTTTGCCTACCAAGATTAGATTTGTGAACAATGTTATTTAAATAAAGTTTTGTAAAATCATATATTGAGTTATTATTAGTATATTGAGTTTATGAAATATAAATTGATCAAACAGGCACAACCACCTCCCTATACAGCACTGAATATTTCATATTTGATGAGTATGAACACCCTAATATGCTAATATTTGATAAGTTGGTAAGGCAATGCAAACCATGGCTTGGAATTCATTTAAGATGTTTAGTAAACATTTGCAGTGAATATTAAAAATAAAAAAACGTACCCTGTTTACTTTTCGTGTTCTGACAGTTGATTGTCACTGACCCCGTTCTCAGAGTCACACTTGGAAATCGAGGCATATATAGTTGGAATAGCCGTTTTCTTTATCAGAAATCTTTTGGCAAATTTCATTTCAAATTGACATAATGTCTGGCCCAGGAAACACGCACGTAGGCTCAGGATAGATTTAACAGCTTTATTCAACAAGCAGGTGTGTGTGAATGGATTTATGGGGATGTGCTGACGAGGGACAGGTGTGCGCCCAGCTGAATCTGCTGAGGAGCGGCGAGTCGTGACACAAATTGCATCTTATTCTCGAAATCGCTGTCAACAAAATCTCGACTGCACATTTTTGGTGTTTTACCGACATAAGTCCATTTTTTTTTGCGTTTTCTGAACGAATTTCACCCATGCCGTTCTGATTTTCACAGGGACGGGACATTCAAAAACACTCACAGCATGCTCCTCTGGTATAACGTCGCACCCGTACACAACACAACGACAAACCATAATTAATTCGATTCCTGAAATCCTAAGGTTAATAAATAATCTATTTGTAATCCAAAAGTATTCCGAGAAATATCCGTAATCGCCGATTTTAAAACGTAAACATCAAATAAAAAAAAGCAATGTCCACCGACTGTGTGCCACACCGAAATGACGTCACACAGTCAGTGGCCATTTTAGCCGCTGTTCTTGGCTGGGTCAGACAGCTCTCCACAACAGTGTACTTCAAGAGCGCATTGTCACCTTATGCGACATACGTTGACACCAAAACATGTGGGGTTCCAATTAGCTCATCTCAGACAACAATTTGAGATATGATTTAGCAATTTTGAGTTTTCGTCTGTCCGTCACCTTTAAAACGGCTGTAATTAAACCGTTACTCAAAAAGCCAACGCTAGCTCCAGGAGCTTTAGCTAACTATAGACCAATCTCTAATCTCCCTTTCATTTCAAAAATCTTAGAAAGAGTTGTTGCTACACAATTATTTGACCACCTGCAGAGAAATGGTTTACTTGAAGAGTTTCAATCTGGGTTTAGAATCCATCATAGTACTGAAACAGCCTTAGCGAAGGTCACCAACGACCTCCTCATCGCATCTGATAATGGACTTGTTTCTGTACTTGTCCTTTTAGACCTTAGTGCAGCTTTTGATACTATCGATCATAATATTCTACTTGATAGATTAGAACACTATGTTGGACTTAATGGAACTTTGTTGCAGTGGTTTAGATCTTATTTATCTGATGGGCTGCACGGTGGCGCAGTGGTTTAGCACTGTGGCAGCACAGTTTTACCCTCGGCCGTGGGATTGCGGGGATCATGAGATCGTGGGTTCGATCCCAGCCCCCGACCAACAGTGAGCTGTGTGGAGTTTGCATGTTCTCCCCGTGTTGCGTGGGTTTACTCCGGGATTTCTCCAGTTTCCTCCCGCATACCAAAAACATGTAGGTTTAGGGCGCTCGCGGTCGCAGCGACCGGCAGCCGGTGGCTTGTCACCAGACTGCAAACCAAATCTACCTACGGGTACAAAAAAAAAAAAAAAAAAAAAAAAAAGCTTCCAGTTTGTTCATGTCAATAATGAGTTTTCTTTCAACTCAAAGCTCAGTCATGGAGTTCCACAGAGAACTGTGCTAGGCCCTACTCTTTTTAGTTTATATATGCTTTCGTTAGGCAACATTATTAGAAAGCCGGTTTCCTCCCACATGCCAAAAACATGCAAGTTAGGTTAATTGACATCAAAACTGGGGATTCTAAATTGTCCTTAGGTAGTAGTAGTAGTAGATTAGTTTATTTGACAGGGACAGTGCAATAAACATAGACAATTAATCAAAGACAATCAATCTGATGTGTTGCACATAGAGTGTATAGCTATTAGCTAATTTGCAACTCTTGTCCCTGGATGGGCTTTAGAAAAAAGAATCAAGATAAAAATATACACAATAACCACATACATCAATGCAGAAAAATTATAAATACACAATTATAAATATTATAAATATTATAAATACACAAATATAACAGCCTGACTCACATTTAACACATATAACATAACTCACATTTGCCTATTTCAGGCCTTCCTCCCTCCGTCACTCACTATAAACAAACACATTTATTCCTTCCCTTCATTCACTCTCACTTTGCAGACAAATAATTCATACATGAGTACATTCTTGTTTATTTTTCAGCCAGTTTTTAACATTTTTAGTGAATGTTTTAAAGTCCGTTATTATTTTAATTTCATTTGGCATTGTGTTCCAGATGTGACTGCCCTTTATAGAGAAAGCTGTTTGTCCAAATGTGGTTCTGCGGTGGAATATTTTACAGTTATTGTTAACAGAACTCCTGGTGGCTCTGCTGCTGTCCTGTCTTTGGACGAAACCAGCAAGTGGCTCGGGTGCTGATTTATGGAAACATTTGAACGTTAATTTCAGAAGACAGAGGTCAATGAAGCTCTCAAAACTCAATAGGTTGTATTTTTTTAAAACATTACAGTGATGCCACCTAATGGGCTTTTTGTCCAAGATTTTTAGGGTTTGATTATATAATGAACCTATATGTCTTATTGTGGAAGGGGCTGCTTGAGCCCAGACTGTCAAACAGTATGATATATGAGAAAAAACCATAGAATGCATATACAGTGCAGCTGCTTCGTAAGGTATGTAATATCTAATTAATTTAAAGCAGTTCAGATTTTTTTTTACTGTTTTTGAAATTTTCTTTATATGAAGATTAAATTTGAGTTGAAGATCTAGTACAATGCCAAGGTATTTGAATTCTGTAGCTAAACTGATGTCATGATCATGTATATTAACTTTAAAATGTTGCAGGTTACATTTTTTGATTGAAAAGCACATTGAGACTGTTTTCTGAAGGTTCAGCAATAGATGGTTCTTGAGGAGCCACTCTTGGACATCAACCATACTTGTAGACAGTACATCTGCAGCCTGTGCTGGAGTCTTGGCAGCTGTGTAAATAACTGCATCATCTGCATAAAGTTGGCATGTTGCAGCTGAGCAGTGTAACGGCAAGTCATTAATAAAAATGCTGAAAAGTAAAGGACCAAGAATGGACCCTTGTGGGATACCCATGCGGTTGTTTAAAAATGAGGATTTATCCTGGTGAACTTTTACACACTGTTCTCTATTCTGGAGATAAGATGCAAACCATTCTAATGTATTTGGGGAGAAGTTAAAAGATACCATTTTGGATAAAAGCAAACTGTGGTTTACAGTATCGAAAGCCTTTTTGAGATCTAGAAAAACAGCTCCTACCACATTACCCCTGTCCAAGGACTGTTTGACGTTTTCAATAAGGCAACAATTTGCTGTTTCTGTTGAGTATCCTGGTCTAAAACCAAATTGATGTGGATGAAGAAGTTGACTGTCTTGTAAGTAGTCTATCAGCTGTGTAGCTACAACTTTTTCAAGAACCTTAGATAGGACTGGTAAGATAGAGATTGGGCGGTAATTGCATATATCGTCTTTACTGCCTGATTTATGAACTGGTATGACGACAGCTTTTTTCCAGCCAGATGGAAATGTACTAGACCTAATGGAGAGATTAATGAGATGAGTCAGTGGTTTGATTAATATTTTGCTGTGCATTTTGAGAAAGGAGGTGCTCATATTGTAGATATCACTAGTTTTTGAGTTTGACAGTGTTTTAACAATACCAGCAATTAACTTCTCATTTACCTCATCGATGTGAAAAGTATCTGTTGGAAGTATGGAATTTGTGTTGTTGAGCACATTTGGCAGCACAAAAATTTTTGTTAAGTCTTCCACAGAGCCCACAAAGTGTGAATTAAATTCATTTGCCAAAGTAGCCTTGTCACTGACGGTCTTGCCATTGATTCTAAGTTCCTTTACCCCCTTCTGATCGTTTTTTTTTATTAGTTAAGTTATTTAAATGCCTCCATAGGGAACTGTTGTTACCCTTTGCATGATCTATCAGTTTATTGTAATAAGATATTTTTGATTTTCGCAGCTCATGTACCACTTTATTTCTTAAACTTTTGTACACAAGGTGATCATTTTGTAGTTTGGAGGTTAGTGATGTTTTCAGTGCATAGTCTCGCCTCTTCATAAGTTTTCTTATTTCATTATTTAACCATGGTAGGCTAATCTTCTGTTGTCTACTTTTAATTTGCTTTGAAAATTTTTCTATAGACTTTGTGATTGTTGCAGTTATAAAATTACAACAATCATCTACTTCACATGTTGCCATGAGCTGCTCCCAATTTTGATTCTCTAAGTAATGTTCAAACTCCTCATTTTTTGATTTGGGGATAATAAAATTTGATTTGTCAATATCGACTCCCCCAAAATACTGTAGTCGCTTTTTAGTAAGTTTCCTGACAGCAAGAACCATGTTATGATCTGAGAGACCAGTTACAAGATTATAGGTTCTGGTTATTCGTTCTGGTTTATTAGTAAATACCATGTCAATAAGTGTTCTGGATTGTTTGGTTATCCTGGTGGGTCCTTTGATGATTTGCTGGTAATTAAATTTAGTCATGAGGCTTTTTAGTTTTTGTTTGTCTTTTTTATCAGACCAGTTGATATTAAAGTCACCATGAATTATTGTTTCTCTGTTCTTCTCAAGTTGTTTAACCAGATCACTTAATTCATTATAAAAGGAAGAGTTGTGTGACGGTGGGTTGTACACTACTGCAATGTTGAAATTCATTACCGGAGAGAGACATACATTAACAGCTAAACATTCAAGTGAAGTATTCAAATCAACCAGTTGACACAGGTACGACTGTGAGGGTGAATGGTTGTCTGTCTCTCTGTGTTGGCCCTGTGATGGACTGGCGATCTGTCCAGGGTGGACCCTGCCTCTCGCCCAACGATGCTGGGATAGGCTCCAGCCCCCCATGACCCAAAAAGGACTAAGTGGAAGAAGATTTTTTTTTTTTGGGGGGGGGGACTTATTTTGTACCCGTAGGTAGATTTGTTCTGCAGTCCGGTGAGAAGCCACCAGCTGCCGGTTGCTGCGTGCGCAAGCGCCCCTTAACTCCCTAACCTGCATGTTTTTGGCATGTGGGAGGAAACCGGAGAAATCCCGGAGTAAACCCACGCAAACACAGGGAGAACATGCAAACTCCACACAGATCACTGTTGGCTGGGGGCAGGGATCGAACTCACGATCTCATGATCCCCGCGATCCCCCGGCCGAGGGTAAACTGTGCTGCCGCAGTGCTAACCACTGCGCCACCGTGCAGCCAGACGCAGAGTTTGTTTTTGTTAGACACGATGCGCATCGAACCCTGCTGCGACCGCCTTATGACGGACCATTCAGAGTGCTAGAAACAGGGGACAAGCAGTTTTTGCTAGATTTGGGGGGTAGGAAAGAAAAAATTGGCATAGACAGACTTAAACCCGCTTTTGTGGTGGCAGAGGAGGAAGTGCTGTTGGCAAAGGCCCCGCGGTGAGGTAGACCACCACGGAGGGTTTCACACAGTAATGTTTCCCAAAGTAATGTTTCCCCAGAACACCCGCAGAGACTGACAAAGGGTTTTCGCCCCAGACGGCAAATCCCCAGCGGGACAGCGCCGCAGAGACAGTGAACCCCAGCTACAGCAGATTCGGCAGGAGGCTGAAGCCTATCCAGCATGTGGACTGATGTGTATTGATGCTATCACGACATGCATGTGGTTATTTTCTTGTTGTTCTGTTTTTCTAAAATGCTGGGGGGGCTTGTGTGGTGAACACTCAATGGACCTGTTGGACCGGTTTTGTGACTCGCATTTTAGGTCAGAACAAAGGCAGGAAGCTTAGCCTTGTTATGCAAGGCTGGAGACTGTGGGGGGTCGATTAAAGGATGCGTGGGAGACAGTGGAAGTGATATCATGGAGGGAAATGCATTGTGACTGTCTTTATTATGCCAGGTGGTGAAATGCATTGTGACTGTCTTTATTATGCAAGGTGGTCTGTGGGACATGTGATCTATGAGGTGTGAAGTCCCTGATATTTAAGGACGAGAGTTACTGTTTCATTCTCTCTTTTTTTTTCTGATGAATGTATACATTTTCATTGTTATGCAGATGACACACAATTATACCTGTCAGTGAAGCCAGATGATAGTAATCAATTAGCCAAGTTGGAAGCCTGTCTTAAGGAAATCAAAGCTTGGATGACTTCTAATTTCCTGCAATTAAATTCAGATAAGACTGAAGTCATTCTTGTTGGTCCAAAAAACCTTAGAAATACCTTTCCAAATCAAACTTTCAGTTTGGATGCGGTTACTCTTTCTCTTAATAGCTCTGTGAGGAACCTTGGAATTATTTTTGATCAAGATCTGTCTTTCAATTCACATATTAAATTTGTTTCTAAGACTGCCTTCTATCATTTGCATAATATTGCCAAGATTAGGAGCATCTCGTCTCAGAGTGATGCTGAGAAACTGATCCACGCTTTTGTTAGCTCTAGATTAGATTATTGTAATTCTTTATTATCAGGTTGTCCTAAAACATCTTTAAAAAGTCTTCAGCTGATCTAAAATGCTGCAGCAAGAGTTTTAACAGGTACTAGAAAGAGAGATATCTCTCCGGTTCTGGCCTCCCTTCATTGGCTTCCCATAGAGTTTAGAATTAAGTTTAAAATCCTTCTTCTCACTTACAAAGCTCTAAACAATCAGGCCCCTTTTTATTTAAAAGATCTGATACTACCCTATTATCCTAACTGAGCACTACGCTCCCAAAATGCAGGATTACTTGTAATACCTAGAATCTCCAAAAGTACAATGGGAGGCAGAGCCTTCAGTTATCAAGCTCCTCTCCTGTGGAACCAGCTGCCAATCTGGATTCGGGAGTCAGACTCGATCTCTGTTTTTAAGAATAGGGTTAAAACCTACCTTTTTGATATAGCCTACAATTAGGGAGGGATCATGTGTTTTTGAACCCTCCCTTAGTTATGCTGCAAATAAGTTTAGTCAGCCGAGGGACCTCCAATAATGCACTGGGCCTCACTCCTTTCTTCATTCTCAATGAAATATTTTTTTTTATTTTTTTTTTTTTTGCTGGTCATTAACATCTGTTTGTTCTCTCCCATAGATTGAGTCCCCATCGTGCTGTTTGCTCTCTACACGTCTGTTCTTTTCATCTTCTCTATCCCCTCACCCCCCAGCCAGTCGCAGCAGATGACTGCCCCTCCCTGAGCCTGGTTCTGCTGGAGGTTTCTTCCTGTTAAAAGGGAGTTTTTCCTCTCCACCGTCACCAAGCGGTTGCTCACAGGGGATCGCCTGATTGCTGAGGTCTTTCTGCAACTGTGGGGGTTCTCCCTACAGTTGAAAGTGCTATGGGATGACTGTTGTTGTGAAATGGTGCTATATAAATAAAGTTGAATTGAATTGAATAGTGTCACTGGGTGTTGGACTTCCTGACGGGGACACCGCAGGCAGTACGGGTTGGTAGTAACACATCCAGCACCATCACTCTGAACACAGGGGCACCCCAAGGATGTGTACTGAGCCCCTTCCTCTTCAATCTGCTGACCTATGACTGTACACCGACACACAGCTCCAACCTCTTCATCAAGTTTGCGGATGACACAACTGTGGTGGGTCTCATCAACAATGGAGACGAGACACTACAAGGGCGAGGTGAGCCACCTGGCTGTGTGGTGCGGAGACTACAATCTCTCTGAACATGGAGAAGACGAAGGAGATTGTTGTGGCCTTCAGAAGAGCGCACACCCAGCATGCTCCCCTGACCATTAATGGTGCTGCTGTGGAAAGTGTGAGCAGCACCAAGTTCCTGGGTGTGCACATTACAGAGGACCTCTCCTGGACCACCAACACTATATCACTGGCCAAGAAAGCTTGGCAGTGTCTCTACTTCCTCCGCAAACTGAGAAGAGCCAAAGCCCCGGCCCCCATCAGGTGTACCTTCTACAGAGGCACCATCGAGAGCATCCTGACCAGCTGCATCGCCGTGAGGTACGGCACCTGCACCGCGTCCTGCTGCAAGACCCTCCAGTGCATAGTGAGAATAGCTGACAAGATTGTCGGTGCCTCTCTCCCCTCCCTTGAGGCCATCTACAGCACCTGCCTCACCCACAAAGCCCTCTGCATTGCAGGTGATCCCACCCACCCATCGCACAGCTTCTTCACTCTGCTGCCATCAAGGAGGAGACTGCGGAGTCTCTGGGCCAGGACCAGCAGACTCAAGGACAGCTTCACCCACCAGGCTGTCAGGAAGCTTAACTCTCTCCCTGCTCTGCCCCCACACACATGAATCCTGGACTCTGCCTCCCCCACCTACAGCAATTGAACTCTGCCATCCTCATGTATTGTTCACTCCCACACATGCACACTCACTGATTTCAGGAGCTTCAAAAACTAAACTCTGTCATCCAGGAGCTGTTCACTCCAACACACGCACACACACTGATCTCAGAGTTGCACCAATCACTTTATGCAGCAATGGACTGCTCTCTTTGCACTATATGCCACTTTAACCCTCAATGTGCCCTGATATGTGCCTGAAGTCACTACATGCTGTCTTAACTTTTATCATATTTAGTTATTTTGCACACCCTCAGTATTTTTTAGTTAGCTTCTGGTTGGGGGTTGGTTTTCTTTGCACTTTGGTGTTAGATGTTATACTTTATTTTCATATTTCCTACTTAGTGTTTACCTTGCTGCACTGTGGGTCTCAGAGTAACGTAATTTCAATTCTCTGTATGTGCTGTACATATGGCAGAATTGACAATAAAGTTGACTTTGACTTTGACTAAATGAGGTCCGGGCAGCTGGCATGCGTCAGCTGCAGCTATGTGGTGCTGAATGTTTAAACCAGTTGTCTTTGATGTCAAATAATGATGGATTCATTAACTGCACCTACTATTTCTCCCATGAAGTGATGTTCAAAATACTTTTAGCTGGTTTGTTTTATAGATATGAGACTCATAATCCACCATGCTGTCTGGGAGCTTCAGTCAGTGGAAGACCATCCACAGGCAGATCTGGTGACAAGTCAGGTGCAACCTGAGTGTTCTCAGCAGCAGGATGAATGAGTATTTCCCCTGGGACACAGCTCTTTGACTATTGGTTTTGCATAATATCAATTATTTTCTGCAACTCCACCTGGTTATGCCTCATCCCCACACCAAAAGCAATCCCTATGCGATGCCTTCCGACAAAAACAGACCAGTGGACACATACCATAAGAAGACAAAATTAACTTGTTTGAGACATTATGCTTAAGTTTTGGACAAGACTGTGTCAAAACTTTTTGCTGACTGGAGAAACTGGAAAACACACAACAAAAGCACCTCAGATTCAGACTCCAATACAGAGATGAAAATATTACACTGCCAAGCCTCAACATAAAAAAATCCTATTTCATCCATGAATGCAGAGAAGATTATCAACAAAAACAAAGAAAAAGAGAGGATAAGATGAACAGAGAATAAAATCAACTGTCATGTGCTGGTGAGTGCTCGCCCCCTCCTTCCTGGTCACCGGTCTCCTCATCAGACGCACCTGCTGATTCCTGCTAGGCCAGCATTTATAAGGAAGCGCTCTTCAGTGATTCAGCCCTGGCTCGTTTGGGTATACTGCTCCAGCAGACAGCTCTCTTAGTAAGCGGTTGTGTTATTTATGACCTTGTCTTACACACATTCTCTTCCATCTCTTCCAGGCTGCTGCAAACGTAGCGGTGCGTCTCCGGAGATTTGGTGCACTCGCCAGCCTGCTTCTCCCCCTCTACCCTGCTCATCCTCTCCACCCGGTCAGACCCCACAAACCATACCCAACTGGCAGTTCTTACCTGCTGGTTCTTCTCCTTCACTGGGTTCGGTGCTGGTCTCTCCTCACCTCCCACGTAAGTGGTATAATTGGATTTCCATAATTTCTCCATTCCTCCCTAATCAGTCTCGTCTATCCTCCGCAGGGCTCCTGCTTATCTGGCGAGTGACTGACTTTTTCCACAAGTGTGCGGTTTTGAAAATTCTAATAAAAGGTCAAACGTTTTCTGTGTGTTCTCTTGGTGATTGCACTTTGCATTCAGGTTGCTTGTCCAGTCAATATGACAGAACGAGCCAGCCAGGGTCACAACCTGGCATGTGCATCATCAACTGAGCACTCTGCGTTCCACCGCCTCGATGCTACAGAGAGGCAGGTGGCTGAACACACTCAGCTGCTGCGGGCAATTACGCAGCAGCTGAGTGTCATTAATCAATTGGGCTGTGCGGCTGTCCCTGCCGCTCCACCTCCACCTGCTCATCCACCATCAACTGTCATTCGCAGAAACCCTTTCCATTTCCACACCTGCTCCATATAGGGGGGAGGTGGAGAAATGCAAGGACTTTTTGTGTCAGATTCGGCTTTATTTCGAGCAGGTGAAGGGGGAGTTCCCGGATGACATTTCCAAAATCCACCAGTTTACTCTTCTGCTTCGGGGCCACGCTCTTAGTTGGGCGCGGTCCGTTATCGATAGTCAGAAAGGTTCGCCACTCACGTTTGACCAATTTGTGTCCGAGTTTTCCCGCACCTTTTATCGTTCCGAGAGCGAAGGGAATATTATGAGTCACCTGATGTCGCTCTGCTAGGGCAGCCGGTCTGTGGTCGACTTCTCAGTGGAGTTTCGGGTCGAGGCAGCAGATTCAGGGTGGAACGAGGCTGCACTACGCAGCGCGTTCCTCCACGGACTGAATCCTTGGCTTTGTGATGACTTGGCGGTTCATGCTGTTCCTGCCACCTTGGACGGTCTGATAGATCAGGCAGTCAGGCTGAATAATCGGTACCGTGAATGCGCTCAACAGCGCGGTGCCTCCTCTCGCCCGGTCACCACACGCACACTCCTGGCACCTACTGAACTAGGTGAGTCCGACTCCGCTCCCGAGCCTATGGAACTCAGTTCTGCTCACCTTCCGCAGGCAGAGGTTGAGTGGCGGCGGCGGATCCGGGCGTGTGCCTAATGTGGTTCGCTGAAGCACAAGTTGGACACATGCCACCTACGGCCAAGACACGGCCCGTCAGTAGCCGTGGGGGGTCTGGTGGGCGGGACTCAATCTGATCCCCCCAGTAATTTTTCTATTTCGGCCCTGGTTCAGCTACTGGGGGTCGAGAGGAGGGTCTCCGCCCTAATTGATTCTGGGGCAGAGGGTAATTTCATCTCCTCTAAGCTGGTGCACGAGATGGGGATTCCGACGGTTAAACTGCTGGCTCCCCGTTCCGTGCAAACCCCTTCTGGCCAGACGGTGGCATCCTTTACCCATTGCACGGTGTAGTTATCTGTCCTGTTGTCCGGTAACCACTGGAAGAGGCTAACTTTTTACTTGTTTCCATGGGCCTCTCATGCGGTAGTACTAGGTTATCCATGACTCCGGAGGCATAATCCAGTTATTAATTGGGCACAAAGTTCCATCACCTCCTGGCGCCTAAATTGTTTGGCTACGTGTCTAAACTCGGCCGAGTGTTCACCATCCCTCCCCGTCTCCTCTCCTCAGGTTGAGCCGCCAGACCTCAGCCTTGTACCCAAGGTCTATCACAACTTTGGGGAGGTCTTTAGCAAGTCACGAGCGTTAACGCTTCCGCTGCATCGCTTGTATGACTGTGCCATTGACCTCCTTCCGGGTGCGAGGCTGCTGCCCAGCAAGCTCTATAGTATTTCTGGGCTTGAGAGGGAGGCGATGGAGAGGTACATTAAGGATTCATTGAACACCGGCCTCATTCGGCCATCCTCGGCTCCCCTTGGGGCAGGGTTTTTCTTTGTGAGCAAGAAGGACGCGTCTCTGCGTCCGTGCATTGACTACTGAGAACTTAACGCCATCACAGTCAAAGATAAATACCCTTTGCTCCTGATGAAATCCGCTTTTGTGCTCCTGCAGCGTTCGTGTGTATTCTCCAAGCTTGACCTACATAATGCATATCATCTAGTCAGAATACGCGAGGGGGACGAGTGGAAAACAGTGTTTAAAACATGGTTGGGGCAATTTGAGTACCTGGTTATGCCTTTTGGATTAACTAACACCCCCGATGTTTTCCAACGTTTAATTAACAACGTCCTCCACGATATGCTTAATCGGTTTGTTTTCGTCTATTTAAATGACATCCTGATTTTTTCTTGCATGCCAGAGGAGCTTGGGATCAGTCCGCCAAGGTCTCCGCCTTTGACCGCTACCTAATCCACATAGCACCGGACCCCCATGATCCCTCCTGCAGGTGGTGAGCCCACTGGAGGGCGGACCCATGTAACTCCTTCGAGCTGAGCCCGGCCGATAAAGAAGGAGTCCTATCAAGCTTGGTTGGCTTGTGGGACTCCCAGAGCAGCTGAGGTGTACCGGCAGGCCAAGTGGAGTGCAGCTTGGGTGGTTGCTGAAGCAAAAACCCAGGTATGGGAGGAGTTCGGTGAGGCCATGGAACAAGACTTTTGGTCGGCCTCGAAGAGATTCTGGCAAACTGTCCGGCGGCTCAGGAGGGGAAAGCAGCTCCCTGTCCACACTGTGTATGGTGTGGATGGGGCGCTGTTGACTTTGACTGGGGATATTGTCGGGCGGTGGAAGGAATGCTTCGAAGATCTCCTCAATCCCACTGATACGCCTTCCACAGAGGAAGCAGGGTTTGTGGACGAGGGGGATGACTCGCCTATCACAGGGACTGAGGTCGCCAAGGTGGTTAAAAATCTCCTTGGTGGCCGGGCCCTGGGGGTGGACGAGATTTGCCCTGAGTACCTCAAGGCCCTGGATGTTGTAGGGCTGTCATGGTTGACACGCCTCTGCAACATTGCATGGAGGTCGGGGGCAGTGTCTTGGTCATGGCAAACTGGGGTGGTGGTTCCTCTCTTCAAAAAAGGGGACCGGAGGGTGTGCTCCAACTTTAGAGGGATCACACTCCTCAGCCTCCCTGGGAAGGTCTATGCCAAGGTACTGGAGAGGCGAGTCCGGCCGTAGATCGAACCTCGGATTCAGGAGGAGCAATGTGGTTTTCGTCCTGGCTGTGGCACATCGGACCAACTCTTTACCCTCTCGAGAATCCTCGAGGGTTCGTGGGAGTTTGCCCAACCAGTTTACATGTGTTTTGTGGACTTGGAGAAGGCATTTGACTGCGTCCCTCATGGTTTTTTGTGGGGGGTGCTTCGGGAGTATGGGGTATCGGGCTTGTTGTTATGAGCTATTCGGTCTCTGTACAACCGTTGTGAGAGTTTAGTTTGTATTGCCAACACTCGGCCGGAATCATTCCCAGTGAGAGTTGGACTCCGCCAGGGCTGCCCTTTGTCACCGATCCTGTTCATAATTTTTATGGACAGGATTTCTAGGCGCAGCCAGGGAATGGAGGGTGTCATCCTTGGTGACCACAGGATCTCATCTCTGTTGTTTGCAGATGATGTTGTCCTGTTGGCTTCATCCAGCAATGACCTACAGCTCTTGCTGGGACGGTTTGCCGCTGAGTGTGAAGCAGTTGGGATGAGAATCAGTACCTCCAAGTCTGAGTCCATGGTCCTCAGCCGGAAAAAAGGTGGATTGTCCTCTCCGGGTTGGGGACAGGCTCCTACCCCAAGTGGAGGAGATTAAGAATCTTGGGGTCTTATTTACGAGTGAGGGGAAAATAAAACGAGAGATTGACAGACGGATCGGAGCAGCATCTGCAGTGATGCGGACATTGTACCGGTCTGTTGTGGTGAAGAGGGAGCTTAGTTCTAAGGCAAAGCTGTCGATTTACCAGTCAATCTACGTTCCTACTCTCACCTATGGTCACGATCTTTGGGTAATGACTGAAAGAACGAGATCGCGGATACAAGCGGCTGAAATGAGCTTTCTCTGTAGGATTGCTGGACTCACCCTCAGAGATAGTGTGAGGAGCTCAGTCATCCGGGAGAGGCTCAGAGTAGAACCGCTGCTCCTCCACATCGAAAGGAGTCAGTTGAGGTGGTATGGGCATCTGATTAGGATGCCTCCTGGACGCCTCCCACTTGAGGTGTTTCGGGCATGTCCCACTGGGAGGAGACCCCGGGGCAGACCCAGGACTCGATGGAGAGACTATGTCTCCCAGCTGGTCTGGGAACGCCTTGGTATCCTCTCTGAAGAGCTGGAGCAGGTGGCTGGGGAGAGGGAAGTCTGGGCTTCTCTGCTTGAACTGCTGCCTCCGTGACCCGGACCTCCGGAAAAGCGGTAGAAGATGGATGAATGGATGGATGGATGGATGCCAGAGGAGCACGAGACTCATGTTAGAGGCGTGTTACAGCGGTTCTTAAAGAACCAACTTTACGTCAAGGCTGAGAAGTGTGAATTTTCCACAACTTCCACTTCTTTCCTTGGCTTTATTGTAGCGGAGGGAGAGCTGAGGGCTGACCTGGTGAAGGTGAAGGCTGTGCTGGATTAGCCAACACCCCACTCCCACAAGGAGCTGCCACACTTCTTGGGGTTTGCGAATTTCTATCGCAGGTTTATCTGAAACTATAGTGGGATAGCACAGTCTTTAACACAGCTGACATCTGTTAAGGTACCATTTTTATGGACCGATGCAGCTGAGCAGGCCTTTAACAAATTAAAGGGCCTGTTCACCGACAAATCCATCTTGGCTCAGGTCAACCCTCAGGTCCAATTCACCCTGGAGGTGGACGCTTCAGAAACGGGGGTGGGCGCTGTTTTTTCCCAGCACTCTCCCCCGGACTTGAAACTCTGCCTGTGTGCGTATTTCTCTCGGTGGCTCACCCCAGCAGAGAGGAATTATGACGTCGGGGATCGCAAGCTGTTGGCCATTAAGTTGGCATTTGAGGAATGGAGACACTGGCTGGAAGGAGCCGTTCACCTGGTAGTCGTGTGGACTAACCACAAGAACTTGGAGCATCTGTGGTCGGCCCGCCGGCTTAATCCTAGGCAGGCTCGCTGGGCCCTATTTTTCCAGCGTTTTAATTTCACCGTCACCTATAGGCCCGGCTCCCGTAATGGGAAGCCTGATGATCTCTCCAGGCAGTTCAGTCAGAACTTGGCTGACCCCGCTTCCCACTCCCAGCCCATTCTTCCGCCTTCGTGCGTCCTGGGAACCCTTACCTGGGAGATCATGAGTAGAGTCCGCCAGGCCCAGTCCTCAGAGCCCGAACCAGCGGGATGTCCCCCTAACCGCCTCCTCCTGTACATCCCTGCCGCCCTCCGCAGCAAAATTATTCAGTGGGGGCACACCGGACATTTCACTTGCCACCTGGGGGTGGTACATACTGTTGACATCATTAGGCGAGCATTTTGGTGGCCCACGTTGCGGCAGGACGTGCAGGAGTACGCGAAGGCCTGCCAGACATGTGCCCGGAATAAATCCTCCTCTACCCCTCCCGCTGGCCTTCTTCACCCCCTCCCCATCCCCAGTCAGCCTTGGTCCCACATCGCCATGGACTTTGTCACTGGTCTTCCCCCTTCCCACGGTAGTACAGTGATGTCCCATTGTGGACAGATTCTTGAAGGCCGTACATCTGGTTCCCCTCCCCAAGCTGCCATCCACCTCCAAGATGGCAGAATCATTATCCTACCACGTCATCAGGCTGCATGGAATTCCTACGGACATTGTGTCTGACCCGAGGTCCTCAGTTCATCTCAAAGGTTTGGAAGTCATTCTGCCACTGCCTTGGCACCACCATCAGCCTCACCTCTAGCTATCATCCTCATAGCAGTGGGCAGGCGGAGTGTGCCAACCAGTCCCTGGAGGCCGCCCTTCATTGTGTGGCAGCTGATGACCCTGCTTCTTGGAGCTCCCATCTGACCTGGGTGGAATATTTGCTAAATTCTACGGTCTCTTCTGCCACGGGCTGATCACCGTTTGATGCGTCCGTGGGCTACAACCCTCCCCTGCTCTCTATGCCGGAGAAAGAGGTTGCGGTGCTGTCTGTGGGGGCCCATTTTCATTGCTGCAGGCGGGCCTGGAGATACACCAGAGCGGCTCTCCTCCGCTCCACGGAGCGTAATCAGTGCTACGCTGACCACAAGAGGGTCCCAGTGCCGGACTACAAGACTGGACAGCAGGTCTGGGTGGCCAGGGATCAGGTCCCACTCAAAGCTGAGTCCCGGAAGCTTGCTCTCCGATTCGTGGGCCCCTTCCCCGTCACCAGCAACATCAGTGACTCTGCTGTCCGGCTCTAGCTTCCATGGGTGCCCCGCGCGCACCCTACCTTCCACGTCTCAAAGGTCAAGCCTTTCTCCTCCAGCTCTCTCTGCCCTCCCCCGAAGCCGCCTCCTCCTCCCCAGGTCTTTGATGGGCACATCGCTCACACCGTCAAGGATATCCTGGATGTTCATTGTTGGTGCCGGGGGTTCCAGTACCTGGTTGACTGGGAGGGCTATGGCTCGGAGCATTGGTCATGGGTGTCTTGGTCTGGATTCCATAACAAGGGTATGGTCCAGGCTTACCATCGAGCCCACCTGGAGAAGCCTGGGTGACCGCCAGGAGTTGTTCCTTGGGGGCGGGGGGGGGGGGGGGGTATTGTCATGTGCTGGCGAGCGCTCGCCCCCTCACCGGTCTCACTGGGGGCTCACCGGTGGCTCACCTCACCGGTCTCCTCATCAGACGCACCTGCTGATTCCTGCTGGGCCAGTGTTTATAAGGAAGCGCTCTTCAGTGATTCAGGGCTGGCTCGTTTGGGTATACTGCTCCAGCAGACAGCTCTCTTAGTAAGCGGTTGTGCTATTTATGACCTTGTCTTACACACATTCTCTTCCATCTCTTCCAGGTTGCTGCAAACGTAGCAGTGCATCTTTGGGGATTTGGTGTGCTCACCAGCCTGTTACTCCACCTCTACCCTGCTCATCCTCTCCACCTGGTCAGACCCCACAAACCATACCCAACCGGCAGTTCTTACCTGCTGGTTCTTCTCCTTTGCTGGGTTCTGTGCTGGTCTCCCCTTACCTCCCATGTAAGTGGCATAATTGGTTTCCATAATTTCTCCATTCCTCCCTAATCAGTCTCGTCTATCCTCTGCAGGCTCCTGCTTATCTGGCAAGTGACTGATTTTTTCCACATGTGTGCAGTTTTGAAAATTCTAATAAAAGGTCAAACGTTTTCTGTGTGTTCTCTTGGTGATTGCACTTTGCACTCAGGTTGCTTGTCCAGTCAATATGACATCAACGGAATCAATACAAAGCTGAATAAGGAAATGAATGCTTTTAGGATGCGGTTCCCAATGAAGAAAGAAACACAAAAAGAGGTTAATGCACACCTAAAATGCACATATGAGTGGGAATTCACTATCCCCCGCCCCCCCAAAAAAATCGACTGACAAGGAAACTGAATGGGGAAAGAAACCCATCTTCTACCACTTATCATTGGGTCGCAGGAACATCACTAAGCATAGAAGGCTGGACTGCCGCCCAGTTCACATAGCACCAGCTCCACAATTCCTCCTGCAACTGGTGAGCCCATTGGAGGGCGGAACCATGTGGCTCATTTGGCCTCAACACTTCCAGGTCCTGTGAGTAGAAACCTGGGACCTCAAGACTTAGGTGGATTTCCTACTGAAAGATGATGCACGTTTAAGTCAAGAAAATGGTGTAAGCGCAAAAAAATCCAGATGTATGAAACAGTGTGTATGTAGGAATCCAAGCACATTTCCTTTGTACATCCCAATCTACCTGGAATTGAGCGCACATGAGGGAACACCAGACTCCAACCCTGATACGACTCCATTTGAATATACAAATAGATGTAAATATGCCCAGCATGTGAGATTCTCCTCACTGCAGGATCAGAAGTCATGTCTACACGTGGGAAGAAGAGGAACCTCACACCTGAAATGACTTCACTTGACATTTTCTTGTGTTGCAGTTTTTATGTTAGCACCATCAGTTGCTGTTGTTGGGAGAGAATAAACTCAGTCATAGATGGCTGCTGGGTTCATCATGAAGTCTGTTGAACTTCCTGTTAACTAGTGACACTACAATACAAAAGAAACAGACAAATAGTATAAGAATGTGGAAGCACAAATAATTCTTGCGTTGTAGGAAATTTATAAAATAAAATCTTAAAAAAGCTACAGGAAGCTAAAAATATTATTTAAAAATTAGAAAAAAATGCAGAAACATGAATAATTCACATCTGGAGTTGAAGAAAATGTATAAAACAAAAATTAAAAATACAGGTTGAAAAAAAAATATTCATTTTTATGTATGTATATTTTTCAACTTTTTGTATCCTTATTTTTTTGTTTGTTTTATACAATTCCAATTTTTGTGAATTGTTTCCATACTTTTCTATTTATTTATCTTTTTATTTTATGTATGTTTTCATCTTTCTGCATTTAAAAAAATGATTTATATATTTTCTACAATGTAAGTCTTGTGAATTATTCTTGTTTTCACATTTATGCTCATGTGTCTCTCTGGTGTATACAATAATTGTTTTCACAGTTTCACCTCTAAGTTTCGCCAACAGACCAATAACTGTAGAAACGTGTGCGCCAGCCATGAAGTTGGCGTGGGGCTGCACACATTTCCACGGCCATTTCATTCTTGATACAACTGAAATTTTGCATGGAAAAAGACGTATGCCATGTTTTTGTGCACTGGGCACTTGTCGTCGAGCAACTTTTCCCGGCCAGGCTCCAGTGCAGGACTCTGGTAACCCCATACCGGGCAGGGTATACAGGATCCTTGATTTTTATGGGAATCTGCTGGACCACTCAGTCTGACCCTTCACCTAGACCCAATTTGCCTTGGGAGACCACACCACGGGCAAGATGCCCTGACAACATAATGTAGCTCCCGGGATCATGAGAGCTCACAAACCCTTCCACTAAGATAAGGTGGCAATCCACAACAGAAAAAAACAAGAATGAACAAACAGAGGGAAATCAACAAAAAATGGATTTGGACAAGACTGTGGTTGAAAGGATAAATTAACTGCTGTGACACACCACAGAACATCAAATGATGTTTTTCTGAAGAAGACTACAGGTGACAATAGAAATATGTTGAAGGTATGAAACATCTTTACACTTTGTCTTAATAAAAGAATAAGAAATTGGACCTTGTTCAATACACTCAAGGTGTACTAGGACCAAAGGGAAAGCAAATTCTTGCCAAATGGTTGGAGCTTTCAGTGACCTTTGTTATTGTTGTACAGGTAGAGGTGTTACCACCTTCCTACAGATGGGAACAGCAGACCAAAGCTTGGGCAGGGGGAGAGCTACTTACTGTGGGAATTCAGGGTTGTAGAGAGTGGGCTGAAGGATGCCAGCAGGAAACACTGAAAGACAAATTTTAAAAAAAGACAGCATGAGGAAATTATGCAGATATTCTTAGTCTATGTATCAATCAGTGAGTTGATAGAATCTCCTTTAGAGGAAGAAAAAAGTGTAGAGGAAATGGCGAACACAGATCCCTTAAAGTTACCTGAGCCAGAATATTATTATAAAATGTGTACTTTGATGCTACCATCCTAAATTTAGTAGTGCAGCTGGTGTAGAGGTCAGTGGGGAAAACTTCTCCTTCTGATTGCTTATATGTATTTCACCAAGCAAACACCAGGAGGAGCAGTAGCCAAAGAAGGGTGTACCAACAAAAGGTAAACATCTCTAGTTCACCCTCATAGATATTAGTATAATGTACTTGAATAACTGACCAAAAGGGTGTAGTATCAATCCATGTCGCTCCAATCTAGAAAATCACTCTTCACCTTAAAGAAATTGTTTCACCCAAAAGTCTGGTCAAGAATTGTTTCCTTCACCTAAGGACCACAGTTTGAAAACACATTCTATGGTAAAAGGGCCGATAAGGATCCCATTTTGTGCCAGGAACGGATTCTTTTACGAGTCATAAATCCCGAAGCTTCCTCCCCAACCAGGCAGTTTTATGTTTAGAGCACTCCGAGATGCCACAGAAACTTTAGACTGCATTCCACAAGTTGCTAGGAATTATCCACAGCTCAACATTGCCCCCTCCTGTCAACTCAGGGACATGTTGGATTTAATCAACATTGGAATTTTGTTTTATCTGCTGAAATAATTCTTTTTCCTCAAGACTTTATTTTTCCAGGAAATACTGTTCAGAACACTGTTGAAGATGACCGCCTCCATGTTGGACAATGATGGGTTTGAATTGTTTCATTAATCATTGATTTTAAATGTGTTGCATGTTTGAGAATGCTTAAATGAATCTTATTCTAAAGCACGTTAAATATAGAGGGAAAAGTTTATAAAGTGCATGCTCACTGAAAGTTAGTCATGAATCACTGAAGTTAGCTTAGATTTCATATGAAGTATATAATGAATTTCACAGTTAAAATGTGTATATGCCTTCTGAAACCTATGCCAGTCATCTGACTGATGCCAGCCAATCCCCAGGCCGTCTCTGTTGGATGACGCTCCCTTCATTCTATTGGTCAGTTACAGACAAAGGACTGCTTTCTTATTGGACCATAGCCCATTCAAATCTCCCACGATGGCCGATAGTTGGTTCTTCCTGTTGCCAGTCATATTTTTTGATCCAAGGAGTGCACTCTGTTAAATAGAGGAAACGCCCTAGCAGTCCAATTAAGTTTTTGTTTACGTTCAGTTCAGTCTTTTAGTCTTTATTGAGTTTTCTAAAGTTCTTAAAGTTGTCTTTTGTTAAGTCTTTTTCTGTTTTTCTGGCATCTGAGAAGAGATCATCCTTTCTTGTTGAGCTCAAACCTTCTTACTTGGAGTGAAACTCCAAAACGCCTTTTTCCCTCTCCTCAGAGGCCGTGTTTATTCTGCTGAACTTTTTCTATGGATTTTCTTTAACTTGCCATTAAAGTGGACTGATAGTGATTTTTGAACTTCTTCCCCTTGAGACTGCCTCACCCACGTCCCACGACATCAGAAGAACTAGGATTTTGTGAGTGGAACTGTTAATATCCATTTTCCTTCAGCCTGTGTTCTTATCAGCTGGTGGACATTCTAAATTTGTGGGCCAGAAAAGGATCTGTTGTTCAAGAAAGACGTCACACCTGCCCCGGAGCCAGCCGTCCACTCTCCTGCCAGCTACATTCTATGGTTGCCCCGCTACTGAATCTGTAAAGCTATAACTGGAAAGGACTGCGGCAGGCTTTCCTTCTTTGTGCCATCTGCTGGCCTTCAAGATCACCGCTGGACTCTGAAGACACAGCTGTTCGTAAGTCAGACTCCCACTTTCTATCTGCTGGGCTAAATGTGGTGTCTAATTATAATTGAATATGACCAATTTTTAAGATAAGATAAGCCTTTATTAGTCCCACAACGGGGAAATTCCAGGATTGCAACAGCACAGGGATGTGCTTTTCATGTTAAAGTTAGTCCATAAGCTACCGTCAAATGTGTGCGCTTTTACGCAGCACACGGAGGAATAGAGAGGATAAACCCAAATGCAGGAGAGTGTTGTGTGAATTTACTGAACAATTAGTGGTGAAAAAAAACTTCAATGAGTGAACAGACCAGGTAAACGATCATCTGTACTCGACGGTTCAATGGAATGAGAGAGAGAGCGAGGGCCCCACGCACTCCAGACGGGACTGAGCAGTGGGGGAAGGTAGAACGGTGGAGGCTGAGATCAAATTAAATTAAATCACCCTTTATTGTCATTCAACTGTACAACCAATCATGTACAGTAGAACGAGATTGTGCTTTACCTATCTACTGTGTTAATCACACACACCCCAAGTGTAGAATCAGAGGGCCGCTGCCATGCAAGGCGCCGCCACAAATTTCCCTCCTCCATTCCAATATTGCTGAGCACCAAGCTGGACGGCAGGAAGTTCCACTTTTATATGGTCTTTCACATGACCCGGCCGGGATTTGAACCCCTGCCTCCCGGGTGTGGGGCGGATGCTCTGCCAACTGAGCCACCACTCCGGTAATAATAAAGAGAGAAGCCCACGGCATTCCCAGATGGGACTGCAGAACGGTGGGCCGGCAGTACTTACAGAAAAACTCGACAGAGCGGTCTGAACTCTGGAGTGGGAAGACAATCCAATGACAATCCAATGAACCAGCGAGATACAGATGAACAGACAGGACTTAAACACGGACAATCATAATGAGGCAAATGAGCACAGGTGTGGGTGAGTGCGTGCGTATGTGTGAGTGTGGGTAGGACTGAGTGAGTGCAAGTGTGGCGAATGCATGTGTGTGTGTGCATGTGTGTAGGAATGAATGAGTGTGTGTTGAGCGGTGAGACACAGAACTGAGTGAATGTGAGCGTGTGAGTAAGTGTATGGGCAGCATTGAGTGGAAACAGGTGTGTGAATGAGCTGAGTAGCAAACAAGGAAATAATGATACACAGCTGTCAAACACTGACAGGAGGAGGAGGCGTGGCTGTCAGCTGACAGGGAGCAGGGCACCCCGGAGGCTCCCTGAGAGCTGCCTGACAACAAATAAGAGATTAAAACATAAAACTAACAGACAACAGGCACCAAAATATCATGGGAAAAATGCAGCCACAATACCTTGGAGCTGGATTTAGAAAAAGTCCAACCCAGTCCATGATAACTACAATATGATATAAGCTGAAGGAAAATTAATATTCCTTTTTGAATAACTGTTCTTTTTGTAGAGTAACTCAGAATTTTCTTTTTCATATAATCAGCATTTGTCATTTTCTTCATAAAATTCCATCCAATTTTGTGCATATTTTTGTTACAGTTATTTCACAGTCTCCCATTGCATCACAGTTACAAATTCAAAATCTGGTTTTCTTTTGTTTTCACAAAGGTTTAAATATTGACTTTATGCTCAGGAATCCATTAACAGTTAGTATGATATTTAGATACTTGTTGATCATTTCACCTGCTTACAAATCATTTGAATGTAATGTCATTTAACCTGAGTCTGATTATTAAAACTGCTAACAGTATAGAGAAGTTTCTGCTTGATTTCTTTTGTGTGTGTGCTTTTCTGGGTCACGACAGAAGAATTCATGAATATTAACACTGGTTAATGACAAGGTTCTGACATAACGCACGGCTCAGGAGACGCACACACACAGGCTCAGAGAAGTTCAAATAGTTTATTAGCAACAGGGGTGAATGGATGTGTGTCTGCGGGATGTAAATGTATTGGTGGCGGCGTCTGCTTCGGGCACAGAGGCAGGAGACCGTACAGCCGGCAACCCTATGGGAAAGAGCACAAAGACACAGGGTGACGGGCACACACCAACACAGGAGGAGAATAAGCGAGAGAGGCGCTTACTTGCAAGGGACAGATGACTGGCACTACAAGGACGGGACCCGGGAGACAGCCACCTGCAGGACTCGATGCAGCAGCGAGGACTGGCGAGGGAGAGGCGTTGTCCGCCGCCGAGGAATCCACCTGTGCACAGGGGAGCAGACTGGAAACAAAGGAGGTAAGGGCTTCTTACCGAAGGAGTCGTGCTGAAGGAAAAGTTGACTCATGATGATGAGTAGAGAAGTCTGACGGCTTCAGGCCGAAGCTCAGGGCGAGGTGGCTTATATTCCTCGCCGCTGATGATGTGCAGGTGTGTGTGCAGGTGGCGCCGCTGATGAGCGGCGCGGCGTGACAGTACTCCCCCCTCTAGCAACGCCTCCTGGCGATGGCTTCTCTGGGTGCGCTCGGTGGAAATCAGCGATGAGCGAGGGGTCTAACACAAACGACCGGGGCACCCACTGTCGATGATCAGGCCCGTAGCCCTCCCAGTCCACCAAGTACTGCAACCCACGACCCCGGCGCCGGGAGTCCAGGATGGAAGAGACGGCCCAGGCCGGATGGCCACCAACCATCCGGGGCGCGGGTTGCGCAGCAGGAGGAGGGCAAAGGGGGTCGGAGACTGCCAGCTTCACCTTAGACACGTGGACGGTGGGATGGATGCGGAGGGAGGGGGGAATAGCCACACGCACAGCTACCGGGTTGATGATCCGGGTGATGGGGTAGGGTCCCACAAAGCGCTGTGCCAGCTTCCTCCTCTCGCCTTTCAATGTTATGTCCTGGGTCGACACGTAGACTCGTTGCCCAACTCTGTACGCCGGGGCAGGTCTTCTGTGCCGGTCCGCCACAGTTCTGTTGCGCTCCGCTGTGCGTAAAAGCGCATTACGCGCAGATGCCCAGATGGAGCGGAACTGCCTGAGATGCGCCCTAACTGACGGGACAGTTGCCTCACTCTCCTGCGCCGGGAACAGCGGGGGGTCGTAACCCAGGGACGCCTTGAAGGGGGACATCCCTGTAGCAGAAGAGCGAGCGGTGTTGTGGGCGTATTCAACCCAGGCAAGATGGTTACTCCAGGACGTGGGTTTGGATGCAGTCACACAGCGGAGCGCAGCCTCCAGCTCCTGGTTGGTCCGCTCACACTGCCCGTTGGATTGGGGGTGATGGCCGGAGGAGAGGCTCACCTTGGCTCCGATGGCGTTACAAAACGACTTCCAAACCTCAGAGGAAAATTGGGGCCCCCGGTCCGAGACCACGTCCACCGGAATCCCGTGCAGCCTGAC